>JACCIE010000006.1:3634126-4845501 GCA_018906755.1 Sycophaga agraensis | reverse complement strand
GGCCCGGGCGTCCCGCCCCCCGGCTGACCTGCCCTATATTGTTTTACGGCGCCATCGACGACTGCCGGGGACTATAGCGCGCCCGTGTCGCCCGCCCGGGGCCTCCCTCGCGCGGATTTCGCCCGCCCACGGGGCCCTCCTCGGGAGGTTATCCCGGGACTCATTCTGCCCCCGCAGACGCGTATTTACCCACTTTGACGGGCTTGACGCTCCGGTTGAATACGTTGTTGCCTTGGATTTGTCACCGATCCCATAAATCTTCTATTTCTCGTGAATTCTCACCGGCCGACTCTAATCGGTAATCGCACTCGTCGCCCGTTCTTCTAATTGATATTAATTAAATCATTAGAAAAACTCGTTTTTCGACAAATAACGTTCGTTTTCTTTTCCTTCGATTCATGCATAATCATTAGCCAAGTTTCCCGCCAATTAGCACCAGCGTCACTTTAATAACCCCTTTAATATAACAATATATGCAATTATCTTACTAACTAATAATGATACATGTAATATGTTTCTGTTTCGAGTTTAATTATGAACTTGTGACTCAATTACAATTATAAAGGTTGTTAAACTCCAAAGAATTTATAATCAGGAATCATTTTAGGAATATTTTTTACGCATTAATTAGTACATGACTAAAACATTGCTGAAACATTTATAAAAAGAGATAATAATGAATAGGATTATGTAATAACAGATAAGAAATATTATAATTGATAAAATATTTTCATTCGCATGAATACCTTTTATCATACAAAAGCATAGCATCGCTTCGTGCGGGCCCCCCCCCCCTCCTTGCCCCCCTCGAAATAATTCGAAGTATCGATGGGCGCGAAAGGAAATACTCGAGGAGGCGCTTCACCCCGGGGAAAAAAAGTCGCCGTTCCCCCGAAAAATCGATAAAGATTCAAGGGGCCTCGCTGGCACCGGAGCGCATTGTTACGGAGCTGGCCTCGCCGGGGGAAGGGAAAAGGCCCCGAAAAGGCGCGGGCGGGGGGGAGATCCGGATAAGAGCGGGCGAGCGAGTCGCGGCCCCGGCAACCGGGCGCCTCCGACGCGCTCGCGTACGTGCGCGCGCTCCGGGAGCGGCCGCGTTATTTACGCGCGCCCTCCCGCGCTCCTCCCCGAAAAGCCCGGGCGTTTCCTGGATCCGCCGAACGGGGCCGTCTCCGGGGGGCCCGAGGGATTTACGCTTGGCGCGCGGTGACACATGTGCGCGCGCTCGCCCCGCCGCCCGGAACCGATAAGCGCGCGCCGGGATCGATGCCTCGAGCCAAGGGTCATTGTCACCGAAACGAGCGGGGCCGCCCGCCTTATACAGGCCGCCCGCTGCACGCCGGCCTGCGCTCGGGATCAAAACAAATCCAGCGCGCCCTGCCCGTATTACCGAGGCTCTGCTCAAATGGCCGATTGTGCCGCTCGACGAAATTGGGAAAATCGCGCAAAAAATGTAGCAATGCATTCTGATGAAGGTGATCGGTAGCTGGCAAAAGTGCTGCTCGAGACAGTACCGATTCTTTCCTACAGAAAAGTATTTTCGCGCATATTCCAGCTAAATCGTATAGTTTGCAATTGAAACAATGTTTATGCATACTTGTAAGATAGAATAATGGCTTATACGAACTCGTTACTAGATTTGTTATGATTTAATCCTCGGATTTAATCTGATTGTTTATGTCACATTTATTAATACAAAGTGATTTACATATCATTAAACACATATTTGAGAAGAATTGGAGGCACCTTATCTGGAGATTAGCCTCGCGATTTGCTGATTAATTTGTTTGAATATATTGTATGAATATAGATATGTGAACCGTTTTCGTTTTAACCAAAATTTAATTCTTCTATCAACATACCTTAGATGATATCCATTTAGAAAATTTCGTCAAATGCTAAAAAATTAAATATAAATGAATTACTAAGGTCAATTTTTAATTAATATCTACTTTAAATGAGACTGAAATACGATGTCACAAATTATTATCATTTACTAATTCTACAGCAGTAATAACGAGCTAAGTTGAACATCTGATATACAATTTTACAAATAAGCTTATTAATTTTCTCATAAAATTAAATATTCTACTTTTCCTCTTCAATGATAGACTAATATTTGACAAAAAATATAACTTATTAACTTCCGCATTCATAACATTATGAAATATCCATATTACTCGATATGTTATGTTGTGATGATTTCATGATCATTTTAAATTATTAAATTACTCAATCAAGATCAATTTTGCGTTATACCATACCAACCAGTATATGTCTCACTTTTATAACAACTGTATAAATAACTCTCGATAAATAGCCATTACAAGCTGGAAAAAATAATTGAAATTTAAATTAAAAAAGTTATGATTAAAAATATTTATATATTATTAACGTACTTTTTTATAAGCATCGATATATTTTAATATCTTTATTAAAAATTTCAATGTTTTATGTCTTCTACATTATTAACAAGCACCAACTATAAAGTAATATTTAAAATATGCAGATTAATGTAATATTATACATAAATATTTACCTGTGCATGTATAATTGTACATTGGCGTACCTGAAATTTGACTTTGAATGATTATAAATTCTCATGAATGCACCTCACTGGTACACCTTTCATACAAGATCGAAATAACCGAAATAGAATCAGTATATTGACATGCAAGAATGGACAATAAAAATTACTACCATATATGCATGATTATACCTGATCAGACACATATCAGATGCAAAATCGAAATACCGAAATAAAATTATTATTGATATGCTAGAATGGACAATAAAAATTAGTACCATATACATGATTATACCTGATCAGACACACATTTCACACAAGATCGAAATAACTAAAATAAAACCAGTATTGAAATGCAAGAATGGACACTAAAAAGTACGACCATATGCATTATACCTACAGAATTCTCTTTTGACCATTCACCATCGCAAATTTCCTTGTACAATAAGTCCGGGATTCTAAACATTCTGAAAGGATTGTAAAATTTTCGCAATTAAAAATAAATAAATCTGAAGAATATAATATCTTTATTTTCCTGTTTATTAAAGCCTACAGTAACAATACCCACAAAGTTAGTTTTAATTCTTTCTATTATATTTTACTTGACTCAATAATTGCATTTCAAAATTTTCTATAACTGTAATTAAAGTCTTTTTTAGATTAATGACTGGAGTTCAATTTAAGGTGAAAATTACAGTTTTAATGAAAATTTATGTACTTCAAAATATAAAATATGTATGCAAAATATTGAATAAAATTAAATATATTTAAAAGAGAGGAGTATCTACGGTAACGTCTTCATTCTATTAATCCTGTGAGAAGCTAAGAAAAATGTCTTGAATTATGTGGCATTCGCGCTTATTTTTGAGCTTGTCTGCTTAACCATTTAGACTTGGTAAAAATCGTTATTGCAGAGTCAGAACAGTTGGGAACTAATATAATTTACAGTACCAAAATTTCTGTCCACTAAATGTAAAAGATCGAGCATGTAAATACTATATTTTTGAGTTTTAAGCCTTTGCTAACTGGTCAACAGAAATAGAACTGGTTCGAATTTTGTAAATATAAAAACATTTTAATTATACAATGAAATTGGATGCAAAGATTTTTACTACGAGTAACTCATATTCACGTATACAGAGTGCATACATTGTCTAAGGTAAGAATGGTCATAAGGCTACAGGATGAATTCGCAAATTTATTTCTGTCGATAAGTATAAGTTTGTGGTGTCCGATGGCCGCTGACGTAATGATTCCATTTTTGGAGGGACTCGTGATTTATTACAACGATGATGTGCTTTCGTTGTTAAAACAGTAATGGTCGCATTGTAAATTATTTACGGTATGGCGTTTATTACTTTGGTCGTGAAATTGAGGAATGTAAAAAGTTATCCAATTGCAAATTTATAATATTTGTGCGTAAGAAAACTCGCTCCATAAATTGCAACTTTGGACGCAATAACTCTATACTGTAACAGCCTATGTTCGCGCGACTAATTTAAATCAATTGCAATTGATCCAGTCCGATAATTAGACAACAAACAGGAACCGAGATAATATCGGCGCTGGCCAATGAAAATAAGAAGGAGGAAAAGCGAATCGAGAAAGGCAGGTCGAAATCGCGAGCGCCGCAGCCGTGGAAAAGCCGGCGAAGCCCCGGCGCGTTTGGGCCATTGCTCGCGCGCCTCCGAAAGTATATACGAGGCGCGTCGCGGCGGATCGCACGCGGCGTACATCACGCGCCAAATGCCCGGTTATACAGACGGGCGCGAGGGGACAGCCTCTCGCCATTATGCAGATTCTCGCGCCTCGTAAAATCAGCTCAGAGCGAGAAAAGGGACCCGGGGAGCGCGCATAATCCGAGCTGCGGCGGCGGCGCGACCTGACCAAATAAGAGGCTCGTAAATTTCGAGCGAGTGGCGCGCCTCCCAGTGCGCGCTACCGCCGCCGCCGGCAATCAAGCGGAAGAGTCGCGATCTCGCGTTTTGATGCATCGGCTCCCCGGGCTCGTGGGAGCATAAAAACAAACAGTTGCCGGGCGCTACTCGGCCTGCCCCGGCTATCTTAATCGGAATGCCGGCCGCGGTTATTCGAGCGATACTCCTCGAGGCTTAGGACACTTATCTGATGCAATGATTCCGTTGTTAATACCCTGGATTGCACCGGACTTCTCCCCCCGCACTCGGTAAACCGCCGCTACGTGTGTAAATGGCGCGCGGCGCGATGAAAAGCTCACCGCTCCAAAGTTCGCGGGCAATTATGCGCGCGTAGGAGAAAACTGTCCCCCGTTGAATTTCTTTCTTTTTTCTTTTTCACTAGATTATAAGATAAATATATGCGGCGCGGGGTCCTCTTTTTTTTTCTCGGTAGCGAATCAAGTTCACGATATACGATACATTCATTTTTAGAACCTCGCCCAACAAACAATGACTAATACCGGGCAAAGAAAAATAATCGACGCTTGAAATAGTCAAAATTTAACATTTTATGCTAATCCCCGCGCTTCTGTCGGCTGTACCCGCTGTTCGCCGGCGAGAAAAAAAAAACGAACTAAAACCCTGTTGCTAAGTCCGACCACCCGTACTAGGCGCTCGGTGACTAAAGAAACGAAGGTTTCCGAGAGACTGGTCTAAAATTTACGTTTATGTAATGCCTTCGTAATGCGAGAAATTACTTGAAATAAATTTAGCCCGCCTAGCGAGCATCACTTTTACCCATTTTAAGTTATTCCAAAAATTGTTCAGGATTAAATTGGTCTGAATTTATACGCATTTTTTTGGGCGATTTGAATCGACGTAGAAAATTTATCGCTACCAGTCATAGAATCAAAGTTTTCACTGTATCCGTACGAGATGATAATCGCGTGTTGCACACGGGTCCCGATATAGGCTATGAAATCCAGTGTAAGAAACAATTATTTTTTGCCTCGGCCAAAGGCGATCACGTGGACAATTTATCCCCAACTAAGCTCGGTAATACTTTTCATTATCTTAATCCAGTTTCGCTTCTTTCCACTCTTGATTATGAAAAAAGCTGGAGGTTGAAATAAATGTTTAAAGCCGCTTCCTGTGCCTTGCAATTTCCTCCGATTACAGTAACATTTATGTATATACTCACCTATAAGAGGGCTCCTTTCATTCGCGGCCAAGTCTCTCAGAATTTCCATCGTTACTATTAATTTCGCTCTTCCTCGATATAAATTAAGCGAGCTATCACTGAGATACTCGGGAGTGTCGCTTCGTTACTTTGATAGCATTGTATACGCGTTGATAAACTCTCGCAGCCGCTTTGTATCGCGATGCTACAATCTCGTGTACTTACTTTGTTTTATAGACTGTTTAGATGTATACATATATGATGTAAAATGTCTTACGGACGCGTGGGCAATTTATTTATTTTTTCTGCATCGCAAATAACGACTTTGATTTTTTCGTCCATGCAAATTGGATGTGTATGTTACAGTTGCAGTGGACGCTGGTGCACCAAAGCACAACTTTCTAATTTTTTGCACGCGCTCGCAATGTAGACATTTATTTTAATTTGCAAAGTTTGGCTGGCCAATGGCTATTTTTAGCATAATCAGCAAACTAGAAGTGTTTTAGCGGATCAAGTTTTCAATCAAGTACAAAATCAAGTTTTTCTCTTGATTTATTACGTAAGCCAGCTTCAAAAAGATTTTGATACTCCTTTTTTCCTTGTGAAACGCAGGAGTGCAGGTGCTTGCGAGCGTTAAGTAGAATAGTAATGAATGGCTATTACAAACTTCCCCCCGTGGCGCACGAATTTCCAGGCGTTTGCCGAAAAGTTATGGCAAAGTTTAAATGGCACTCGTCGGTCCAAATACCATTATTGGGCGGTAATGCTAATTGTGCGAGGACCGTCTACCAGTCACTTAGAGCGCTAATGCACGGGAGAGCGAGGCGGGCACTTTGCGCACCGGTGCCTAGATAGGTGGGCGCGGGAGACACTCGCGGGGATTGGGCAGCTTCCGCGAAAAGTGTCTCGGGCGGGAGCGGGCGGTAATTTATTCGCACAATAGAGACGGGGCCGGGGGCCGGCGCGGACAAATCGGGCGCAAAGGGTCTTCGGGGGTGGCGGCGGTGGTGGGGCTGCGGCGGCGGCGGCGGCGGCGGCGGCGGCTGCGGCTGCGGCTCTCGAGCGCGGCGCCGAGCGCCGAGCGCCGGCCAGGCAGGCATCGATCCCCACCTCCGATCGAGGGTCGCCGGCTTTGGGAGGCGGAGGCAGCCGGCCGGGTATTCCGTTGGAGCCTCGGCAGCCCCGGGCCGCGGGGACGAATGGGCGGCTCGGCGGCGGCCGCCGGGGCTCTCGGGACACGGCTCGGGAGGGCGCGCGCGGCGCCTTCAGGTGGCTGGCCGCGGCCCCGGGGAGGGGATACGCGGGCCGCCGAGCGAGACCGAGAGAGAGAGGCCGCCGGGGAGGGAGGGAGAGAGCGAGAGACTTAAGCGAGGCCACTCGCCGCGGAGCTGTCAGAGCTCTGTGGGGCACGGTCACGCACACAGCAGCCGGCCGATAGTTTCCGGTAGCATCGCCTTCGCCGCGCGACTCTTGCAGCGAGCCGAGGCAGAGCCAGAGCCCCGCAGAGGGCCGCGTACCATGGCCGCGCAGCTCGACCCGACCGGCCTCTACTGAGACCCGCTGGTCCAGCAGGACGAGAGAGGCCCCGCACGCCCAGAGGAAGGATGGCCCGCGGACTGGACCCCACGGGGCTGTACTAGGCCGGCCCGGACCCGCACCATGCAGATCCTCGACCCGACGGGCCAGTACTAGGGCGCCGGCGGGCGGTCCTCAGGTGAGAGAGAGAGAGCCATGGCCGGCATCCTGGACCCGACCGGCCAGTACTGACTGGGCGGGGGCCGCCGGCCTGCCGAACTGGGCCCCGGCCGCGAGGGAGCCGGAAGAGCCTCGGGGCGGCCGTCTTCGCGGAAGCCGCGGGCAGCCAGCCGGCCAGCCAGGCAGCGGCGCGGAGCGCCCAGGGATCGGTGCACTCGGCCGACACACGCGCCCGGAGCCCGCAGGATGGCCGAGGGTGGAGGGGGGCGCCGGAGTGCGGTTGTGGTGCGAGGGAGGGAGGAGACCTCCTCGACGAATCTCCGGAGATCCCCGTGGAGCATAAACATACGCAAGGGCAGGCGGCCCCGGAAGCGGTGGCCGGGCCGATAAGCCCTGGGGCGCCGGAGCCACCGGACGCCAGGGCCCGCCGCCGCCCGCCGCCACCCGCCAGCCGCCCCGGCCCGCGTCAATGCCCGCGCGGATCGTTAAGGTGAGTCGGCCCCCGGCTTATGTATACTTATCATCCTCCTCTGCTTTTTACTGCGCCCGCCCCGCCCGGCCCTTTCCCCGATTATTTTTCGTCCCCGGCTTTTTCCCAGGCCGCGCCGCACCCGCCGCGATATTAATCCGCCCCGACTCTTCTTTTCCACGTGACCTTGCCGCCGATCGAGCGACTCGCCGGCTTATCAATCGATTCCCGCGCCCCGCTCTTCCACCGGAGTGCGCTATCTCCGAGGAATCGCTGCTTTTTCTTTCCCCCTGCCCTCGTCGGAACGAGTATAATTTGGCCCGTACGTCGAAGCTGCTAAAGCGCGCTTTCGTCACATAGTCAATCCAAGCGGAAGAAAACGATACCTCGCTACTTTGTAAAGAAACCGCGTATAGGACAGCGGCCAACGCGCCTCGCCAAACAAGGATAGCATCGTGGAACATCTCGTTACATCTCAGCGCCCGCCTGTTTCGGCAGCGAGCGGAGTCCTCCTTCTTTTTCGCGGCTCCGTTTAGCCGTGCGATCGATCGCGAAATCAAGGCAGATGCAGGCCAGGATTAATAGACCCTGTTAAACCGAGTGTCGGCGGCCCGCACGTTGTCGCGTATCCATCTCCGGGCGATCGTTGATTTAGGCTAGTTGTGGTTTTAATTAGCGCGACCGCTAGCTGCCGAGTCGTCCGGATTAACGGAGGCACCGCCAGAGCTCCAATGGCTCGCGGTGCGCGCGTGCATACCATTGGGGCATTGAATTCTAACGGACAGGTAAGTATCGGGAGCCTTGATTGTTTGCTCTAAAAGTTTAACGGCAAATGATGAATCAAGGCAACAGTAAACATGTCATTAGGATCGATGCTCGTATGTCGTACACCTTTGAAATTACAAATGTTACGCGGGGAGCGCCGTGCAAGTCCTTCGCCGTATCGTAAAACAACGAGATCCATAAAAACCGGCCAAGCAGTGCTTTGACTGTATTGCGGAGAGACTCGAAACATTAGATGTATAATTTTTATACCCAGTTGTATGCATAAACGTTGAATAAGCGGAGAGTTACTAGACAAAAGCAATATAATTTGCTGTATTTTCATCGGAGTTGGCTCTGAAAAAAGTTGGCAACAAAAACTCCTCTCTGCATTTATCGAGTTAAATTTTCGACTAAATGCGAGGGGGCAAAAAAGCCGTATAGAAACGAGACGGTAGACAAAATACAGGACTAATCAATCGGCGGCCAAATTAGCATAATACTAGAGTTTTAAGAAAATTGCACGGTAAACTAATTTTTTACGCGGGGCAGATCTGCATTTATATCTCGAAAACGATTCGATTGGAGAAGGACGAGGCGTCGGCGAATAAATCATTAGCACTTGGTTGCTTCGTTTTTCTCGCCCGGCCGCGCTAATTCAACAAAACTATATATCCCAAGGGAGACAAGCACCATTTCATTAATCATTTTTATTCAAAACACGAGAACTAGTTCCCGCGCTATTTTGAATCCTGTTTGGGAGCCTCGCGGCTCGGCCGTTAATCGACCACCCGCTGCAACACGACGCGGGGGGAAACTTTGTACGTATCCGGTCCTCGGCCGTCTCAATCTCCGCGGCGCTAATGAAAACATTCCCCCACCCCCCCCGCCCGCGTCTACTTAGCATTTTTTTCTTTTTTTTTTTTTTTTGGACTCCTACATTTTTTTTCGAGCGAGGGGGGCGCCAAGCCGCGCGGAAAAACGGGGCTAAACGCCGCGAGGTTGATGCGAGCCAGCCGAGGAGGGCCGGGACGTCCCCTGGCCGCTCGAGTCGTTATAAGCCCTTGCATAATTCAAGCCCGGCCGATAAGCCCTTGATTTGCGAAATTACACACGGCCAAAGCAGGAAACACCATCAATCAAGCTCGCGCGCGCACGGCCCGCCTGCCGCTGGCCCCCCCTCCACCCGCTTCTTCTTTTTTTTTTTTTTCTTTCCCTCCAACTCTTGCTCCTTTCTTCGGGGCCGATGTGTGCGCATCGGGCGCACGTCCCCGTGCACATCGTGGGGAAAACAAGACTACCCCGGGCGGCGATAAACGCCCGGCGGGGGGAGGACTCGGTGGCGTTGAATTACCGAGAAGCGCGAATCCTTTTCCGCCCGGTTTTCGGCCGTTGCACGGGGGGAGGGGGACGTATATAATCCTCGGGGCGATTGTGGAAACGGAGCCCGATTTCCGGGGTGTGGGGGGGGGGAAGGAGCCGAAGACGCGGCCCCCGGCGCAGGTGGACCGGCAGCCGGCCGCCCAGGCCTGCCCGACAGCTCCCCGATAGCATCGCTCGGGCGCGATCGATCTTCCTCGAGCGGCGGCCTCGTTAACGATCTGTCCCCGGATGGAAGAGTTTCGGAAGAGTCTCGCGCGCCTCCTCCCGGGCGGCGATCTCGATTGTTCGTCGGTTGCCGGGGCCTCGTTGCCCCCCACTCCCCCCGGGGACGCCCCTAATTAGGCCGCGATTCGGGCGCCACGCGTCGTACGTGTACGTATACACACATATATTGCTGCACACGCGAGATTATCGGGCGGGGAGAGGGACGGGGAGATAATAAAGGAAGGGCCGGTTAATCGGAAGGGGCGGGGGGGGCCCGAGTCGTTATCAGCGGCGGGCTCGGCGGTCGGCCGCCCTAATGAAGAAATAATATTTGTGAAATATAATGGGCTGCGCTTGGGAGGCGGGCGAGCCGGGCCGTGATAAGGGGAAGCCCGGCCGGTCGGGTTAATTTTAGGCAGGAGATACGGCGCCGCGCGGCTCCGGGCGGCCCTCGGCGCACCAGATATACATAGGCGGCGGGGTCTTTGACCTTGGTGTGTATATCTGGCGATTGGCCGTGGGTATCAGCGGGCGCGCTCTCGGCCGTTTGCATCCGCGGGCGGGTGGGGGCGCGTCAGGTGGCCGCCGGCCGAATTAGGATGTCGCGCCGTGTGTGCGTGCCGGGGGCACGCCGCGGCGTCGGCGGCGCTCTCGTAAAGGCACGAAATTAGCCGGGGCTCCATGGGAAAGACAAGACCCCGATAGTGGGCAGGCGCGCACACGGGCGCATATGTGTGTGCGGGCGCGCGCGCGCGCCAGCGCGGGAGAGAGCCTCACGTGGCCGGGTTCATTGACACGACACACCTGAAGTTTTGGGCAGTGGCTGTCTCGTCGCGGGCGCCCGGCCGAGCGACCGCCGCCGGCTCGCCTCGCCGGCCCGCGCCTTTTTCTCTCTTTCTCAATCGCGCGCGCCGCCCCGCCTCGCCGCCCGCCCGCCCCCCCCCCCCGGCCCCGGCCGCTCTGTCATTTTCTCCGAGTCTTCCTCTCTCTTTCTCCCTCGTTTGAGCGCGCGGGCACATACCCGCGCCGCCGCCGCCGCCGCCGCGGCCCCGGGGAGGAAGCCGGCGCTTCTTTTCCTTTCGTTTTCTCTGCGAGCGCCCGAGCGAGCGCGAGCGCTCCTTTATCACTGCCTCTTTTTCGCCCGGCCCGGCCCCACCCCGCGGCGCCCGCTTATCGCGCCCCCCCTTACCCACTCCAGGTCGGCATCTCTTTTTTCATGGGTTTCAATTTGGCCCTCTTCATTTGTAGCCGGCGCCGAGTCCTCCTGCCCCCCTCCGCCGAAAGGCCTTCCTCAAAAAACCTCGCGGCTGTGTGTACGCGAGCGAAATCCAACGCGTACTCGACGACGTAGCGTCATTGTCCGCGGCTGTCTCGCGCGGGGCTCCTCGGAATGCCTGCCCCTCGGAGGCCGCGCGAAAAAAAAAAAAAAAGAAAAAAAAAATTCACCGAGCCGGCTATTTGCGGGCCGGGGTGGGGGAAAAAAAAAGGTCATTAGTGGATTATGGAAAAACGTAGCATTCTGTAAAGCGGCCGCGCGTGCGGGCATTTTTGCAAAACTAATACAGGTTCAGTGGAATTTAATCGCAGGCACGATAAATAAGCTGGCAACTAGTTTCTTTGCGCGCGGTGAAATGGAGAGGGACAGAAAAATATAGTAGCAAACAAGCTAGGCAGAGCGAGGAACTTGGCTGGGCCGGAGAGAGGGCGGCCGGGAGGCGCGGAGCGCCGCGGGCAAAGCAGGAAAGAAAGGGAGGCGGCCCGCCCGCGGGGTGGCGGCGGGGCGGGGGGGGGGGGGGAGGGGCAAGAATGAGAGAGATTAAAGAGAGAATCACGTTTGACCTAGGACAACAGAGCGCGCGACCTGCATGCCAAGCGGCTCTCTTCCTCCCTCCGTCTCTCTCGCTCTCCGCGGCAAAGTATAATACGAGAGAGAGAGAGAGAGAGAGAGCCCGGGCGGTCGGCGCGGGGCCCCGCGCGGCTCGCGGCTCGCGGCCGCTTTGTTTATGCCCCCGGGGGTCTAAAAGGGCCGCGGCTGTGCCTCCGAGCGACGCGCCTCGCCGGTTTTGGGGCCCTCGGCTGACGCGTCCCGCGGGCCTGCGGGCATACCAATACGACGCGGGCGCGCCCCGCCGAATTCCTAATCGGCCCGCCGGTTATGTCACGCGGCGGCGCGCATCCGGGCGCCCGGCCGATAAGCCGCTTATCGGCCGGAGGTCCTTTCGCCCGGTCGACGACCGCCCGCTAATTTAGGCGCTCCTCTTGGCCGATCGCTTTGCCCCGCCGGCCGCGGGTACCCACGTATACACACACACACGTGTATGTATACATATATATATGTGTATATATATATATATATCGGAGGAAAGCGAAAGTCCCCGGGTGCGCGTCGCGGGCTTTTCGCGGGGCTCCGCTCGCGCTCTCCGCCGAAAGTGCGCGCCTCCGGTTTTCTGCGCCGAAAGCTCACCGAGGAATTTGGCCGGGCACGCGAGCACCGCGGCGCAATCGGCAGCTTCGCTCAATGGCCCCGCATCGATCCAAATCGCCGTGAGGCGTACGTGTCGCTTTGATTGCGCCGAGGCAGTAAAGGACCGCTCGACGAGGATCCATCCTCGGGGTACATATCACGCAAGCGTATACATTTTTTTTTCGTACGCAGGCGAAGCTATATTTACGTATGAGGCGTCCCTCTTTTTTTTCCTTCCTCCGTCCAGTTCGTCCCGATAATGCTGCAAAGCAAATAGCCTGCCCGGCAATGAATTTGTTTTTAATAACAATTTTTTTTTTTTTGTTTCTTTTACGCCAATAAACAACGGCCGTTATACAATCGGCCGAGCGGTGGGCGCCCGCAGCTGTCCGCTCAATTGTATTAATACGTATATATATATATATATGCACAGTCGCTCGTTCCGCGCTCGCCGCCGCCCTCCCCCCCTCCCTTTTGTTTTTCTTTTTCCCCCCTTTTTGTTATTAATAACGCTTTATTAACAATAATTCCCCTGGCAACATTGTTATTGCGTGCGACGCGGCCAGCACGGTCATTACGTAAATGAATAATTGCACCGAGCGGGGCGGAGTGGGCCGGGCGGGGTGGGGGCCGGTTGATGAGGGCCCACTAATTAGCGCCTCCCCGATTCCGAGAGGCCCGTCCCTCCCCGCAAAAAGATTACAGCCGCCCGGGGGGAATTAGCATGCGGAATGGGCCCGGCGGCTCCGGGGCTAAATCATCGTCTACGGCCGCGGGGGCCTAGGCCCTTGGCCTTGTGCTCTCTTACACAACTGCAGCCGGGCGAAATTCGTCTGGGATCCGGCAGTGGCGGCGGCGGCGGCGGCCGGCCTCTTTATGAAGACGTCCTTCCCGCCCCCCCCCCTCCCGCCGTTGCCGACCTTTTTGCCTCGTCTGGCCGCGCGCCTCGTGCGCCTCCTTTTTTTTCCCCCGGCTCCTCTTCTACGCCGGCTTCTTTTTTTTTTTTTTTTTCCTTTTTTCCTCTTTTTTTTTCCCCCTCGGACGCAGCGGCTTCTCTCTCTTTTTTCTGATTTTTTTTTCCTTTTTTTCCTTTTTTTTTTTTCGTTTTTTGTAACTCCGGCGGCGGCCGGCGACGGGTTCGTTCACCTCCGCGTGTCGTGGCGTGGCGGGAGGCTCTAGGCCCGGATAGCGGCCCCCCGAGCCGCCGTCTGGCCGGCCGATCCTCCGGGGCACGAGCCCGGGAAACGAGCCGCGCTCGATCCGCCGGGCCCCTTTGACATTCCACCCGGCGCCCGCCGGCCGCCTTTCCTCCCGTTTTTCCGGGATTCCCCCGCCCCTCCCGGCCGATCGTCCGATAACGCCCTCCTTTCCACGGCCGCGGCGCTGTTTGTTCCGGCTGCGCCGCTCGCTGACGTGTGTGTATATATATATATGCATCCGTGTGTATATGAATAACCCCGAGCAGGTCGGCCCCGCGAGCGTGTATAATCGCCGATGGCACATAACGGGGACTTCCAAATCGGGTGCGGAGGCGCGCCGCACGGGGAAGGCGTGGCGGTCGTGATTTCGTTGTATCGGCGGGCCGCGCCGGCCGAGGGGGAAGGAACGCAGTCGAAAGACGCATTCGCACGGGGTCGACGGAGAAGTAGTGTATGTATACTAGCGGGTATATAAGTATACGGACGGGGCGGCGCGGCGCGGCCGAGACTCGAGGAAGTTCCTTCGCGGCTGTTAACACCGGCCGAGGCAGGCAAAGGTAAGCAGCTGGAGCGAGGAAAGGAGGATGAAACGGCGCGCGCTAGTAATAGAATCGGCCGGACTCGGGGAATAGCCAGCGCGCGGATTATTTCATACATTATCCGAATATACACATACCTCCCCAGGATGTATAAATACTACCCGCGAATAAATGTAAAATACACTAATTGCTTGTGAATAACGAAGGGGGATAATAATAACAAGAGAGAGGATTTCATTGGCGCGGAGGTAACGCGCATCTCCCAGTGTTAATGAATCACTCGATTACCGCCAACATCTTATTAAATCCCCCGGGGTCCCCGACGCGGTCCCTCCATATCTACCCTCGGCGGCAGATAAGACCCCTAGCAGCGGCGCCGATACATACGCCCGTGGGTTCATATCCACCGGCGACATGTACACACCCCTGGTCCAATGATCGATAAACCACGGGGCTCGCGGAAGCAGGAAGCTGCCGATCCCGCGGCTGCGGAATATACCTTCACGCTTCCCCTGTGCCAGGCCGCGCGATATATGTTAACGGGGAGCCGCCGCGAGCACACATCCGATCCCCGGGTATTCCGGCGAGGGAAAGCTCCGCGGCCTCGGGGCACGGGCTAACAGCCCGATATGACGCGGAGATGCGCATATACACGCCACCGTCGCGGCCCTGACCCGCTGACCCTTTGCGCCGGCTCCCCGCGAAAAACGAGGGCTCGCGATCTATCGCCGATTACCCGCTGGATAAGCCGCGCCGATTGTGTACGTATGTACGTGCCGCGAGGAGGCCATTATGCTAATTGTTTTTTTTTTTAAATCGCCGCCGAGCCGCATCCCCGGCCGATTCGCTTTCGAAAGCCTCATGCGCGCCGGTGAGGCGCTCGCGGAGAGCCTCGGCGAGCGATCCGACTAAGAGGGCAGATAAGGCCGAGCGATCGATCAGCCGCGGCTATATATCGGCTAATTCTGTTAGCCGCTGGCAATGTTGACCTTTCCTAATCGACACCCGCCGTGCAATTGTCGAACTACCGCGTGTTATATACGAGCGTGGATTAGTTTCGATTTGCCAATCGGCCGTAAAGGGGGAAGAGCGCCTCGAGCAAAAATATGGAAATAGATAAGTCCGGCTAAGGGGCAATATGGAAATCGCGAGGATCATCGTCCCCAAGGTAACTCGTGTTGCAAGTGACTTTCAGAATTTGTGAGCTGTTGTCGACTGTGTTTATAAATCACCTTAGGTGCGCGCGTTATCAAACAAGTTAATTACTTTTATTGCGCCACTCTTCTGTTATTCTTCCTCTTGATTGAAGCACTAGACATAAAAATTGCATTTGCCGCATTTTCTTGTTGACGGATATATTTGCTTTCGGTTCACCGTTACAAAAAAATGTATCGGCTTAAAGGTGTAACACGTAACGTTCTGAGCGCGTCAAACCTCCTGTATACAACGTACGCTTGAATAAAACAACTTAATCGCCTATGTTAAGAAACGATTTATTAACATTTTTTTTTCAAATTGTAACGATCCTCGATCGGTAATCGAAAATCCTTCGTGTCCCCGCTGAAAAGCCCAGGCGACTCGATGCGCCAAGGCGGCCGCAAAAAAGCGTCGATTACGGGTGAAAAACTAATCGAGTCAGAGAGTAAACAAGCTTACACAAGCTGCAACGTAGTTTCCAGGTGTACCTTTTTCTAACCGGCCGGGCATTTCCTGAGGGAGTCCGGAGAAGCGCATAATCGGTTTCTTCCCCTGCGAGCGCGTGTATGCCGCGCGCATACCCTCGCGAACCCATAAACTACGCGGTGCCTAAAGAAAAGAGCCGAGTGTCGTCTCGGCGCAATCGTTAATCCTTGCCGACTCGCCTTGACGAAGAAAACTGAATAATCACGGGACGGCGACGGCGGCGGCGTCACGGGAAATTACTCGTTATATAAACTAATGATTATCCCGCGTACATTGCGCTCGGCGGCCGCGCGGCGTCTCGCTCCTCGAGGCACGGGCTATCGGCCGGGGCTTTTCTCGTATAGCCCCGACCGATTTCCATCTCCGCGGGCGAGAAACTCCGGCTTTTCCCGCGGCGCAGGATTGATGGGCCGCGGGAGTTGGACAAGGCGGCGGCGGCGGCGGCGGGCTCGGGAAAGCCAGCCGCGCTCCGCAGGAATGCGCGCCATTGCTAAACTGCGCTCGCTCGGCTGAGCCTTTCTGATAATTTATCTCGCATGGACTCGCGGCATTGGCGCTCCTTGAAAAATGGCCCGAGCGGACGTCAGATTTCCGCTGGATGCGCTGGCGCGCCCCTGGGAAAATCAATTATGCGCCACCATCGACAGGTATTGCCGATAAATCGGCCGGGGGAAACTTCCGCGCTCGGCCCCTCGGGGGTAGGGGATATAATTGGCGAATGCGCGGTGGATCGCAGCGGCTCAAACGTATCGCGTAACAGCGGCCTAATGGAGGAAGTGAGGCCGCCCCGAGTTATATACCCCCTTGGCCTCAGCGCGCCGAGGTGAGCTGCAGCCGCCGCCGCACGAGGATGCGAGAGCACGACCGGGGGGAGGTGCTATCATCTCCCACGGGCAGATTGCAATTATGACGACGTCCGCGACGCTGATGAGGATGGCCGTGACGCGGCGCCGTTGTTGCCCCCCCCCAACCCCCACCCCCCGGCCGCAAAGAACCCGACGCAGATTTGGAGGGGGCGAGCCGCGCGCATATCTCAACAGCCGCGGCAAACAAAACCGATGACCCGGGGTGGAAGGTTGCGCCTCGGCGGCCCGTAAATCCCTGCCGGATACATCACCGGCCCGGTGTCTTTCCCCGATTTTTCACCGGGGCCGCCGGCTAATTGAATGAGCTTCCGATCCGCCGGCTAGCCCATAAATTCCGCTCGTAAAGCCCGTGGGCGTCCGTCGCGATAAATCACCGGGGCGATAAATCGGTTCGAGCATCAATCATACCCCCGGGGGATCCCCGGGCCGCGTGCCGATTGCGCCCGGCGCCGGGGGCCCGATAAGGGGGGTATGGGGGGGGTTACCGGCCGACCGACAATGGGACACGCGGCCCGCGGCTTCGGCCGATCACGTACGGCAGGTAGCGCGCGATATTGTTCGCGGCACGCGCGTGCAGGCCGCGTGCGCGCGCCGCGGGGAGGGGGGAGACCCGGCGAGAGGAGGCGAGGGCGAGCGCGAGCCGCGGGGAAAAAGAAAGAAGGAGAGAGACCAAGAAAGTAGGTCAACCTCGACATACACACGGAGCGGCCGCGCCAGCAGCCGGGCTCTCTGCGGTAGAGGAGAACCAAGTTCAGGGGCACGTTGCTGCACTTACGTTTCCCTCCCTACCTCCCTCCCACTCCCCCTTCCCTATCGCCCCCTCTCTCCCGGCTCCTTCCTTCTTGCTCTCCTTATATTAGCCACGGCTCGTTTCAGCTCCGCGCGGACTTCGAGATGCCGGCCCGTGCCTCTTACAAATCGTACTGCCGGCTTCCAAATAATGGAGCCTCGCCGGGTTTAGCAGGCCACACTGCCCACGAGGGTTAGACCTTAGTATCAAAGGGATCCGCAACCTTTTTCTCTTGCTTCTCCTGCAGTGGACCATTAGACGCTTTTCTCTGCGGCATAGCCCACGGACTTGTCGCCATTGACCTCCATTTCTTCAATTGATTTCTTCGTTGTAATTTATATAGGTGTTCGTTTTATTACAACTTAGCCGCGTGATTTAAACTCGAAATACTATTATACAGTGGACTTAAAATTGATCTCACTTACAATCGATTAAATTCCAGATCACCTTAAACTTTTATTAAAATGTATGCAGTAACAGGTTTAAACCAAACTGGACTTCACGTAAATAAAATACCATTTAAATCAGGTACGCGCGTTTCTTAGATTTCAATATATTCCTGAATCTTAGATTGGTATATATTTACTCTTTAATCGGTTACGTAATGATAGGGGATTTTTTACCGAGTAGAAACGGTCCTGAAAAAAGGTCGTCGGCACGTACACACGCAGGATAAACCCATGTCCCAGCGACGCGCGCTTAATTATCATCCTCCTCCCTTCCTTTCACTTTCATTGCCACTGGTAAACGAAACCGAATTCAGTCATTTTCTTATCCGTCTTCCGAGATCATCATTTTCACGGAGGAGGAAAGGTACCTCCTTCCTCCCCAAGGGAAAAGGTGTTCAAGGCAAGATTATATAACAAGCAGTCCAAGAAAGTAGAAGTGACTTTCGATTATGGGCCAGAGATGATGAATCAAAGGGCGCTAACCTTCTACACCTCTTTCTGCGTTTTTCCTGACTCTCGATTACCGATGCTCGAGCTGGACGCGTAAATCATCAACACCTTCTTCTTTTGCTTCTGTGCACTTTATCCTCTCCTATTCGTTTCATAAGGCCACTTGTAAGTGTAAGGCAAAACTAGACATTTAAAGGTACAGCCCGACTTTGGTAGGATACTCTACTCCAGAGAATGTTTCTTTCAAGGAAAACAATTATATATAGGGACAGGTTTTCATTAAAATACGGTTAAAAGCCCCTTAGCTGCTCAATTAGAGAAATGTCGACTACGTATAAGACAATGTTTAATAATACTGTAAAGGCAGTAAACGCACGACGCATTAATTGTTCTATAACTTTTTGCAATGAATACAGTACATAGCCATAAAATTTTACGTCGTTATTATTCACTGACTGTTGAATTATAGGCTGTGGATAATTGTCATTACACCTACGCGATTATCTCCGCATACTTCGTACGCGGCTTTCAATTTCTTCGTTGGGCAATAATTTCTCATTGTTATTTATCGACGTAATTGATAATGTAATACCGTAATAAAGAGAAAAATAATAACCATGTGCATTGGCCGATAAAAGTTGCACGAGTGCGTGCGAGCGCAACAGTCGCGGCCTCGACAAAATCCTGGTGAAGGTCGTCGCGGCGCGACTCGGCACCGATAAGAATATCGTGTGCAAATATGCAATGTATAGGCGTGCAGCGTTTCACATTCGACACGTGTCTATAAGTGGAGGCTTGACAAACGAGCGAACAAATCGTGAATTCGAATATCGAGTTTTTAGTCGAACTTTGGCGAATGGATAAGTACGTAGATTGCGGCTTGTGACTACTGAATATGACTTCCAGATCAATTCTTTCGATGGGACGAATTATCGTACAAGCCATGCAGATTGCTATTATTGGTTATTTTCTATAATATTTTTAAGTAGAAAAATTTTCCTTGCTCACTGACATTGTTTGATAATTTTTATTTGCAATAAAAAGTAAACTTTGTTGCAAATAGATAGCGTTGTTGAAAACACTTTAAAAAAACTTGATCCCCGTGTCCTAAATTTTTTACCGTGCAGCATTACAATTTCAATATGTAACTTGAAGAATTTAATTGTAATAAATTTGTTTTTCTTTTACTTTTTTTCTTTGCATCTGTAAATTAAGCAGCACAATTTATATAATAGAAAATCCAATTGCTTTCACGGTCAAAAAGAGTAACTACTTTAATTTAGCTGCTTTTGATTGAAATCTAGACAGAGATCCAACTTTTTTTATGAATTAAAATACTCCAGCACGATAAAAATCTCAGAAATATTTCTAGAAACAAAATTATAATTATAAACAAATTCATTGGTCCTTCTACAAATATTAATAGATCGATTTATGTACATTCTGCACTTGAGTCAATTGAGCAATTATTTTATTTCTAGATGTTACCGCGTACATAACAATGTATTTTTATTTTATGTTCTGCATGTGTTGTAAGATTGAATTAAATTAACATTTTTTCGCAATCTTCAAAACAATCTTATATCTTACATCAATTTTTTGGTAATTTCAGCATCATTGTTCGGGTTTTCGTGCTATAAAAAGTTAACGGAGATAAATCAGTCTTATCCACCCACCAACACGACGAGCGAGTTTTCGGTTACAGCCGCACATCCAGTCGCATAAAACCGCTCGACAGATTTCCCATAAATCAGTTCCCCAACGCTGTAAACTAAAAGTGTTTACGTTGTGCTTGCCGAGTGAGAAAAAAAATCCATTTAAGAACCAAAGTCAGCTCTAATTACGCATAAATCAATGGGTATTTCGCGATTTGACTCGATGAAAAAAAAAATGAGAAAGAAATTCAAAAGCCGCACGAAGAGTTCTGAGGCTCGTTCCTTTTCTTTTTGCCAACGTACCGCATGATCTCGTTGTGTAATTTTTTTCTCTCCTCCGGCACGCGTAAACTTCGTCAATTCGCGGGCTCTCGCGACTTCCGCGTTTGCGCACTGCGCATTAATTCGCGTGCTCTCGCGATCCTGATCGCGAGTAAAGCCGTGGCGCGCGGGATCACGATTCCCGTTTGCCCTCCGCGGAGGATGAATAAGCCTCACTCGCAAAGATGGAAAAGTCGAGGAGGGAGATGCGATTTCGCCTCGGGGCCGTCGTTGCTCCTTTGAACTAATAAGAAAATAGCGACTCGAGATGGAATATGGCACTGTTTATACGCGGGATCGTGTAGCCATGAAATATAATTAGTTTCTAAATCTATTTAGCGCTTCTAAACCATTACTATTTCAAAGTTTATTTTTTATGCTATATAATGGTATATAATCTCATAGGTTATATTAGACATTTTACCCCCATAATTGCAACATTAATGAACATTTAAAATAATAATTTATATTAAATTATTTTTTGCAATACACAAGAGTACAACTGACTTATTTTTTTTTTGTTATGTTGCAGAAACCAATCCAGCACACGTTCACTGCCTAAAAGTTGGAGAATTTGTAACACATCTTTCCATCTCACGAGCGCCTGAATGACAAAGCTGACGGAGTTAAGCATTTTGCATCCATTGTCCTGCATTGACGTGAATTCGATGAAAAGAGCGACGTGATGAAAGCAACACGCGCATCGAAAAAGAGGCACATGAGCAAAAAGAAGCGAGCTGAAATACCAGTAGAGAAGATGCCGGCAGCACAATGAATCTTCATTGACGCTTCAACTTCATCTAACAATAAAAGGCACTTAAATGGGATGGGGGGAGCGCGGAGAATTCATCCATAAACAATTTTTATCTTTGTACTGTCTATTATTAATATTAATATTATTATTACATTAATAATAATATAAATATCGTGTATTATCCTGCAACTCGGAAGAAAGACGATTTGACAACCTTAAAGACTACATATACACTGTTATATTTTACTATTTTAATTCAGAATTTTAGCTTACAATGAAACAAAAACAAAAACAGAAACACAACGAATCATCGAAAGATGCATTTCGCATACTGCACTGCCAATATAGACATAAATATATATATATATATATATACTTACAAATATATATATTTTTGGTATTATCAGTTGTTCATCGACGTTCTCTTATTTGCATTTGGTCTAGTGTTACCTATAGTATCTAAGACTTTAGAGAATTGGAAATTCCTAAGCGCTAGCTCGTCTTCAGCACTGTAATTTGTATTATTATTATAATTATTATTTCTTTGGAAGAAAGCTTTCGCAAACGGTGTGTTCATTTCTCTACATTTTTTGACTTTAATGCCACCCTTGTTATTGTTGTCATTATTTAGATTTTAAACAGAACTTTCGCGCTATTCTTTTTGTCGCATGCTTTGATCTTTATTTAATTGTTCATAAGCCTAAAATATTTTTCAATATTACAAGAAATATTATTAAAGTAATCCAATTGTGCTTAGTTAAAGATATCACATAAAAACTAAAAGTATTTGACAGTTTACAAAGTTATCAAAGTACTATTGCGACAAGCATTTATTAACGACTAACCGCACTTGTTCCGAGTTTCAAGAAATCTCTTGTACTAAAGGATTAAGGATAATCCGAAATTTTTCGTACCCGCGTATTTTTTGTTTCTTCGATTTTATTTATCGTAGATAATAAAGCACGATGCAAGAAAGACTTCGGCCGCAATTTCCACAGTTTTCTGTGTCACGAAAAATATTGGACTTCAATTGAAAACGGAGGAAAATTAAATTTTCCAAAGAAAATGCTGCCGAAGTGAACTTCCATTGATGAGTCGCGACATGTATATGAATAATTTATGTGTACGAGTTACCAACCGACAAATGTGTTTGTTTGCTATTCCAAATTCAGTAAAGATTTTTCGTACTCTTTTCATCTATTATATGTGAACACGGATATACGGATGCAGAACAACATCGACATGTATACATTATACAATTACGCACAAACACGAAATGTACGGAAAAAATTTTTAATATCAAAAGTTTTGCAAAACAAGTCATTTTTTCTTTAAATATAAAATTGTGACATTGGAATTTATAAGGCAGGCATTGATTTTTTTCTGTATTGTATTCCGGCAGTATGATATACTTATATTTTTCTAAATTAGTAAAGGATAAGAAACTTTTCATAAATATTAAAATTAAATTTTTCCCGTACTAATGCATCAACGATCGTTACAATGCAGTGGTTTTCAAGCGACCAGCCTAATTGCTCGGACAATATCTTCGGCCGCTAATTACACATTTACTCGCATACTCACGCGTCGCTTACATCCACATTAATCACTAATGTACGATCACGACATCTATATAACCAATAATTTAATCACACGCTTAATTAGTAATCTTTATTACTAACTAAGTATTATTATCTGTACAAGTGTGTAGAATTTACATACGCACGTTCGGAGTATTCGTTCGAGTGATTAGGCCAAGATTTTTAGAATTGTCTGTGGCGTTAAACAAGTTCTTCGTTATTGACTGAATTTAGCTAAAAAATAAAAAAAGGTTAAACAATGTTTCTTATTTGGCACACCTAAATTAATTATTCGTAAAGATATTTATGAATTTTTATATCTTGTCTAAACAATCTTTTCGTTTAAATAAGATACATAACATGAACAATCAGTCAATTTCGTATTAACTAATTTATATGTTCACATTTCAATATATTTTTGATTTACTTACGTTGAAAAATGCAGTTAACAAAGATATTGTTACACAAAAATTAAATACTATGCTTACAGCACTCATAGTCATTAAGGATAGTTTGTTTATTAAATCGCACACCCCCTATGATGCACACAGTTACATTAACTCTGTTTGCAGTTTATTATTGTTACCCATCTATAAAGACTTTGATCCATTTAAATTAACGGTGATTTTTTGTTTATTAAAACAATCATAGAGTTAAGCGCGTGAATGAATTTGTATTGGAATGAAAGAATGTAATAAAGAAAGGGAAATTTGTCAGATAAGATCATACAAGTAAAATGAGAAGAAAGAAAAGAAAACATATATGTGTGTAAAAATAAAATATATATTTTTGTACTTTACCAATGTTCAATTTTCAGAAGCATTCATTTCTTCTTTCTCTTCAATTGATTGTCTTTTAGCACACTGCGAAAATAGATTCGTTCAATGTATTTATTAGTGCTAAAGAGACGAATGACAAAGAAATTTTGTTGAGAAATGTAGAAATGAAGCACACGACACGAGGTGTTTGTTGCTTTTATGCTGCGCATCGTTGTTGTTAATTATCGCGCGCATTTATTTTTCCTTATTACATGTATGATATGATAATATATATAAATATTATGTATACATACTTTTCACCGACACGTCTGAATGTTGTCTCGACTAGGACAGGCGGTATAGTCATCACCCCTTCCCTAAGTTTAATTATTACGCTATTCTAAATTATTCTATTATTATTATACGAACTTAAATATGTTCATCTTTTTTGTATAATAAATATAGTAATTAGAAAAAACTATAGTAATTATTATGATTAACCTGCAATTCTCCTGACTCCATAAAATTCTTCCTTTATTTATATAAGTATATACACAAAATAGTTGAATTATGTCTCTGCAATAACTTAAAATTTGAGAATAATTCTATTTGCACTGTAAATTAATTACGAATTAAATAAAAGTTGTCCATACAATAAAAAAAACTAAAATTTTGACCAATAATGAAAAAATAATTTTTTATAATTTTTATAATTCAGCAGTAAAGATTCGATTTCTTATTTGTTTACAAGTTAATTATTCTATTGAAATATATTAAATGCGTTGCATTAAAAGTAACAATAAAAGTACTTCCGTGAATAAGTCTTCCATGGTAAGTCTATAAATTATTCGGATGTTGTTAAGAAAAGAGATTTCTCTGACTGAATTGTAATGCTGATCAGGAAATCGAAAAAAGATAAAAGTAAACAAAGTACGTAAGTATATTCTTCGTAGTTATATAAGATAATGCTAATGTTTAAGGTTGAAAAAAGAATTAAAAAATCTTAATTGATTGAATCCGCATAGAAATAAGAAATTATTTATTAGAATATAAATTTCGTCTTAGGTAGTTCAAAAAATATATTTATTGACAAACAGACAGAAGTCATAACCTAAAGAATGTCATGCTTCGTTAATTACGAAGCAAAGTTTAACTTTTTTAATGTCCTAGTATTTAATTGTAATGAACAGATTATAACATTAATTTATGTTTGAAACTTGGTTCAAAAACTTATAACGTATAATAAAGTTCCATTTCATACATACGTTTTTATGTTTTTAAAATTTTAGATTTTAATGAGGTCTAAATGTAACAAATTAAAATTTGGTTTATCTCCATTTCGTTTTCTATAACCTTTTAACTGTGTTCAAAAAATCATATTACGTCAATAGTACCGTGCATATTGGTACCATCGATTCCAAGTCCAAGTAACCTTTTGTTCCAAATAATTGAAACCATTATTAACAAATGTCTAAATACATCAAACGAAAATTTAATCGAGAATTGGCTATTCATTCTGGTACCGCGAAAGCAAAAACATTGATTTATGGATATACAGTCAGAAAATTGCGGTAGCACTTGGACTCCAATTAACAATCGACCTGACCAGTATACCTGCAGCGGAGTTGTGTCACAAGTGTGAACCAAGAGCGTACAACAAGTGTGCGATGTGGATCAAAAGGAAAGCCGATGTGCACGTGGCATTACCTGGTCTCGAACGGCTCATATGCATAATCTCCCGTGCGGCGGGTGCAAAAATAGAGAAAAGCGAAATCCTCTCCCTGGGAACAATGTTTTCCCTGGTGTGGAGTGTCTGGGCCGTTCAGGGAATACGCGCACAGGCAAAAGGATAAAGAATATCGGCACGTGCTCCTCGCTCTTCCCCTCGCGGGTCTTTATCCTTTTTTTCTCTCCCCCCGCGCCTCTTTTTACTTTTACAAAGGCTCTATACACACCCGGGACTGGGTTAGTAGTGCCTTTGCTCCCGTCTCTCCCTTCTTTTTCTCAAGGCGCCTCGAGGCCTCATTTTCGCGCTCCCGAGCTTTGTGTTTTCTCTCTTCCTCCTCCTCCTCTAACTCATCCTTCCAATATCCCCATCAGGTGGTAAAGACATTACGCACGTACTTGACGTCCCTCTCTTTAACTCCTCCCCCCACTTCTTCCTCCCTCTCTGTTCCTCTCTCTGCAACTCTAGGCCTATGCAGTTATGCCGATGAACGTAGATTCTCTCGCTCACTCTGTCGCGGCGCGTAGGATATAAAAACGTGTTTACGATCGTCGCACTGCCGCGCATCCGGCGCGTCATAATCGTTACCGTAAATGTAAAATCTCCCCGCTAGCGATGCCGGAAATTGCATTTCGTGATTGCCACCCGATGATGTATGTTTGCACGGATAGAGCCGATGTAACTCCCTGGGACTTTTTTTTTTCGCGTCAGCGTGTTCACGCGTGCTAGTGGGCGAAGATAGCGCATACGCATTAAGGCGCACATATACTTTAAACGTGAAACTTATGTGAAAATGGATAAACGGTATATTTTTAGATTGGTATTTATCGCGTCCAGTGATTAACTCCCGAAAGTGGAATGATCATATTAAGAGTTGAACTCTTTATTTATGGACGTGATTTCGATTTTTCACGATCAATCAATATTGCTGTTTTTTGGACATGAATGACGGGACATAATAAAAACATAAACTTAAAAAGATTTATTTACAGTAAAAACAAATCACTAAATGATTTGAAAGCTAATTTCTTGGTAACTATAAATTTTTAGTTAACTAATGATTTTATATAAAAACTGTTGTTTTTAAATTGTTTAAGCCGATAAATGCATGGCTTTTCAGAAACGCATTATATTCTACAATATTACTTTATTAGTCAAACATAACTGGTAGAATCCTTTAATCGTTTACAAACAATTTTATAGATCATTAATTTCTGCTTTTGTCACAGTAACGTCCTTGGATGAAAAAAACTACTAAATAGTAATTGTATTTTAACAATTCATCTAATATACAATTAATAAAAAAAATATGACTGTGTATATAATTTTTCGAATAATACGAATAAAAACAATATAATGTTATAAACCCTGAAAATTAATTAAAATAAGTATTTAATTAATAATATTTCTAAATTTCTTATAGCTTATTTCCTAATTATTGCAGATAATTATAATTACGTACAAGCAATAAATTATTCTGTATAAGCCGTTATTAGGTCAACCACATCATTTGACTCATTTTAGTTTTTGCATCCATCAGCTTGGTCGCGGAGCAACTATGGTACACGTATATATGTAAAATAATTTCACAATCCATTCGATCGCGGATGAATACGACAGTTTGCCGCACACAAATGCATTACATAATTCATCTACGAGTAAACGAGCGGTCGACAAAATGAATGTAAACATGAGCCCATTAACTGGTATCGGGTGTATATATCGCTGCGAAAGATACAGTAAACCCGACCGCGCGTACGCGTATAAAATTATATTTGAAACTCGTTTTGCCATGACAAAAACTTTGTAGGTCCTTCCACCCGCTGTCATTTATCAAATTCGCGGAATAATCTGCGAATCACTCGGTAGTCGCGAGCATGAAAATTCATATACAAATTGCGAAAATCGTGACACACATGCGCGCGATCCCCGAGTCGGTTTTCTTCCTCCGTTATGGTCGTGCGCGATAAAAAAGCGACACCTTTGTCGCCGCGACCCGCGAACAGTAGTTTCGCCTATTTCTTCCGTTCTCTCCCACGCGTCGACGTCCCACGCGACGTCCCCAGCTCGCGGGGCCTGTAAGTGCGAGGCACCGGAAGTACGATAACTACCTATATAAGCAAAGGCACTTATACGAGTCCGGTACGGACGCCGCGATATTCCCGATTCTCGCGGGACTGCCGGAAGTCACCGAGAGCTTTTTTTCAACGCTCGCTCGCGCGCGCACATGCCTGTCCCGCATTTTCGCACCGATAAATAGGTGGATTGCGATTGACTCGCGTAACTCCTCCTGAGCCTGAGAGGTGTGGACTTCTTTTTGCGACTCTGGGCGTTTTAATTTATTCTGGGGGGACGTGCCCCCATTTCACGTCCGCATTACGCGCCGCTCTCTATCGCGGATCGATGTACATTTGTTTATTTTGATATGTAACGGTGCAAATTTATTATACAAACTAGAAAATTGACATTAGGATGAACGTGTTTTTTCTTCTGCATTTACTTTAAATTTTATAGTATTCAATAATCAATAAAAATATAGGAATTACAAACTATTTTTGAAACTATATAATTGTAATTATAAGATACAAAATATTCTTGTGTACATTCATTAGCAACTAGGACATTTTTATAAAATTACTAGTATTAGAATTATTACTAAGTAAAATAGTTTATTAATCATTATAAATTATTACATTTCAAACTTTATTTATGTACTCATATAAAACGTCTTAGTAATCACATTTTTCTTATCTCGCATCATTATTAAAATGTTAAAAATTTAACAAACTGTACAAAATATTCTGGCATTGAAGTAGCAGTTCAATATGATTGACGATCTGCTAGAATAATCAAACCAAATGTTGCAGTGTAATTTATGAAAGTTCTGTAAACAAATTATATAAAGCTGAAGAAAATGGATAAATAAAAAAATTGCAATAAAGCGATAATGCTGTGTAGGAAAAAAGTATCGACATAAATATCAGCACC
This sequence comes from Sycophaga agraensis, assembly GCA_018906755.1. Lineage (NCBI taxonomy): Eukaryota > Metazoa > Arthropoda > Insecta > Hymenoptera > Pteromalidae > Sycophaga > Sycophaga agraensis. Next base: position 4,817,143 of record JACCIE010000006.1, on the reverse strand, counting down.
TATTGAATACGTCTACTAGTTATACAGTATTAAATAAAAATATGCACATTTTGAGGAAACATTTAACGATTTTGCAAAACAATTTTATGCAAAGTGCAACTAAAACATTGAAAATGATGCTTTCATTATCCAATATATTAAGTTATATTTCTTTCTCCCGGGTCTCCGTAGGCAACGTCTCGCCGTTAACGGCAGTGAGGCCAAGAACGCATTACCGGGAATCGGTTGCAATTCCCGTGATCGCGAACAAACTTCTTAACGGAGCGTTAAATTAAATCTCGACGCGGACGTCGTTTCGCCGGCGGTTCCGCGGCGACTCGCGGCCGATCAAAGAAAAACAAGAACAGGAATCTTTGTTCCCTCCCGCGCGCGGATCTTACACAAATCGGCGCTGAACAGCCGTCACCCGGGGTTACGTAACGGCCTCGGGAGGTGCAGTTACCGGCGTGCCGCTATGCGCACGAATCTCGGCGGGCCTTTTTCAACCCGCACCAATCTCCCCGGAGGCCAGGCGCGCGCCGCGCCAGCGCCAGGGAAGGGAATAACCCGTGCGGCACGAAGGTCCCGCGAAGGCCTCTCAATGCCACCTTGTCCCGTTGCTTTTTTCTTCCGCCCGCGCGCGCGCGGGAACGGATGCAGCCGCACACAAAGTGTATTCCGATTTTTCGCGATCTACCGTTACGCGGTAGAGCATTTCGTGCGCGCGGCCTCGAGATATCCCGCCAAATGGAATTTGGAAATGCCCTTACGATCTGCAACGGTACGCGCGTTTCGTTAATTTCGTATTGTTGCCGTTGAATAAGCCGCTAGGCGAGTGCGCTAATTTCTTTCGGAAATCATTCAATGTCATGCTCTCGAAGTACTTGGAAAAATTGCTTGTAATAGTTTAACGAGAAGTAAATGGATATACACCACGAGTAATTGAACCGCTAGTCGAGGTGCCAGTATAATCATTAGTTTCATTCTTTTCAAACATTAAAGAATACATATCATTTACGTGTATTTATTTTAGATATTTTGAATTTGACTCGAATTTTACATTTACACTGTAAATTGGAATATTAAATAACAGTTTTTATATCAAACAGTAACGATTATGATTTAAATTATATATTTTGACTTAGAAATAAAATTTAATAAACTATTATTTCATATTCATAAACTACTATAAATTGAAGAAGTCACAATCGAAGAACAATAAAAAGAGCAAATACTGAATACATTTAGATGTCAGTTAGGGCAGCGCGGTAAGATTAAGGTTTGTTTTGAAAGATAATTTTTTGTTGATTATACATATAGCGTCGAAAAGGAATATTGTATATTCAATGTCATTACAGCTAACTGATTATCAACAAATTGAAGACATTTTTTATGTTGTACACTTTTTATCTTATATGGTATATTTTGAAATCTTACTTTATCTTATGTTATTAATTTCAAACTTGTGATTAATAAAGCATCGTAGTATCATTTATGTCCTACTCTCTTCTGATGCTTGTATGAATCTCCTTTTTCTAGTCTACCTACTCAGTACGAAGATAAAGAGCAATGTAGACAGAGAAAAGAACGATAGTAAATTCATAAATATGCTTTAGTGGCGAAAAATTTAAGCTTACAAAAATGATTTTGGTTGTACTATAGAAGAAGAAGCCTCTACCGTATATATACCAGTTCTTTTGCAAATAGTGGTGTTTGACCTTGGAGGACGAAAGATTCTTGTTTTCCTCGTGGCTTGGCTTTATCGGTCTTTTAGTCTTATAGTTCCATTTCGTATTACATTTCTCTTTTTCTCTTTTATCGGGTGATTAACTTGCCGGGAGTCTTCCACGTCTTTTTTGACCAGATGACAAGTGGACCCAGACTGAAGTTACCCAAGGAAGTGAACGAAATACCAACTGGATTCTGTATGTTTCTTATAAAATCGTTACTGTAGGTATAGACAGACAGGTAATTTATTACATTATCTATAAAACATTTATCAGCATGATTACGCTATTGTTTGTTGTTATTTTACGAGAATAGTGTAATTTTTTTACATGAAGAGTAGCTGACCGAGAAATGGATTATGAATGAAAATGATCCTAAAACGTTTATTGCTTGCGTTATGATGAGTGGCCGTTCACATAGAAGTAAATATTTGTATTTATTATTTATTTAAAATTATTAATATATTTTCCTAACGCGAGCATTACCTTTTTAATTTGTTCATTTAATTTGATGATTATTATTGTCTATTATTACATTTGGTAATCTTATCTGATTCTTCGCTGTTTGCATTTAGATGACTGGTAATTATAATGAAAAGGACATATACATGAATATAATAATTTTTCAGAAGACAAGATTAAGTAGGACCAAAGATATGGAAAAATGTGTATTTATTCAACAGTTGTAGGTACAGAATGCATGCAAACAACTATATTGAGATTATATGTTATGTCTTTAAATATGCATTAAAATATTAGTTGACATAATTTTAACTTATATTATGGTGTTATTTTAGTAGGAAATAGAATATTAGGGTGGATGTGAATTGCTGTTGATTAAATATGCATTAGAAATGTTATTATGTAAAGTCAAGTTGAGTAAGTTAAGGTGTTAGTTATTAATAAGCATTTTGTAAATCAGGCGACGAGTAGAGCAGGGAATTGCATTGCTGCGGATTGAATCTAATTGATTTGTATTATTATTAATTAATGAATTCAAATTGTTCTTGTTTTGTTGAGGAGAGGATAAGTTGGTGATGAAAGAGAGAGATAGCAATACTGTATTTACTGCAGGAGGATTTGCTGTGCAACGAGTGGTCCTATCCTTCATGGGATAGCGATTGGATGGTCTTGGTGGTCGTTGCCTCGACGATGAGGTCGACTCCCTGTCGCACTGTTGCACAAAAACAAACTTGGCACGGGGATGAAAGAAGCTCGAGTCGACGACCGAACAAGCGGTAGCGCCATGTTGATTAAATGATACTCAGAATATGTGATATTAATAGAGAGGATAGAGTGAAATGGTAATAGAACATCATATATTATTGCATTTTAATGTATTTTAAATAATTATTATTGAATTTATTGAAAAATTGATTTTAACGCCCTCTTTTCCAAATTATTTTAATTCGTGGGAAAATGTTCTGGTAAGACAAGGATTATTTCTATTGAAATATATGTTAGAAGAGGATAAGAAATGAATTTGCAAGGAAAAATCGAGTTTCCGGTGTTGTAGAAACTGGTGAGTTTTTTGTTTTTTTGTTAATTTATTTTGTACGGTCTCTCTCTCTCTCTCTCTCTCTCCCTTCTTACGTTCTTGGATTCACCGGTTGGAAGCCGACATTTTCCAGATATTTTTCCTATTTCAGCTCGATACTTTACTTTCAGTGCTGATTTATGTTTTCTTACGGATAATTAAATTCGAATTGTTAGGATTCTTTTTGTGATGTTAGGGTTTTTCCGGTAGTGAAGTATTTAGCACGAACAATTTTTTATGCGGGTCGTTTTATAACTAAAATTTCGAATTTGTTTCCGTATCAAATAATTAATTTAAAAATTAAATACTGTTGTAAACTACCAATGCGATTTCATATACAGTTTTTTTATTTAAAATAAACGATTTATTATTTACATTTAATTTGGTTGTGTTAGTTATTTTTGTAATCTTGAACCCCCTATTCGGTGAATTTGCGATAGCACGCGACGCGCCGAGGATAGAGACTGGTAGTTAGTCAATAATTAGAGTTTTGTTTTATTCGAGGTAGTAGTAATAAAATTAATTTAATTTTGTGATTACCACGTCACAACATATGAAGATTTTGCTGTTGCAAGACATCTATCAACTAAAGATAATTATTTAATTGAACATTGTTTTAAAACTATAATCAAGTAATTAAATACATTCAAAAAAATAAAACAAAAAAAAATTATGCGATTTAAAATAAAATTGTTTACAATACGTTAATCGATACATTTTTTTTAATTTTTATGTAATTATTATTATTTATTCTAACATTCTTACTAAACTTTGATCCTTCAAGTTGAAAAAATGAAACATATTCGTGTAAAATCACGTGTCATATAGTTATGCAGTTTCATGCTCACGTGCAAAGAGTTATGTTTTTGATTGACCACTTAAATTAAACTTAGATGCACACAGCACTGTCAATGTCTCAGTTATTCTCACAGTTTAAATTTTATAAAATGTAAAATTCCAAAATCTGTTTAGTACTCTTAGTCACATCTGCATTAAAAAAGACACACGATGACTGCATAATCAAATTTGTCGGCTCGAATGCTTCCGGTTCCGACGAAATTTTTGAGTCACGCACGTGTCGCTGCGGTCCTCGAGGTCGCTTCCATATGCACCTCCTGAAAGAGCTAAAGGGGAGAGAGGGGACTAGGGAAGGATAAAGCCTTCTCCGAATAGAAAGAACGACGGGCCAGAGTAAGGCGCAGGTAATCGGCTGCGGCGACCTGTTCGCATAGTGGACCCCTGGCGGTGGTCCCGAACCTGTCCGCAAGTCTAATGACTTTATGAAGGTGCCACGGGACCTTCCTTCGAAATCGTGATTATTGAGAGCTATTATGACTGTGAAAGACTCGACATACACACTATGGACTGTTTCATAGTCAGACATTCTTTTGAGGATTTTGTTCCTATTCAATAATAATTTAATATATAATTGATGATTGAATTGCATAATACGTATATTATTACTGTTTGAATAAATCTAAAAGATAAAGTTTTTAAATAAAAAGGTTTCGTTGTAGAATCTGTTCTTCATATATTATCTATTTACCTTGATTAAGAGCAATTACCTTGGTACTAAAAATGATGAAAAAGAGTTAACTGTTAAAGCACAAAAATAAAAGAAATAAATTTTTTAATGTCCTTCTTAGATCAAGGTTTCTTAAAATATTTGTTATACAGTAAAATTCATAAAAATGATTATGTATGCATAGCCAAAGCATGAAATTATATAAATTGTATAACAATAAGTTGTTAGTAAATAACGCAAATCTGTATTACGAGACGAGTTAATTAAGATTCTTTTAATGATCTAATGATGCAAGATCAAATACTGCAAACTGACATAAATATAAATGATGTTTGTGAAAAATTTTATTATACAAATTTTCACTTACTGTGACAAGCAGTTTTTCTACGAGGAAAAATTAAATAATATTTATCAGTTAACATGAAAGTTTACAAATGAAAAATTGTTAAGTACTGTGTATTCAAGAGAGCCTATACACATTGATTTCTAAAGCCGATTCAAGAAACTTCTCGTCTGTTTTCAATGTCCGGCAATAAGGTATCGATTGCCCACCTTCGATCCTATAAACAAAGTGAAATCTAAATACGTCCGGTACCAGCTCGGGCGATACAATCGGAGTTCGGGAAAATCAGCCTCTCTCTCTCCCTCTCTTTCTTCCAATCTCTCCGGGCCTCTCTTTCTGTGTCCATGTTCATCCTAGCGCAGATGCCTCTTTGCACGTGCAGCCGGTAAGGACACGTACGCGGGTAACTCGTGCAACCCGTCGGGATGTGTACGAGAACCTCCTTTTCCAGATCGGCCACGGAGGTCCCGCTACGGAAACGCGGAAGCCGAGCGGCTGCGCGCGTGCACAGTTACCGAGCGCCGCCGACGCCGCCGCCGCCGCGCCGTGAGGGGGATGATGAAAGGAAAGATAGGTACGGACCCTGGGAGGCCGGAAGAGAGAAAGAGGAGGTCAGGGCGATATTGGCGCAGCGCCCGAGGGTCGAGGGCCGCCTTTGTCGGATTATGCCGCAATGGTCAATGAGATTGATCCTTGCTACGTGTAATCCAATATTCGTTTTAAACCTCAAAGGGATTTTTAACTTTCGTCGAAATGCAATTCATCTGGACATATTATATTGTTTTAATATTTTTTGTATAATTACTGTAAAATAGTTTTATGAAATTATGGTTACATTCAGTACACTCATCGTTATTTTTCTCAATAATTTAGTTTAATTTATGTATTGTGAACCTAGTACGTATTCGAAATAGAAAAATTATCTTTTTTATTCTCATCGCATCATCTAATATATATTAAAACATAAAATTATACATATAATAAAATTGATAATTTACAGTATAAGAGTCAGAAACTTTGCTTTGTTTTCTTCTGCACATCATATGTTGTAAAATTTGAAGGACGCCGGTAAAGGCTGATTAAATTTATTGATTTTATGGATATATTTATATATATTTGTAATTTTAGAGAATCTTTTGTTACGCATGAAAGGAAGCAGTAAGCGTTATTGCACACGACTAGAAATAATACAGCCTCTAGGCTTGGAAAAAACTTATACTATAAAAATATTCAACGAGTTTTACATAATTAAATGAATTTGTAATTAATACAATCTTGAAAAAAGGAAATTTAATCATACTTTACATAGAACAATAGTCTTGAATTTCTTATTTTATTTTATTATTTATTTGTATTACATAATCATTGAAAGTTCATTTCTTCCAGCATTGTATTGAAAAATGTGGTTGTCTTCTTATTTAAAGCAGAATATCAATTAGTAGCTTTTTATGAAATCAAGATTATATTACAATTATTTAGTTCATAATTTCGGTTGCCTGTGAAAATCTACAGTATCTAAACTTAGGTGAATCTAATTACAAAAATGTCACAGAGATATATATTCAATTGAATAAGTCTAGCGTCGTCGAATAAATATTACCTTGACCAAGACGTTTCTGAATGAACAATGCTAGTGCTATACTGATACAGAGATGCAAGTAAAATCTTATTAAATATACTAACATATCTACCGGTACTATCAAAAGAGTATTTCAGAGTTTTAGATGTAAACATGCGATATATAATTCATCGTCATTACAAAGTCAATAAAATGTTTGTAAGCACATACTCCTGCATAGTTTTCTAAGAAAAACCATGTACATAACATTTTATGCAAGAAAAATTACAATGTATTTTTTACATTATGATATTTTTGTATTCTAAGATGACCTTCATGAAACTTACTTACACCAAATTCGCAATAAAAATTAATCAAAGTATGATTTACTATATTGATTTCGCGTTAATACAGAATTTGAACCCTATCATACAATCAGATATATTTCAATTTACATTAAACGTTGTATTGTTCTCGGTTATAATGAATAAAATAAATTTTGATTCATAGTTATTAAATATATGAGGAAGTCACGAAGGAGAAGCCGTAGATTCTTCCAGGTAGATTTGAAAATATAAATCTACTCCTCCGCCATCGCGTAGCGTGAAGCACAAACAACGGATTCGCTTATCAACCCTATCTTCTCATCTCATCGCTGATTATCCAGTTATGCAACTCACGTGACTCCGAAATTTCTCTCCCGCAGTAATATGTATACTCTGCATTGCTGTAAGATGAGGCAAAGAGAGAGTAATACGTGTGAAAATGTGGGAATGCGAGTGTAAAAAAGAAGAGGGGACAAAAAAGTGAGGAACCTTGCAAAAGTGACGATTGTAATTTACTGTCTAGCGCCTATCGCTCCGTGACATTGAATTATCTTTGACGGCTCTCGCGCTCACGCTAACCAACTTCCGCACATAAGCTCGCACTGATCCGTTTCTCTCTCTCATTCGCGCGGCCGAGACAATGACTGAACAATGAACTTGAACAATGATCTTCGACTTGCGCAATTGGCGGCTTTTTCACGAGCAGCAGTCGATTCGTTATATCGTGGCGTGTGCAACACGCGCAAAAGCACCTCGGGGTCCACGAGAGGAACAAAAAGGCGCCGCGGAGGGAAAATACACACTCGCTTAAAAAAATGCATTTAAATGCTTGCCAAGGCTGTTCGATTCGCGCGCTAATGATCGGCTGCAAAATTGGCCTCACGCGTGGCAGGAGGTGATTCGGGATGTTTGCGCACGTGAGAGATTTACCATGCAGATTGTAGAGCTATCGGATACATTTCGTGCAGGGTATTATCTCGTTAATCATTAAAGAAAAAAACAATTCCCATGGTGCCTCTTCGAAGAGTTTATATTTTTATACATGCTAGTAGAAAAACATACTCATATTATGATTAAAAGTTTGTTTAAAAGATGATTTGCATTCATATTTCATTCAAAATAATTGTAATAAGTTATATATTTTTACAATAGGAAAACAGTTAGCTGTCAGTATTAGTATTATTGTTGCAAACTACTCGTGTTTTTTAATCGTTAAGGCATATGAATTTTTTATTTTTATTTAAAATAACAAGTAAATACATATATATGATATTGATACGTATATATATATAAAATGTAGCTACAAAAGAGCTGCAGAACTGCTTACGGAAGTAATCGTTATATGGACATAATAACCTTTGTCATGCTATTACAAAAACTATATTCATAAACAGAAAAATATATATCAAATAAATTATTAAAATGGTTTTTTATAAATTTTTCTCACCATCTCGTACAGCAGACGTACAGATCATAGTTGGGCCGAACTATGTTTTCACTCAAGCCAGCTCGAACTATCCATACCTGTATGTCCTCGAAGTGGCTGACGCCCAACACCGTTGAAATGCGCTTTGATTCTAAAAATCTTTCAAAAACAAAAATTTATGTAAATACGTTTGCATGTTTGGAATGGGTATATTATGTATGTATACTGGCAAATTTCGGTGTGGAATTAAATCATACTATTTTTTTTAAATTAAATGTTTAAAATATTTCCATTAAAAAGCAGAAAATTTGAAAGACATTTATTTTAGAGATGAATAATTCGTTTTCTGATAAAAGTCTTAATATTTTTTAAACTTATTATTAATATTTTAACCTTGATTATTAATTTTTAAATATTAAATTAAGCATTATCTATTGTAATATTTATATCGAAATTTCTAAAGATTTGTAAAGTCTGTTTGAGTGTACAATATTTGACCTTGTACAAAATTTTAATTGTATAATATAATGTCATTTTTTTATTGGAATTTCAAAAATATTGTAAGCATTCAAATTAAATTGTACTTTAATAACAATGGCATAAATTGATGGTAGCTGTACAAACTAGATTTTTACAAGAAAATTAATTTATTCCTATTAAGAAAAATATTATTTCTCTTGCTCCTTTTCATGTAGTTTTACAATTTTAATTCTTGAGAAATCTGAAATATTTGTGTATTTTGCTCTGTTGTTAGTACGTTTTCGTTTATTAAATGATACTGATATATTAAGTTTCATATGAAAATAGTATTATTATACGTGTATTAATTTTTGTTTTTTACATGTTGTATTAGAATACGTAGTAAATTTATATAATAAACTAAAAAATTCCACTAGAAATTTTCAAATATTCAATAATATATAATTTTACATTTAGTTGTAATTTTTAATGAATAAATACCCTGGTAGCTCCTAGAATCGTCAAGTCAAATATAGCACCACGCTGCGAATGTTATTCCGGTTCGACGATCGACAACCGATTACCTTCAAAATCTCATCATGCGAGGGGCCATACCGACTACAACATCCGGGCCTGCAGGCACCAAAACACCTCATAGAAAAAGCAAAACAATCAAGGCGAAATTTATATCGTGCGATGGCATGAACCGCGAGAGACCGCACGCATTATCCTTCGCATTTTAAAGTGGCTTATCAAGAGGACTCTCTCCTTCTAGAGATGGCTCGCTCGGCCCGCGTCCTCCAGGAGATTCCTTGTCGATTCCGTCACGGCGCGGACTTCAGACATTCCCATGCGCGTGCGAATCGCGGCTTCCTCAAAAAAAATCGAAAGTTAATCGGCCTCTGCTCTTCCCCGAAAGGATGCCCTCTACGTGCGAGGGGGAGAAAGGGTCGCGATCGCTATTCCACCCGTTTCCGGCGCGCCCCCTCCCCCTTGCCGTGCGCGCCACGCGTTATTTATGCGCCGAATCCGATCTCCAGTTCCCCGGAACGCGCAGTTTCCCTTTCGTCCAAGCCGCGAGTTTTAGGTGCGAGTGGAGGTTGCTATTGCTGCGCAGCTTCCAGGAACGGATGTTAAACGTGCGTTGCTGACGCACGTGCCTGTCGTTCGCCGCACTGCTCTCGGCATGCCTGTGTAAGCCTCATTAATGGCTCTAATCAAAATTAGGTTTGCAACTATTTGTTCTGACCCAAATTTTTTTATAAGAGTCATCGCTTGGATAGTAAGTATGAGAATACTCAAAATTTTTAATGACTACGCATTTTAAATCATAACCGCATATTATTTTTCATTGTTACAAGAAAAAGGATCTTATGCAGGTAGTTTTTTAAGTATGACCATTTTAATGATAAAAATAAAAAGATTAACCTGTAAGTGTAATGTAAATAAAATAATTAAAAAAACAACATTTCTAGAAAACCATTTCATTATCTTTTTCTACATTGTTAGCAGAATATACATAATAGAAAAATTCAGCCTACTCTACAATCTGCACTGATAAATATACCTATTGTTCTAATACCAAGAACTTCGAACACACGTTTAACTTCAATCGAACCATATCTTAATAATACGTTTTTTGAAGAAACCAATGATTCATTAATTATATAGCTATTATGATAATTTTTTAGATGGTCACAATAATTACTTGCTCTATACTTAATTATCCTACACTATATCGTAGTAGTAGTATTTTGCTGTTAATCATATGCTATTTTCCTAATAATAATGTATCCCACTCAGTTATTATTAATTTTAAGACACAATTTGAAAGATTTTACGGAATCGGGCTTGGCGGCGCACGACAGCTTTTTCGTATATATTTTACCTATTCTACAGCGATATCGCAGACTAGCGAGCACCGAATATTTTTCTCGGCTCGGGTTCAAAATAATTGAGCGCGTCTAGACGCCACCGCATTACGCGCGATTAACGGCTCGGCCGATCAGCGATGCCCGTAAGCGGATTTCTGCAGCTGGACCACCCGAGATCGTGTATCTGGTGGTCCGATCGCCGACGCTTGCTGGTGCGTCAGATTTTTATAAACCCTTGCGGGCATTCCTGCGCTAAACCCGAGGCTTGTTTCTCATCTGTACCGACGAATGCCCAGATACTGATCCCCGCGGCTGCATTATGTTCGAAATTATGTAATTATGGGGCGTTATACGTTAACGCCCCCTCATGAATCATGTGTACACAATGTTTTTCTTTAATTTTAAAATTGATCACTCAAAAACTGCTGTGTTGAACCGATTCAATTTCATTTTATTTTATGAATTGTTTGTTATAATTCAGCACAATAAATTGCCATTTTTTTTATATTGATCATTCTAACAAAATAATAGTAATTTGTATTAACTTTATTGATAAAGTACTTATTTCTAATACTGTTGAAAACCAATATAAATTTTCGACCGAAATATATCTACCGATCGAAAATCTTTGAAAAATGCTTTTCGCGAAGAGTGAAGTGAGGTAGCAAGGCGGGGAAGTCAGATTTATTTGACAGCGACAACCGTTACACATTGGCGGTGCACTTATAAGTTCGCTTCCTTTCTCCTGCTCGTCTTCAACAGTCTTCGATCGCAATCGATGTAGGAGAAAAAGAGGGGTACTTTGGAACAATGCTGCGCGGAGAAAACAGCTCGAGCGGCGAGAGAAAGAGACTGATCTTCACTTGAGATACGTGCAGGTGATCGAGAGAAAAATCTTCTGAAAAGAAAGCCGCTGAGATGCAGTAACTGACTTTTGGCGTTAAAGCGACTGAGGGAGGCCGTTTTTCTTTCCTCTTTGTGACTCCCTTTCTCTCTTCTATACTTTACGAGACAGCCATTGGGCGCAATACCCTTCTGAAGTCGAAGCGAGGGGACAGGGTGGTCTCGGGGCAGAGTAACAAGTGAAGATACGCTGAAAAAAGATTTTTATCGTGTCTCTGTCGATGAGGGGAAGTTTACAATTCAATTGATAGAATACGTTTGACTTCAAATCATAGAATCGCTTGGGGAGATTCAATGTCAGGGTCGTAGGTATAAGTATAATCTTCAATTCAGCTTTCAAAGGCTACTCGTTTTGCACATACTCACTGAATAAAAAAAAATTTAAAAAATCAATCATTATATTTATATCAAAGATATTTTTTTATCGAAACAACTATTGCGATACAGAATTTATAAAACTTTAATCAAAAATTCTTATTTTTGCAAAGCAATCATTTAATAATATAGTTAACGTAATAGTTATTAGCTATATACAACATTTCTATCATATTATCGCACATTCGGCGTAGATAATACGGCAAATAGTTCATGCATTCGTATTCAGAGTTTATATTTCTTTCCAAACAAAAGAGAAAATATATAATCATCAGTCGAGCAGCTGAAATTTAAAAAAAAAGGCAAGCTAAATAAACTAAAAAGATATTTTCTAGGCTCTACCACACAGCGTAATGTAAAGGCTCAATTTCTTCCTGCCAACGGCCAGTAAGAGCTAAAATTCTGCGTTTGCAGCCGGACAATGTGAAAATCCATTTCCCCGGCACGCGAGCGATTCGTTTTTTGCCTCCATCCGGTCGTGCGTTTTAGCCTCTGACCATCACCGCCCCCTCGCTATACACGTGTGTCCATACCTAAAAAACTCCGACTCTTCATATATTTGGTAAGCGTGTGGTTTTTTAGGGGATGCTAAAAAACGGACTCGCACAGCTTGTAGGAAGACGATCTCTTTTTTTGAGCGGTCGGTCGTGGGCGTTCGGCACGAATCGACCCTCAATCCGCAGGATGTGGCACGTGTGCACGTGGCGTACGTGTGAGGGAGATGGTCGAGGATCAGCTCGCATGCCGCCGTCTGATTTGTTGATTTTTTTTTATATTTGATTATTCTGCTATTTGATTATTTTTCTTCGGTTGAAATATTTATATTTCTAGCATGGTTTTATTACAGCGGAAATATTTTATTAAATATAAACCACATATAAAAGAAACGATGATTATAAGTTTATATTTGTTTACAAATATGTAATATCCAAATTCGATGTCATGTCTACTTAAATTTTAAATCGAACAAAACTATTGAATTAATAATAACAACAAGAAACTTTTACTGCACTTCAGATAATTATTACATTAGCATATCTTGGTAAATCGTTTAAAAAAATATTAACTAGTTAGGCACATTGCTATTGTTTAAAGATACCAGAACAAATTATTTTTTAAATATTAATAAAAGTTAAGTCAACGATCTAATAGCTGACTATTATATATTGTGCATAAATACAGAACTCTTAAGTAGCACATATCATGTACATAATATAATTATTATATTATGAAAAGGTCAACTATTCATTTTTAATCCTTAAAGTAATTAAATAGTTTTATTTATAATTTAATAATATTTTGAAATTAGATCGTAAATGAACAATATTTAAACAATATTTGATTTTTAATGAAATCGTTATAAAAAATCTATTAAACAATAAAGTAAATTTTAATTGAAATAAATTGTTAATGTTCAATTTTTAACTGGATTAACCAACAGAAAATTAAAATCAATATAAAACTGATGTGCACACAGATCTTATGCATATAGATGAACCATTTTCATTACTGTAATTTTATAACTTTTTAGATCCTCCTTTATGTTAGTAAAAAATATAAAATAGAATAAAAAACCTCAAATATCTTTTTATAATAAAATCTTATCAACATGACAAATAATGTACTTCTAAACGTTATTTCATATTATTTTTTTACAAATTCGTCGATAACGTAATCTGCAAGTTTGACTTAAAGAACATACCACATTTTTACAAAAATGATCTAAACGATCGAAAGTATATCTACACCTGATTATTCAATATAGTAGAGCTTGATTACACCTTGAACTCGGAGATCTGTACAAGTACTTTCTTTTACTTTTCGACCTCGAAATTCATATACGAAGAAAAATAGTTAGGTAAGTTCTCTGCGCCGTTATGTGCTTAGGGTTTAATGTACTCTATGGAGGTAAGTATTGAGCCTCTGCATTTACTTCTAAATGATTCACAGTCTGTAATTGATATTGAATCAAGTGTTACTGTAGTTTTTACGATCTAATTATACAATAAATGTAACCAATAACGATAATTTATAAGAAAGAAGCAGTTTTCAAATGCACAATTGAAGTTTATTTAGATTTAAGTAACTAAATATTGGTTGAAAGTAGTGTAATATAATTAGTGTATTTTAAATAATCATTTGATGCACGAAGTATAGTAAATGATATCATTTTTTAATTTTGAATAGGACTTTTATTAATTCTTGCTTCCACCATGAGTATAGCTATAAAATAAAAGATTTTAATTTGTAATAGGTTTCGTTTAATCATTTCTTGAATATTTTCTAATGTTTATATTGTGTTTTATTCAAAAGCCCAATTCAATACTGTATAAATTTTATAGTAATTAGGTAATGAATAAGCTATTATAAAATATTTTTTTAACCTACAACGTAAACAGTAACTCAAAATTTGAATAATTATGCATTATAGAATAAAAATTAATAACTACTTAATTTATAATAATTAGAAATTGTTTAGCAAACGGCAGAATACTTTGATTGAGTAGCTGATTGTTATTTTGTCTTCTTATTCTATCCGGTAAAATTGATTTTTCAATTTCTAAACTATCTACATGTTTATCGCATTATGTTTTGAATAAAATCATTCGATTGAGGGCTGTACAGATTCGAATATCGCAAGCGATTCTACCAGCGGCTCGCGACTGCTTTCTGGCGAGACGGCGCGCATACACGGTCGCAGAGTTCGAAAAAGGACACGCGGAGCGTGCAGATTTTCTTCCGCGTGGGCGCCCGACTTCGTCTCTCTCACTCTATCTCCATGTATCTCTTTCTTTCTCGCTCCCTTTCTCTCTCTCTCTCGCTCTCTCCAACACTGTTTCTCTATCACTCTTTCTCTCTCTCTCTCGCTTCATCTCTCTCAGCTTTTCCATGGAAAAAAGGGACAGCCCCGCGAGACCGCCTGCCTTTACGGGACACTGCTGCTGACGGCTTCTCTCTGGTTGCCACGAGTCCGTAATCGATGACGTCAGGAAGTGTGGGTTCCAACGCAGACGATCGAAGGATTGTTCTTATTTTTGTCTCACGACTCTGCGTGCTGCTTGCGAATGTCTCAATTACCGAGGGATTAACGGAAGTTATTACAAAGCATGTAGTAATTTTTCCTTATTATAATACGGCTTTTCCTCGTAACAAAAAATTTTTACTTTTTAATACGATAAAGCTATTACTATCGATCAAAATTGATTATAGATGATTAAAAACTACTGAATAACTTTAGTAAATTTTATTATAAATCTTTACCTGGCATAAGTCGAAGTTGCTTTTCCGCCCACATTTTAATCAGGGAAACAGCTAATTAAAAAAGGAAAAACAGTTATATTGACCTCCTATTTCTAATTAAATACAAATTTAGATATATACTTATTAGTAACCGTACATTTGCAGTATATAGTGACTGTTCTCAGTAATTTTTATAGCGTTTATGGCTTAATTTTTGCGATTTAGTTGTCTATGTAACTAATTTCGGTTAATTTTCCATTGAAGATAGTAATAGTTTAGTAGTATAATTTCAATTTTGTTACTTTTTTAAAATAATAAAATTTCAAAAGAAATTCCAAAAAACTCATTAATCGTATCAAAATAATTCCAGATTCAGATCGCAGAAAAGTATATTATATATCGAAAAATACCAAAAGGTTTATCTTACCATTGTTTTATATGGGCCCATATATATCTAATCTGAAATATAAAATTACGTTATCACACAATATTGCTTATCGCAATGTGCATCATTAAGAGTATTAAATACCGTAATAACGTAACTTCAAATATTTACCATACTAATTATCACTTCTCACATTATTATACAACTATGAATTATAAAAACGTCAAACCAAAATATATCCATCAGCGGTGGGTTATATGCGCAGGGAACTATACCGCCGAATTTTTTTTCATTTCATTTCCCTGGCATCGCATTGCAGTCTTTCTTTCTCTCTCTCTCTCTCTCTCTCTCTTCTTCTTCTCACTAGCTTGGTTACACTTGCGTTCGGAAAAAGTGCGAGCCGGCCTCCAACAAAATTGCGCTCCTGCGCGCGCGCGTCTCGTACACGCAGTAAACTTTTACGGCGGCTTCCCGGTCAGTGCGGTTTTTTCGCGATATGCGCGCACGAGTGCATCCTCGCGCACAGAGAAGCATTCGACAGGCGGCTTTCGGGGGTTGTAAACCTCGGTGATCGTACATTCGCCGGAGAAAAATATTCAATGCCTCCCCATTCTGTGTGCATGTTTTTATTCTTCTTTACGAGACGCAAACAAAGATAAAAAAGAGCCTTTTTCCTGACAACTTCGGAATTCATGGGATACTTGAGCTTCCCAGTATTTTTTTTCAAATATAAATTTCGATATTTTCTCGTCCCGCGAATGTAACTTTGCAAAGAATTTGTTGTAGCCCGTACTAGCTAGTAAGGTTTGTTTTTGTCGTATTTAGAATAGATAGCTACTTAAAAAGATTGACTTAATATACAATTTTATTATATATAATATTTTTGTAAAACTATGATAAATAAGTGCATTTTGTTTAGTTATTAATCCTAATTGAACTTTACATTTCATTTATATTATACTATTCAAAAATTGTATACATTAATGCATACTTAAATTATTATGTACTGCATAGACCGCTGCAATTCAAACTTCATATAGTATAAACTCAAGAATCAATTATACTGTATTTTCAAAATGGATAGTAGCGCCTCAATACTAGAGTTACAGGAAGCTTGCATTCGCTCAGATGGTACAAATACCTAGTGCAGTATGCGGTTTACCTTCAGAACATTTTCAGCATTTACCGATCGGGTAAATACAGTATATTTATATGTATAAGCTGTAGATGGCTATAAATAGGAAAAGAGATTAACATATGGCAAAATGGCGTCTTTGCAACTAAAACTGTAGTCTCTGCTTAAAAATCAGCTGTGATAGACGTTCACATCAGCTACTCCTGTATAATCCTGTATAGTCTGAAATTCTTATACTTCTATTGAGATTTCTTCGTTCTAGTATCCTAATTTAAAAAATAGATAGGTGCTCGGTTGGATTAATAGCAGATCAAAGTTCATCTATATTTTTGCACAGATTTTATATTTTCGGCAAATAACATTTTATGCTTTATGTACGAGTTAAAATAAAACTATGGATGCTATAGCGGTATTTCCGCCACGACCAAGAAGTACGAGTAAAGAATTATGCTGTGTAAGTGGTTGTAACAGTAGAGCTGATAGGAATTTAACTGTGCGGTTTCATAATTTTCCTAAGCCGAATGAGCGCTTTGTTGATAGAATAACAGAATTTGGAACATTAGAAAAATGCGACCGCTTAGAAGCATGGAAATTAGCATTAAAAATAAAAGAAGTTACATCAAAAATGAAAGTTTGCTCACTTCACTTTAAAAGGAGTGACTACATACTTCCAGGTAACATAATATTAGAAAAGTGAGGTTAAGTCCTGGTTAAAAAAGAATACTGTTTACATGTTTTATATATTATTAATTTGTTTAAATTATAGATGCTGTTGCAAAAAAAAGATTTTTAAAAAAAATTGCTATTCCAACTCTTAATCTACCAAATGCAGAAACGGTTAGTGTGAATGTTAATAATGTTAGATTAGAAACACAAATGAATGAAAGTGAAAATAGTCTAGAGTTTTTGATAGAAGGTGATGAAGTTCATAACATAATAGTAATAAAAGAAGAAGAAATTTTGGAAGATGAAAATTCAGAAGAAAGTATGCAGTTGGATACTGTAAATGAAGAAAATGTATGTGAAGAAAATGAATGTGAAGAAAATGAATTCGAAGAAAATGAATGTGAAGAAAATGAATGCGAAGAAAATGAATGTGAAGAAAATGAATGTGAAGAAAATGAATGTGATGAAAATGAATGTGAAGAAAAGTTAAATATTTCTAAGTATTTTTCTATTTCTCCCTTAATGAAAGATGCTGAAGTACAAGTTAACGTTTTAGAACCTCACCCACATTTTTTAAACTTTATTCGAACTGATCATGAATTGAAGATTTTAACAGGGATTGAATCTTTTGTTATACTTCGTACTATAGTTAAAATGATAGATGAAAATCACGAAGATACATGTTCAAAAATGAATTTAAAAATGAACACATTGGATAGAGTGGTTATGACATATGTCAAATTAAAACAAAATGTATCGTATAGTTTTTTAACAATTATGTTTAATTGTAACTCTTCTGAACACTGTAGAGTTGTTTTTTTTACTACTTTGAAAATTTTAAGTAAATACTTAAAAGTAGCCATACCATGGTCAACAAAGGAAGAAATTTATTCAAAATTACCTCCATGTTTTCAAGGTTTTGAAGACGTTAGAGTAGTATTAGATTGCATTGAAATTTTTATTGATAGCTCGCAAACAAGTAAAATAATTACAGGAGTTTCACCAATGGGAATCATAACTTATCTCAGTAAGGTTTATGATGGTAAAGCAACAGACTTAAGTTTATTTGCTCATAGTGATGTAGTAAAACTGTTAGAACCTGGTGATGCTGTTATGGTTGGTCGGGAGTTCTTAACAAATGAATTGTGTACAGCTAATGGTTCAAAAAATTCAGGATCAGGTTTTGGCAAAACACCGCATGATAAATCGGAATCATTACTTTTTTCTTCAAAAATAGCTGCAGCTAGAGCCCATATTGAAAAACCAAATCAAAGGATAAGAAGTTTTAAAATTATTGATTCAACGGTACCTTTTAAACTTGTACCACTATTACAAGATATTTTTACAGTCATTTGTGCTACAATAAATATGAGTTCATTAATTTTCATGGATGATAAATTCATTCGTTTACGTAATAGTTCTAACTAATTTAATGATCTAAAATAATTGATTAATTCATATTTTTTGTAAATATTCTTAAACGTTTGTACATAATTTGTATATATAGTTCTAAGTCTAAAATAATTACTAGAATATAAGAAAATTAAATTATTATATTAGTTATTAATATTAAATGAATATAATCTAGTTAGTTTTCTTTTATACAGTTACTAAAATGTGTGTATTTTCATTGCTTCTGAAATCAATATACAAACGTGTTATTGAAATACCTTTAATAAATGCAAAATTTACTATACATAATAAGACTTTGAAGTCCTTATTGTATTTGATATATTTATAAATAAAGAGATCAGAAATATATAAATAAAAAAAAATTTCGTTAATACATGAACAGTAAATTTAGTGTTTCGAATCAGTTTATGTAAACACGAATTTCTTTAAAACTATCTCTAAATTTTCTGAAACTGTTGATAATAGTTATAGCGTTAATAATTATAAAATGTAAATCTTTTGTTGAGTCCCTCCCGAAATGTGTCAAACGAAAGTTCAAAGGCTTTTAAAAATCAAATATAAACTTTATTGTGAAATAAGAAAAATTTGTTTAAAACGATATTTCATCAGTGGCTGATATTGAAGTACAAAGGTTAGATGAATAAATAATTACAAAAATTCTTCGTGTTTCCAGAATATAACAATTGTGTGTTCTTTAAGAAACGTAAAGTAATAGAAAAAATTCAATAAACTTGATTCAAACTGCAAAGGTTTATTATTCTCATATTAAACTTTTTAGATATTTAATCAAGTATTAAGACGTAAATTAAAAGCAAGATAGAACGATATAAAACTTGGGCAATCAATTTGACTCTAATTCGAAAATAAACTTGTTATCGAAAATCGTTGACAAGCTACAAATAATGAAAAGAGCGTCACATGCAGGAAAATTGCAAGTTGTAAAGGTCGAAATTCAAGTAGTTACCGGCGACAATCTTGGAGAATTCGTGACCGACACTCGTTGGTTTGTCCCAGCCATGAGTTTTGTAGAGAAAAGAATTTGCGGTGACGTTGCGGTTACGCAAAGCTTCCGGATAGGTGAAGGGCGGCGTGTGGAAGAAAGTGCAGGCTCCACTGAAAAGTGAAAGAATTTCCTCTTTTCTTCCTGGCTAAATTGTTATCTGTGTAATGTAAAAAAATCTAAAAGTGTCTGTTGAATTCGTGAATTGTATTTCTTTAAAGTAAAAATAGCCACAATAAATCGATATTTTGCTTCTTTTAAGTTGCAAGGTAAATTGCTCTGAAATTGTAAGAGGTAAATTGGAATCATTCGCTTGCGTTGGAAAGAAAGTATTCGTACAATGAAAGTTAAAATTTCGATCTAAAATTTGTACATGTTAGTTGGCTTACGTTAATAACGGTACGGTAATTTTCGATATTTATCGCATTTTTGGTTAAACACATATAAGCAACATGCAAACTTGTAAATACTTGAAACAACACATTGCCATTTAATAAAGCTTCAAATTATCTTCTAGATTCCTTAAGAATAATTTCAAGACTAAGGCTAGTGAAATTTTGTTATCCAAAGAAATATTTACACAAACAGTTTCAAATACGAAAACCTTTATTGTCTTTTGAAAGATCCCTACTAAAATAATACTCGTGAAACTGTTAAACAATTCTAATACGCGAGTCGTTATCTCATAATAGAAGTTGGCTCTTGATGTAATTTATTATAATTCCTTTTGTGAATTTGACCTGGTGAGTCTTCTTAAAATAAAGCAGTCTTACGAGCCTGGCTTCTAAGCTCGAGAAGACCTACGTGGACACTCTTCTTGTATTTCAGGACGATCGTGGGCATTACCCTCGTGGACGCTGCTGCTTTTAGGCGCGCCGGGCCTGGCACAGATAACCGGCTTGCAGTCAAGCTCGCAACAGGCGACTTCACAAAGGGGCGGGCCGCTGCGTATCGCTAGGCACTTGCCCTGGATAAGATAGCAGTAGGCCAGGCCAAGAAGTGGATTGCCCGAGTAAGGATTGCTATGGGGCCTTGGTAGGTGTGCGGCCATGTCTATGTGCGTGAACTTAAGGGGCGCAGAGCTGCAGAGGCCGTGCTGAAAATTTAAAGGGTCGTCAACTTATTAAAATCTATAGCTTTCTTATCTGTAAAAAATTTATACGAAATGTGTTCATGATAAGCGATTGCGAACTTAATATAGAACTCCTAATTAGATCGAGATAATCTCTAGTTTATTCAACAGTTTAGATATTTCAGTAGTATTTTTCAAAAACTTGAATTATAATTTTTTATGTTTATAACTTTTATAATATCTTTTATAAAATAATATTTTTATTTTAGTAGATTTAAATATTAATGCAACTAAAAAATACATGATATATCTTCCAACAAAGTTGCCTATTTTTTTTACTTTTTATATACATACATAATTTATAAAACAAGTCTTTGCATAATACATATTCTTCTTTTAAATGATCTGCAATGCTTACAAATTCTTCTAGGAATGTATAAAATAATTAATTATAAAATATTTATTGCCAATTTAAGATTAAAATACTCGGGTTATATAATCTAAATTATTTAATTGATTTCTTGTTCATGAAATAGTAAGTGTGAGTATTGACTTTCCGGTCGAAAGGTTTGGCCACGTTTTCACTACCTACGAAGTGTCCAGTTGGTAGTACTTAAGCGGCTTCTGATCCTCTACTTAATCCATGCTGCAAGAGTTAAAGCTTTCAGTGATTTAACCTCCAGAAATTAGTTGCCAAGCACTTGACTGAATGTGTAGAAAGTTGAAGAGGAATATCTAGCGGATTTGATGATGTTTTTGGTTTATAATCTTTTGTTTCACTATAGTAATCAATTCATTAATGCTAATCGTTTGATCTAAATAGTTTTAATAGTTAAATATTTTGTACTTTGCAATAATCTAGCTTGTTCATTTTTTCATGCACTTTAAGCATAAAAAGTATTTCTATAGTTCAAAAATATTTTCCTTTAAATAGCTGTTTGATAAGAAGGATAAAAGAGAATAATTCTTACTACACTTTTCCAAAGATTTTTCTTCAAATTGTAGCTAGTAGAATCTATATTCAGGCTCTCCATAGATTTACATAGATCGTGATAAACTTAAGAATGTGTATATGTGCATGTACAGGAAGTAGCTTTTTGAATGGATAGATGGATATCTTTTAATCCCGATTTTCTGTATCATGATTTCTCTATTTCAATTGCAATAAGCTCGGGAATTTCAGTCATTTAGCTTAAATGTTAAAATTTATCCTAATCTCGATCTATTATTTAATTATTTAAAAAAAATTGAAATTCTAGATTTATTTTTAAAATTCATTTACATAGTATAAATAAATGAATTATGTTAAAAAGTAAAATTAATAATAACAATAAACAGTAATCTTATGTGATCATAAGATAATGATATTGTGCTTATAGTAAAATCACAGATCATGAAAATCTTTTATCGTACTGATAAATGTCAAATTAACGTGTACGAGTGAAAAAATCATTCGTCTAAAATTAAGGCTCACTGACCAATGAAAGGCATTTGGCTTGGCCTAACGAATGATTTAATGCTCGCCCATTGTACTGCAGATGTCACCGCTACATAGTCGGGTCATGCGTTGATAACACGAACCAGACTGTGCATCCGACGCGGGAATTCGTCACGCAGCGGAAATCGGTAACTAATGGTGAGGCTCGGGTCGTGCGAAATTGCAATGTAATTATTTTGTCGATTGTTTCACTCTGTTCCTGGCGATCCTGTACTTTTCAAGCAGCTTTTTGGAGTGCGACGCCGCGACACGAAATTTTAGGGGAAGATTAATTGGAATGTGCTACTGTGAGACTTCGTAACAGAAAGGTAATTTCTCTGCATACTTTGTTACTTACTGTATTGTGTTAGAAATTCATGATAGATTTAAAAATGTGATATTTTATTATTATTTAGTTGGATTACCGAACATTGATGTAATATAAAATGTAGTTTGTGTAAAAACGATTGGGTAGAAAATATAATCACCTGTTTCACAGCTTTACTATTATTAAATAATCAAACTTTATTTTTTTTATCAACTTCTATAAATTGCAACTTTAAACCAAAACTAAAATATCCTCAAAACGAAATTTCGAAAATTTTAATATATTAAAAAGATTACAACAAAGATATTCTACCTTATCAAGTCCAGATGCTTTAATAAGAAAAGCTGTGGGTCCTTGATGTCCTCTTTGTTTGCCTATGCCATCGCATGATATCAGGCCAGACTGTATGAGATCATCTCCCTCGGCCTTTCCCTTATGTTTTTTGAAGTCTTCCCTGCGTATTACAGATACTTCAAACATGTCTCCCATCACCTCTCCACATGCCTGAAGTTTATATGCGTTTGATATCGTCCTTGCCACGGAATTGTCCATTGCTATCTAAATTTAATTTAATGATTTGAAATATAGTTATTACAGAATAGCGCCAAAAATAGTTTTATAGCATTAATATAATATAGCGTTTGCTTTATTTTTATACTTATTTGCAAATATTGAGAAAATATATTTAGTTGTTTCTTGTTGAGCAAGCATAAATCATAATATAAATACTTACGAGAATTAATAATGCAACTGAAACTGATCCTATTTTATAAAATATATTGCTTGTATACCTTTAAGGGATTAAGCAGGATTTTTAATTTGTATGATGATTTGCAGAGTAAGCTCAGCCATATTTTAGCTAATTTTGCTAAAATTGAACTAACTTTCGCTTTCATTAGTCTACTGAACACGAGACTAAACATGAATTTCATTTACTTAAAGTTCCAAACTCAACCCTTTAAAATACTAAATGGTGTCCTTTTGAAGAAGTTCATTAGAATAATCTTCATTACTTATTAAAATATAATAATTAAACGCAATCGTTGATGGCTTATTATGAGTATGCATATAACAAGGTATATGTGCGCTTATACATTCACTCTGCCGACAAATCACTTTCGAATAAGCTAATTCTCAAACAATTAGGAAGCAGAAAAACATGCAAATAACGAAAGAGAACAAAAATGAAAGTTGAAGGAATAAATGAAAAAAGTTAAAATCTAAATGCTCGTAATAATAGGCAGAAAGGTTCGTGCGAGGCTGGCAATCAGAAAAGTTTGGCGAATCCCATTTCACTGGTGCGCAAGACAACTAATCCACAAAATTCGTGAGTACAAAGGAAAGCTATATTCTTAAGTTTCAGCGTTCGGCCGGGGAAAGACGCAGTTCCCTTCAAACTCGAGCGCGCGCTTTTTAATATCACCGCCGTCTTCATGGAACGCGAAATAGACGCACCGCCTCGCCCGGCTCCTTATTAAAAAGCGAGGCGCGAAGACACCAAGAGCGCAAGGAGTGAGGTCTTATTATCTGCGATTCTTCTCCTTTCTACCGCATCTGTGTTGGCGGATTTGATGCACTGCTTCTAGAAAGCCCCCCTCGATTATGATCAAAGGGACAGAAAAAAGCGTGCCACTGTGTAGACCAGAAAATTTCGAGCGTCGTCGGCGGGAAGCTTCTTAGATATGAGAGGTCCGGTTAAGATGAAAAGAGCTCAGTTGTGGTGTTTTCAAAGCTAAATCAGAAATAGTTGAGAAATTGCTAAACCAAGACCGAACAGTACATCATTGTCATTCTACAAATGTAAAGCGTTTTCAGTTGCCTTTCGGCTTTATAAAATTTATAAGATCATTAAAGTTTTGTTTAAATTTTAAATTACTATAGTTACAAATTTAACATTCTAAAATATATTCTGTATGTTATTAATTATTTTATTAAAATATATAAAAATATTCTATAGCATATATCAGATTTTTCAATTATTCTTCTAAAGTGTTATATTTAAAAAAATATTAATACATTTTACCAAATTAAATCAATGCCGATAGCATAAAAGATGACATTATTGGAAATTATAGAGAAAACGATAAAAAAGTTAAATGAAGAGTAACCACAAAACCCCAATTTGAGAATTCGTTTTCAGAGAACTTTGTTAAAAATGCAAAGGTGGGAAGGAAGACATGAGCACCTTTCCAGATCCACAAAAAGCTGCCGAGTTTTTCGTGAGGGTTGCCCAGTCGCCAGGGGGCAGTAAAAGAACGACGCGTTGTAAGCTAGGTTTCCGCCCTCTAACGAATCTTAGTAAATTATTTGGGCGGTACGAAAAGTGCCGGAAAAAGGGTCGACCCACTCGATTTCAACATGGCAATGATTTAAACCTACGTGCGGGGTAATAAAAGAAGATTGAGAGTGCGATGTTCTTTCAATTTTAACTGACTTTTAAAAAGTTTTTCTACTAATCATAGTTTCAACAACTTGGGAAGCTCTTTTGAGTAATTTGAGGCTCGTCCCCTTTTTCTCACTGTTAAATTTAAGAATGCTAAAGAATCACATGATAAATATTAGAAATTAAAACGAAAAGTGGGGAGGCGATTTAAATTTATAATTCATAACATAAAATTTATAATTTATACGGCAAACTTCGTTATTTGCTTTATTTATCTTGTCATTAAGATATTTTGCTCATCCATCATATCGTTCAAAGCATTATAATTTTTATACATCTATTCTAATAAATACTACCATTTTACTCGATATTAAACTGTACTTACGGAGTAACCGGCTCCGGCGCTCTGGACCGCATGTCTTGTGAACGTAGCAATGGTGATTATGTGGGGGTTCACCGAACAGAGAGCCATTTCCTTCACGTGGTAGAGGATATCTGCGAGAACGAATCTGCCTTCGGCATTAGTATAGTTCACTCGCACCCTCTCACCAGATCTAGCGGTGATCAGTTCGTCTGCTACGTAGGCATTCGAACCGCAGCTGTTGCGCACGACCCCGATGGCTGCTACCACCTTTACCGTCGGAGGTTGCAGCAGGTTGACTGTCTAGAAAATTATGTGAATTCAATTTCCACTACGTTCGCATTTTTATTTCGGAAAGTTTGCTGCAGAAATATTGCTACAGAGGGCTGTTACTTGGCAGCACTTGATATAAAATCATTTTTATTTAAGTTATAATCTCACTCTACCATGGAATTACGAAATTCTATTATATCATTCTGTACTTACAGTATTATTTTGATAGTCACTGTTTAATTTTCTTTCTATTTAATACACACACGAATTAAAGCTAAGCGTATGTTGCAAACTTTCGACAGCTATCCGTGACAACGCTTGTTATACATTTAAACATTTCGAATTTTATTCATGCAAGTCAGCTTGAATACCTGCATAAATCCAACGGCAACTGCCCCACCGCATTTATCACGACTCATTCCCGTCATCATGCGGTTAATTTTTATGTCGTTGCCGCCGGTATCACAGGTCACACCCTTGCCAATCAACATCACTGTCTCAAGAACGCAAGTAGGATCCTGGGGTTCGTAAGTTAGAAAGATGATGCGTCCGGCATGTCGTGGAACTACTGATGCACCTCGATTTACGGCCGCAAACAGTGGATATTCCGTAAGTAAAATCTCAGGATCTGAGACTACTTGGACAGTTACGCAGGAACCAGAGAATAGTTCGCAGACGTAATTCTCAAAGTTCCGTGGAGTCATACGCTCAGGGTCAGAACCACCTAGATTAAATATGGTTCAATAATAAAGAATTACATTCTCTGTAAAGATAATTATTCTATTTTATAACACGTTTCAAGCGATACAGGAATATTGTAACGAAAATTATTTCTTGAAATGAATAAAATGAATTAAATTTTATACAATTACAATGTAATCCTGACACGGTTTGAATTACAGTATATTAAACCGTTTAGTAGCAACGAAAAAATTCTTTACAATATATTTTTTGTCTCAATGCATCACATATATAATTAGAGGAGAATAATCTACAGGCTAGATTAATTAATTTATAAAAATTGTTTGTAAAAAATTTAAAAATAGATGATGTAGAGTACTATACATATCAGAAATAATGCAAATTGGCCAAGAATCGTCCATGACTGGAAACAGAAGAAATGATTTTCGAATAATCGAAACCTTCGTGAGTCAGTTATCTTGGTGGCCTCATTGAGTCTCGATCTCTGCCATAGCTCGCGCATTACACGCGATCCACCTTACAAGGAGTCAATAACGGCGCCCGGCAAGGCACAAGCTCGCGAAATCCAATTTTCGATCGAAATTCAATCAGCGACACTTGCCATCTACCCCGATCGTCTGATATGTACCGAGCGGCGGTTCGCTCCCCTGGAATTACGGCTGCGATTCCGGCCCGCGCGATAACGAGCGCACGTATATATGAAGTCTTGGCTGCTTGCGCGCACGCCGGCCTTCGCTTATAATGTAGGAGGGACTTAGATTTCCATCTCACCGTTATTCTATAACCTTTCCGCAGTTTTCTATTCGCCGATCTGTGCTTGTACGAATTACTATAAATTAAAAATTAATGTGATAAGCAATGGAAAAAATGTACGGAATATTTTTTATTATCATCGATATTGATATTGTTACTATTATTTTGCACATTTTTTATGTTAAAAATCACACGTTGTTTAGTTAACCAAATTAATAGAATTAGCAAGAAGAACATTGTTCAACATCGTTTATTAAATAAAATTAAGACTCTTGCGTAAATTTCACCTTTTTAATATAAACATGGAATAATCAAATGAGAAATTTTATATACTCTAATAGATTAGTTTATTTCCTTAAAAAAAAACACATAAAAGTTTCACTTAAAAGTTTTACTTAAGAGTAAAATTTTCCTAAACGGTAATGTCAACTCTAAATCTTTCTTCCAATTCCTCTATCGCCTTTTCTATCTCGTTTTCACGCACTTTACAGCGCCTCTGCCTGCCGCGCCGGTAACCCTATCCCATTCATACGTCTCTTGCTCCTCGCGACTTTCCCCTACATCCCTCTGTCTTCCAGCCTTTCGCGACCCCGTGCCCCATCTCTCTTTATCTCTCGCGACTCTACGCCCCTGCCCCACTTCGGCTTTCCCCAATCCCCTCGGAAATTGCACCCTGGGGGTTCCAGGGCTCGCAGCGACGATTTTTCGACTGGAATAACCGACTTGCAATTTTCCGGAGGGCACTTTCGCGATGGTACTCGGGCGTTTTTGAATCCAGTATTCTGGGCGCCCCCATTTTTTCCACCAAGAGCTTGCGCTCACGATATTTTCTATTCCGTGACGAGGAATCATCCCGTGCGATTCCAAGACTTTTATACTGAATTTTTCGGGGAGAATTTTCTTTCTGGGATCAATTCGATCTCAAATGTTACTTATTTTTCCGGTGACTAATTTTTGCAGATCACTTTATCGAGCGCCATTTGGTAATATAGAAAAGGAAGCAGTAGGGACATCGAATAAATATATATATCACCAACAGTAAATTAGTACGATTGAAATTCAAAGCGTTTGTTGTTTTGTATATAATTGTTAAAGTAATTAGTCAAATTAGTTTGTACTAGAGTATTCGAAAATTAACTTATGAACATTTTCTACATGAGTAATTTTTACTAGATGAATGTGTACTGAATGTAAACTTTGGACTATAAACCTAGAGTACTCGAGCAATGAAATAAAGCTGCACTCAAGCGAGAGTAAATGAACTTTCAAAGAACTGCTTCAAAAGAAGAAACAATGCTCAAACTACGAATGGAGCAACGGGCTTGTATTTGAAAGATTGCAGGATGAATTCTAGTTTACATTCATAACTGAAATGCAAATTAATGTCAACTTTTTGTAAATAGACCAATTAACTTGTAAATTTCGAAAATTGTACTTTCAAATATTGATGTCTTTAAAAACATATAAATACACAGACACACACACGCATACACACACTTACTTATTTAAAAACTAGACAATTCATTTTTATACATTACACTCTTTCCTAGCATAAAAGTTTATTTTGTATCATTATCTACATCGTCATGCTTTAAATGCGAAGACAAGTAATAAATTTGAATGTGATTTGGAATCATATTAGTTGATTTAAAGTAAAATGTTTGGATTTTTTTTAGTTTCCATATGCGACGTATCGGATATACAAATTTCAATACACGAATTAGATAGTTTTTTGTGTTCGTTGACAAGCAGCAATCGCTCACGTAAAATTGACCCAAATACGCGGGTGGGCGAGGCTTCTTAAACAGACATTTATTAATGAAATGCCCTATCATATACAATAATGTAACGATACCTTATCGCCAATGCACGAAACTGCGCGCGACATCCATTAATCGCCGGCCCTCTTCCCGTCGATTTCCCTTCTTTCTTTTTTTTTTTTTCCCTCGGCCGCTAATCCAAACTCCACGAGTGCGAGTCCGCACGTGCGCGGGAATCATGACAAAACGATCCCCAGGAAACGGACGGTGGCAACTCCTGGATTAATGATCGCCGGCGAATCCCGTTGGATGAGATAATAAGAAGTCGCGGGGATTTGTCTGCGGGAAAGAGGAGGAAAACTCGGCGGAGGAGCAATGCCCCGCCACGGTCAATTAAGCCCGAGAGCGACTTTCCGCTTCGACGTGTACGCAGCGTTCGAGGTCAATTAAGCGAGCTGACTTTGTACCGGGATTCTCGCATTCGCGGCGCTCCCTGCACTCCCGTCCCTCCCCCTCCCCCCACTCCCCGCGGGGCTTACCACCCCCCCCCCCTGCCCCCGGCCCCCAGAGCGCCTTTATAAGCAGGAGCGGCGGCGCGGTTTCCCAGTCAGCGGGGATTTACCGTATAAAGTAAGGATGAGTCGGAAGAGGGACCTCGCGCGCATACTGATCACCGCAGCCCTTTGGTAGGAGGGCGAGGGCCGGCCCTCGCGCGGATATATAATCGCGGCGGGCGGCGCCCCTTTCGGAGACTTACACCGCCGGCGATAAAAACTAAATGCGCACGCGTGCACAGAGGGCGATAAGGCGCAACCGCGAGCCTCGAAAAGTTGGGGGGCGCACGTACTCCCCGGGCGCACGTCCCTCCCTCCCGCACTCCCCCGGCCCGCGATATATATATATATATATACATACATGGATACATATATACATATATATATAGAGAGACACATATACTCACCGAGGTCGCGGGCGACGAACCGCCCGCTCTCGAGGACCGATGCGAGCTTAACCACGCCCTGGAGCTTCTTGCTGCAGATGGGGCTCCAGATGCCGAGCCGGGCCGCCTTGTAGCAGTGCTCCGCGCCCATATCCCGGACTTGCAGGGGCTGCAACACGGGGAGCTTTAGGGCCAACTCGCGAGCTTTTTTTCCCGATCGGTTCAACCGCCTCGGTCGCGACCCCACTCCCAGCTGAGTCACGCAGCCCTAACTTTCCCGACACTCGATAGGGAGCTCTGCTTCTTTTTGTCACCGCAGAAGCTTTAACGTGTATATATATATGTGTGTGCGTGGGGGAGGAGGCGAATGGCTGCTCGCAGCGTTTGCCATTATCCGACATATTTATCGTACCGATGGAGCGCAATGTCGTCCAACGAATGCAGTTTACGCAAAAGAAAGGGTACATCGGGCTCCGATTAGAATGACATGTCACGGGAAATTGTGGATACGATGTACTTATACTCTATTTCTGTGTAGCAAAGGTCAATTCGTTAGTAGCAGCCACATGGCGCTAAGATGCGTTCCCTAGATTTAAACATGCTCAATATTTTTAGGGGTTCTCATACGAGTGCCGTATCGGTTTACAACAAAACCGAGGAATGTTTGCTAATCGAATATAAGGCGCGACAGTCCGAGTGGCAGCTGTCCTTTTGAAAACTAGTGCTTACACGAACGGTGTTTGTTTGTATGTCTCGCTTGGCGCAACTCTGTTGATTTTAAAAACACTAAGGGCATTATTTGCTCTCGGCGCGTACGCGCAGGCCGCCTTGCAATGCGCAGAGAGACACACACACACACCGGCCAAGAAAAGGGTCGAACAGCGCTAAATGACTAAGCTGGGACTCTCACTCCCCGGGTGCTCGCCAAACTTGCTGTCGGGGACAAAAACGCGGCCCTTCACCGAGGCTCGCCAAAATTGCCGCGCGCCCTCGAGGTCGGGGGCCCCTCCCCGGAGGGAAGTCCGTGCGCGAAATTCCGGGGGCGCCGCGGACTTCCCCGGGGGTGGAGGCGAGGCAAAAAAAAAAAAAAACAAAAAGGGCATAGCGGCACGACGGGGGGGGGGCAGGGAGGGGGAAAGAAGGGCGCCCCCCACCGGGGGTATTTGGCTAATTGGGTCGGGCCCTCGGCATCCCCGGCACGCGCCCTTCCGCGCGCACTTGCCCTGCAAGTTCCCGACCGGCGGAGTTTCGCGATCGCCCCGGTATTTGGTGCGGCCCGCGAAATTGTGGCGACCGGGACCGCAGCTGTTTGCCCGGGCGGGGGATTCTTACGCGGAACTTGGCCCGGGCCTCCGGAGCCGCCCTCGGATCTTTTATCCCGGCGACCCGTGCCCGGGGTATTATATCAATACGCCTGAAATTTTCATTCGGGGGCGGGATTCCAGTGCGGGGTTTGGTAAGCAAATAGGACGTATGGTTTCTAAATATTTGCCGCCCGGCGCAGACTCCGGCACTTGTGCCAACTCGCGTCTTCGGCTCGGTATAACAATGTAATCTCAAATGTAATACACCTGGCTGTATGTCAGCCATGTGTAAACGCGAGCAAAGGAAATTTATCTATCAATCAGCTAAGTGTAAAGTTTAATTTCGAGGTAATTCCCATTGCATGTTAGTCACCCTGTAATTTCTTTTGGAATACTGCGCATTGAGCCAGCTAAAATTTAGTCTAGGAATGTACAAGTATACATTCTATTTTCATTAATTAAATTCAAAATTTACAGAATTTAATTAAACAATTCCAGTTCATTTTCGTTTAGCTTGAAAAAGACCAGATAGTATCTTGCAGGATATAATGAATATATTACTGTATAGTAAAACGAGCATAGTCACATTTTTGTAATACAAAACGACGTATAAAAATGCAATCAACCGATGCATAGATAAGCGGCGAAATGCATAATTAATGCTAAATTCCTTTTTACAAGTTTCCTCCTGTCGATTCACGATGCGTTATATGTAAGATATCGTTTATTGGTTATTTTGAAAATGTTATCTCCATTCAATATCATACGCTTGCATTCAAGAAATAAATAAATACTTCTGAAAAGCAAAATTGATTCTAGAGTGAGTAACGGCAAGCGTCGAATGCTATTAGCATTCAGGAGCATCCCAGTTGACCAATTAATCGCGGCAAGGGCCGAGGACGTATGAAGGGAAACGCCCTGGCAAACTCGCCGCTTCCGGCGCAATTACGTACTCACACACGGCCAACCGGGGGAGTAAAATTGTTGGCGGACGGTTCGGAAATGGCAGTTACCGCGAGATTTTGGTAGGACGACTTTACTCACCACGTAAAGAGCCTCGAGGGCGCCGAGGAGCGTGACTAGCTCGACATTCTCGAAACGCGGGTCGGGCAGCAGAACTAACAGCGGGCAACGCACGCCAGCCTTCAGGGCCCTGCAATTGGATCGTATATTATAAGCGCACTTTACTCTCTAGCACATGTAGAGGATTGAATTACAATTAGCCGCGTTAACTGAGATATAATGAAAACTAATTAATTACTGCAAATGTACGGTATTTTGCTGATTTCATATTATTCCTATTTATTCTTTTGGTTGCTCTGATAGAAATTTAATTAGTTTTTATAGTCTATGTGTTAATTTAATGGAGCCTTAGATCGATGCTATTAATCAATAAGTGTAATAAAAATATGACATAACTAACTTGTGTTATGTATGTATACGTGAACCTAAAACTATTATTTGACTAGGAGGGGGATATCAAAAACTGATTTAGACTAGAATTTATACCAATACAGTCACCTAATAGGATTTAAATTTCTGCTAGAGGGCTCTTTCCTTCAAATTTCATGTTTCTTCTCGTGCAGTTATATTGTAAATTGAAAGAGTGTAAGAATATCATTACATTAAATAATATAATGAGAATAAATAATATTAATATTAAAACGAATAAGAAGAAAATGTCATATCCATCTCGAAACAATTTAAAAACTTATACACTATTTCTATGAAATAGCATATCCCAAAGGTACGATATTTTCTGTCAGAAATTTTGCTCTTCAATAAATAAAGACAAATGTTTGCTATTCTCTTTACATAAATGTCTTTATTCCTCTGCAGGAAAAAGATTGAATATGCAAGACATTAATAAATATAAAAGTTCCAATCTCTTCAGTATTGATCCGTCGGAAAGCTACTTTCAAGTAAGATAATCAAACTAGTTCAAAAACTCATCTACTACAACATTTACAAGAGTTTAACATTATTAAATTACACTTATCACTATAAAGTTTCCTTTGAGTTACTTCATTATGAATCGGACATAATAGTACAAAATTGCTATTACAAATTTATAATGGCTAATTTATAATATCTAAACTTGATACGAATTCATAATTTATTTTTTGTTGACCTACAAGTTTATTTTCAAAAATGTTATAGACCTCGGTTTTGTAAAGGAAAGTGTAATTGCTTATGCTATCTATGTTTATCTATAAAAAGTCATTAATGCATTGCTTAATCTATTCAACCCTCGTTGAAATTTGATTATTTTTCATAGACTGTATTATAGTTGATTGCTAGAAATAATCGTCAAAATATACTCTATGAAAATACTGAATATAATTTTTAACAAATAAGTGCAATATGCAATGATATTATGCTATAAAAGCGGTAGTTTTGGCTACTCTAATTTTTAAGCGCTAAAATAGGTTCAGAGAAACGCAACCTTTGTAGGTACATTTTAGCGATTACACTACCACGATTCTAGCTAGTACTCGTTAAAACCAGGTAGTTTCTACTTTAAAAATACTTTCTTTTTCTATCAGGGAATACACGTAGCAATATTATATTATTAAGTTGTATGTATTAGTTAAGACAGTTGAACTACGAAAAAACTAACTAATTAAAATTCAATTTTAAGAACATCAAGCATTGTATGAAAAACTGGATATTAAAAAATGTAGTTTCTAAATAGATTTAATAATGGAATAATGATTTCCTGTTATAAGTAACTCGGGTGATAAACGGATTTAATGGTCTCTATAGCTACTTAACTGTTATCCACTAGGCCAGTACGTTGTATATTATTATGGATTATTAATTTGTATTATCGAATCAAGCTCTTATTTGTTCCTTCAATACATATTAGCACGAGTATCGACAAGTACATAATGATTCTTCAGTATAGCGAACGGAAACGCGATTTGCCTTGCCAGTAGTGCCCTTAGTGTAAAGCGCTGCTCTAGGACTCGACACCTTCTCTTCTTCGCGACAATGCAATTGTTATTCTAATCAGTCTGTGAAAGGGAGGCGAGGTATACACACGCCTCATGAAAAGAAAATTCTATTATCCAGTAGCTCTTAATGGATATACGCACACCGATACTGGATATGCCGCGGCACGACCGAATCATATTATATACTCTTATACACTATACAGTTTCCCTCCCTCGCAGCGCTTGAATTTTTCCATCTTTTCTTCGTCAGCATAGTGAACAAGACGCACTTTATCTGTTTACATAGCGCGATCAAAGTAGAAAGTTCATCTTTTCGTCTCATGCATTTATACCGAGATGTATGTCATGCGAAGGGCACGTGTTATATACTGACAAAAGCGAGGAAATTGCAATTCACAGCACGTGGCTTATGCGCGCATTTGCAGAGCAAGATGGTAAGCTGCTATCCCAATACCATTTTTGTTTACTTTACTAGATTTATGGTAAATTTTCATTATCACGATATTTCTTTGTATTTTATGCGAAAGGAAAGTGAAATTTCAATTATATTATACGAATATTCTATCATACATTGCATAACGTACAGTATCGAAAAGCTTTAACAAAGTGAATGATGGAAAATAAAATGTTAAATAAATATCTTTTATTTTGAAAATATTTGTTTACGGTTACTTTCTGATATAAAGAATTAGATACCGTTTCATCCCTTTGGTTGCTGCCTCGGCGTGATACCTAACATCGCCATAGTCAGGATCAATAAAACCAGTAGGGCTGTATATTAGACGCTTAGCCGGAAGGTTTATTGGCAAAATAGCTCCATTCTCGAAGATACTGTTATCTAGTTGACTGGCACAATAGATAACAGATTTGAAGGGCTCGGGCTCATCCATACCTGGAGGCGTTCCGCAAACAAGGACAATACCATCATACTCGATGCTGCAGATATTTGGTTCGATTTTCAACTGGGATTGTATATACCTGAAGACATAAAAAATGATGAACGTGACATTTTTTAAGAAATATTATTTTTAAACGATATTATAGAATTTTTTTTGTAGTTTTAGCTTTTTTTATTGTCAAAGAAGCTAAAAAAATTATTTCGAGAAATAATGATCATTTTCAATATGTACCTACATATGTATAGTAATGTGTATTACATAATCATTGTTATTATTATTGCTTATTATACTTTAACAAGTAGAATATTATATTTTAATATTAATTTCTACGCGGAAAGAAATGTTATAAGAATTTTTACTATACTTCGGAGTAAACAGGAGACAGATTTGTCAAATGACAAAAAATTACTATAATTTACAGTCCAAATTATATTATTTTACCTAAAATTACTACTGAACAAAATGTAGTGTATTAAAATTTAAAACACATGCCAATTTTAGGTGAAATAATAATAATTTTTACTATAAAGTATAGTAGCTTATTAGATTTGACAAGCCTGTCCCCAGTTTACTCAAAAGTATAGTAAAAAATCTTATAACCTCTTCTCTCAATGTAGAAAAATTTTCTAATTACTTTCATATTTATAAAAATTAGAAAACAATACTTTCAATAAAAATAATAAATTAAATTGAAATTTTTTAAATTACATCTTAATATTTTTCAATCTGAAGCTTTTTTCTTCTGATGTACATTTATGTTGATATATGTACGGGCAAAAGCGAAGAGATGTTATAAGTGAAAAATTCTTGTGATATTTTGGTTTTTAAAATGAAACAATAATTTTGTTATGAAGTTATCAGTAGTTTTATATTGTAAACTAACGAACTCGTTATTTTAAAAATACTCGTGTTATCGAATATATCTTATCGGTACATGTTATTTAAATAAAATGGTTTTAATTCTTTGGAAAATATTCTGCCTAGCAAATCAATGTTATAAATAACGGATAGCCAACGTCTTATAAACGTTTCTGATTTCCAACATTTATATCACTTAAACATGACTTAAAAACTTACACCACTGAAAAATGAGTTGTGTTGTACAATTTCGTGGAAATATAATTTGTCGAGCAATAATACCTATAATCATAATAGTAAGTATAGATAACAATGATGGGTAGGTTAAGATCAATGCGTCACCTTTTCATGCCAATACAAGACGATTCTTAGATAACCCGCGATACGATACACAGCAGCATGGGAATTACATACCCATACGCGTGAGTGCGGTCAAGTGAATCCGACCACTTGGTGAGAGTACGAAATTCCGCACGTGCGTATTTCTCTGCTTTATGTATTCGGAAGGATCAATACTGCATACAATGCGCCCTCTTCCCTCTCTCTCTCTCTCTCTCTCTCTCTCTCTCTCGCGGCCGTTGGCATTTTCCCAGACACATGGGCTCGCGAATGTCTGTACCTCGTGGCACTTTACGCTCACAAAACGCGAGCGGCCCTAGGGACAGCTGCTGAATTTTTTTCCTTTATCGTCGCTCATGTTCCGCGGATTCTTTGTGGCGGTCTTTTTTGTAGTGATTGCCGAGTTGCGCGATGGTCAAAGCGAAGCTATTTTCAACTGGATTTACTTTTCACGTACTTCTGACCAGTTTTTATAATATTATACAGATACTTTTAGAACAAAATATGTAATGAATGAGTAATATATTTATCAAAAATCGCCATTAACAGTAATTTATTTAGAGGATTTACGTTGTAGCACGTTACGTTTTAAAAGGTTTTGGTATTTCACTATTGTATAGAAGTACGAATAAAATTTTAAAAGAATATATTAAGACATAAATTTCAATCGCAGATCAGCTTCAGCAAATATCGGATATATAAAGCTTCAAAAAGTATTGTTCGGTCTTCGTAGAAATGACCAATTTAGTGATTATGGAAGACAAACTTTATTCGATATTCTTACACAGTCCAAATTTCATTTTTGAAAATTCATGGAATATGTAATACTATATTCTGTTATACTTTTTTCGTAATTTTGAATTTTCTTGTTAAAATATCATGGAAGAGAAAGTTTTAAATTAATTTCACGTAAAAAATAATAATATTAAAATACTATTAAATAGTTTAATTAAACGTTGAGTTAACCTTTTAAAATGCATATTAATATTCACTTTTTAAAATATTTTAAGCTTAACTATTGCTTATTGTTTTGATAAAATCTATTTTTTTTATTTAATGCAATGTATAACATGTAAGCGAAAGTAGTTTTATTCTATAATACAATATTTGAAGACAATTTCATCATGTGATTATTCTAAATAATTCAATTGAACTATAAAGATATTTTCCTTTCAAATTCTACATAAAAATATATTTCAAAATTAGTTCTTTAACTTTAAAAATCACATCAAATCGTCTGAGTACATTTTTTGATGCAGCTTTTTTGTCGGGTTATAATTGTACTTATACATTGAAGTTAACGAAGCATCAAAGTGCATTTAGTTATGAATTTAAGGGTAATTTCTAATTATAAATTAATAAATTTCCGAAATTTAAAAATATTTGTCTTATTCTTTAAAATATATCTGCTTGGCTCTTTTACAACATTGATAATAATATAATATACTATACAGTAACAAATATACAATACATAAAAAACTAATGTAATAATTCTAGAAATATAGTCAGAACATTTTTTGTTAAAGAATAAAATGTTAATTCTCGATTTTCTAAAGTTATAAATTAAAAAGTTCATACATTTTAAATATTTAAATATCTTTAAAATTCTAAGTATTAGGAACTCTAATTTCCCACTTGCAGAGAGCAGTTTAGAGCAAAATCTACGAGTGTAATCATCGAAGTTCAGTATTGTAGATCGTTTCATTTGTGAACTACGCTGAAACTGTCAATTGCTTAGCTTTCAATGATTTTATATATTTATATTATATATTCTTGGAATACAAAGCATACATGTTTTTTCTAAACGAGACATTGCAATTTAATACAAATATAAGGTTGCACTTTAAGTGAGGTATCGTTTTTAAGTTAATTTTTTTTTAAAGTTAAACACAATATATTTTTTTTCATTTTTATAAATATAATTCAATTTAAGTATAAAAATAAAATGTCTTTGTTGAATGATTATGTCATTTTGTAATAAATTGATATTATTGTACAGAATTTTAATAATATGGGACTATAAAGAATCCAAATTGTGGTTGGTGTTGTAGATATAGCAACGTTAGCTCTTGGACTACCATAAAGCGTATGTTAAAGAACCATCGTACCTAGTGTCCATTTTTTGGTATCCGTTGAAGCTACTGTCACAAAGGGGTTAAATACTCCAAAGGTGAAGACGAACAAAATCAATCCAAATCCCTTTCCCGCAACCTCGGAATTCTGAATTCAATCTACTAAGGATTAAGATGGTATTCTGTAGTTACTGTTCTTTCTATTTCGTTTTTTCTCTCCCTTCTAACACTGTCTGATTAGGGAAGTATAACCTTAAAGGAAAAGTATGTATTTTGACGGAATTGATGGTATCGGATCAAAAATATGACGATCAATATTGAAAGTGCTATTGTGATTCAAACATTTTAACAGTCTTGTTGGAAATACTAATACTTTCTCAATAATGCTGATGGATATCTGTGGATAAACTAATTTTCATCCAAAAAATAATAATTTTTAAAAACTTGAATATTATTCGAAATATATTATATATATAAAGATTAATTTTGTTATAAAATGGTTAAAAAAGTGATCGGTAAACACAATTTCACAAAGGATTGAACTGAAAATTTTACTCACCCATCCTTCGTTAAAAATTTTCTTTGTATTTGTAAGGAAAAAACTAATTGAATTTTCTCTAAAATTTTTAGACTGAAAAGATATATAATGTGCAGTAGAACATTTTTATACTTTTTATCGAAACTTCCACTTCAATATGTAAAATAATATTCAACATTAATATTATTTGCTTTATAAATATAAAATTATTATTATCCACTGATATTGCCAAATCAGTACAAGAAAATACCTATAGTGGATAATGAACAACTATAAACATATAAAGATATTTGTATTAAACCCACATTCAGTTCATGTTATACAAACGCACATTGTCACTTTCATGTAGGATACATGTACGAGAATAGATCCCCGATATTGTTAAAGTCAATATTAACAAGGCACAAGCACTTGAGGTCGTAGCATAGTGCAAAAAGCGCGCGAGGGACGAGGCGAGGGAGCCTATAAAATTAGCTCGTGAAGACTCCAGCCCACGTGCTGCTACACACGCAGTTCGCGTTCCGGCGCTGATTCGAGAATTATGACCGGGGCTAATGGCGTCTTAGTGATTAAATAAGTTCAGGTGATTAAGAGGACGTAAGAATCCAAGAATGCTCTTATTTGCCGTTTAAAAATTACATATAAATATATTTATATATAAGATATTTCTTAAGATCTACTTGCTATAGTACTCTTGAAAGATTTATTTTTTGTCAGTGAATTTATATTTATTTATCTATAATAACTTTCACTATTTATATTAAATTAAAACTGAATAAAATTTTGCAAAAATTTTTAGAAATTCACTAAAATTAAATTCTAAGGTATACCATTGATATGATAAAGCTCAATATACTTTACGGGTTACGCGTTATTATGACAATCAATCAGCTGATTAAGTTCAAACTTTGGATAGCCATACTGTACTGTCTTATACGTTTCCTTTCAACGAAATATAGATTTTCGGCAGATATACATTAAATATTTTTAACAGTTATGTTACACGATTGCTTGTTGATATTTAAAATACGTGAACGATATTCTATTCCTTGCGCTTATTATTATTCTAAACTATATCTCAATCAACAATTATTGGCATCAGTTATTTCTATTACTTAAAAGATTGTGCTAAGGATTGTGTTTTTTATTTGTTTGTGAGGAGTCAAACAACGAATGTTGAAGAAGTTTAAGTAAAGCAATATGAGTTTGATTTGTCTTAAAAGATGTCATTAAAACTAAGCATTAGATATAAATATAATAATATTTGTTCATTATTTTTTAAAATATACATGGAGCTAACATTAACACACACGTGTATATGAATAAACCATAATAGACTGTACTTTCGCGACGAATTGCGACAAACTATTTACTAAGTCACAGACAGTAAAGTGCGTATGTTCAATCAACATAGTGTCCCAGTTAGCGTAAATAATGGACTTTATGCTCGCGACATGCACCCGAAATGAGCTGAGATGACAGATAGCACAGAAGAGAACGATATTTAAAAATAAAAACAAATCGAATATATAATGAAATTGTTGAAAATGAAAGAAATTTATTATCTTTTAACTAATAATATGCCAATATTTAAAATATTATAATAGCCGTATAATTACTTTTAAAAAAATGTTCATTCCTTAACAATGTTTTGTTATATTAAGCTAGAATTTTTTCTACGTACAACATCGTTTTAAGCATTCTTATTTTGGTGATAATAGTAAGTATAAAATAAAAAATCAATTACGAAAATTAGTCATAAAAGTACAAAAAAGACAGTAATTTGAGAGTTTTGGGGAACTAGTAACTCATTTCAATAATTTTTATATCGTTACAATTAAGTTGACAATCGATATAAGTGATACATGACAAAATATTGCTTGAAATGCGAATTACACATTATTAAATTTTTTCATATAACCTATATTTTTCTCGTTTTGAGAAAAATTACTTTAAAAATGGACGATGAACATATTTTGCGATATGTTATAAAATTTACCAATATCAAATAAAGGTCGCTTTTAAAACCTTTTTCTTCTGATTCAATAAATCTAAAATTATTCCAGTTAAATGTCTCT
The DNA here is from genome assembly GCA_018906755.1 of Sycophaga agraensis. NCBI lineage: Eukaryota > Metazoa > Arthropoda > Insecta > Hymenoptera > Pteromalidae > Sycophaga > Sycophaga agraensis. Next base: position 4,776,178 of record JACCIE010000006.1, on the reverse strand, counting down.
TTAAACGTTTGCATAACGTGCTTTTAGTTACCTTATAAATAGATAAAATTAATTATTAAACAATGTGATTATGAAACCGTATCAAAAGCGTACAAAAAAAAGTAAAACAAATTGAATTCAAAACCTTTGTACTGAAATATGAGTTGTTTTGTTAATGTGGATGCACATTTATGCGGTGCATAGCTGCGGGGCTATGCTTGACTGAGTTTTTTCTCATTCGCAAATATCGGACGAGCCAAGCGTATGCGTTAAGGCTTATCGCACTCTTTCCCTCTCTCGAAGCATCTTTTCCGACTCGGACATTCGAAGTGCAAGCGCACGCAGATGTGCTCGGTTCAGAGTGACGCCCGCATGGAATCACTGGCACTGACGTAGAGAAATTCAAGCGAATATCCTGAATTTTCTATTATTAATTTTCGTTATTTTCATAAAGAAAATATATAGTTTAGATCATTGTTCTAAGAAGATTTTGAAAAGCATCATCTAAAATTAATACATTTAATTTAAACTAATTTGACACTTCTTATTCCAAGAAAATTATTACCAAATTATTTTGTTTTTAATTAACGGTAATAATTGAAATTAAGGCATGTATATGCATGTTTCGTCATATTATTCTTCTTTTAAGGAAAATAAACATAAGTTATGTGCACCGTCACAAATATCTTATGTTTAGTGCACAATTCCGTTACATACAGTCAAAGAATTAAATAAGCTTATATAATCTTGTGAAAATTAATGTAAAATACACAAACTTGAATGACATGCGCATTAAATTTCACTAAAAGTATAAAGTTTGTATTACGGGAAAATGTTATGATCCGTCTTTCTAAAGACTTCTTATTATAGTTGTATTTATATATTTTGTGTATGATGCGTATGTGCTTCAACAATATGTAAACGAATCAATATATAAACGAAATTAATTTTTTCAAAGTGATCGGTTTGTCGTTAGGGAGTTCCGAATTCAAATCTTTATAATTTGTTATAATGTTTAAATTATAATCGAAGAGTCTATTAAATAATGTATTAGAAATTATTTTACTTGAACTTCCAGTAGCGAAAAAAAGGTTTATCGATTATTTCAGATTGAGAAAATGCGTTAGTTTTAACGTTAGTACATAATTCTTTTTTTCGTTACATTTATGAAAACAGATTTCATTACATTTACATTAAATTTAATCTAATTTTTTTTAGTTTGTAACAGTTTACAGAAAAAATAAACAATGATTCTTTAAAATTTTTGGAATGCACACATACCGTCGAAAATTCTAAACAAAACAGTTTCGGTCTCTGAAGCGTGATTCTGCTAACAGACCAGGTGCATTGCATCGGCTAAAAATGTACAAAAATCGCGATTAAACAAAGCAAATTGCAATCCGCTCGTTTTCAAGAAATCCGCCGTAAATGGAGAAAATATGGTTCAACCGAGTAGAGAGTGATCCGTGTTGTATTTCCCGGCATTTATCTGCAAATACTGTATGTATAAAAAATATCACAACAAAAAACGCGGTTATTTTTTCTGAGGATTCCTTATCTTAGTACTGTTTTACAAAATATACGTTTATTTGTAACACTGCCACTAAACTTCGATTAAAACAGTTTAAAGTTTTTCCTTAATATTATTCCGTATATAAAAAAATATTCTATTTTATTATTTTACTCATTATTATATGAGTTTCAACCAAGTTTCCATGCACTATAGGTATTCGCGTCTGTGTTCTGTAAAGTATATTTATCGCGAAGATACAATTGACGATCTATTGAAGTTATTCGCATCATAATATAGTTAGTTCGAGAATTAACGTTTAAGGTGGGCCTTACAATCACCTTTGGTCTGGACTTTAAATAGTTGTAACAAAAAATATGTAATTTGAGAGTTTGGAAAAATTTTTCATTATATGATCCCACGGACTTCTAGTTTATTTAATTTAACTACAAATTGAAATAAATTTTACCAAAAGTAAATTCAAATTTTTATTTATTATATATTTTTTGTTACAGATATTTCAAGTTGCAGTCCAAAGATGAGTGTAAATTCCCCTTAAGCGTTAATTTTCCGACTAACTTTAAATGATGATGCAAATAGTATCAATAGATCGTCAATTGTAATATTCGACGATGAATCTTGACCCGAATTCATTCTAAAACAGATTGCTCTCACTGGAAATTTTTTTTATACTACAAACATGCACTAATGTGTATTTTAGTTATATAGTTAATATAGTTAATTATTATTTGAAGTATTTGCCAATTTTATAAAATTAAATATATATGCGAATAACTAAATATTTTATGTTTTAATGAAGTATATAGTAAATAGTATTTTTTATATTAAATATTGTTTTCAAACTTATTTTACAGAAATATTTTTTTCAATACATATTTTTGTAGGAGTAACGGGATATGAAATAAATAAAAATTTGCAGGCAAATTATTAATAAAAAAGTATACTTTAATGTGTCCATGTACATCGTACATGAGTGTCTGATATATATATTTTGTTTTTTTTTCGATTTCGAAAAGACACTCGCATTGTATGATTCGATCTAGCAGATCGATAATAGCGTATCGTCCATTACAAACTCGCGCATTAACTCAGCAACCGTCCATTGCGACCGGGCGATTGCACATATATATTTATATTTATTTTTATATAGAAACTAACTACTGCACTAATAGCTAACTACTTACTAATCAATAATTACATATCAACAACTTAGACGCTCACATAAAGAATAACGCATTTTCGAGCTAAATCTGCTCGAGCTTCTTCACATCACATCTATAACCTCATCCTGTATATAAAACATATGTATCGCAGAATTGTTTTTAAAAAATGTACGTATATTTATATGCGTGGGTCAGTTTTAGTATTAATTTCTTATATATTACAAACAATTATATGCATTCTTGAATAAGACACTGACGGCTTTTTAACATCAATAAATATGAATAATAATAATATATGAAATATATATAGAGCTTACAAAATATAGTGCTTAAATGTTTTTCTTTATGATATTCTTTTATACATTATACGACTTATTTTAATTGATAAAATTCAGAGATACAAGTTAATGTTTACTTAATGTTTGTTAATTTTTTTCATTTAAATTGAGTAAAGTTATGAAAAGAGTTACGAAAGGAGTAACATGAGTTAAATTGAGATATTATCTGCAATTTTTATTAATCGTTCCAAAGACTTAAAAATTAATTAATAATGTTATAAATATGTAGATAATAGAGAAAAGTAATATTTTTAATAAATTTTGACAATATTTATAAATTTTGAAATCCTCATCGTAATAATTAAATAAAAATTGTAAACATTAATTTATATAACAACTTACAGAATAGTTGAATCTAGTACAAAAGATACTATGAGTTTTATAAAAGATATGGAAGTGAAGATAGAAGAAAGAAAAGTGAGAAAGAGCATTTAACAATTGCCTTAGGGGATATAAATTTGCACACATATATACATAAATACGCTAGTGTATATGCACGGGTTGGTAAAGCAAATGCTCCGACTGCATTTCTCTGGAATCTTTTTTCCCTCTGTGTACGGGCAAAGTGGTCGCTCAACTGCAGCATACAACGCAGGTTTATCCAACGTGTTTGCATCGTATGACGTCGCCATCCCTTCCTTTCTCTTTCTCTCTATCTCTCGCTCTGTCTTCCTATCCCTCGCTATCTCTTTCTACGTCATTTTCCTTTTATCTCTATCCTTATCTCTTGCGTAGTTAGGAAAAGAGAGAGAAAGAGAGACCCGAAGCTCTCGTGTGGCTCGCTTTCTGTGTGCAACGACGCATCGTTTAGAGTCGAAGAGCTCAAAAGCGGAGAAAAAGAGAAAGAAGAGGTGGAAAACGCACGTATACAGAACAGAGAAAAGGTTTTCGAGCTGGTGAGGCAAGAGAAATTCGCACACACGAATTCGCGCTGTACTCGACCGCCTTTTTTCTCTTTTTGCTACTTCTAACTTTCTCGCTCTCTTCCTATCTTTGCTTTCTTCGGCCACTCTGTTACTATCTCATGCCTTGTCTTCATCTCATCTCTCAGAATATGCTTCATCAAAGTAATGCAATATTATTCTGAGAAAAAATTGGTACGTATGTATGCATATATGCTTTTTAGTATAAATATGTTATGAAAAATTAATATTTCATTCCAAAACTTTTGTAACAGAAAGCTACGAAGATAAATATTTAGCATATGATAATCATCATCAGCTTGAGATGTAATAATATTTTATTAATTGATCTAATTTACTTTGGCGAATTTTGTTTCCTTTGCACATGATGATTGGTATTGAGCATTTGCATAATGTTTTAAATATTTTATTATGTTTAAAGCTATGTTATATATATATATATATATATATATATATATATATATATATATGTAACAAATTGTATTCAATGCAAATATTCAAACAAGAGATCACGATTTTGTGATAGATAGATAGATAGATAGATATACATATGGTATATAAATAAATATATAAATAGATAAATAGATTGATAGACAGATAAATAATGTTGATGGATATGCTAGGGATAAACTCATTCTTTGACGATCAACTGACATTGAAGCAGCTTAACTTTTAAGTTCATTTACTTATAACTTGTAATTTAGGTTTTATGGTTAAGAAAGAATTCTTTCCTAATAATTAATGTATTTGAAAACTTAACTGTATATATCTTATCAAGATATATACAGTGTTAAAAACAAATCTTTTTTTAGATTATATAATAACAATTAGTATTTTTATTTCAATAAAAAATTAATTCTCTAAAATTTATGTAATTGATTTTTTCACATGAAAAGTGCAGTTTATTTGTAGTAATACTATGTAACATAAAGCTCAGTCTCAAAAATGAAATCTCAAAAATGAATTAATAATTTAAAAATTAAAATAAACGAAACTATAGAAAATGTAATTTAAAACTTGATTACATTTTAACATTAAACCCTTATTATCATTAATAAAACAAACTCTATATTATTCCAATATATGGCATATATTATCTCTCTTATTAAAGATATTTTCATATTTATAATAGCTGTAGATTTAACAATATACAGTTGATAGTCTGAGAGATCGTATTCCCCGCCTTCAAATTCATTTGCAACAATAACAAATAGTGCAAAACTATAATTTTTATGTTATTCTATATTAGAAAATGCACCAAAGTTGTAAAGATAGAAGTTATTGCTACACATAACATAATTTATTACATGTAATGAAGACGTTATCACGATCAAAATTTGATAAAATCTCAAGTCAAGTTATAAATATTGCAAGATTCAAGTTATTTTAATTTCAGATGATCCTAAGAGTATTGAGTATAGTGTGATATGAACGACTTCGAACATATGAAATATTAAAATAAATGTTTCACAATCAGATCTTGCTTAGAGAGTTGCATCTACTCGATTACTTTAATATTGAAAATGTAGACTCTTTTACTGTAGATACAGTCACAGCTGTATAAGTGTATAAATTCAAATTAACAATACTTTGGACACAGTAAACGCTTACAATTGCTCGAAATATTTTGCAATAATGTATCACTATTAAACCATTTTGTGTGTTTCCTATTATTATCATTTTTACAACATTTAGACTATGAAAAACTGTATCATGAAGTAAAATTATAATTTATTGAATTTGACTGTAGAAATTTAACAGTCTAAAATCAAGCTTATGAACATAATTAATAGCTTAAATAAGTTGACCAATAGTAGTTTTATCATTTTTATGATACAGTTATATTAGAAATAATTAATTGATTTTGCATTCATTCGATTCATTTTGAAACACACTATTTAATTTATTTAATAAATAAATTATTTGAAAATTCAATGATTAAACTAATATTGATTAGCAGCGTACAAAAAACAAACCTGCGATTCCTATACGATTACTGCAGTAAAAAATAAATCAAATGAAAATTCCAAGATGGATGCATATAATCAGTAAAAAATATATAAGTTCGCATGATGCGAACCTGACGCGGAGTAGTGCATTAGCTGATTAATAATCAATAAAATTAATTCAGTTTGCTTAGGTATTTTCTATAGATAATTTGTAAGATACTTCGCACCTTCTCATTTCCACTAATTCAGCAACCCATCGTAACTATGTTTATTGCGCAGTAAGCTGAGGCAACGTATCGATCATTCAATACTGGTTATTATACACTAAACACTATTAACTTTATCAACGTCTAACGGAAAATCGGCCAAACACTCCTGTATCATTCACGTTGTCTTTAGAATCACTTACGCTCACAAGCACGCAAATCGAACCGCGAATCAAAAAAGCACCGTATTTTTATCATTACTTCGTCGGATCGTCAGTCTCGGATCATAGAGGGTTGAGTCTACGGCTCCTCAGAGCTTAGTGCCCTTTTGAACCTCATTCGTCACCTCCATTGTTACCTTTTTCAGGGCATCGAGTTTATCAACGTATGAATTGTCCAATTGCACTTTGTGCTCGATTTTTTTCATGTCTGACTTCAATGAATCGTCTGACAGGTTCGTGGGAACATTGCCATTCACTGAGTTGTTGTTTTCATTAAAGCGTGAACTAGTGGCAAATAACCTTGGTTTTCCGGGCATTAACCTAGACATCTTTAAGACGAATGGATGCAGAAGATGATCTTCATATGCATCTTCCTTTGAATCAGCGGTTAATAAACTGACAATTATACCAACTACAACAGTCGAAATACTTCCAATTAAGGCATAGTACATATAGGTAATTCCATAAATATTATCCAAAACGGATTCTGGTGTTTCTTCGTCAAACAAATGATCTTTAGTTGCGCTTGACCATTGTACAGGCAATTGATCTCTTTCCTTCATAAGGTGTGCTGAGAATGTATCATTTTGGCAACCGTCTGTGGATAATGGTAATGCTTCTGTGGGGATATCTAAACTTAGGCGTCCGAAGGTTAACCACAGTGTTGTCACATGGCTGAAGATCATACCCGCAGATGCTCCTTTCCAGTTAGCGCAAGGAACTAACATAGCTAGTACGAATACACCAAGAAGTGGTCCAGATGTGGCAGAAGTCATCAGCATCGAAGATTCAATAACTCCAGAGAGCATTCCAACCAGAAAACTGACTCCCACGACGAGAAAGCCGTAAAACACAGCCAAGGATTTAATAATTTTAAGTTGTTGTGTATCTTTTAAGTTTGCTAAAGCGGGGATTTGACTAAGGAAATCCTCAAAGGTGACAGTTGCTAGAGAGTTCAAAATGGAGACGGTTATTGTGAGAGAGCTATTAAATAGCGTCGCCATTACTAAACCCAGAAGCCCTGGAAGGTACACAAACTTATCCTCTACGTAGAATGGCACAATCTCGTCGAACTTAGTGGTATATCCCAGGCTCATCGGATCACAGTCTGCATAATTGGCAAATATTACCATACCGACGACCCATGACAAAGAGAAGAGCACCGTGATCACAGGGATGTTAGCCATCATTGTTCTGTGAATCAAAAATTTAGTATAATTTATTAAATCAAATTTTTATATAAAGGTTTGAGATTTCTTTAACATAGTTAATATTTAATTACTAAATTATTTTATTTTACATTGTTAAAAAAGAAACTAATATCATATAATGATTCTTCTTTGGATGTTTTTACTAGTTATGGATCTGAATGTATCTTATAAACGTGTCTTTAAATAAAAATCCAGCTGCAAGTTTCCGAGTCTAAAAAAAGTTTTAACCGCAATTGATACTGATTGATACGTACTTAACAACTTTGGAGCGGCTGCTCATGCTGCAGTAACGCTGGACAAAGTTTTGCTGGCAGCCGAATATGGAGAGACTCATGAAAAGTTGACCTAGAATTGCTGATACCGTGGTAACTCGAATAGTCGGATCCATATCAAAACTGTAAAACAAATATATTTTTATGAAAACTTGATCAACTGTCGTTTGGCAATAATAATAGTTTTTTTTAATAATGATTTAAATAAGAAAAATTTTATTTTAAATAATAATAGGCTAAACATGAAGTTAATTTGTGTATATACATACTTAAAAAAGTCGAGACGCCCACGCTCACTGGTGACGTTCACGACTGTATTGAATCCTCCAGCGTCAACGGTTCCATGAACTATGATGACAATAGAAACTCCAATCATCGTCAGACCTTGGATGACATCGGAAAGAATTGCAGCTTTTAAGCCTCCCTACAAAAATAACGTACCCTTATAATTTTTTATGTATTTTAATGCAAAGATTTTTTAAAATAAATAGCTTGACCGGCTTGTAAAATACAAAATTATTATTTTCATGACACATATTTTTTTAAGCCCCCTTTTTAGAAGAATATAATTATTAGCTATTTATAATATCATGATTAAAGTTTTAATTAAAAATACCATTAAAGTGAAGACGATCGATATTGCTGTGATTCCGCAAATACTGGCCCAGTAAGGAAGACCAATTACAGTTTTCAAAGCGACACAAGGCGTAAATACGGTTACAGAAACATTTAGAAGACTTCTGATGACGTAAGAGAAACTGGCAAGGCATCGCACCAGCTTGGACTTAAACCTAAAAAATAAAAAGAAATAACATATAATATGTATATATACCTATATACTTATTTTATATCTTCTGTTCTTTTGCGTTTTAAAATTAAAAAATTCTCTACTTTTATTAAAAATATTGAATTTTCATTTTTGTATTACATAAAGTGTTTGTGTAAACGTACTTTACTAAGAATAATATATTTCACAATTTTTATTATTTAATGATTATTTGATAATTTTAACAATATTTTAAAATGTTATTATAAATATATTATTAATAGATTTTAAACATGTATATGATGTTGAACATATTTATTTTTTCATATTTTCAACAAATTTATTTTTTTAAATATATTTTAATTTATTTAATTAAAATGATTCATAATTGACAAAACTTTAAAATAGTATTATAAAATGTATATAACTAGTTTTATACTGATATACTATGTATCTGTTGAAAACAAAGAGTAAGTATTAAAATTCACGTGAATATTCGTTGTTTTTCGTGTAAGCAGATCCTGTGGATAGCTAGGTGCGTTTAGACTTTAACGATCTGATATAACGACTTTGTTCAAGAAACATTTTAATAAGGCTAGCAATTCATGCTCAATGACTGTTTCAATTGAACTACGTAATGAATTGCAGAACCAGACGTACGGTTACAGATTTTAGTTATGGTTCATTATGTAATTACAGTTATACATGAATTTTCATGAAAGTTTTTTTTTGCACTTCTCTAATCACTATTGTGATTAATGAATCAATCTTAGTTTAATTTTTAAAAACTTTAAGCCTAATTAAACATTTGAATTTTATTACTTATTTTCGGATATATCTTATTTTAGTCCTTCGACATATAAAGGAGCATCCTTCGAAGAATTCATTTAAAATATACAGATAAATATACATAATAAGTACACAATGTAAACTATCTGTACACTGCATATTTTATGGTCATAAAATGAGCCCGGTTCAACTAATTTAAAATCAAATGTTACTATAGAAAAAATTTTTTTTGGAAAAACTCTTAACTTTTTAACTATTAAAAAAAAATTGTAGAGAAAAATAAAAGCTCATTATCGTAAATAACAGGAAAAGTTTTTATTACAAAATTATGTTTTTTGTTTTTTTAGTTTAGCAAAACACGCTTTTTGCAAAAAGTGCAACACTCATCTAGGAACTGGTTTTTGGTCGATACTCTCTGTGTAAAACGTTTAAATTTTCAAATACAAATTAACACTTTGACGAAAATATAATCTTGCATCAATCGAGTACATCATCAAAACGTTCTGCGATAGCGGTAAGTTTCTAATTTGAAATTAACATTTATAATTGCAAATACAAGCTCAATTTTCCAAAGTCTTACAACTAAATTTGAAAAAATACTTTAAGATTGTGTAAAGAGTAAAATATTTAAAAAAAAATAGATTCTCATAAGTATGACTATAAGTATTAGTTTGTTGAAAATCTTGAATAATCCAGGTAGATCCAACATATTGAGGGATTCCCGAAGTGAGCTCCTCTTCATCAAAAACAAATGTATCTGCAGTAAGGTTGTGCTTATCATTTTTTAACTTGTTTAATTATTCGATTCGATGACGCACTCGATCGCTACTAATCGTGGTGTATTTCTTTTTTTCGAGAGTTTCGAGAAAGAGATAAATAAAGAAAGAACAACCGGAAAAGAGGAAGGAGGTGGAGAGTAAATGACCAAATATTTTTGAATGCGAAAGAAAAGAGCTAAAACATTTAGCTTTTAGTATAGAATCATTCAAAAGATTTAATATGGCCTTAGAATGCTGGCTTTCCTTGCGCAATGCTTGCGAAATGCCCAAGCCTCTCATTCACAATGAAAGTGAAATATTTCAATTCCCGACGCGAAACAACAAAAAGTGTCGCGAAAAAATTGTACTGCTTGACACTAAGCACTAAGTATATCTACCGCCGCTGCTACTGTTGCGATAGCGGAAACGTTCTAGCTATGAAATTCGCCTTTCCACGATAATGAGACATTGTTTAATTTGATGAACGCTTTATGTGTCAAAAGTGTACTACTCTCGGTACTACTCAGTCATAAGGCATTTTTATTTAAAGTATGAAATTAACCCGAATATACGAAAATGATTTCACAGTCAATATTGAAGTCATTGAAACGCCTTAGAAACCTTGAAATTAATACAAGTGCGAAAAATTGTGCATGGCATAAGTGGAATAGAAATAAATTATAATTATAGTAAGCTTGTCTATTTGTTTACTACTAGTAATTCATATAGATATTGTTTTGGTACATTTGATATTAACTTTTTAGAGCTGGAATTTCATGAACATAAATAAAGTAGGTTTAAACTAACAAACAAATTAAACAATAAATTTCAAATGATTTAAAAAGTTTCTATTAAAAATTATACTAATTGTCAAACGTTTTTAAATAGTGAGGTTCATTCACATTGAATAAACTACAAAATTCATTAATTTATTTAGTTATCTTTAATGTTTATTTAAATTGTAAGTTTAACACGTTTTCTTATTCTTAGTAATAAATGGATAATGGCAATTACATACGTGCACGATTCAAGATGCAGTGGATTAAAAAATATATATTTAATTTTAATCCATTGTCGTACAATGTTTTGATATTCAAAAAATTCACTTTATGTGAAGCTTTTTTGAATTATATTATTATATTTACATTTATATAAATATTCAATTTATAGTCTGATATAAAAAATTTCATATTCATTTTAATCCCGTATTAAGGCCCTGTCACATCGTATATTGTTGATGAATGAAAATTTTCGCAAGGGACGCTGATAATGAGGATTTACAACTTTTATCTTGACGTCTTTTCGTAGTTCAGATAAAGAAGGATTGTAATGGGTATAAATGAGATAGTTGGTATGATTCGTGCAAATTTGAGCACGAAGGGCAAAGACGTTACTAGCAGATCGTGAAAAACTTGATAACTAAGACAGCAATATAAAAAAAAATAAGTCGAGGGAGTCGCTTATGATGGGAAGAAAATCAATGTGAGAAATAAAAAGAAGGCCGATCGGGAGATACGACTATGATACTTTCGCGAGTACTCTAGATCTAAATTAAAAAGCTATGTTTTTATGAATTTAGAGATCCTCTCGTTACTAACCTTGATTATTTAATTTTTGTTTATTTCTGTAAAATTGATAAGATTTACTTATACTGCAACATAATTACGACTTTCGATGAAAGTGTCACAATACAAATAATCTTGAGTGTTGGTGCATGAAAATTCTTGATTTTATAACTTTATTAGAAGTGTAAAAATAATCGTTTTCAAACTTTAATTGATTGTAAATAGGTTTCTATTAATTTTTAAGTTAGCCTAAATAAATGAATCACCTAGACAATTTAGTCAAAAAAATTCTAAAGAATTTGTGAAAAAAAATATTTGGGCGTAATCATTAGTAATTCAGACCATAATCATGTAAGTAAATAGTTTTGTTATGAAATGTAATTACAATAATCGAATTAATCCAGAAAAAATGTGTTCATATTTTTTATTATTAATATAAATTATCAAAACAATTACGAAATATATAAGATCTTCTAATTTAGATGTTTTTGTCAGTTCGGTATTTTATTAAACAAAGGCTTTATCAATTGCTTCAGTTAATCATTTTCCCTGTCCCATGCAGATAGAAAAAGAAGGTCAGAATGAGGAGAGATCAAAGAACCGAACTGCCATGAACGACGATATACAGAAAAATACAGAGAGAAGAGAACCTCGATAGACGTCGTATCTCGTCACGGATGATCAGAGACGGACTGCTTACGTACGTACATATTGCTTTGACACACACGTTTTTGCTTATTTGGACACATACTTTTATTGCCGGTTATGATTTTACAACCATCGTTTTGCCAGCATTACTCTTAGCTCTTTAATGAACTAGTTTATTATATTTAAAGGAAATTTTCTTTGCAGATGTAAAATAAAAATATTTTTACCGAAGGTATACGTGTAAAGGACGAAAGTAACATTAAAACTACTATGAAGCATTGAAACATGAAGCATTTAAAAAGAAAAAACGAAAAGCTGTACGTAATCTTTATATAATTACTTAAAGTATTTTTTTACATATTTGACTATTTGAAAAAAGTAATCAATTCCGTAATACTTCATAGAGATTTGACAAAAATCGAACCTCTAGAGAAGATAAGATAAGTGAAAACTCGAGACTCTTAAATCTTCAAAAAGATCACACAGCTGTTCTTTCTCAGATAATCACTACAGCGGTCGTGCACTTTGCCGAAACCGCTGGTGACGTACGCGCAGTAATCTTTGACGGTTCGTTCTAGAGTAAAAACCTGCCGGAGAAACAAGTAAATCCAGCAGTCTTATCTCAGGAGTGACAAGCTCACCTCATATCCAGGTACTGGTAGACCGAGGTGATCCCCAGGCTGTAGTAGACTGGCACGAAGACGAAACAGACTATAGGATAGGCGAGGAGCATGCCGTAGAGGGTCTCCCACATGGCACTTCCGCGGTAGTAGAGTTCTGACGGGTAACCAAGGAAGGAACGCACTCCCAGGGTACCTCGTGCTATCGATAACATCATCGCTCCCATCGAGACGCCGGAACCAGTCGCAAACACGTAATCTGCCTTGGTTTCCGTCTTTTTGCGCGCACGGAACTTGCCCCACAGCGGGATCACGAAAGACATCGCGATAAACGCTATGAAGACGAGGTAGTCCACCACAAGGGATGAGGATTCCATTGTTGAGTTCAGGTAGTTAGAGACCCCGGATGCTGCAACAGACAAACATTTTACAGACCATTAATATTTTTTTTCATATGGTTACGTTTTATGTCAAAATATCATAAGAAGATATTTTAAAGGTTGAGTGTCATTGGCATGCGTATTCTCTTAAATATATCTAATCGCTTTCTCTCTCTCTTTCTCCCGCTCGATCTATCTCTCTTTCGCATTTTTGCATTGCATTTAATTTCATTTGATATTACTTTTGCATGTGTTGTCAAAATATTTGTTAACTTTTAACGAAGATCATGTTTTAAATAAAAATTATGAATTATCAACATGAACTTTTAATTAAACTTATCTATGAGAGATGATTACATATGCTCCAGAAAATACAAAAAATGCAAGTAGCATTTTTATTCTAGTTTAGTTGTTTGTGTCCAAATAAAAAAGTTGATATCAATTTGATAAGTATAGTGGAATACAATTATTAGCGATTGAATTACAATCAACTAGAATATTCTTTTCTGTGTTTAGTTACAATACAAATATACAAAAACATTAAAATATAGTATCATGTAATACCACTATATATAAGTAAACCTATTATAAAAAAATATATAGATAAAACTTTTGAATACTTAAATTTCAACGTTTGTATTTAGTGATAATCAAGATAATCAAGAAATATCGATTCAATATTATTACAACATTATTTAATGTAGTCTTAAAATTATCATAATATTGTACAGCTCTACAGTTTAATTCATCATTCTACCGAGATAATTTTTTACTCGAGCCTCGTTTTAAATTACTACTTTATTTTATACTACTTTAAAGAACGTCTTTAGATACAGAGAATTTCAATTTTTTCTCTACGAAGATGTTCACTTCCATCAAAGAAAATTTGCGATACCGGTTTCGAGTAATCAACTCTAATTTCATTCTGGTTTTCATCCACAGGTGGTATGACGCGTTGGCGCAAAACAGCCTTTTCAATGCATTCAATTCATATGCTTCTTTAATATTTGTACATTGTTCCATATACCACTTGCGATTAATACAAGATAGTAGGAAAATGAATTAAAAAAGAATGGAATACGATAATAATGTCAGTAATAATAATTGTCAAGTATATACCATTTAATTATGTTAATCCGAAGTCCACGAGTTTAAAAAAAAAATATATGTGTCAAGTTGACGATAACACATGCAGCTCGAAGAGATTGTTGCATGCAAAATAATAGCTGTAACTTATAAGCGTTAAAATCTCTGAAAGGCATTGAATCTAAATTTGTGATATTGTGTAAAAGCCACATACATAAACAAAAATTAAGATGTTACATCAACGACTTGTTCCTTTAGTTTCTATGGAAATTATTCTGATAATAGACATTGAAATTAATGATATTTTCAAAAATTTTGAGGCGTTTTAAAAAATAATTTATTAAGCTGGAAAAGTAGCGGAAATTTTTAATTTAATCATCTTTTTTTGTTTGTTTGTGTTCAAACCTTCGAACAGCACTAAACATTTATTGTGTGTGCCATAAAATTTATTTTATTCTTGGTTGATTTACGCATCGAACTAAAATTGTTTACTTGTTGATGTCGTTGTCGATACTTTGTACAGAAAATGCGAGTAAAGGCCATCAGTAAATTCACCATTGCTTAATAAGTGAAATCTTATGCAGACAATTGCATAACGCGACTTCATCATGTCAATGTACTCTTCGATTCAACTTTTCAATTGGCGAATATCTTATGAAATATTGCATATTTAAAAATATTCAGCTTATACTAGTTATGCTAATTGTTCAATGGCATAAGAAAACTCGATCACAGTTGTCCGAAGGTGATAGTGAGGAAAGATTAAGCGGCAA
Organism: Sycophaga agraensis; assembly: GCA_018906755.1. NCBI lineage: Eukaryota > Metazoa > Arthropoda > Insecta > Hymenoptera > Pteromalidae > Sycophaga > Sycophaga agraensis. Next base: position 4,761,000 of record JACCIE010000006.1, on the reverse strand, counting down.
TTTTCTCTATGAATTTTCATGTAATGTTTTGCATTCACGGTGCATTACATTCTTTAGTTGTTTACTTGCCTTAATTTCCTTCCAGAACATTCCTACCGTGATAAATAACTGAAATTTGCTTTTACTACTCGTACAATGTTCCTTTTCTCACATAATGAAGTGATACAAATTCCAAAAAATTATAAAAACATAAATTTGATTCAAAAACACGAAAATACAATTTAATAGATGAATTTTTATGTTTCGGAGTAACATTTAATATCAAGTAGTTGCAATCTTTCTGTTTTCATGTATTTTTAAAATTGCTCAGTTTCTCGGTAAAAATTTTACGTCAGACTTATTTAGTAATTAGCATGCATTTTTTGCGAATTGTGTTTGAAATTTTTTTGATTCTCGTTTTGCTGCTATTTTTATATAATAGTTGTATGCACATTATGCATATTTTAAAAAGATATTGAAAAATAGTTTTCAATTATCATTGTATGTTATTAAATGATTATTAAGTGTATGTATGAAATGTAACTTTACACGCGACCATTTATGTATTTAGACTATGTACGTTGCGGAGTCAGTTGATAATAGATAAAACTGTTTTTGAAACTCGTATGATTTTACACGTGGCTGCATATATATTTAGCTACCGAGTTCGCCACTTTTACACGAGGTAAGAAATTCGAAAGTTATTTTTGGGATTGACGCCAAGATATGAAAAACATAAAGGCGCGACCGAGATAATAAAAATGGCGCTATTTTTATGATTTTTTCCCCATTCAACTAAACTGGCAAATCTATTTCGAGCTTTGGTACGAACTTGGCGGGTGCATTTCCAAACCTCGAAGCAAGATAAATAATGTTGCTCCCCGGTATTTACCGCCTCGGCGAAGTTATTGCAACCCGAGGAGTATTATCACTTGTTTCGTCAACAATCGGTTTCGCAAGCTACCGAAACTCCTCCAGCCAATATTATCGGAGGAAAGTTAATAATTTGGGAGCGCTTTATGAGGTGACCGACGCGGGCTTGGCGCTCCGTTAAAGCGACGTCGGTAAACAACGGTTGGATCCTCCGCAGCAGCGTCGGCGATCGGCAGAGGGTTGCGTCGTAAATCCTGGGCCGAGCGATCGGCGAAGACGCGGGAGGCTTTGAGGAAAAACAAGGAGAAGGATGCTGCGGAAAGGATCGGGGCGATCTTGGGCGGATCGAAAGAAAAGGCCAAGTATGCCTGGTGCAACTCACTTGAATACACTGAATAAACGGAGCAGCGGTCGGCGTGGAACTGCGGTAAAAGCAGTCGGGCGGCGGTGCAATAAAAGAGTTGGCAGCCGGCGCTGCAACTCCTCGGCGTCGCTCTCCTTTCGAAAGCGCGTACTGGTGCACCGCGGCGCTCTCGGCCGAGTATAATAACCCCGCGAGGAGGCTGGAGGAACGGGAGCGAGCGGGCCTGGCTGGCTGGGAGCGAGTGAGCGGGCGCGCGCGAGAGGATCGGCGCTCTCGGACCGATCGGAACCAAGTGCCGGCAACTGACTAACTTGTCGGCGAGGCCGCCTCGGCGTTATTATGCTAACGAGCGGGGATCCCGAGAGCCGCGGAGCCGCATGGGGTGGTGGTGGTAGAGCCGCCGGCCGAGAGCGGAGAGGAGGAAGGCCGCCGAGAGATCCAGCTGCCGAGCCGCGGCTCCCCGCTCCCGGCCGCTCCTTATCGGCCCGCGGCCGCTCTCCCCCCAGGCGCGCGCGTCATCGCGGCCCCCATTGTTTATCTTTACCTCCGCGCGGAGAGCGGCCGTCTCGTGACCGCGGGCGATCCTCTCCGCGCGGCTGCCGATCCCCCGGCCGATCCTCACGGCCGCCTCGGCCTCCGCGTCCCGCCTCTTTCGGAAAACGGGCCGAGGATCGGCGCACCGATGCCGATGCCGGCCGACCCTCCGCCGCCGAGGGGAATTTTCTTGCCGATCTCCCGGCTCCGTGCACCCGGCGATGGCCGTTGCCCCCTCGCCGGCCCCCGTTTCCTGCCTCCCGTCGATGCACGCACTCGAGCCGGTCATTTGGACTTCGAGTCGAGTGCCTTGGAGCAAACTTGATCGCGCCGGGGATTGGACCTCTGACGCACAACACTTGCCAAATTCGTAGGATTCCCGTCTGCGCGCGCCTCGCGTGTTTACTTGCTTTCCTCCTTCGCTGTTAGGTTAACTGTCAGGCTCTGTTTTCTAACAGATTAGTAGCATAGCGTGAATCATTATCAAACGCAAGAAGACGAATTTCATGTTAATAGTTTCCGCAACGTCTTGAACTCTAGTTGCAATGTTATCAATTATTAATAACTCTGTGCGCACAAGTGCAGCAATGTTTGCCTGGATCAAACGAACGCGCTGCTAGACTTTGAGCATCCTCGTTAAAACAGACTGTTCAACAAAGTAACAATGTCGCATAGTGATGCAATGTCACGTGTAAACGAGAAATTGTTACACCTAATTTCTATTCCCTGTCGAATTTAATGCCGAGAGAGAGTTTGATAACTTTTAGATTTCGTGTCATTGACAAACGATCGGGCAAATGATCGATTTTAGAGGACGTTGGGTTTGTTTCTCTGAAAGATCTCGAAAAAAATCTTGTATCTTGCAATCACGTACATTGAGCCTCCGGTTGCGAGAAAGCTATATTATCTCTTATGTTGTAAAAAATTTTATCATAAGGTGTGCATGAGAATCTGACGAAGTTTCAACTTGATAAAACGTGCGCCCCACGAGGCAGTTTATGGCGTCAAACATCTGTTTATGACTGTTTAAAGATTTATAATTTTATTTGCCATGATAGATCTTTTGTATTTTTTGTAAAACATTGACAGCATTGCATTTTCTAATGACAACTGACATATTTACTTTAAAGAAAAAAGTCTACTTCCAAAATGTTTGTTGCAAACGTATATACTATACTACGTGAATATTTTTCTAAGAAAAAAAAACATCTATGCAATGTATTTATATAAGTTTTTTTATTTATTTAATGTCTCAAAATATAAACATTAAACGTTTTAGTTATATAAAAAACAAGAACTTGCACATAGTATTAATAGCTGTGCAATCATAAACATGTCAATCAAACTTAATTTAAAAAAAATAAATAAGAAAAAGAGAAATCGATTTCGATTAGCTTCCATTGAGTGTCATTTCAACTTGGTTGAAAAATATCTGTGGCTACTTTATGTAGGATCGTTTGGATGCAGGGCTTCTCCGCGAAGGCTGATCTCAAGAAATACTGGTTAAAAGGCAATAAAGATAATTAGCGCATTCGATTTATTGGCACCCATACGAGCACCCATAAAAGTTCATCTTTTCGTTCGGAGGTTCTTTTTCCGAGTATATTAGAGCGCAGGTTTTTAAGTAGTAAAAGTTTAAAATGTTTGTTACGTCAAAATTTTGCAGGGCGGATCCGGTTGAGACTTTTTGCCCTCTTCATCTTATACCATTACCCTTGCTTTATTGTTGCTCGGAAATTTTCAACGCCACATGTGCGGATGCGAAAGGAATAAAAACAGACATCGACCCTGCTCAGTTCCAATACAAAATATAAGGCGTATACAATAATGCGAATTACGGCCTTCTGTAGTCATTTTCTAACTTTAATGGCCATTGCCGATACAGCGCGCACGTGTATTATGCGCTGTAAAAGCTATTTAAACGTCTCGCCCAGCAACGAGCTTACCTCGATTCAGCGATCAAAGCCACGGGCGAGGGCTTCGCCGCTTCCTCCCCGCGCAGAATCGCATCATCATAGTCAAAGTATGGATGACGAGTGGGAGTTACCGGCGGGATCGCGAGCGCATCCCTCCCCCTCTTTACATATACGGCCCGTAAAATCTGTTTGCCCCTGCGTCCGCAGCTGGCGCGGCTTTACGAGCCGGCTAAGCTCCGCGCCGCGTCTTATCATCCCCGCGCCAAGGCACATTCAGTTTCTTTCAAAACAATAAATTTTAACAACGAGAACCCCGCCGTCGCTGTTTGGCTCTCGCAAACACCTATTTACGCGTGAATCGTCGGGCGCCACGACCGTCTCGGGGAGCGTCTCGTACGGCCTACGTGCGAAGGAGGCTTTCTCCCTTCCGGAAAGCGTGCACTCACGTAAGCGACAGCAACAAGTTGCAGGCCTCCTTCGCGACAAGCGCGAACTCGCAGTGGTCGAGCGAGGTCGCGGCTTTTCCGCATTTAACTCCCTGGACCGAGGGATGCTAATCGAATTCCTGATGCCTGCCCGAGGCCTGCACGACCGCGTGTGGGACTCAAAGTTTGAATTTTGCAGTTTTCGTTACTCTTGCAAATTAGTAGCAACTTTAGCCTCCGCGCACTTTTGACTAATAATTAAAAGAGAAAATACGATTTCGCGGCTTTTTTGCCCCTAGTTATGCCAACTTTCTACTTACGTTAACGGTACAATTGGCAAATAACATTAAATTAATCAATAGTGACATAGTTATTTTCAGGTTTACCAATCATTTACTTGCTGTAATGAAAAAAATAAATTAGGTTACTAATTATTAATTGGTTTTTGCATTCTTATATTTAAGAACGATATCATTAGCTTACAAAATGCAGCTATTTCAGCGTATAATAATAGGTTTAATTGTGAAAATGATCATCTTTTTGAACAGTCGTCAAATTTTTATTGAACATGAAACTGTATTAAGTTAATAGTATTTAATTATTTGAAATCGTTATCGTTTCACTGATTGGCTTCAAGCGTTTATGCGAATGATTTATTCTTACAAAAAACAGTATTAAACAGTGCTATTCATTTTCAGAATATTTATTCTCCTGTATATTATCAACAGGCTTGATAAAGAAAAATTAAAGCTGGTTATATAGTAGTCTTATTCGTGTATGCGCTAATAATTGCAGGATGTTATTAAGTTGACAAATTATCGAATAATTTAGCAAATGGGCCTAGCTGTTTAATGATCTTTTAAAGAGAATTTTGAAGTTTTTGTTTGAAAATACGAAGGAATCAAACAAAATGGCTAGTCAAGACACTTTTCTTGTTTTAAAATGGAATTAATCAGTAGTTATTGCTTCAAATTGTCAATTATCTCATTACACATTTTTGCTATCTTTATACTTAATTGCTACATCTTACGTATGACAGGAATAATAGTACCACAAATTTGATTATTCATAATATTCATTTTCCACACATATTTACAATAACATATTTTCATTTATCAACTACAGCTTATAACATTGTAGTTATAAGGAAAAATTATGTTTTATTTATTTTAAGAGCTTTTACATCGTTTTGCTAAAATTTAATCTCAAAGAATTTCAAGTATATGCAGACGTTTTAGGAACGCTAATGTATCTTGACCTCTAGCTACACATGATTATGCATAGAAAAGTACGACCGATGAAATCACATCTATAAGCACGGGTAATTTAAATTATGCTAATTTTATAAAATCTACCATTTCTTCAATTTTATATTAGTTTCATGTAATAAATTATAGAAAAAAAATTTAAATAATATGCAATAATTTAAAGTTTAAATTATTTTTTCGTTTCACCTTCGATCTTAAAATTATTTTTCATTTAAAGATAATCGCACGAAAAACAAATTTTATTTCACTTATGATACATTTGTTAGTTTTAGAAGCAACGATTGTTTAACCATTTATCAAAATCTTGAATGTACGTAAGTCGTATGTTTGAGCTGTTTTGCAAATAAACTTATAAAATTTCATATAAAGTGAAGAAAAAGGAAGTCATTCTTAATTACACAAATTATAAAAGAAATATATAATCTTCAAATTTGAAAAGGATTCCCTTAAATATTTAAAAAAGTTTATGTTAAACGAGTAAAATTTTTTAATTTTTTCAGTCAGCCGGAGAGGTTTCAAAATCGCTGATATACATTATAGCCTTTCTGATGGGGCAATAATTGGAGCCGAATTCAATTTCCATAATTTATTTACATCTATACTCACTGATAATTTGATCTCGCATTTATCCGCTTTCAAGCCGAAGCCGAAGGTGCCATATAAAATGGATAACTTGCAATTTGATGCAGTCGAGCGAGCGCGCGGAACCAATTCGTACCCGTCCCACTAGAATCGTATATCAAAATCATTAAGAGCGCATAAGAAGCCGTTGTATTCCCAAAAGCCGACACGCGCCAGGTGTGGCAGATGCGGGCGTATTTGCATAGAGAGCCAATTCACATGCGCGCCGTTTGGGCCTTTTTCTTCGCATCTCTCTCGCCTCGGCCACTCATTTCGAATTCGATAGCGGAGGAGGAAAAAGAGAGGCGCAACAATTAAGAGTCGGAGAAACGCGCGCTGGCACGCCCAAACCCGGCCGCAAAGCACGTGCGCCTGTCCCGGCCGCGTGTGTACACAGTCTCGGGGGAATCTCCCAAAATTTTCCATTCCTCCGGCTCTCTGTTGATGCGCGCGTACATTACGCGCTCGCCCGACCTTGCTCCCGTTCGTACGCGGCGAAAGCTCTCTCACCAGTCTGTTTTTTTGCCCGGTTTCCTCTCGGCCGAGGAGCTGCTTCTCGAGTCCCCGCGTGCGAATCCGCACGTAGATACTCGAGGGGAGGGCTTTCCCGCCGGGGAAGCACCCATGACTGCCTTCGCGAGCGATTGATTCCTCGCTAAGGATTTATGACGATCGCGGCTTCTTGATATCAGGTAATCGCTCTGGAACTTCCAGCTTTTCAACTCGGTTTACAAAGAAATCGCGATTAAGGAAATATAGGAGGTGAAGGATGCTAGTAGATCTGTTCGAATTAGAAAGAAGCCTGGATTCTTTGAAGCTCGGGACTTTTAAACCTATTTTAAAATTGTGAGTTGTATATAGACAACAGTTCGCATTAAACACAAACGGTTTACGTAAAATGCTAGGTAAATTGCTGTTGCGTATTAACTATTATTTTATTTTTCAGTTTTAGTTTTATACGATACACTGATCAATTAAAAAATTGTTAAATTCTTTGCAATATCCATCGGTTAACTCATATTTAAACAGCTAAATAATGTGTTATTCTTAAATATTAACCGATAAGGAAAGTTTTATTCTTATTGTTACTTTTCTTTTTAGTCAAGTGTTGTATTGAAATCTCTAAACAAATTATTTGTTCTCTGATTACAATTCATTGAACTGTTTTTTATTAACAGAACTACTCTTTTTTATAAATAATAAAGTGGTCTGTTAGCCTATATTAAAAGAACTTTTATGATCATCGTTTTAAAACACATAACAATTTTTTTAACAATTCTTATCTCATAATAAATAAATATATATGTGTATATATGTGTACATACACATGAATACACATACGCGTATATCTGTTAGGTACAACTGTCAGATGTATTGATTCATGACTATTATGCCACCAATTATTATAAAACACTTGAGTTACTTTTCTAATTATACACATGTGATATCATATCATTCAAATCAACAACGTTTTCCTACACGACTCCTGCAAATCCATGATTAAACTACACTTTTTATTATTAACACCGAGATTAATATTATATAACGATAGTGTTATTTTTGCAATTGCAAACAAATGCGGTTACAATTTGTCGTTATACGAACCCTGCAATTATTGTCCCACTACTCGTCCTGACACAAGCGATATAATACCATCGAATCAAAATCTATGTTCTTAATAAAGCGAAAACGTAATAACGGAAAATCGGTTACTAGAAAATCCGTTTTTATTCCGCTCGCAATTGCTTTTCATTGATAGTATTTCAACAAAAAATGGCAAGAGAGAAAGAAAATAGAGAAACGTGCGCACGAGCAACATTAGATCATTGAAAAAAGCAGTAGTATATAAAGTTTCCGATTGGCTTCAATTCGTAGCTCGTGGTATCCGCGAGGGTATCTGAGACAGTGGAACAGCGCATCGAGAGAATCCCTGCGTGCGCGCGATTATCGAGGCGCGCGCTTGCGGAATGTCACGGGATCGAATCATGCGCGGCAGATTCGATTGTGCGTCCGCAGTTGGGACGTTCGGTGCGCTGGCGCACCGGCGCCTGACATACTTCGGGACTTTGTACAGACTGAGAGCGAACGGACATTCCTGGGATTACGCCCGATTCCACGGATGTGCCTCGGGATGTGCGGTTTTTTCCCCTACCTTATACAATAGAAACATAAATGCCCAATTAAGCGATCGATTCAGATATTAATGACAAACACTACTGCGAGTTAGTCAGGCACGTGATGTTTTTCAAGTCTCTAATGACCAGCTTAGAAACTTAATTTCGTAGTAATGTCCTACGGCTTTTAGGAATTCGATCCGAGAGTTTATTAAAATTGTGAAAAACACGAGTTTTGTAATAACCATTAAATGCAACGGTTCGGATATTTACATTAAATCATAAATGTGTCTGTCGAATTTACCTCGTTAGTTTTATGAGATGTGTGACCATAAGCTACACAAGCTGGTAGGTTAAAGAACCGAAATAAAAACACAAGAGCTCTTGAGAATCAACTGCATGTTGATTGAAACAATCTACAAGTGACTATGATTAATAGAAGTGACGATTAACAGAGCGCACAAAACTTATGTTTGTTTACTAGAATGAAAGGAAGAAAAAAAGTGAGAAACATCTGCTGCCCAAGACATTTATGTATTTTCCGTTGCAAATTATGACGCTAATAATGGCTTGATCGCTATATATTGTCGTATATAAGGAAATTACAAACTATTTTTCTCTGAAACGCATTCACGTTAAGTTTGAAATGAGCACAGAAAAAGTTGGCGAATGCAGAATATTTGCCTGGACGCATTTTTGATCTGGAATTGTAGATAAAACTATTTTTCTTTAAAGTGCATTCACATTTCATTTGAATGAAAACAACTTGACGAGTGCCAGAATATTCGCCTGAATGAATTTTTGACTGGGCGATCGTGTTGTTTCTTAGGATAAATCGCTGAGTGCTCATGAACCGGTTTTTGACACTTTTTGAATGTAAAGATCAATTTCTTTTTTATTTTTCTTTTGTGTTCACTCTGTTTTAGGTTTTATTTATAATATTCAGCTAGTTTCATTTAAAAATATTAATTTTCACTTATCGCGCATTTTTGAACATTTCAAACTTCGAACTCATGCTCGAATTACAACGTCTGCAATATTAGCTAACTAAATATTAACAGATTTAGTTTAAGTATTAATTATAATATAAATCTCAAATTTCTTATTGAAATTTGTAATAAAAAATATAGTTGAATGAGTTGCACTAGAAGGTCTGCATGCCAATTCAATTTTGATTTATAAAGTATTAAAAATTTAAGAATTTCTCTTGAACCGGTATTTTTTATTTAATTTAATTTGTGAAATACATAAAAATTTAAATAATGGTATAAATAAATAAAATATGAAAATATGCATATAAATAAATAATAGTTTAAAAACCTCATTATTATACAATTATTTAAATTTAATTAACTTATTTATATCTAAATATTAGAATTAATAAAAATGAAAGCTACATTTATATTAAATGTTAAGTACCAATTATTTAAGTTCTTTCAAAATAAATCCATTAATCGGTTCAAGAGAAAGTTAAACCCAAAATTTTCCAAAATTTATAAATCAGAGTTGCATGGGCACACAGACCCAGAAAAGATCTCATTCGACTGCATTTTTATACATTAATATAGATCCATAATATTAGTTATAATTCAGACTTATATAATAGTATTACATTTTTTACAGGTATTTAGACAATCGATATATTTATGAAAATATCAATTCTTCAAATCAAAAAGTATAATATTGCTGAAAATTAACATTATTAAATTGATTTTTTTATTTTTTAAAATTAAATTTATTAATAATTAGCTAAATTACTTTTTACTTTTTAAACTGTCTTCGATTCTGAACTACTAATATCTTTTTTGCAAAAACTCATTCGATTTTAATATTATCAAACTTTTGTATTTTATATGTATATATATATATATATATTTATATTCGTTTATATTATGACTTTTCTCATTTGTTTTTCTTAGTTTTTTATATTTAGTTTTGTCAATACATTTTACAATGTAATGATCATTTTCCGAATGTAGCACGCATTATCTTTATATTACGGCATTACGAGATGTTACTGTGTTTGTGAACACCTTCAGCGCATTCTCCGATATTTTTTATCGATAAATACGATATGACATCTCGTATAGTTTTCAAAAATGATATACGAATAGTATTTGGAATAATATAATAGCATTCTGCATATCACAAAATTAGTAATTCTCTAACATTTTCAAACCTTTTTAATGCACTTTTTTCAATCTTTTTGTTAAATAATCTTAATGTCTACATGTATATTTTATAATTTGTTACAATAAATGTTTAATAATAATTCAAATATAATCATACCTATAGAACACAATGTTTTCTAATATATGGCTGATTTATCAAAAGTCCTAATGGATCAAAAATATTGAAGGTTTATTATTTATCGTGTTATATTTTGTGGAACCGTTATATTAAGTACGTTATGTAGCATGCTTCTCAAATATTTGCGAACGTTTATTAGATAATATAAGCTTAACTATTGGATAATTTTTATATTTAATCAATATTTTATGAGTAGGAAAATTACTTTAGTTTGTAGAGGAAGCTAATATTATATGTGGGTTTTATGATCTATTTTTTTAATATACAATGATTTAAATAAGGTATACCAGTAATTATACGTTAATCGTGGAAAATTTTTGATCATTTATAGCATTGTATATCTGCTAATGATGATATATATATATATATATATATATATAATATTTAACATAAAACTTTTATGGATATAAATGTTTTTTACGAGTTTCCGTTTGTTGTTAAATGCAAATATGTAGTTCTGTACGTTAATAATTATCATGTATTTGAACATATACTGGCGTATTTCCATATTTTTTTGCCTCGATGGGCTAATTTGGTGCACTTGAGATTCCATTTGATTAATCCGTTAATTATACAAATTGGTCAATTTTTTACGAGTGAGTTTTTTAATTCTAAGAAAAAATTATTTAACAACATGTGCAATATATATATTATTTGTATGTAATTATTATAAGTATAATGAATTTAAAAACGGATCGTATTTTATTTACATTTAATTCACCTTTCTATGTTAATTACATTAAATGATATAATCCTATTGTAAAAATAGATATCATACCGATTTAAAATCTCCAATAAAATATTTTAACTTAAAAATAAGTTTTCTGAAAATTAACCATATTGATGTATTATACCTACAATACTTGCAAAATAAAAGGTAAGGATAGAATACGTAATATGACATAAAAAATGAATTAAGAGAATAATAAAGTTTTAAAAAGATGGGTATAATCAAGTCTTCTTTAGAAGAATAGTTATAAATTAAAGAATTTTATTATTGTGACTGGCGCCTCATGAATTGAAATGAAAAATTGAAATTTAATAATGCTACTAATCGATACATACGCGCACTATTTTTGCATTGCAATTTACAAAGAATATTTCATTTGTAATTATAGTTTTTTATAACTGTTATTTGGAAATGAAAATGTGACGCAGTAAATATTTTTATTTGTAAAATTTTAAATGTAAATGATAAATATTATACTTCTCAATTAATTTCATTTTTTAGATTTTATAAATAAATGGTTTAATTTTGAATATCTAATATAATAATGATAAAATTATTTAAAAACTATTGATTATTGCAGTATTATCTCCGTGCTCGAATAAGTTTTTGATCAACGTGTGATCTCATTATTAAATATCAAGACATAAATCGAAATAAATTTGAAATATGTCATATTGATAAAACATATTAAAACTTATGAATTACAATGGCAATTTTATGAGAATTTTTGTCAAAATATTCAAAAGTTCTGTTCTTAGTAGATCTTATTCAATCATTTTTTGAATAAGTAAAATATTGTAAAATTCAAAGCTTTATAATAATTCAGATATTTATAATACGTGAAGGCAAAATTAAAATATTTTTACGAATGTAAATATTTTTATGAATCAGAAATTATGATTTAACCTTTTAAATGCACTAACATCTTGTTTTCTAGTAAGGAATTTCTCTGCTTAAGTGGTATTATTTAATCTTAAAGCAACCGTCAATATTATGTTGACATTTAACTTCTCAGTTAGAATGGAAAACTTAAGAATCTTTGTCGGAAGCTTTGCAAATGTCAACATAATAAACAAGGTAAACTTTACATTATGAGCCAGTTCTCAAATATAACAGATAGTAAAAACAATAAAAATTTTAATATTTTTTCAGTGTACCAACTATTAACGCACAAAAATGTAAGCAAATAAATCTCTTAATCACATCAGTATTTAATCATGTTTCATAAACGAAGAAATATTCCTTAATAATTAAGCAGTTTACATTTGTATTAAAGAATTCGCTCATCAACTTACATATACTTATTAATAAGCGCATTTCCTTGAAGTAAAGATGCTTTTTTCTCAGAATAAATTGAGCAATAAACTACAAGCATTTAACGAATTCTGTTGACATACTATATAATACTCACGCAAGCTGAATATTGCAATTGCGTAAGATTTGCTCCAAATATGAGGAATTAATGAACTACCGACTAGCGTGCTGAGTACTAAACCATTGTGATTCATTCGGTCAAATAAATCAATTATATAAATTAACTAGAAAAATATCTCTTTGCAGCGCACAGTATGAAGACTGGCAGAAATCCGTAAAAACTGCGTCAGACTCGGCGTCAGGATCTTGCTGGGCTAAAGAATTTTTGGATCGTCGACACCGCCAAGGCCAGGAGGAGCCGCGTCCGCGAACGGGCTGCGAGCTAGCGATGAATCCGGTTTGCGTGATAATAAACTTGTTTACCGGGGTCCTAACGAGGTAAGGCCAGGTGTCGCACGGGACACGTGACTTCCAGCACGTGCGGCGAAAGCTTCTTTCGCAACGTCGCGTTGCTGCGTGACCGCGTCTCTCCCTCCCTCGCGTTTACGGAAGGATGCCTGATTTATTAAAGGGATTCGCGGGGATCTCGAGTCGGCCTTTGTCTCCGGAGTTCATATCTGTTATGCACACGCGAGCCAATTCCCGATGATTCACGATCACGCTCACTTCTGATTAATTAACTGTCGTGTTTACTTTTCACGAAGCGGATCACGCCGAAAAAACAAGCGTCTACATCTGAACGGATTGTCGAGGATTTGGCACGGATTGAATTTGAATCCGCTTGCGATTATTGTATTTACTAGCCGACTCTAACAATGTTTTCGCGGCAAATACGCTGTATTATACGACGTGCTTTCTTTTCCTTTTGGTATAAAAAATATTTTAAGTTTCTTTTCTTTGAGATTGGCATATTGAAACAATTAAAAAATCATCTATCTTAATTTGGAAATTCTGGAATGTATTAATTTTGATGACATTTATGCTTTCGAAGTATTTAATGAGCCATGAATAGTAGTATTTATATCTGTAAGTTATTCATGCAAGACAATAGTTTCTCTTATTCAATGCTAGTTATTTCTTAATTGCATTTTTTCATGTAGTGTCATAGATCATGTACATTTTTCTATTAAAAAAATATGCCATAAAAGCGGAAACCGGGGTACACATATTAAGGAAGTAAGGAGGAAATGGTAAGGTTAAAATAGCTGGTCAATCGAATGGTGCAGTCTCCTCCGATATTCTACTCCCTCCTTTTTTCTCCTCCTCTCGAAACGCCACCAGAGTGCACATTGGACTCTATCCATTGTACCTCTATTTCTTTCACTGACTCCTTTTTCATTCCTTGCACGACCAACTCAGACGCAGACCTGACACTGGCCGTTTGTCTGCACATCTGTGCATATAGCCGCGAACCTTTTTTAAAATATATTTTTGCAATGTAACGTTCATGAATCATTTTTAAATATTGCGTATCCTTTTGCAAACTAATTTATAGATATTCAGAAGAATTTTGTTTTCTGCTTTACTTAAACTATAACAATGTAATATTATTGCTTACGTAGAAAATCTATGCTGTTACATAATCTACAGTACCGAAGTGTTAATTTATGAATAAAAAGGTAATTACGTTTTACTTAAATCAAAAGTAAAAGCAGAGTAAAAGTGATGACACTTTCTCATACAAATATTGAAATCGCTTCAATTTAAAGTTTCGAGAAATCCACTGAATGTTTAGAAATAACAGAAGCGGATTTACATTGCCACAAAAAGAGAAATTCCCGTAGAAATATTTTTACAGAAAAGAGTTATGTATAAGGCCAGGGATTTTAAAGAAATTCTGATACGCCCGAGGATACGCCACTCCTCGATTTGCGAAAACAAAAAATATCTAGCACATGGAAGGTCGCTTTGAGAATTCGAAAATTGTAGAAAATCCGCCGAAATCCCTTTCCAGCGCTCAGTGCCCTTCAAAAGTCACACCACGCAAGAGGCCATAATTTGCTTCTCTCTCTTTCTTTCTCCTCTTTCCTATTTCTCTCCTTCCACCGTTCAAAGATATATCCTACTCCCATTTTGCGGTCTTCGGCTAGGTTCACCAAGTAAAAACTCAGCGCTGGAGTCCATTTCCGTAAAGCTGGCAATCCCAATATGCGATTATCCTACATTAACCCTACAGAGAGGTCTAAGATTTCTTTGAAAAAGAGAGCCAAATCGGGCGGAAAGAGTAATGTCGAGACGTGACAGTGGGAGAAAAGTCACTGATTGTTGTTATAAATCACTGGCGCTCATGCATCCATCTGGTGACAGTGGCTCAAAAGCACTCTGACATCTCTGAGGATGGCGCACCCTCGAATTTCCCGTTTTATAGGCGATGAGTCTCGTTTACGGAAGCTCCCGACCAAATCGGGATCGGACAATGGATGCGAGAGAAGTGGGCGACTGCAAGTCGCTGAATACGTGGAAATCGCGTTAGGAACTTCGCGAAATGTCATTCGTTTTTAGTGTGTGCATCATCTTAGCAGCTTAAGATTCAATGAAAAAATGGTATAAGAACTAGTCCATGCACTCAATACGATTTCAATGCAACTTTTTAAAAAGTAAGAGCCATGAATATTCTACAGCAAATTAGTATCTCGATTACAGTATTAATCCGTACATTCCAATGTGCATGTATGTATATATTAAATTTCAATTGATTAATTGAACTGAATTAAATCTTTTAACAAAATTTCAATAAAATTTTTTGATTCGCAGTCATATCATAATGCGAGTTCTTTTATTATCTGCTTTAAACCAATGTATATATGATACGTATTTACATTTTCACTTTGTATTTGTACTAAATAATTGCAATTACAAAATAGATATTATAATTATATAAATACATTTGCCTTCCAATATATTTCCTTGATAATTTCTGTGCAAACTTTAAAACAAATTTCTAAACAAGTGCTAACTTGCACACGTGGTTTGACTAAACATCAATCCGAGGATCGGTCATAAAATCTCTCGTAAAAGGTCATAAAAACTAGTATTATTTATTTTTTTTAAAAGATGCCTATAGCTTAGTTAACTAGCGTCGATGACATAAAACTTCTAATTGAGCAAAACTAGTTTGTCGAGCTTAAAATTTATAGATTTTCAACAAAGTAGGCAAACTGAGCGAGGGAACGCGGCATACAATAACAAGGTACACCTTTATACTTGGCTAAATTCTTCCATAGCAGTGCGAGCACTTGTAAGGTAAGCCCTTGATCCCTGAAGCCCTATATCCCTTAAGGTCCCGAAAGCAATAAAGAAAATGCCCAACATCCATCGTAATATTCCTGGCACGCGAATCCGAGGGGGAGCGAGCGACAAGTGCAGGAGGACCGGCGCGGGCGTCTCGCTCCCGGTCTCGCCCGAACTCGCGGGAGAGAGCGAGGTAAATAAACAAACCTCTCTCGCTCGGCGCGTGCTCTTAAATGGGTATAAAACACACGTAAGTACATAAGCCGCGCAATCAGAACGAGTGGCAGCTCACGCTCGCGATCCCTCTATGCGCGAGCCCGAGCGCACAGCGAATCACTCGGCAAATATTTGCCGCTGTCTCGTGACTCCGGCCGATTAATCGGCCGTTCATTAAGCGCCAGCGCGCCAAGCAATTGACGGGGCTCTCGCTGTTTGTCACTCGCGCTCCCAGCTGCGATTAATCCTAAGAAGGGAGCTTTGTCCCTGGAAACGCGTCGCGCGTTTCTTTTATGGATTTGATTGTTCGACTCGAGTGTCGGCGACGCGTCCTTCTAACGACTAGTTGAATGTACATTATACTCAAATCGCAAAATGTATAAGATAGAACGCTCGGGAGAGGTTCATTAGATTTACAAATACCTACTTGAATTTTTCACGACCACGAGATATATGGATTTAGGCACTCATGTTCAGATTGCCAACTTAGTCTCTCTTTCATTGCACCAAGAGAGGGCAATTCATACAGAATCCTTTTCAATATTTTTGCACTGTAGAATTTATTATTTTTTAAAAAGAAAATGATTTTTTTTTAAACTTTTAAAAATGAATTGATTTGGGAAAATAATATAGCAATATTATAATATTTATTTAGTTTGTTAATGAAAATGTAATATTAAATCAATAATAGTTTTCCTATACTCGATTAATCCATGAACTACTGGTCTGATAAGTTCGAAAAACTAAAAAAAAATAAACGAAAAAAAGTGAAAAAGAAAATAAAATAGATAAAATAAGTGAGATGTTCCAAATGCACATGCAAATGTAGCATGTAAGGCAGTAGCAAGTACGTAATTTTCAGCCAGCACCCTCTTGAAATAGCAGATTCGATATCTTGTCATTCTATCCAGGATACAAAAGATCACCATCTTTCATCGGTTTTTAAAATGTAGGTTTCTACGTCACCGGCCGTCGTATGTAAAATATCATATTTCACTATCGTAGCTTCTTGTCCAGATTTGAATAACCTTGAGTGCACGATTTTACAAAATATATTTTATGGTATGCTCAATTTTCGCATTAAGTAAAAGATGACCGTACATCCAATAAATATCTATACACTATAAGCTTGTTTATTACTTAACACAGTAATACATATATACAGCGGATTATCGAAATACGTAGGTCTCGAGCCCTTTACTAACAGGTTTCTTCTTATGACGCAAAAGCTCTCGAAACGGGGTATTCCTCGTGCGCACATACTTTTAAGTGAGCGCACCAGTTCAAAGACTTATAATTGACAATAGAATCGTTTCGATTAAGATACATAACTTTTTCCGGTATTGTAGAAAAGAGTCAGTTGTTCGTACTTTTAACCAATATGTTATGTCTTTTCAAGTCAGCTGATTCTTTTAGTTTCTGATATCTGATACGTCAGTTTTTGGCTCGGATTTCGACCTAAATCAATTTAAACGTAAAAAAGCATCGATCACTATCATGGAACCTGATTTTTATCTTATTAGTCGTGACGCGCCAACGAAAGTGAATATCCAATACGATGTCTCACTTACATCACTCTTAATCGGATTTTGACATTGTACAAGATGTGTATATTGAGTTTAACAAGGATTATTACTTATTAATTATAATTACTTATTAACTCAATCAGGTTTAGAGTAACAATATATCAAACACTTATTAAATAAATATATATAAAAAAAATGCGAAAATATAGGATATGAGCTCTGTCTAGGAAACGTAGTTGTACTGCTAAAGGCTGACACTCAACTGAAGACAGTCTCAGCGCATTAGCGTTGCACATGCTGCAGGTTACGAAAGAGATTATCGTCTTCCCTCTTCCCTTGCTTATTGCACCCGGACCAAATGAATGTGCAGTTGTATTTTAATTATCATAATAACACTATACTAAGTTAGATATTGTAAGAACTGTAGACATCGAAATATTATTTTCAATAGTGTTAAATTGAGTACAAATTTTTTTATCTTGAGAAATATGACTTTGAAGAAAACTTTATCAATAATTTAAAACGATCGTTTTTATTCTCTTGCGAACAAGCAATAAGTTTATCGAGGGAATAGCGATAGATCCAAGGAAGGAATTTGCTACATTAACTTTTTGAGCTTTATAAGTAAATGTGCTTTCAAATTGCTGATTGAACACGTAAAGATTACGTATTACAAAGTATACTCATTGAATATATAAAAAATTAAAACAAATACTTGTTTGTACTTAAAAATATTTATTATTTCACTAAATGTAAAATTGTAAAATTATACATAATGTACAATGTAATAATAAAAGCTATTTTATATACAATAATATGAAATATTTTTACATTTAATAATGAATTATACTGGCAGGGTGGATTTCAGCTAATTCGGCGAGGAACGAATGACCTGGGTATTTTGTTTGTATTTTAATGTCTTCTTCGGTTTTAGAGTAAAATGGTTTGTTTAAAAAACATTCATTACACAAAGTCTATAAGCTAGGTCTTGCCTTATATAATATTAAGTATTCTTCACCTTTGTCAATCATTTTGTAAAGTAACATTTCTGATTTAAATTTTGATTTAATTTTTTGTCCGTAAATATCAATATTTGATTTTTGTGTATGACTTGTTATGATACACAATAAACTAACTTTTTCAAACTAATTTCTTAATTAACTACTTTTTCGTCTAAATTTCAAACCACTTTCAAATACATGTGTAAAGATCTTTAGACATTTCTGAAATATTCTGTTTTGTGACCTATATTTTTTGAATAATAGTTAGATTTTACAAATGATAAAATAAATTTCTTCAGTCTTGTATTCAACAATTCTAGTTATTTATAATTCATATGTGTGAATTTGGTTTGTGCTTTCGCGTCCATTTCAAATTCTATAATTTTATAATTTATTTTTTATAGTTATTCATACTTAAAATATCAATAATAAACTAATTTTATAACTACCTCACACTATGTAACTTAGTATATATGTCTAATGCTCTCTAGTGCATACTTACTGGTAATTCTCTCCTTACATAACATGTGTTTAATGGATATCTTAGGTTATTTATTTTCTTTTTTTGAAATAATAATTCAAAAACAATGCTTTTGTAGGAAATTATTGTGTATCATGTAATTTGAACTATAAATGCATTAGTTATTAATATTCCAGTTTACTTTTCGAAATTTGATAATACCAACGAAATATAAATTTTTATATGATATTAAATATATAATATTATAATTGCGTTAAATAGGAGATTAAATATTATTTTATCCTCTTCAAATACGTTAGAAATTAAATTAAATATTAAACCAATCGGTCAATATAGAATTTTAACGAAATATTATTTATGGTATCTATTTATATTAAATTAACTGTAGTCATATTTTCATTTATCAACGTGATATTTATTATACGGTTTTTGAATAATTATAGTTATTATCAATTATAGTGGACTTAAGATTTATTGCATAGCATAAAATTCATTACACAAAAGAATAACTCCAAGATATATATTTAAATACTCAAATAGTAAATACTAAATTGTAAAATTTATAATTACATACTTACACAGAAAAATAAACAATCTTCGATTCACTTAAAATTTACATGTTTGCGTCTAAACTGTTTGCTTGTCATTATTCTCTTAAATTAGCATAAAAAATATGTCCTCTTGAAAGTAATTGAGGGTACATGCCAAGCAGATTTCTGCTAGTGAATCCGTTGATCCCCTTCTGAACCGCTTTTCCTCGTGACCACTCAAGATATAACACAGAAAGAGCAAGTAGGAAAGAAACATAGAGAGATAGAGAGAGAGAGAGAGAGAGAGAGAGAGAGAGAAGTTATAGACGCACACAAACATCAACCGTCTGCAGTTCATCACGTGCTCCTGCGCGCGATCACGCGTGAGTCACGTTCGGGTGCCGGCAAGAAGGCCGCGGAACCATCACCGGCAACGTCGCTCTATGCTGTCGTCACAAGCTCTGAGAGGATAATCCGATTGAGAATTCAAGGGGGGTCAACTACACTAAGTTGCATTATGCCACTCGATGTCTCTAGCAGCTTCTTGTTTTTTTCCTCATTTGACAATGAATCATGTGTTGATCTGTTTTTCGAGCATGCAAGACATTACGTTTTCCTAGAGTAACTTTTCTTTTCGAGTATATGAATCATTGATACCGTAGTGTCTCGGTTCATTATCAATTACACGTAAAACTTTGAAGAATTTTAAGGTTTTACTTTTGAAGAATAGTAACCCAAATATAGTAATGAAATTCAGTCGAAATCACGATAATTTGATATAATTGTAGTTCAAACATTAAATATATTTAAAAGTATATGATTTGAGAATATATTATAAAATTTATAAACTACAGTATTGCATTCTGAAATAATTTTTAATTTTTATATTAAGTGTAAAGATATATATATATATGTGTGTGTGTGTGTGTGTGTGTGTGTGTGTGTGTGTGTGTGTGTGTGTGTGTATGTGTACACAACTACTGTATAATATGGAAATTTTTTTTATAATGCTGTCTAACCATTTTTTATAAAAAAATGACGCTATACATTTTAAATTAAAAATATTCTACTCAGTAGTTGTTGATGATTATCTAGATTATGTGTGATTATATATTAACAACGTGCTGAATTAAAAAGTACAAGTCCGATAATGATCACTGACGCATTTGGAAAACACCGGACCTTCCCAGAGAATGACTGCAAAAATTACTTTTTCTTTAAATCAGTTATTTTGCAGATAAATCACACGTGTACAGAGTTTCACAAATTGTGACAGAATAGAGAATTAAAAAAAATTAAAAACTGATAGATCAAGTGTATACAAGTATTTAATTACGTTTTAAATTAAATAATTATTTAATTACTTATCTACTTAGTATTATACTAAATGTTCTGTATGCACAAATTGAAGCTAAATAAAATATGTTATTATAACTTCTCACCTTTTAATTAATGGAAATAAGCTGGCATAGAATAATAAATCATGAACAATAATTAACAATATTTTTTGTTAAGAAAATAAATACTATTTGCAATGACAATATATCTATTTGCTATTTTATGAGGCGTTTATCAATTGCGAGGGAGAAGCATTTTAAAGTATTTTTTAAAATAAATAACAATTGATTCAAATTTCCTTTAGCTGAATACTATATTTAACAAAGAACATTGAATTTAATGAATGATTTAGAAGATATTAAACACAATTGAAAAATACAGTTTTTATTTATTAATGTCATAATGCGCTATCAAATAGTTGCAGCTTTTAAGGAACTTTGATTAGATATTAACGATACATTTAAAGCTTAGAATATTTAATTTAAATGTTTAAATATAAAAAATTTTATAAAAAGGTTTTTATACATGTTTTCTAATTTTTTTTATAAAACATATATTTTTTAATTTTTATATAATGTGATTTCTAAAATATTACAAAATATATAATAATTTAAAAAATGTAGAAATGTGTGAATAGCATGAAAGTAGAAACAGTAAGCTATAATCAGACAGATATGAAGCAATAATATGATTTGCCGCTTTTACGCAGATAAATAGTCAGTTAAATCATCTAAAGTGAAAGTATCAAAATACGATTAGAATTTATATCAACGACACTTTGTATTAAATTCAATTCGAAATTATCACTTAGAAATATGTATTTTATTAAAATCCGATACGGTATAACTTGTCAGGATCAGTGTGAGCGATTGCAAAGCCATAGCTACTGAATAACCTGAATATCAGAGTTTGGTACTAAGCATTAATAGATCAACAGTTTAATTTTTTTTTATATAAAATCTCAGTTAATGCTAATAGCTCGCTAAATTTTTGAATATCATGAGTGATTGAGGTTCGTTTCACTAAACGCCTAAAGATGTAAGTTTGTCGGGTGAACAAGGTTATGCTGACAAAAGCTCTAATGTTTAACATATCTCTTCCTTGACCGTTGAACTATTCTAATACGTCGAAATGTTACAACCTAACGTTACTATAAATTAGGACCAATTAATGTTTATAATTAATTTATATTAGTTTATAATTAATATATTTCCAATATAAACTTGTACTACGCACAAAATGGATATTTTTCGTAACATTTATGGAAATATTTTATCTAATGCCAACCTTGATATTTTTCTAAATAACTAGAATAATATTTATGAAATACAACAAGTACTATTAAATTTCTGGTTTTTGTAGTTGTTCTTATTATTTTGTGCATTTCCCCATACCGTATTTTTGATTCTAAATCCCCGTATACAAAGGCGCTCGTAAATATCAGTGGAATACAGGTAATGCTAAGCCCTTTAAAAAATGACGGCCCTCTGCCCTTACAGCCGAGGGGTTCTTTGGAGACCGGCCGGGAAGCCGATGGGAAAGTAAATGTATCCCCTCGAATTGGAGGCGGAATCGAAGCGAATAGGATTGCGGCGAAGGAAAGAGTTGGTCGGCGGTAGAGGCGTGCCCCGCGAGACCTAAATCGAAACGCGGCGGGGCGCACGCACATGAACGCGGGGCTCGGCCGCGGCTGCACACGCACATCGATCGCGCGTCAGTGCAGTCACCTTGCGCCGGGGCCGGTTGCGGCCGTCTGCGCAGGCGAACGCCGCTCCCGTTCCCCTCTGCGCAGAGGAGGCGCGGCCGCGATGCTGCGCGAGAGCCGCCGAAGGACCTGTTCCGCGGCTCGCCGCACCCATCCCAGGAGAGAGAGTTCCCGAAGCTTCCAAGCCGCCCGGGCAGGAGAAGGTCAAGGGTCTCGGAGGCCCCGGGGAAGGAGGACGGCCCGAGGGAAGTAGGACCGGGTGGCCCCTTTCGGGCCCCAGTGCCGCCGCGCCCGCTTTTCGCCCAAGTGAAAGGAGCCGGATGCTGTCGCGGAATCTCGCCGGACCCGCGGGATCGGCCGATCGCCTGGCCGCCTGCCCACCTGCCTGCCTTATCGGCCTGCGCGCACTCGCCGCTCGCTTCTAGCTCCTTTCCGCGCCTCTGCCTCAAACCCGCGACTTTGCTCCTTTTGGGATAGTCTCCGTTTCAAGGACATTTTCATCTTCGTACCGTTTGTGGGAGAGACTCGAGGCTGTCCCCCG
Source organism: Sycophaga agraensis (assembly GCA_018906755.1). NCBI lineage: Eukaryota > Metazoa > Arthropoda > Insecta > Hymenoptera > Pteromalidae > Sycophaga > Sycophaga agraensis. The sequence continues at coordinate 4,737,983 of JACCIE010000006.1, read as the reverse complement.
ATGCACCATTTCCTGCGTCAAAGCCAGTATACAACAGAGGATTTGCCAAGCTGTAGACAAACACCATTTTTCTAATATTTACTTTATTTTGTCACTGACCACGATTTATTCAACGTTACCATCCCAGCCTTCCAGCTTGAAATTATAATGGACCTCTTTTGGAATTATTACATTAAGAAACTCATTTACTTTTCAACTATACCGTAGCAAATTGGATTAAAGAGTAATTGTAACTCCAGAATGAAAATTTGCTATAATAACGCGCAACAAAAATGAGATTCTAAATAGTTTTAACTCCATTAATGCCATGTAATGAAAAAAATGCGAATGGGGATAAAAATGAAGTATATTCATTCATCGATCCTTGAAAAAAGCCAACGGGCACACCTGAGCATTCGCAACTCTGAACACGGAAGATGGACTTCGGAACAAAGGTACAACGCTCCCTCTTGTAATTATCCGCTCGAAAAAGGGGCAGCGCTGGACGCAGATGTTTTACGCGAGCCTCCCCCTTTTTCCTTTCTTTTCAATAATGCAAAAGGGATTTGCGCGCGTTCGCAGCCCGCGACGTTTTTATCTGGTTCCCAAACGAACAAGTGCTCGCGGCTCTGGCAATTTATGCCGCAATTGGTGGCTACGTGCACAATCTCATTCTGCCACGGTTCCACGGCTCGCGGCGGGGAATCCTTCGAAAGATTGCTTTTTCCGCGTTGTAATTAGACGCCGTCCGCGTCTTGTGGCGTCGGCGAGGCGCGCGCAAGCCTGGACGTCGCGGGCTTGTCGACTCGCGGTTCGAAAATAGCAAGTCTACCGAGAAAATTCCAGATTGCGGAACGAGCGCTTGGTGTTTTCGGAACCTTTGATGATCTCGTAAGGGAAGCTTCTAATTTTGGATACCACAACGGCACTGTTATTCGTTTGTAATAACTGACGAATGCGTGAACACAGAAATTTCAGCTAGTATGCCATAAACACAAATAACCTCAATCATTTACTAAACGCTTTTCTCTATTTATAAATGTTTACTTATTATACAGCATTTTTATTAGTTTCTTTATCAAGATATCTAGATATCAATCTATAACAATTGGGAAGTAATTCTTCTAGTCATCACATAATATTGCTATAATAATAATGGAGCTTGTTATTTTTGTATAGTAGGATTTTTATGTTACTTTATTATTTTAATTGTACAGTTTAAATTCGGACGTCCTGTTCACTTTTTAAAGATTTATGTATAATATGATATTGATTTATTTGCATACATGCTACGATTCATCGAAAAAAACCATGCTAGATAAATCACCCATATATTGACAACTTACAAAGGTCAATATAAAGTCGATATATGCAAATCTATCATCACCGCAGATAAAAAATTTTGGTTTAACATTTAACCAGAGATTGATTGGTTTGATACTGGTCATGTTTCGACCAAAAATATTTACAATTGGGTAAAGATTTTAGTTTTTATACAGAAGACATTGACAAATGCGGTAAAAATGGTAAATTTATAAAATAATGACACCATATTAGCTTTACTATAGCTTTAGTTCTGAATTCAAATTAAAATTTCAGTTTTTTCTGATTTAATAATCTTTTATTGCAAAACTATGAATGTTACAATTTTTTTATCATTGGATGAGAATTTTTCAATTTGCATAATAAAAACTTCTTGCGATAGTAATTTGTTATTATCTTAATACAATTTCTATAATTAACAATATTAAGCCCAGGTTCTCTCTATTTCTGATTTTCACTATGAGGTAACATGGCAACTAATGTCACATCATAATATTAAATCTAAAATAGGATACAACGGAAACTATACACTAAAGCTTATAGTCAGCAAAACCCATTCAAATTACAAAATTTATTGCATACATGCTCATACTAGTTATATTGTTTGACTATTATATCATAGATTTTAGTATGCGATTCGCGCAAGTTTGCATGTTTTGCTATTAATACAATCAGTAAATTTTATGCGAATAAAAAAATTACTTATTGCAAACGATATATGATGAATTTTCTTATACGTGTTCATTATAAGAAATCCTGATAACAGTTATTTTAATTATTATTGCTGAAATTAGAGAAAATCGAACACGACCAGTAATTCGGCAAATACAGCCAGGTAAACTGATATTACATTGATTCCTGGTATGGTGACGTCGTGACGGCGTCTAAAGTTTGCTTTGACGGATTTAACGATTGGGTGCCTAAAGAACGTTATTGATTTAAAAGTAAGGACACAAGTTTCGGTGTACACCTGCTTTAAATTCGAAAAAGCTCGAGATTAGAAATTCACTGTAAAACAACTTTATTAATGCTTCTCTTTTCAGGCTTTTCTGCAGATTCGGAAAGGAGCAAAGGGCCCGTGAGAGGTCCAAACTTATGTTAAAGAAGCGAGGCATTGTTTTGTTATACATGCTAACAGCAACAACAATTCTCTTTTGTGTCGTAACGTCCAACTAAATGATTGTTTATGATATATATCGCAAAACTTCAATAAAACTAGAACAATCTTCGTTTCTTTAACTTTCTCATCAACAAATTTAAAAATCAAAAAAACATTATATTGAAAATGTGTATCGCTCTGTAATTAACTGCTAATTGTAATTAATTTTCCTATAAAATTTCTTTTAGCGTATGTAAGGCACATAAAGCTGGATTCGTTATGTACTAAAACATTATGTAATACAAGGATCGATAATATTTAACAGTAATAAATTTTTATCTAACTAATTAAAATAAAAACAACATCCGTCCTAAGTATGTTTATATATACAAGATTTAAATATTCATTTCAAATGTAATTACATTTTTACATTTTACTCTACTCATAACATATTAATATTATGCAATTTTTATGGGCCAATAATAAATAATATCATAAAAACTTTAATTAGATAGAATTAGTTTTCTGTCTCTTTATTATTTCTCCTGTTTTTTAAGATTGTGAATCAAGACATATATGCTTTATTATATAGGTCACTTTAGAGTGACATGACAAGCTTATCTATTTCTACATTTCAATATAAGTATGCAAGAATGATAAAAATTCAATTGGTTATTAATTAGGTGGCTGAAATGACGTCTATTTCACATAATAAAACGATTCCATAAAGTTACATTCGCTTTGGATGAATTACAATAATTAATTGAACGCATTCGATTCATGTTTGGCGGCTACTTAAAATCGTACCAATTATACCACCATCCAAAAACATGATAAATCTACGGCTATTGATTACTAAAACCTAAAGAAGACGTTACTATTAATTGATTGCAATGGTCTGTTGAAATCAAATTAAAAAATTTACTTTTTTTTTGCAAATTTCACAACCATTGTATTATGTTTCAAGTATACTCTTCATCTAATTCCTATAAAATATATAAATGGTGATATGCAGGTCACACACACGTGCACACCAAGATTCGACATATTAGGGAGTTCATTCGATTGCGTGCAGGCTAAAGAATGAATGTCGTAAGCTTGACAACGGCAAGTGTCTAGCTGCCTGGGATTAAACAATTTCTGCAATCGATGTAAATCCCAGGGGACAATCAAACGCACCGAGTGAGAGGAGGTCGAGGCCGCGAGTTTCGTAGCTCATCGCTCGGCCATCGGCGATCAGCTGGCCGCGATTGGAGAACAAACGGAAATCGCTCGAGCGTCACAAGACCACGGCCTTGTCCAGGTTTCGCCCGAAATCCGCGGGCCATCGATCCGCAGTTTTTGGGCGGGCACCGCTTGCGCTTGCACGAATGTCCGGGCTTACCGCGAAAACCGCCGCCGCTTGATGAACGATTACCGCGGGCGTATAAACACGCGCCGCGCTAGCCGGAAATCTCGGCGGGCGGAAAATAGCGCAAGGGAGCAAACAGGTGTCGGGGGAAATCCCGGCCGAGCGACCGGCTTTTTCGCCCATCCGCGTTTTCGTCGCTTCCGGGGCGCACAGAATACGGCAGCAGTGCGAATCCCGAATTGTAAGTTACAAATTGACAGCGCGTGGCATATCGAGCGTACAGCGATTGTTCCTAACTAGATGGATCTATGTCTACTGTAATTTCGAAACTGCATTAGCTTGTCAATGCGACGCGAGCAAAGGGTCCTGAAAGACGAAGGAAAAATTTCTGGTTCCAATAAAAAATTATAATTTTTCGATGCCTGATTAGCTCACGTACAATAGTTCATTTATTTTCGAAACAAGCTTTTATATTGGATGTAATATTTTCATGGTAATGAGATGCCTTTTAATGATTATGTAATATTATAGATTTTACATATGTATATTTTGGAAACATTAACGTAATGATACTCTTTAATAAAACGAAATATTCGTATGTGAGCAAGACAGAGTATGACCGGCGTTATATGAGATGTTATGTGTACGAAATTATTTTACTGCGCAAATTTCAAAATGTGTCGAATCAAAGTCATTAAGGAGTAGTTCAGTATGTTGGAGTAACTTTTTCAGGAATATGAAAACATAGGAAATTAAGATAAAATCCAGCATCGGCCAGTCATTGTGATTTATGTTACCCGGTAATTCTTTGGACTAACTAATCTTCCAGTACCTTTAATCCTGTTAATCAGATAAGATTTAATGAATGCGGATAGAAAAATTATAATAATTATTGCGAGCCTTCACCTGTGACAGAATTCATGACTACGTGATCAAGTTGTTGTATATTGAATGTACACTTTGTACTTTTTTTAATAAACATCCGCAGCTAGGTACAGCAGGTGTCAGTATAAAATCAGTATTATAATAAATTACATATGTTTATTAGACTTTTATAAGATAAAATATGGTGCTATAAATTTTGTCTTGTTTTACCACATTGGTTCCTTGTTCACTATATGTAAACACTTATGAATATATGTACATATATAGTTACTAATTCTTATATAAACGTGGCTAAATCCAATCAGCGTGAATGGATTAAGCAAAAAACTAGTTATAACGCCAAAGGATGTATTAAAAAAGAAACGGAATATATTAAAAATATTAGAAATACAAACACATTTTTTTGAAATTACAAAGAATTTAATTGAATTAATGTAAAAAAGTTTTTGTACTTTCAAATTTATTAAACACGTGAGAAAAATGGTTCGTGCACAGTGCGTGCAGATGGAAGTAGCTATACTGATTTCACATGCTCATATAGTAGTTTATTATGCTCGCTTTGTTAAAAGTCAGAGCCATTATACTGGCGACTTCTTTGTGTCCGAAAATACGAGTCATACAGAAACGTCCGCGAGTGGTTCTCATTTGTAAAAATTGCGAGGTTATTCCGTCAAGCGAGCGAGTACACTGGTCGAGTGGCTCTAAAACGCGGGATTGAAATGACAGTAATCGCACTCACGAAGCGCCGGGTACAACGAAAGTTTCGACACTGCGGCCACGCCCTCCGCGCCCGCGGCTAATTAATTCCCTCAATTAATCAAAGCGGTTAATCCCGCGCAATTAATTACTGGCGGGGGTGTGTGCACTGGGCGGCCCGGCGCCGCCGCGGCGGGGATGTGCGGCTGCCGTAAATAGGCGCGTACAACGAAGGCAGACAAAGCGCCGCGTTTAACGGCCGGCCCGGGCCGCAGTAAAATGTACATATAGGTACAAAGGTCGCGGCACGCAATTCCGCGCCCAAGTGGCAATCACGTCGCGGCAGCCCCGCGACCGGTAATTGCCGTCGGGGCATCGATCGCCAAGCGGCTAGATCGTCAGAGTCAAGATTTGGCTCTCGAGCAGGAGCCGATGACGAGCCGCTCGGCTTAATGCGCCCGATCGGCCAACTGTTGTGAACGGTCAGGCTTTCGCTTCCGATGGCAATCGCACTCTGTTTTCCATACTTGATTCAAGGATCCCACTTGCCAGTACACAAGGGAGTCTTAAGAGGCCAAGTAACTGTTTCCTTCTTAAATAAACCCGAGTACATGATGTTTTGCACGTAATTCCTGAATTTCTCAGGAAAATACACAAACGTACTTAGAGATCAATCGATAAGCCTGATTGTAGAATATAAAATTAAATGACCTGCGTTATATTTACATAGATTGCAAAAACAAATCCCGCTTGAATGATAATGAATTAAAACTATCAACATGCTAACGATTCAGTATTGACAAACGTCGACAATTTTATGCGAGAATTTCCCCGCATTAGAATACCGACTATGGCAACGGATCATTTTAATTGTGCAGTAAACCTTCAGTCATTCTTGCAAGAATAATGATTGATCGTACAAGACTAGTGCTCAATAGTCATTTCGAGCGATCATTTATTCGTTTAAGAAAATGCAAAATTAATCAACGGGTTACTTGTTTCATCTATATTAATAATCAATAATATTAAAATCGATTCATTGATTTATCTCTCAATAATAGTCAATAGGAAAAAACATCAGCAGTCGCCTGGGCAATAATCTGTCCGCATTTAGCCGTATGTTAGCAATTGCCTCTTTATAGCAATTGCAATCGTTTACTACTTCTTCTCGATAACAATTTTTATGACTACAATTCGATTTATATTATTCAGCTTTGTTAAAGAGAATAGTATTTAAAAAGTCTATGAAAAGAGTATTTCACATTTTAAGATTGATACATACTTCATTTAACTATTTACTTTATTTATACTTTAATTTTATAATCCAAAGTTATAGTCCACACATAATTATACAGCAAAATGTTTAAATTTATATGATATAAACTCATACACTATTGATTGTAACTTGAAAAGTCAGAGAAATAATAATAAAATAGTTAACACCATAATAATCAATTAACTAGGACATTTTTTAATAGATTTGATCAACTCAAGGTAGAATGTTTCAAATGAATAGATTAAATGTTAAGTCTATAATCATAAAGCCATCGCAGTGATAAATAAAGATTTATTAAAAAAATTTGAAGAAAGCTCACTAAAAGGTTTAAAATATATCGATTTTTAAAATCTAATATTTCTCTATTTGCTACGTATTCTTGTTGGTTTATAACCTATAAATTATTTTCAATTATATCATATAAATTAAAGAAATAATTGAATGATTTCTTTAAAAACCTACAAATTTGATACAAGCGAATATATCAAGGGAAAATAATTTCATGCATTCGGGGTATTTGAACAATTTGATTGTCTTTGTTCTACACCGAGTATTTTCCGTATCGCGCTTGTATCTATGGATTATCGTGGACAATTTAATTTTAGGATTAGCGATCTTGTTTTAATTAACTTGTTCGCACTGTATCTCGTTTAACATTATGTAGACAATCTCATGAAACTATGGATAACGTTGCGCATCAGTGAATGACTGACAAAGTAAATAAAATCAGACTGTTCGTAAACCTTTTTATACACTGTGGAAGATAGTCAATTGATACTAATCAATGAAAATTGAATAGATTGCTGATTTAAAAATAGAACTTCGTAATGCCGAGGCGGCATATATTCTACCTAAGGATATGCAATTTTCTTAGATATAATAAAAGTGATTTCTTATCAGGAGACAAGCTATCAAAGCTATAATAAGTAAATACCATATACCGGCTTATAGAGAAAATACCAATAGCTAAAAACAGAACGCATAAACGAAAATAACATCCGCGGCTAAATCTGAGCCTCGCAATAGCAGTAAATAATTCCTTTCCATATCTTTACTTAATCGTGACACTCCGCGTCGCTCGTAACAGGATACACTCGCGTTTGCACGCATGACCGTTTTTTATGCGCCGCTTATATTCTATAAATAAGCCGAGGACTCGCGAGAGTTCCCGTTCCTTTTCTCCTTCGGCCAACCTCTTTCGCGTTGTTTTTGTTTTTCCGAGTTCCGGAACATCTTTCGCGATTGATATTTACGTCCACGGGGCTTTCAGTTTTTATGCCGTAGATCTCGTCTCCGCTCCAATAAAATTTAAAATGACATGTACACCAGTTCATTTTTATCCAGGACATGTTTCGCTCTTGCAACATTTATTGGTTTGTATAATTACGAGTATAATTAATCACGTAGGGGCATTTTTTCTAATTTTTGTTTTTCTGCAAAATTGTTTGAAATTTTCTGAATCTCGTAAGTTTTTTGAATGATTTAAAAAAAAGTGAAATGAATGTAGACTTTGCAATATAATTCAGCTTTATTTTTACAATTTAAAATGTTTACATGGGTATCTTTTTGCTTACTAATATTATTTAAGACCAACGTTCAAATTATCTTTACTTACTGTAAATAAAACTCAATGTCATACAAATTGTTTTTACAATTGTATTTATTAAACTGATGCTGACCTACAAATTATAATTGTATTTTAATTGGGTAGGTAGCATAGACCGTGTAAGTTTTTGATAATTTCAACTGGTTACGAGACTCAATAATTACTCGTGAACTGAAAAGTTACTTGACCACTACTTTCAAATATCGGTAAATCATGAGAGCGCACGACTCATGCCAAATGCTCGGTAAAATCATACATGACACGTGAAATCTTGACTATCCTCACTGAAATCGCAGTCCTCCCATATGCATCCACGTGGCACTTATTTACTCTATTACTGCGAATACGCCGACTACTTGCACGTCTATCAGCTCTGAAAGTAGTGCAGTAATCGGCTTTCAGGTAATTCGAGTGACAGTTTTTTGTTTGCACAAGCTTAATCGACTTAATGTAAATGTCAATTAGTGTTGCCCTACTGCTTTTACTTTCCTTTTTAAGAATGCATCTTTTGGTATTTGAGTATAATGCAAGGTATAATGTAATGGTGATATATCACTCAAAGTGTTCATTATTGATAATGCCAATAAAAAATATGTTAATCGCCTTATATATACGAGTATAAGAACACAGTAATTAAACAAAATAATAATACACTGATTTAAATTTTTAATTTATTAACTCGAGAAAAAAATCGTAGATAACATTTTTTAAGAATGTATCAAAGTAATTTTATTTAAATACACGTTAATAGAATGTGTTCGATAACAATTTTCAAATATTGAATTACATATTTAGTTTTTATTTATAAAAATAATTATACATAATATGCCTTGTTAGAGTTTATATTGCGAATAATGCGATAAACTTAATAGTTGCCTGTATATTCTTATCACGTAAATGTAATTTCTTAACATTCATTTGTTTCTAACTCATTATTAAAAAGAACTATTGTGTAAAACAAATTAAGTATAATAGAACTGCTTATTACAGTACCATTATATTATATTTTTTTCACCGTAAATTTAAGTGAATTTTTGTAAATCGATTATTCGTTATTAAATGTCAGTGGCATTGAAAATTATTACAATATTCACATATTAATTATATAAGAAAATTCACTCTTCTTTATTAAATAATTATAAATAGATGATTATAAAATATATTTTTATAGCTGTTTATACATATCAACTATAAAGCTTCAGCAATGTATAAAATGGATTCGTATGAAATGCACCTAAAATCATGCAGTCGGTAAAGGTCACATGACGCATTTACGGATTGTATTGATTTTCATAAGAGTTTGTAACAGAGAGGATTATACGTGTAGAAAAAGTTTGTGCATAGCATGAGGGGTGACACAGAAAAAACTCTCAAGTTTAAGGTAATGAGCTACTAAGCATAAGCGTGACTATTGTCACGTATGCCTGAAATACTGTTTTCATTAAAAACACGAGTTTGATTGTTACATTCAGTTATTGTTTTAAATAAATTTCAATGCTATGCTTATGATAATTCAAAACGGTTAATTTTGACTCATAAACATACTTTTCTGTATAATTTTTGAGCGTTCAAATATGAAATTTTATTTTTACGCTTAAATTGAAGCATAAAATTCAGGAAAACATAGGAAAAGATAGGAAGCCCAGCGGAAACGGTAACGTAAACAACAGTGTCCAAATGACAATCAGCAATGTTATCACCGCCGGGAAATTCTCGACGATAGGTCGAAAAGAAACTCGCAAGCTCCCTTGCCGAAGGGAGAGAGCGGCTCGGTGCCGTAGTCCCGGGCGCCCCTCCACTCCGCGGATACTCACATGTGGCGTTGAGGCCGGCGCTGCCGTTGGCCATGATGCCGCGTGTCGCCCGCGAGGCGCAAACAGGCCGCTGCACTGATAGCCGAAGATGCCGGCGCGGGGGCGGGCGGGAGGGGGGGGGCAGGCGGCGCGCGGCGATCGATCGGTGGCCCCGTGCAATGAGGCGCGCGCTCGCCGACTGATGACGGATGGCCGGGTTCCCGCGGGCCGGCCGCCGATCGCCGGCCGATAATGGCCAAGTGGCCGCCCGCCGCGCTTTATCGGCCCGCGCGATCGCCTCCGAGCCGTGGGTTTGCGTCAATCGCGCGCCGCCGGACAGCCGCGCCGGATGTGCGCGCACGCGTCGCCGCGAGATCTCGTACCTACAGAGAGATCGCCGAGCTTTCCCTTTCTTTTTCCTTTTCGACGGCCGATTGTCCGGCCTCCGCGCGAGGGCGCTGTTCGCTACTTGAGACGATAATTGCAGTAGTCTCGGGTAGTCGGGCAGGGAAAAGGCCCGCTTCGCCGGCTCGTTAGCCCGCCTATCTGCAATCGGGATCTACCTTTTATCTCTATGCATCGATTGAATTTTGGGGAAGAAACTGCATTTGTTTTATCGGTACATTAAACTTTTCTATGCGTCTACCCAGCAAATTAAAAGTGTCATTGCGGTTCATTTACTTTACACTGAATATGTTGAATATACGAAATTTAGTAAAAAGCAGGAACTAAGTAGCATTACGGTAATCTTTTTTTACCATTGCACATTAGTATTCAAACATATGTACATTCATTTAACTTTAAGTAATTGAATATTCTGAAAAATCTAATTTATTTATCGGTATGTGCAATAACTTTTTCATTCTATAATCTTCGTAATATTTAATATTTATAAATACCAAATTCGAGTTTTCATTTTCACACCTATACAGGAGTAAGATGAAACACCATATAAATCATTTGGGATTACAGTAATTATGTTACCAACGCGAATATTCATTTTAATTCTTGAAATCCGTTTATTATATTTTTAGTATAAGCATTGTTATCCCGATATCTTGCAAACTTGTTTTATTATTATTTAAAATAAATATTCAAATTCGACTTTGCTTACATTAATTAGAATCTAAGAATTTTTATATGATTTTGTTATTAAACGTTTTATTTGTTTATCATTGAATTATTCAGATGTACTGTACATAAAATGTTTACATAATTGTTGTTTTATTATTTTTATTTAATTTAATTTATTAATTGTTATATTCAAAAATTAGGAATTATTCGTATAAAAATAAATTGTCGGCTTATTGTCGCTTATCTGTGAAATTTCTAAACATAATTTATAGTTATCCTCGGGATTTAAATCTTATCTATCAATCATTGATTAAATTATTACGATTAATAATTGACGTCATAGTAGAAATCACTAGTTTTTACTGAGCACAGATAAAAGTTTAAATATTTAGATTAAGTTTAAGGAAAATAAATATTAAGCAGGTGAGAAGATTGAACATTTCATACAAATATGTTATTCAAATGATTGCTAAATAATTCAAGTACATATATATCTGTAATTTGAATCATTTATATTTATTTTATTTAATTAGAATTCTTTTCTTTAATTTTATAGTAAATATGAAAGTATTCAAATCAGTAAACTTAATCTGTCGCAAATATACAGTACCATGTATTAATTGGAATCATTTTCTTCTTACATATATACATGAATAAGTTTGATTTAATTTTAAATTTAAATAGATTCAAATTTAATATTTAAATTTACTACGATAAACTTTATATCCAACGAAAGAAGCACTTGAAAATGATAACGTAATGTTAAACATGTTTATTTCTTACCCGCCAAATATATTCGCTCTTTTGTCTATGCGATGTAGTTACGCAATACATACCGGAAACTTGCTGATACGGTATTTATTAGCGGAGGTTGGTTAAATATTGTCACCTTGCCGTGAAGTAAAACTAGCGTCATTGAAGTCTAAGTCCTTTTATTTTATGCTATTACTTTTGTTTTCTTTTTAAAAAAGTAGGAGAATTTAATGTAAACCGGGAAAAATTTTTACGGAAGTCTATACTCTGCATATTTGAACATAAAAAGCTTGAAATGCATTTTATTTTTAGCTTTCATGTATTTTGCTCAGGAATATTTCAGTGATATCATAAAATAGTAAAATATAATAATAACATGTACGATGAATATATAGAAGTACACAAAGATGATAAAACATACCGCAAGATTCTTTCAAAACTTAATATGTCCTTACTTTTCTTCCTCCTATTAAATATTTATAGTCGGTTCAACTGCATCCTTGATTTCGAATGCTTTTACTTCAAAAGAATTTGCAAATGATCACACGAGCGTCTCGTTATACATCGCGGGAGTCTGGAATTGAATACCTAGCTAACATAAATTATTCTTCGAGTATTCGCTTTCACATAATCATTATCGAAAAAGGGCGACTAGCCAATGTGGAATAAAAAGGGTACAGCACTCACTGAAACTGCGTCAAGGCAAACATTTCTCCTACTTTCGGACCGTTGCCAGCAACTCGATACATCCTCCGAAATTCAACTGCAGAATTTCCCGCACGCCCATCGCCATGTTGTGCGTGCGTGTGTTTGCATTTCAATTGGTTGCTTCGACGCACGCTTGGTGATATCCCGGCAAGGGGAGCCGCTGTCCTGGATTATTCGGGCACCATTAAGGGCAATTAACGAGGGGAAAATCTATTTCCCGGCTTTTTTTCGTTCAATCGAGCAGCTATATAGCCCGATTGATCCGCGTGAGTAGGAGAGAAAAGCATGGCTTCTGTACCAAAAGTCTTTTTTTAAATGCACATCGCTCTATTTTTTCCTACAAAGTTGATACGTGCTTCATTCTACGCCCGTGCGTCATTGCTGTTTTCTTTGTATCGATAGGTGTTTTATTATCATTCGTTGGACATTGAAAAAAGAACTGTCGAGTTATTTCATTCGCTTGAATCATTGCTTTAGTGCAAATTGAGGATATCTTGCAGTTTTCGTATTCATATAGTAACACGCACAGAACCATTGCAATAATCAATAGCATACATTTTAGATTCAAATTAATATATTTAATATAAAAATGCGTCAAATTATAAAATTATGTTTAAATTTTTAATATAAAGTAGTTACTTACAGTTTGAATCGACTCGGTTAATAACGAGATAATCTGAAAAAAAAATCACGTGCTTTAGCGAAACAAATATTTTGAAATAAGATTTGATATTTTCTTTATAAATTATACACAAAAAATACGAATAAAAATTGAATATTATAGAAGAAATGTCGTTCAAAGTCTGTATAAAATGTACATTTAATATGCCATTTTAAGAATCAATTTTACCCTCAATACCCCATTCTACTTTTAAAAAGTGGTTTGGTATAATAGGTTTCAGCGCACAAGTTTTTATGGTATTGGGTATGTGTTAAAGAGAGAGAATCGTTGAGCGCTCGGCTTACTCAATTTAGAAGTTTTAATCATTATGGAATACTATTCTTACAAGAAAACATTAAAATATATCACATTAAAATAAGAAAGTTATAATGCATTACATTTAAAAATATAGTTTAATTATATTGATGAAATAAATGTAAAATATGAAACTGAAAAATGATAAATATAAAATTTTAATACATAGTAATTGTAATTTGAAGCAGGATTCTTAATGTGTAATTGATTGTAATAATAATTTACTTGTAAAATAAAATTATTCTAAACATTTTAATTAAAATAATTATAAGTATATTAAAATATTACAATAATATATAAATGAAGAGAAATACGCATTATAAAATATATTTTTTCTGTGCTATAAGTATTTATACAAAAAATATATTATTATTATTTAAATATATTATAAACTTTTAAAAAAGTATTAATTCTTTAAAATCACTCAGTCAGTACAAAATGCAGCATACACCAAACTTTAAATTTAAAAAGTAATGTATCGCGGGCGCGCGCGCGTGTGTAATGTACATAACATAAAGCACATCAAATTTATGAATTCCTACTAAGTCTCATTCTTTTACCTGATCCTCCAAGAATTGTACATTTTTATAATAGCAATATAATTTTAATATAAGAAGTATCTTGCATTGTAGGAGGTTATAATTTCATATCAAATACATTTTCGACATAAATCTATAAATTGTTCTATATATAAGTTTTTACGATGATTAATGTGAATTAAAATAATTATTACATCGAGTGCAAACCTTTCAGTAAATTTAAGAGGTCAGTTAAAAAAATAAATGTACTTTCTCTGCACACTCTTTGGAAATAGGATGCGCAAAGGAGTGACTTTAGAAATGAGGCATGTCATTAATTACCGGTGCTGTCAGAATCTCCTCACTTACGGGAATTGCCAGGCGTCGCTCGAGCAATGTTCTTTACGGGAGATTTGATTCACTTAAGAATCTCCTAAGCGCTCTCTTGGAAAATCCCAGACGGAAGTTTCGCACAAATGCGAACATAAAAAAAGTAAAATGAAAGCAACTAGGATGGAAAATGGGGATGAAGTGCAATCTTTGTATGAAGTTAGAAAGAAAAAGAATCTGATGGAGATGTCTTATGATTATTAGTAAATTGTATATTTCTTGTAACATCGTTGAAAAGATTGTATGTCGAACACATGTTTACTATCCTTTAAGTTGGAAATTTATTTATACCCGTAGTACTGTAATGGCTTTGATGATAATCGAAGCTTTTTTGTAATCCAATATGCGGGTGTTGTTGCAATTTTACTATGAATCTTATAAGTATCAATGAAAGCAAAATATTGTTTAGCATTTTAATATAATTATCCATTAATCGTGACAATTAGTGGGTATCTTCATGATAAATTATAAGTTATCAGTCATGAACGAAGAGCGATCGATATCCTAGAATAGAATGCTGTTCAAGAACTTGTTTTAAGTTAATTATTCAACATTACTTACGCTAAGTAGTGCAACATTTTTAAAATTTTTTTATATATCTATTGATAATCTTGTTTATTATATCATAGCGTATCAGTGCAATAATTTTTTAAATTTAATTGCATAATATGTTTTGTCAACAAAGTAATATGTACAATGTTATATATATATATATTTGTTCACTAAATACTATCTGCAGTGATTGTTTGTGGGAATAAATTAACAATAATAGCATACATAATGTGCAGAGTAACATGTGTATATCTAATTTTGAAGAAACTACCTTGCTAATGTAAGGATATTATTTATGTAAGGAAACCTAATCAGTTATTATATAATTTTCAACAAGTACACAGTAAATTTAGTTGACAGTAACTGCTGTGAAATTTGCTGAAAGCTTCACACATTTGTAAGATATGTAGTTTGTCACGAAAGAAGAAGCCCACGAATATTTACCAACTGCCAATGAATTTAACGAATTATGACGAGAAACAACTGTTACTCGTATATAGATAAAATCTTACGCATCTCTATAATTAAACTAACTCAGTTTTTATTGCAAATTGTTCGATAAATTTATATTATTCTCTTGTCTGCTTACTAATTATGCAACAGGTAAGCTTATTCAACTAGACTATACGCTAGATCTAGAAGTAGCATTTAAAAATGTTGTATACTTTACTTGCATTGAAGTAAAATTATATATTTATACTGGAATGGTTTGTGAAATGGGACGTATATCATTCAGTTAAATCTGAATGATAATGTAGATGCGATTTTATATCGACTTGAAAATTCGACAGTTCATAACTTTTCTTGTAGCTAGTATCGTATAAATTATCTGACGGACGATGAACTCTCATCTCTGCACTTATAGTGGAAAAGTACGACCATAAAAATGATGGTTATCATTATAATTACTTTTATACACACGTGAAGGTTTGAGAAATGAGTTTGCTTATAGAGGCATTGTTGATCTCTTTTAGCTACTTTGGAAAGTTTTTCTGTATGGAGCACAATTGAAGCTTCCTAGACTTTATTGACAGACTTTTCAATAAATTATTGCAAACAAAATTGTCTATGTTTTTAGATTAAAAATGTACGTTTCTACATTTTTAAAATAGTTTCATTGCAGTTTTTAAATTCGACGCATTTGGTGGCCTCGTTAAAATTTGGATTTCACGCATTTTACGTAACGATTATCATTACACAGAACAAAATAATATATAATAATAGAATTTATCAATCAACAACAAATTGCTCAATAATCCTTGGAGAGGAAAAAGAAACAAATCCGACTATCCCGAAGCTCCCGAAATCGGGAAAAATCCCCAATCCGCTGAGCTCTACTCGATACGTGCTCTAGTCGAAAAAGCAGGAGAATAAGAAAGTAGTATAGAGAGCCTCACGCGCAGCTAACCGACGCAATTCGACAAGATTACTCCCGGGCTTACGTGTAAGACTCGAGTGTGCCTTTTTCTCCTGCGGCTTCTGCAATGCAAATTCGCCGCCTCCGCGTATCGACAAGCGAATTGCAGTTCGTTTACCTCACGTTGTGAGTGCGAGGGCATCCGGGAGGAATGCAGAGAGAGAGAGAGAGAGAGCAGTCAAGGGATATCCTGTTGAATGTTTAGGGAAGGTTGCATTATTATCTAATATATTATAAGCCACCACTAAGGCCTTTTTAAATAATACGTAGCATGTACATTAGGGCCCATTGTAATTTTAGACAGAATAAGGGTCTGCAATGTATCAATCCTTATTGCAGATAATATCATCAGTAATACGCATATTTTTACTATAGTTGTTGGAAAATTTTTTTAATTAACTTCTATTGTAATGTATAAACTAAAATAGAATTACATAAGAACTTATCGTCTTCTTGCGAATTAATAACAGTTTGAGACTTTACATCAACAACAGTTTTTTCAAATTAAATATTTATTAATTATATATTTAATAATTAGAATAATATATTCTCTATTCAAATAATGCTCTATGGCATTTTATAAATTTTGCAAATGGAACAAACTATTTCAATTACAATGCATCAGTTGTTGGCCGAGATTTACACATTATCTTCAAAGTAATATAAGATTCATCAACTTTTATATTTGAAAGTAGAGTTTAAGCATACATTGTAGAAGTATTAAAGACTTAACTATAAGTATATTTAAAGAGAAAAGCCTACAATGGAAAATTACTTCTTAGTCATAGCGAAAAAAATAATTTAAATGGTATAAACAAGACAACTTGTACATTCAATGTGCATATAAGTATCTTTATTTATCCTTTGATTTTATTTAAATTGAATTAATAATTTTCATAGCTCTCGTAAAACTTAGCTCTAGAAGTTAAACTAATTGTTATAACTTATATAAAATATATTCTTACATAAGTAGATTTAATCTATAAATTTCTAATAATAAATTAGATTGTTGTTATACGCTTGATTCATTACATTCTTTTAGATGCACAATATGCACGTACAACTTAGATTTAATAAAGACTAGGAACTTGTAAATCAGTTTGACATATAAATTCTACCTATAAATTTGCTGAAGTAATGAATTCAACTGAACTTAAATTTGAACTTAAAAAACTCAACTCACTATTGTTTGTTTTATTTGACATATATTCTGTCTCCAGTGAATAACAGTGTTCAGAGAATTTTTTCCAAAAACGCTTGTTTACAAGATTCTATATTTATCTAATAATGCTATTATTATTATTCTACAAGTACTATCGTCATATTTTATGCATATTTGAAATTAGTCGTCGTATTGCAAAGAGATACAAAATTTGGTATTGACTTTTTTAATGCAGACCAACTATAATATTTATTTTTCTGTGAATAAATACGGATACCTTGAGAGAATAAGAGGTTTACTAAAGTGAGATATAGACACTTTGAGTAATAAAAAGCTTGAAATGATACTAAAGGCATGCTGCTGATTTTTCTTACGAAGGAATTTAATAATTCACTCTCATATCGTAATCCGTCTGTTTTGCGGGAATGGCAATAAGTAAGAGTAAACATAATTAGCGAGGCGAATGCCTGCTGGGAATTCATAATGCCAATAGTGAAGCACAGATGAATGTTCGATAATGTTACTGCAGCAAATTCTGTAATTGTTTGTGTTGTAACGTAAGCTAGATGTTATTTTAAAGGTGAATAATGACTTATTTGATTTATGTGTTTACTGTTTTCTTTCCTATACAATTTAATTTTTTACAATATTACTTTTTTTTGACGATGTAAATCACAACTGCGATGAATATTTTATAGAAATGATTTAATAAATAAAATTACATTAAAAATTATTCTCTTATTCTATTTAAAAATTCGAAACAAATAATGATATAGCATATCTTCTTTATCGATAGTAATAAATATAATGAATAAGTGAACATATTAAGTTTAAAACATTATCGATGATTGAAAATTGCATATTGATACATGCGTGCGAATATTATATAATTCTATAATGCAAAACATACTAGATATTTAAATATAGCAAAGATACTGCATATTATTATAATATTTTTTCAATTTTATAAATAGTTATTTGAAATTCATATACATTTTATATTTTATTTTCCTATTATCAAGCAAGTTTTGTTTCCTCAATAAAGTATTATACAACTATTATTTTGTGTTACATCTCAACCATACTTGACTGTAATTTTATAATAGTATTTTATATTCAATTTTCTATTTATTTAACTAATACGCATTAATAGATAGCTTCAAATTTTTTGTATAAATAATTATATGATATTTCATTAAAAACGATATTATTATTTTTATCGACCAAATATTTTAGTAACAGTATTTTCTGTCTGAACTTTAGTTTCCCTATCTCATCGGAAATACCATCACCTGTCATTTTGCAGTGTCATAATTTTTTAATCTACCTCTTTGTTTTAGTTCCAAGTCGTTCTATTTTTTATAATCTAAATTTGGAATATTAAAAAAGATGTACAATAAAAACAACATTCAAAACCTATAATATAAGCTCATCCAGAACAAAATACATTGAGAAGCTCAATTAATAGTCTACCTCCAATGTAAAATTTTAATAAATAGTATGTTACATGTAGCTCTTACATTGTCGTTCTCTAACGATTCTGAGAGTAATCATGATATTGTGTGGCTACTTGTACGTAAAAGATATGATAAAAAGCATACTATACTGTCTACAGCCATTTAAAAAATCTGACAGCCCACAAAGCCCAAAAAAATCATATGTAAATGTGAAATAAAAATATTCAATAAACTACTATAATAAGAAAAAACAAGTTAATATATAGGAGCGTTGCTACTGTTTCCGTTTATATAAACTATCTACAATAATTTTTTTGATTATTGCATGAATGATTTTCTTGCAATTCCGCAATTTTCTTAAAGTTTCTACCCAAGTAATTGTTGCTTTCAGATTCATTTAAATAAATAGTTTTTTGCACTTTATTTAATATAAATTTTTGTTATAACAAGTGATCGTCGGAACAATATCTATTTTACCGATATTTCGATTCTTCGTTATTTAGAGATATTATATTTTACTAAAAATTCTTAACTCATATTGTGTTGTTAAACTTATTTTGAGAATACAGCTAAGTTAGCAGATGTTAGTTATTATTAATTGAAAAAGTTGAATCAATTTAATACTTGTTTATTCAACAATTTTATTTTATGAAGACTAAAGATAACATTTGAACAGTGCAATGTACTGATTACTATTTTTGACTTCAGAATGTCGGTAAGGTAGATCGATTTCCTGAGCATCTAAAATTAAATATTCAAATTACTTAAACTGATTATTATTTTGAAATAATTTACGCCTCAGATTTATAAGCAAAGAAATATTAAAAAATTAAATTTTCGTAGAATTTGATTAGTAAAATTTGATGAAAATTTACACATCAGTAAGTATAATTTTAATCATTATAGCATAATTTAATTGCAGTATCTTCAAATTGTAATGAAAATTAAAGTAGATTAAAAATAAATAAAGAATATACTTTATACATAATGTTTTATTATTATAATTATATAAATTATATTATATAAATTTTTGATTTAATAAAATGAAATTAATATTAGAATTATATTATTTTTCTTATAATAAGTTTATAAAAATATACAAACTATATTAATTGGTTTTATATATAATTGTAATCAGCGATAGATTAATTTGACAAGCCAATTAGATATTTATTAATATGAAAATAGAATTGTTCGAACAGTCAAGTTGTCTCCTTGTCTTCGAGGGGACGCTTACGTTTAAGGTCGATTTCTCGCGGCACGTGCGAACGCTGCATTTGTACACATTAAGTTTTCCATTGTTAGTCAAGCGATTCTGTGAAATAGCGCATCTTGCAGCTTTATGAAAGAGATAGTAGTCTGATAGGATTAATCCGTAGCGGTGCAAACGTTGACGCATGTTTATGATTTATTGTCGATGAAGTGCAAATGCTACCTTGCCTTCGAAGAAAGCTCTGAAATATTTAAAATTTTTAACGTAATAGTGTAGTTTAACGTGTTACGTTTAAATCGTTTAATATTTTATGTAATTTTCTATTTTACTGCTTACTTTACTGCTGTAATACTCTGATAGTTTCACATATAATTTAGAATAGAATTTTTAGTAAATGATTTGTAATATCAAATTCAATTCAGTAAAATTTATTTTATTAAGATTAGGTGCAATTGCTTGATTATGCAATGTATATTGAGATATATTGTAATTGTTTTTACATGTAATATTAAGGTGATGAATGGATTGTTTAAAAGATAAATCTTAATTGAATTATAAAGATTCATAATATAATAAAAAGTCAAGCACTTTTACAAGTAGTATAATACGATTCCTAGGTCAATTTTTTGTTTCCGTATATGTATGCAGGATTTATGGAGTTTTGAAGGTTAATAGTATGGTTAAAATATGAATTTAAATGATTTTATGTACTTTCCTAGTACTGCAATATACAAAATATCTATTTTTATTAAAAGGCATTTTAAAAAAAGTCTTTAACCTTTAACTTATTCATTCAATCGGAACATTGGAGAACTTTTTTCAAAACCGATACTCAGTAATAAAAATCATTTTTATTGCTGAAGGTAAAGAGTTTATTTAAATAAACTTGAAAAATTATTAATAGTACTCACAATAATATGTGAGTATTAAATAGCAATCGAGCCAAAGCAATTGAAATTGAGATCGATTATAAGTGGATTCAATGCTATTAACAGCTATACTTAAAGTACCCGATCCCTTCACGAAACAAGAGCTCCCGTTTACTAAACAATGGGCCGTTCTTCCACTTTCAGTACTGCGAAAAATATTGGAAAAAGAAAGGGGTCGGAGCGACGATCGATCCGACAAATCGAGGAGTTCAGGGCTTTTTATTATCCACAGCCAGCGAAGTTTTCTACGCGTGCGCGATATATGTGGATATTGCCCATTTAACACTATCGAAGCGCGGGAGTGTGGACGCGCCATCAACGGCTCGTTTATTTCTCAGATATTTTGCGGCTCCATCCAGAAAAATTAGGAGCTATTAATCTGTTGGCCTTCGAAAACTTGCGTTGCCGAAACTTTCATGGCATAACTCGCCCCTCTTATGAAGCAGGAGTGATAAAAAAATACACACAAAGATGCTTCAATGTCGGCTAGAGGGTTTAGCACACTCATCTTTACTTCTTTGCGAGTAAATAATTCTCCGACGCGATATATTTTCCAAAGAAATGAAAAGTAAAATAAACTGTTAATTTTTTGCTTAAAAATATTTAGAATTATATTTTTCGGAAAATTGTTATTTGATGTATTATTACGAAGAGAACACTGTTTTAAAGGATTCAAATATTAATATCTTTTACATATTGTTAAAAGTCGTGAGTTCTAATTCGAAAGAATTATTCGTCTTTTCAGTCTATCCAAAAATTGATTCTTTGACGTGCTAATAAAAATGGAAGCGTTTTGGGGTTAAACTACATACCCTCTAACAAAATAACTATTAATCGGAGGAATTTATATGCTCTATAAAGCTTGGTTTGAAATTTGCAAAATTCATATTTTTATTTAAGTATTTTGAAGAAGACCACAGTAGGGTGGCCAGTTTTCGATTAGGTATTGGATCAAATGCGTAAATAATTGCAATGAATAGTCATTTTTCATAATAGTTTTGTTTGTTTTGAGATAATGCTAAATTACACTCTATTGACACCACCAACCAAAATTTACTTCTGCTGTAAATTTCTTTCAATGAGATAGGGTAATACGATTCTCTGTGAATGATTTTCACTTATGCAGCACCTAAATTACATATATGTAGTTCTGGTAACGCCATCTGTATGAAAACACTAAGAACTGAATCAAGTTCCTAATGTAATATATTTTTCTAATCTTAAAATTAGGAAAATATTATATTTTTTTATTAATTGTTTGCAAAGAAATATGTTAATTAATACCAATACTATACGAATTCTTGTGACTATATAAAAATAATATAGCCCTAATTATTTTATTATTATAAAATAATACAGGTGTTATTAAGTTTAAAATCTTTTTCAATGAGTATTAAATTGTAAAACGTACATACTATCATTTAATTGGTATTTTAAGAAATTCACAAAAATTGATTACTCCAAATTTTCAATATATTCAAGGTATACGTTTATTCTATTCTTAAAAGATAAGTTGATCTTTCAATTTATCTTTTTGTTGAATTCGACTGAGCGATGGAATAAAGTCTGATTTTTCGCCTTGTATGTGTGCATCCGATTGCACTGATGGGATAGAGGTTGAAGCTAGCAGAATCGGAAATTACAGTAACAGGACGTCGTGATAAAATGAAATTCATACATGTGCGTCGTTTCCTATCCCGCTCTTGGGATACGAAGTAAATCGGAAATGCATAAATCGACCTCCGTCTCGTGATCTGCACACACAGCACAGATGCTATTATATTTACACAGAAGCATCAAATCAAACCCAGGCCAAATTAACTACCGAAACATACAGCATATTGACATTTTTAAGAAAGTCTGCTTCTCTAATGTTTTTGTCGCCAAATATATAGTTTATACTACGATGTCTATATCAAACCATGTGATGTGAAATTTGATTTGTGTTACTGAACAATTTACTTTTCATATTTACAATATGTAATTTAAAAAAATATTTGCACATCAAAATTTAACATTCAAAACTATGTAACTATATTTTTTTGCAAATGAGTTATATATTGATTTGGTAAAAAAATGGCGTTAAAGTGTTCTGGAAACATAAACAACTCTAAATCGATCGTAAATTTTCTTCTTCGACTTTATTGGCAAATAGCCATATTTATAACGTGACCGGATGCTTTATAACCGCAAATCCAATGATAAGTGCTTTTGAATCATCGTGAAAATTGAAGAAAAACATTTATTGGAATAAAATTATATTTAATTTTTATATTAAGTAGTAAAGAAACGTAGAAACAAATTTTTTTTTAAATTACTAACTGTATTACTATATTATAGTAATTGTACTATAATACTATGAAATAAAAATTATGAATAGTAATATAGTTGACAAAAATATAATCTTAGGAACTCGAAGTTTTAAAAGAATTAATGACTTTATTATATCTATGATTTAGAAACAAATGAAAATGTTATAGTACAATCATACATAATTATACTAAGATCTATATAAATATACCATTCTATATAACAATACTTTAACGCAAAAATTAAAAAGAATAAAATAAATATTATAAAAAATAGTTATCCTTTATAAATAATCTATTAACGAGGTAGAAACTATAGATGTTACAAGGATATTTGTTACAGGTAGAATTACCAGGGATATTACTAAATTAATTTGATAGGTTCCGAAGCCTTGTGCAGCTTTTTTTCAATTTAAGTTTATATATGGTTATGTCATACTTTAATATACAAATCTTAGAAGGATATTACAAGTTTGATGGTTAAAAATTCTCCAGTTAATTGCTATTAATACATGTAAGATTATTCCAATTTTTAAAAATCATGAGCCTTTTTACAATACAAAACTCATTAAGTTTCCCGTTTAATAAATTAAAAAATACATTTATTAATATTGATATATAAAATAAGATAACAAATATACGTTACTTTTTATTTTCGGCTATTAGTTTATGATCATTATAACATTTATAATAAGTTTTCATAAATAATTATATGCGAAAATATCCAAATATATTACTAATCAAGTTGGAAAATAAATTTAATACAAGTTAATTCAATAAAGATGTCATGAATCAGCTTTTAACTACTTTTTACCCATTCTTTATATCGAATACCTCATTTCTAAAGCAACGCAAATAGAAGCAATGTCGCAAACAGAACCTTCTAATGTACAGAATTATTACATGTTCCTCCTGAAAGTAAAAATTTATCATGATGTAACACTATTATTATTTAGTATTATAGAAAAGAGTTCAATACACGTTCTCTTACAGTTGTAGTGCTACAGAACAATTAAGAATACCAACGATAATTGTACTATAATAATGTATAATACAGTTATAGTTTCTTATAGGCTTTATATAAAAAAGATTTGATCTAGAATACAATATTTTTATTCAATATTTAGGTTGCAATCTCTAAGATACTGAGCAATAAATTTACAAAACGATAAATTTAAGTTATTACAATGAAAATTAACAGAGGATTTTGATAAGAGATTTTCTTTAACGAGGTTTCCAATTAATTTTTACAGTTCAGAGAATATTGAAATAGAATATGTATTAATATTTATCATTGACACTAGGCTTTCATCACCTTATTTACTCTTTGCAATGAATACGTATGAAATAGTAAGTATTGGCCTATCTTTAGTTTACACTTATAATTATTTCGTGGCTTAATTGGTACTTTTCGCAAGTCATCAATCATCTTTGTTGCGTTGTACAACCATTACTGTATATCATAATCTCTTTTGAATTTTTTTGAGTTTTAAAATAACATTCAATACTTTTTCATTGAAAGTAAATTAATTTAAACAATGTATATTATCATATTTTTAATTTACTTTATCAAATGGATCATATTTTCGACATGAAAATTAATTTTAAAATCATAATTCATTAAATGATCATTTCGATTAAATTATTCTTTAAAATCGTAAATATTTAACTAATAAAATTATTCTGCCTACGTAATTTTCATTCTTCACTATTACTTTAAATAATTTCAAAACATATGCAGAATAAGTATGAGGTAAAATTACTGTGGTTTGAAAGCGTGCTTGGAAACGTAAATTAGAGTTTTGCCATATCTGTTACAAATTATAATACACGAGATTCGGTTCATCTTACAAATCCGACAGTGAAATATGCAATTTTAATTATCGCCATTGCTTAGATAGAGCTTAGCTAGGACGCTTTTATCATTATGCAGTATAAGCTAATTATGCGATGGCACTTCTGATAGCTCTAGATACGTAGATAGGATTTCAGAAATTTTAATCTTCGTGTTGTGAGTAATCAGTCACTTATAAAATATACACCAATAATGCATATTTAAAATTACTACACTGATATTTGATATTATATTTGAAAATCTTTTTTCAAAAGCTTTGTGCGTAAAATTAGAATTTTCAAATGTTTCAAAATAAGCTCAAGCTCCCTTAAGTGTTAAGTCTATTATGTTTAACAAGTAACATCTAAACTTGCTTTATCATCACGAAATGTATGCTTTGACATGTCGAGTAAACATTAAATATTAAAGTATTATTAGTCAAATAATGATTACATTTTTAAAAAATTTTGTTTTGTTTCCTATTCATTAAGTGCCGCAGAAACAATAGTAAGATAAAGTGTTAATCAATTAACTTCATGCATATTTTGAAACTAAATAATTTAAATAGAACTCTATTCGAATACTTATAATCGTTATCCAAAAATTAGTTTTATTTCTTTTGGCTTTCCTTCAAAAATATTGACAAGACATTTTTAGGTTAAAATACAGTTAAAATCATTCAGTCTTGTGACGAAAAAAACTTTTGAGTTTAGGGTTCTTCATGTCACTTTAAAGCTTTTAATAATTACGAGATATTATTTAAATAAACAATAAGTTCGATAAAAATAAATATAAAACTTTGTTTCAGGTATTTGTATTCATACCTGTTCTAATAATCACTTGTATTAATTCACATATGTTTAAAGATTACAATTGTAATTTTGACATATGATTTCAAAACATCCGTGAATAACAAAACTTTACAAAATATTGTATCTTAATTTTTGAAACTTTGAAAATTGTTTTTTTATTTGAAATTCTTAATTATTAAAACAATATCTTCTAAATTTTTTATTAAAAAAAGTTAATACTTATTTTGGACTAATTTTGTTTTAAAATTTGTCCATTTGCCCCATATCCCTTGCCTTTCTGAGCATTTTTCTTTCTTAAAATACTTCTTCGTGGTACCGAAACGAACCCTCCGTCCTTCATTCATCAACAAGCACGTGCCCCCGTAAAATGTTCCCCAACATCGATTTAAGCGGATCAGCTCCTTTACCCAACGTAGGTTAAAAATAAATCGCGCATCAAGCAGTGGCTTAACCCGACAAAGAGCGACGCGGCGACTTCCGTATAGCATTATTCTGTCGGTGAGCGATTGGCCACCTTTCGATCGATTTTGCAAGCTCGGTTTCGAGGAACTGGCCACCAACGAAAAGGATCACCACATTACGCTCATTGAAAAATGGTTTCATGCACTTTTCACAGACACTTAGCACGACTATCTCGACCACTATTTTTATTTCTTTTGGACGATCGATGTAACAAACAAATAAATAAGGAAAATCATAACTTTTTTATTGCATTATATTATATTATAAAGATTTGTCTAAATAATTTATTATTCTGATTTATGTGAAGTTTAAGAAAATTTAGTTCTTTCCAATGCGATTCTGCTTGCGAATATCTATGTATGTTTAGAAAATTAAAAAGTTTGAATCTTATATTTCTAATTTTATTTAAAAACTTTGATATATTAATAAAACATTCTATTCTTAATATGCGTATTTTTATCATGATCAATATGTAATATATTATATTATTTATGGAGTGAAATAATTTTTTTAATTATTTGAATCATTCTTCGAATTTAAAATGCGCAGGATGTACATTTAATTTTTAACCTAGTTGTCTGACAAGAAAGATTTCGACAAATATAATTACACGATTAAAGGATAATTGCAAATGTTATTATAATCTGATTAAAAATAATGATTTCCTCGCAGTTCAGAATAATGCAGCTGTCTCTTGTCACTGTGCACATTACGGAATTAATTTTGTTAATGCGCAGAGGTGAGTTTTCATAAAAACGGAAGCTATTGAACGAAACGTGAATTAATTTTCGCATTGATTTCCGGTTAATGTTGTCGTTGACTGTGGTAAAATAAAACTAAGCTATTCAGGAGATTTTACATGATTAATTTAATTATTCGGTGCGAGGGGATGGAAACCTTTTTTTACTCAGCACTTCGAGTAAACGTTTCATAATTTTAAAAAATCGTTACAATTCTGAAAAGTAGTTTGATTAATGAGAAAAGAGTTTCACAAGGATCAATTTGAAAACATCTCAAAATTCACCCGCATTCTTTTACAGATCAAAATGTCTTTCTCGAAATTGAGCATATTCTTTCCAACGATCTTGTCACGTAAAGCGCCTGGAATAATTCAAGCTTCGACATATTATAGTTTCAGGATCGTTCCAAGACGTCTCCAAAGTTTACATGAGTATGCGGAGCCACGAAAAAGCATGTAAAAGGAACTAACAAAAAAAGTATACGGAGAAAGAGCGCGCAAGTGACGCTCGAGACTACATTTGCTTCTTACATCAGACCCACAGATCGAAGGAGTAGAAAAATCTGTCGCCTTCAAGCAACTTGCACTGACTGCATAAAACAGAAATATATATGCACGTGTATATAATCGTATGTAGATATGTCATCGGTGCGTCAGTGAGTGTAGTCTCGTTCTGTGCTTAAATGTATAGCGTATATATTTGTGTGGCTGAGCTCTCATGAATAAAAATGCAAATACCTCATTTATATGAATATTTTTCTTCAAATACGTTACAGTAACATTTTTTATAAAATTACTTAAATAAAGTAAAAAAAAACTTCGAATAGTGAAAACCTGATTTTTCGTTCATTAGCTAGTTTTAGAAACGTAATCATATAAAGAGTCCGTACAATCATATCATTTTCAACTCTATATTAAGATATTTATTAATTTTCATATTTTCTAAGATCATTTAAAACATTATTAATAAATCTAAATTCTCTATAATAATCGTGACTATGTATAAAAAATAATTGCGATCCATGATGTAAGTCAAATATTTTTTAATGTAATGTAATAATTTTTTAAATAAATATAATTAATTTAATAAGTATAATTAATAAGTATAATTTTTTCGTGTAAGGAAAGCATAAAATTTTAATTGTCATTTTAGTTTTATACCTACGGCAATTGTAATGCAATCGGTTACTAGTTTTGATGAGTGAAGCCAACTAGGATTTTACGAACTTTTGACTGTCGTACGATCAATTTATTAATAAATACAATTATTTTTTAAATCATACATAAACATATAGTTTGTAATCAAACCAATGCATACATATTATTACTCAGATGTGCAGGTCCAAACAAATGTATACATAATGCTTCTAAGACATAAGATTCTAAATTAAGACTATACAAAGTTATATACCGCACATTTTGATATGAAATCAAATATAATTTGTACAAAAAAATATAAATATTTATTATATGGAATGGTATTATGTTAATAATCTCAATTAATCTTCTACTATATTATGTTAAACAGATAGACATATTATAATCTAAGCTTTAGTAGAAAATTGACCAGTTATAATCATTATATTGAAAATAAAATAAACAAAAAATCATTATATTGAAACTAAAAATTATATTTAATTATATGAGATAGAATTCAAAACTGATTTAAACCATCGCTTCTAACCAAACATTAGTAGAAATTGTCTGGAAACTTTCATATAATAGTTGCATCAATTATGAACTAAAAGATTATAAAAAATTATATCAATAGTACAAAACTATTTAAAAGTAGTATTTTTTAATATTTATAATAATAATTTTCCTCAAATTTCTTGAAATTTGTAAAAGAAAAAGATTTTCCTTGCACTAGATATAAAAAAAGAAAAAAATATTTCTCTTCGTGCAGCAAAACATCTTGCACCAAAGACCATTTCAATGAATTTTACATATACAAATCGAAAATGGAACAAGTCCAGCCAGCGGATGACACAAATAAAAGCCATGGAGTGAAAACATGAAACGTTCTCGCACGCACGCACGCGAGAAAAGCAGAGATCCACAGTATAGCTATATAGATAAATACAGAAATAGCGGGTACATGTGAATCCTCGCGTAAGCCACGTGCACATTAGGCGCTTTCTCGGCCAAGTTCCTTGGCTGATTATAAATAGAACTGCCGCTCGTCTACCGCTGGGAACGCTCTTATTTTCTCTCCCTCTCTCTCGCGCCCGACTGAATTAGCAGGCGCTAGGACACAATCTTCTTTCTCCCTCCTGGCGAGTAGCTTTCGCCTCGCTTTTGGCGAACGCGGACCTCAGCGAGGTCAGACAGAACAAATCGAAGTTGCACGAGATGTTGGGTCTTTTGTTCGCGTTTTCATAAGTTATGCTCAAGGATGCGTAACCTCAACAGCCAAAAATACGTTATCTCGAGAATCACTCGGATGCTCTTGAGATTTTGGAACAAGCACTAAGTGGAGCATCAGATTCAACAATGTATTTTGTTGTGTTTTGTTACGAGGAAAATTCTTGAGTATGAGTCATGGAACTGGAGAAAAGCTCATGCCAAAGTCGCATTTAATTAATCACTCGCTATTTAATAGAAACACCTTCGAAAATAAGTCCAACCTTAGTGTGTGGCTTATCTTCATGGAAACACCTTGACAACTACTAAATGTGAAAACTCGAGTATACTCCAAAAACGTTTAAAACGTCACTAAAATTTATTTAAGTTTTACGAGAATGTTAAAATGGTGCTGTGTAAAACCTTGGCGAAGTCCGATACCTCACGCGATACTGAACGTTATTATGAAAATAACTCATGGTGATAATAGACTCAACAATGAAATGTACATTTTTTAAGTTTTTAACAGCACATTTAAAATGAAGATTCGCTATCCTTAAATCACCCTTTAAAAAACTTATTCTCAAAAAATCCTTAGATAAAGTAGATGTTTCAATCAATTTTATATTTAATAATTTCGGGTGGTTTAAGTCTTTGATTTGATCTACTAATTAAAAATACATTATGTAATTGTATTTATGTTCATGCTGTATACTTGTCTATTGTTGTCACGAAATACTGAGTTACGCAATTATTTGCTACCTATATAATCAAGGAGTTTACGAGAGTAAATTGGTCTATACTGTAGATATAAACAAAAATTACTGCTGCTCTTGAATGCATCACATAATCGTAATATTTAATTTAGAAAAATTTGACATTCTTGTTTCGGATTAGGAGGAATTTGAATTTAGGGTGAATTTTAAACGAACATATGAAGTAAACAATGATAATCACAGCTAATTTCATCTGTAATGGTTTAAATTATAATTAAAAATTCTTTTAATTTACTTAAAAAATTGAAATTCATTCCAGTTGATTTCAAATGGACATATAAAAAGCGTAGAACGAGCGCTTATACATCTTTGCGGGCGTGCGCATGCATGTGTGTATGTAGTTTCAAAGATTCGTTACTAGTGTAGAATAACTTATAATACAAGCACATTATACAAGCACAAAACATTGGAGACTTGATAGAGTTATCAATCAAAACTGTCTTCATATTACATACCGATATTTAGTTAAAATGTATTACGAAAATTAAACAAATCTGCACATGCTTCCCAGACAATTCGCTATTTTTATTACTGTCAAAGAAAAGAAATAATATATGAATAAAAATATTTATTGATTAAATAAATCATCATTATTTTATAAGTCTCACTTTCAAGTTCCCTCGTAATGAAAGAAACTCTTACCGGTTCAGTGACTTGCAGAGGTGTCGATTTTATCCCTCTTTTCCCTCCCCGTCAGATGAAACTTGTACTTCAAAAATGACTTCCGAATGGCGCGTTGTGATAATAAACAAGGAAACAACTTCCCCAAGGCAAATGAAAAAAATAACTGAGAAAGAAAACTAAACGATTGCACACGCACGTAAAAGCCAGAATGCTTAAAGCCCACGTGCGTCAGTCGGTCCGTCTCGATGGACCGGCGATACGTTACTGATGCAGCCTCTCAACCGGCAGTCGATTTATTTAAAAAGCGACCTAAACAGAGATGTGACGGGGGAGAGAGAGACTCACGCGCGCGTCGGTCCGATGCCCCGCGCAAGGTCGCCGCTTGCTGAGCTTTCCCCAGGGTCCGAAATCGTACGAGCCAAGAGGCGTACCGCGCGAAACTGCAGATTTTCCCGGCTCATTGGCGCCTTTCTACGTTCGAGCGTGAACCTGTTTTGTAGAAATTATCGACTGGTGGTATAGTAGATACCTGTACTACAAGCCGATTTTCAACCAAAATTTTCGGTTCGACTATTGGATAGTCGTCACTACACGGAATTTCTTTTTTAATCATTTTTTCGATAATTTTTTTTAAAGATAAAATCACATCATCTACTTATCTCAAATTTCATCTTATGAAAATGTTAATAAAAAGATTTAAAAAATCTATCTTTTGAGTTTTTCATTAACTTGCTTAACGTCAAACCATATTTGTTATCTTTGTTACTGTATAAGTTGACTTTACAGATATATTGAAAAGCATTCGAAATTTGAATTAGATTAATGTTTCTTGTAATATTTGTAAATTAATATACAATATGTTTTAATTTTTTTTTTGATTTTTAATACGGATTTTTAGTACTTTAATAAATAAATTTTATAAATCTATAATCTAATGATTTATTAAATTTTAATTTTACATTTGAAAGTAGTTTTAAAATAAATAATATTAATAATTTCAGTGTAATTATTATCGACCTTATCAAATTAATTAATATTTACAAAATTTTATTTTTTTTAATTTTCGTATTGATTTAAATAATAATAAACTTAATTTTTTTTGTTACCGATAAAAATCTTGTAAATTGTTCTATATACAGTATTTCTTTTACAGTATTATTGAACATGTACTGTGAGCAGAAAATATTTGAATCCTTTTTGCATTTTTCCTTATTTGTTTCATAATTTAACAACCATGTTACATATATTACCGTGATTTAAATCGTCTACAAATTACTGCTATTAACGAACATTGATATCTTAATATTAATGTAATGCACATTGCTTGAGTATAACAATATGGTAATGTATTCTGTACCGAAGTAGAAATTTAGTTACTAACTATGTAATTGAAATATTAAGTGCTAGAATTAGACTCTTCTAAAATCAATAATTATTCTTCATATAATGTTGTAAGAGATCGCCTTCGACGTTAAAATCGAATTGTCTAACGAAATTAAGCTCTTCAAAAAAGCATCTTTCCAAGCGGTCAGGCAGAAAAATAGGTAGAATTGAATCTAACGTTAAACGCCCTTAGCAGACTAAAAATCGAAGCTAATTGCTCGTCCTTCCCTTGGACTCATTTTTCTTCTGATTGGGTCTTACGCTTTGTCGGATCGACGTTCGACTTTCACTCTTGTCATGTATACACCTTCGGCGCGATACGCGACGGAGCCGCGAAGACAGCAGCTCCGATATCCGCTGTCGCGGGGAATTCGAGGGCCCCGCATGCAGCCGGGCCACGGCAACAGGAAGTTCGGAGCTGACCCGCGACATCGGCAACTCAGGTAGCCGCCGATCGACGAAAATTCGCGGCCTCAAGCCGACGTCCGCCTGGCAACATAATATCGGCAACTCTAACCAAGACGGAGGCATACGGGGAATTCGGCAAGCCACGGGTGGGATAAAGCAACGCGAAGCAGCTATAAAAAGTGAGGGGATGAATAAACGGGGCTTTTAGTCATCTTACGTCGCGTTCGAGCGACACGCGTCGGAGCGCCGCCTTTTCTTTCCGACGATCGACGCAAGCCGATCAATAAAAGTAACTACTTCTACCGCAACCTGGTGTCTGAGTCTCCTCGCCACCCCTCCAGGCTCCAGCCCTTGTCGAGAGTTCGATCCCCGCCACCGGACGCACTCACTCGTTCACGCGCAGAGACGCGCGCCGCCTCCTCTCCCCCCCCCCCTCACCCAGCAGGCGCCGCGTACGTAACAGATTGGCATCCCTTGTGGGGATCGAACCCACGACCTTTGGACAAGATATAAAGAAAACTGATGGCAGACACACCCAAGAGAGGCTCCAAGGGGGCACCCCGAACCCGGTACCAGCATCAGTACAGCGGGCACTTTGCTGGGCCACTTAACATGAACAAAATCGTCTTTTACATCAAATACTCTGATATGGCAAGTAACACCTTCCCCGCGATTCCCAAGGGAGCTTTTAAGGATTTTTTTTCTGGCAAGATGGGTGGAGTCATGGTCTTCCCATGGTTGGAGACCTGCATCTTGAACCATATGAGGATTACGGATGAAGACCCATCATACAAGTGGAACAAAGTGTGAGATATAGTGATAAAGAGCTTAGGGATCCAGGTGGAGTGTCTCACTAGTGGGCTGACAAACTCATCTCCCGCGAGGTCCCTAGAAATCCTTCGAGAGGTTAGAGAGCTACCCAAATTCAGAATAGCGGGGCTAGAAAAGGTGTTTGTGATCAATATCCACGATGAAATCACGAAAGGCTCGGAGACCGAATCAGGAGACTTCACCATCCCTTCTCTGTCCAACCTAGTTTTTATAGGTGATCTCGTATTGGTAAAGGGGTTCCCAGGAGGAGATCTAGTGATCACCTATAACATGTTGAGTAGTGTACTCGATAGAATAGAGTCACGAGTATCATGGCTGTTCTACGTAAAATATCCCCTCCCCCCAGCAGGCGCCGCGTACGTAACACTCTTCTCTTGTGCGACGCTAATTACTGCACCTTCCTTTTCTCCTACCAGTTATTAATGGGGTTGTCTCTTGCTCTTAGACTTCCTTTTATTTCTAGTGATGGAATCGTAGATAAGGAGGTACATCTGTAGTATCAATTTCCATTCTAACTGTAAATATACATATTTTATTTTAATAGCTTTATTGCAGTGATCTTCTTTTTAAGGGCTTTATTGTCACAGTGGAAAAAATAGGGAAATATTTAAGGTATCGAGAAAGTTAGAGTTTCAGTGCCAGCTAGGAGCTAAATTCCGTTTACTAAAAGTTTGTAATAATGTTATCAACTATTAAATACTTTATGAAAACTATTATTTATACTGAGATTGATAGATAGCGATTAAAATGTTAGAGTAATAAGTTAAAAAGTTTATTCTCAAGTTTATTTCAATATAGTCGCATAATAACCAGAGTATAGCTTTATATAAAGAGAGGTAGACATTCTAAGAAAGAATTAAATTAAAATCAAACTATTCTATATATTGAAAAAGCGCTATTGAAAATATACGTTGAAATTAAATTAAATATAACTTTTCTACAAAGTTCAAATAATTAGCATGCTATTAACACGGTTATAAAAAAAAACATGATGCAGACTTCCTTCTCTCGATGCTCAATTTACTGCAGTTTTGTTCGACTCGTTTAAAAAAATTATCTGAATAGAGGAAAAACCAATTGACCACTGAGCAAAACATTTAGACGTCATTCTACTTTTTCGTTTCGTATAGACGCTATACCAATTTCAATGTTTGAAGAATCACGTATACGTCCCGTATAGGACACGAGATAAGAAAGGATCGAAAAATCGCCTTGTGCACGCGACGCGTTATTCAAAGACATTATTGCACCAGTACAGCGGTCCCGTGCAGACCGTAATTGATTCTAAAAGCTCTTTTCTGGAGATCTCATTGTAATATGATCGTCCGCAATTAATTTTTTGCACTGTTGTTATTATTTAAATTTAATAAATCGATAAACAAAATAATGTTTTGGACCAACAGCTGAAACAGACCTATTGTTTCGCTCGAGACCTTATCCTTCTCGTCTGTGTTTGTTTGATTGATTTCTTTTATGGTGCTTATTAGGTACACTCTGACTCTAAATTTTAGTGGATAGGTTGTGCTCAGTGATACTGCTGCATTAAAATAAATATACATTTACCTGATTTACTCTACATATTAAGTAAATATCAAAGAATTATCGCAATGAATTGATATACTGTGAATTTGAGCGTTAATTTAGAAACTCTAAACTTAATTTGTCTACGAAGATTATATTATCTTTATAAAACAAATAAAAAGAAGACAAACAGTTATATTTTTTTGGATATAATGGAAAATTGTCTTACCTTTATTTCTGACAATTATACTTTATGCAAAAAACTGATGCGATAAGCATACATGTTAACGCTAAAAGTTAATTCAGTATCATGTCTAAATTTGCATATAATAAATCAAATGTCAAATTTCCGCAACGTGCAAAAGTTTAATTAATGTGAATGAAATCAAGTAAATTTAGTAGTCCAAATCAATGTAAATGAAGTTTAAATATAAATAAATAAAGAAAAAATTTAAAATTAAAATAAAAAATGAAGGTAAAATCAAATTTATATTAGTAATATAACAGAACTTTATTAAAAAACTGTAATAAAACTAGACGAATTTATTAATATGTTAGAATTTAATTTGTAGCTTACCTTATTGATTTATCAAAAAAAGTTTTTTCACAACAAGAAAATATGAAAGAAGGGTAATAAAAAAAGTAAATCTCAAAAGATTTCTAAATAACATTAGAAGTACA
Source organism: Sycophaga agraensis (assembly GCA_018906755.1). NCBI lineage: Eukaryota > Metazoa > Arthropoda > Insecta > Hymenoptera > Pteromalidae > Sycophaga > Sycophaga agraensis. The sequence continues at coordinate 4,702,103 of JACCIE010000006.1, read as the reverse complement.
TCTATATATAAAATTTTTTGGTAGATAGCAGCTTCTGTATGATTCATTGGTATTCCTTTTCAAAAAAATTGTTTTTTTAGAATATTACTTTATAATTATATAAATAGAATTTTAAAAATCGGATAGTAAATTAATGTTTATGACTATTTATTATTAGTAAATATTTAAATGAAATCTGATTTGTCTAAGCATTATCATTCTTCGAGACCTCACACAATATTTAAAAGCACTCAAAAAAATAATCTCTAAATTCAAAATTAAAAAGTTTTAAAAATCTTATCGCTATTTATCTTATTTGAATGCATCAGTACACGGTTAGATTTAAAAAATGTATTTCTCAAAAGTTTTTATCGACTTCTTCTCTTTAATCTAAAGCTATAAATTTTGTCGAATTAAAAACTTTTAACACCAATATCAGTTTGCAGTTATTTATATATATTTCATCTTATCTAAAAGAATAATTCAAGGTGTTCAGCGACAGTTCTAAAAACTTTCCTTCGCGATCCTCGCGTCAGACTTTCCGATCATCGCAATTATAGTGTACGTCAAGTTTGAGCGCCCAGCACACCTGCAGGTGACACAAAAAGCTGTTTCCTGTAATTGTGATAAAGGGTAGAAAGCATTTAATTACTGGCAGCCGATGCATTACTATATAGAACCGAGTAGACCATAGAAGTAAAACTAATCAAAGCAACATTCAACATTTTTTCTATTATTTCCTTAAAAACTTTTTATACTAATGATACTAACTCGGTAATTAGATGCTTCAATTGATAATTAAATAAATAAATAAATGAAGAATATATAAAAAGAACATTATCTATTTTCATATAAAAACTGTGTTATTCTTTGAAAAATAAATAATATTTTAATTCTATTGTATTCAACTGATATTAGTAAGTAGTTAGTCGATCGATTGTAATTAAAAAATATTGCACAATAGAAGAAAGAAAATAACTACTGTAAATCTATTTCTACGTACAAAAAAAATTTACATTTCATTATATATTTATATTTTGCCTCCATATATTATTTATGTTTTTTATACATGTAGATATTTTAGTCCGTTTGAAAGTTGTTAATAAATGCATATTTTATTAAATATTTAGATATTTAGCAAAATTGTCTGATTATTCATTGCACATTATATATTTTATCAATATTTCCGAACAAAAGTTAACATTTTTTACACTCAATTTATGAAATAACTTTATAAAGAGCAATTTCAGTTAGCAATAACTCTGGTAGAATATTCACGAGTTTTTATGTTGTCTGTCTTATTTTTATTTTATTTTTTTCATTTATTCTTTTGTTTCTAAATCATAGAAACAGTACATAATTAATACAAAATGAGATAGTATAAAATATTTGTAATTGAACATTTAAATAACCCTTTATTGTTTTTTGCAGTTATGTTAATTATGATATTTTTATTGTTGAAATCGGAACTGTTGAATAATAATATAATAGTCTGCCAGTCATACAACATGATTTGCTACAAATAATTAAATCAAATCAGTGTCGTAAATATCATAAACATGTTGCACTTAAAAGTTGAAGCCAATATAGTTGGGAGACTTTCCCTTTAAGGACTCGTGATAATGTCGTTAGCTCTATGAAAGGGACTGTCGGCCTGTGGCGAGTACGCAGCAACCGCAGCGCACCACAGGTCAAAGGGCGCAATCGCGCCCTGCGGCAAACACATTGAGAGGCGAACCAATAAAAGCATCTCGCTTAAATACATTTAATAGAAGTACTTTTTGCGTTAGTTACACATGCATTCAAGTGTTTACTGCTTTTATATGGGAATAATTATTTAAATGTAAGAGAACTATACTTACCGTAAGAAAATCTCTCTAAACAATGACGATTCCATTATCATATTTTTTACATAACGTCAGTACATGGTAAAAAAATCGTCGTAATATATGCACTCGTATATACCATAATGATTCTTTGTTTTACAATAGTACTGATTTGAAAATCATAATCGTACTCATGTTTGTTGATAATTGAGTTGTTCATATAGCATTCTGAGGTGTATTAAATTCAAGATTAAATTAGAAGATTACTGTTTGAAAGTCTATAGTATGTAAATAAGCAGAATTATATTAATTTTCTTTTAATCGTTTAATTTCAATCTAACAGTTATATTTGCCATACAAAATAGATCTAGATCTCTTCATTGTACGTTTTATCTCAAAATTAAGTGCGCTCTTGTATATACGTGTGCGTGTACAAGCATTACTTATTATATTTGTAAAGCAAGGTGATTGCCTTTGCGTTTGATTATAATCTGTTAGTCTTATATTTATCTATTTAACGATCTTTTTGTGCTTGCTACATGATACAGTAAATTTAAAGGTTGAATTTGGAAGTATATTGAACATGCTTGCCTTCAAAGCGTTGCTTTATGTTTTGATTTCAAATGATGTGTATGTTATTCATATGAATATGTATTACTTTAATTGTAATTTTCATATTTAACATAATAAATAGATATTTATGGTTACAGGGTGTATATTCTTAGATAATACTTTTTAACTTAGTAATCTTTTGTTAAATTAAGATCACTCTTGTTTTCTGTATAAATGAAATGAAGTCTTACAAAACTAAAATTACTTTAAATCTGTTTAAGTCGCATTAGTTTTTTATTTTCAGCTTTGATTCTCCGTTTGAAATTACTTTCAGAATAACCTTCACTTCCGTGAAAATTCTATTAAAAGAAGATAAACTCAAAACAAGATGAACCGCTTTGTATTATAGTATTTCTAAATTATTTATATGCGCGTGGTATTGTGTCAATGGTGAACAATTATATTTTCATTATAAATAATTTTAATCTTGAATGATATAGCTATATTTAAAAAAAGTAATTTTTTTGTTTCTAAAAATCTTAGTGACGAATTCAACAAACTCGAAAACCGAATATTAATATACGACTATCAAGCACATAAATACAGATTTATAAGGGGAAATTGATCTACTCCAGTACACGTTAGAAACAGATATTTACATTTGAATATTCTTTTTAATATAAATAAGGCACTGTATCTAAGTACAGTTTAGTCTATAGATGGCACCGTATGTCAATCATACACAGTATATTTTAATTTCCATTTAGGAGATAGCTGATGTACTATAGTAGGGGATGTTGTACTACCGTAATATGAAAAATTAAAAGTACGTTCTACAAGATCATTTAAATGTAAAAACTTCACATTTTGAAATTTAAGTTCAATTTTATTTAAAAACTCATCCATCAAGTCAACCAACAAATTCTGGTCTTTTGAAAATTCAATTAAAATTATTTAAAGAAACAAAAAATTTTAAATTGTTTGCATCTAAAAATTAATAACGTAGTCATGGTTTAATTATTATTCTGAAGTTTTCTAGAACAATAATATCTAAAGTAAAAATATAATTAGTAAATCTAAGTTATTTTGTTTGATTATCAATCGTCCAGTTTATACAGCAAAAAAAAGAACAAATTGCAAGAAGCAATAAGTATTCCTAAAACAATTCAAGTATATATAGAATAAATTTGATCTGTCAAATTTCGAATGTGCTCCTTAAAATCTTAGTAAAACTCAAAAATTAAAAATCCGAGAAGTTCCGAAGTCATCTTTGAAGAGAAAATGAAATGCAATGAAAGGCGTCGGTTTTCAACTAACAATAAAACACAGTGTTCTGTATATTGTAATATACAGTAAATTACAAGGTAGATTAACAAATATTATTGGAGGTTCCAATCCGTCCAAACACAGTAAGCCTTTTTAATAGACAATGGGTTAACAGTTAGTAAATAACATAGTGAGAGAGTAAGAGAGGGAGGAGATGAAAGGAAAACTAGATAATGCAAATAGAGATTCTAAGGGTTGTCTCGTTAGGACAGTCCACAGTTACGGCTGCTGCCAAGCTAGTTTAGTTTAATTCTCGCAGTATAGTCAATACTTCTGACAAAACCCTGATCATCAACAGTTTTATCACATTATGATAAAACATTTTAAAGTGATGTAAAAGAGTGTGTTAGTTTTGAAGAGCAACATTGATTGTTTTTTTAATAAAACTATCTAAACACGATCGTTAAATCAATAGCTACAGAAATATGTAAGTTATAAAATGTAGTAAAAATTTATCGTGTATGTGTACTTTGAAAATCAATACCATTATAGATGATCAATAGTCCAACAGAACAATTTGTAGCGTCTATTCTTCCAAACATTATGAATAAGTTATTACAAACTATAATTGTAATGTTCGAGTGTATTATGACGAAAATTAGAATAAAAATTAGAAAGTAAAATAGTAAGTAAGATCTATAAATTTAAACACAGTACTATTTAAAAATGTTAATTAAACATAAAATGGTAACCATTGTTCGTTCATTCCCAAATCAATGTTTAAAAATCAAAAGCAAGTCTAAACTTTCACTTGTTTTTTACTAATGCACGTAAATATGTTACTTCAGTACATACTGTTTTAGCAATAAATATTTTAATTATTTCAAATGAATATATTTTAACAACGATAAATTAAGGTAAGACCTTGCATTGCGTATTTTAAATATTATTGCGATTTTAAAAAGCAAGCAATTTAAATCATATTTAAGATTAAGTAAAACTTTTTCCAGTCAGAAGCTATGATGCACAACGTTCGGTGTTTTTTAGAAATGGAACTTAAAATAACAATCATAAAGATTAATTTTTTTATATGTGTATTTAAAACGTATATTATAATAGTCCAAGGCAAACTTCTAAATAAGTTTGTAGAATATGACCAGAATATAAAATATAGACAAGATCTTTTTCAATTGGCGGTAATAAAATAAATTAAATAACGTAATATATAAAATAAATAATTTGTTTTTTAATGAATCTAATGTTTTCAGAAAATCATTGTTGAATCTTGTTTTGACAAAGAATACGGAGAAAATTTAATTTATGGTAGTTGGAATGACCAATCAACTTTTTTAAGATTTATATATTCTTCTAGCACTCCTATGTATTTGTATGATCCTTATGAAACTAGCATTATTTTTAAATATAAGACATGTACAAATTATTTGAATGAATATAGAACGATTAATTGCAATTCAATTGACAATCCTGCTTCTAATTTTCTTATTATGATTTCGTCGAGTGAAATTTTAAAATTATTGCTAAGTAATCTGAGAGAATCTATTTGGTGGAATCATGAAGCATTTTTTTTTTTAATAAATGCACACAATTCGAGCAGTAATTGTAAAGTAGCTATTCCAATTTTAAAAATTTTATGGAGTTTTAATATCTTAAATGTAATATATTTGTGTCATGCTACTAACAATTCAAATTTTATTTATACGTTTAATCCATACTCAGGATTTTCTCCAATGTTTTGGCAACCATTTTCATCGCCAGAAGATAAATATGAACATTGGACATTGCTTCAGCATAGAATAAATCCGACGGAAATATTAGATTTATTATTGGCTAGTAAGTATATAAACTTATTTTAATAATTATATCAATAATGAAACCATTATCGTTGTTATACATGCTAAAAAATACTTATCTGAAATTAAACCGATAAATGATCATATTAAAAGTACATGGTATTTTCTATGGTTGTTTTAAATTGTACCTAAAGTTATTTTATGTTAACCTTTTAACATCAAAACGTACGACACTTTATATCAATTTTCTAAAGAAATTACTATTTATTGTTTGTTACTTAAGAAAATTTAATTTTTCTTATTTACCTTTTTCTGTTATCGTTTTAAATTCGTTTTTAAAATTATAGATTATCAATATAGAAGCGTTTATGAAAAATGTAAAAATTCCTTTACGATTTTAATATATAATTTATATAACTATAATTTCTATATTATAATATAGAAATTAAGAACAGCTTCTGAACCCAACTTAATAAAAGTTTAACGCATTTAGTGTAACATAGCATAATTAATGTTTCGAAATTTTTAAACTTTTTAAAACAACTATATTTGTTTCAGCTGAGAAACATCCTTTATTTTGTCGTCATTTAAAATTTGACAAAACTGTTAATTTGAATGGCTACATGATTCGAGGAACTACTTATGAATTAGAACCTTTTCGTATAAATGCTAATGCTACTGGTTATGATAAATACAGGAGTATTCATCACGAACTTTTCCGCATTTTCTTAAAACAAGTTAATGCAACTGTTAATGTTGATGAAACTAAAGAAATTCCTTTCATTAATGGTAATATGAATCCTAAAGGACCTATGATGGATGTATTGACAAAAAAAGTAGAAATTTTAATAAATGTTGTTGTTACAAGAAATTATTGGACAATGCAGTCATATCCTGTTCGACACGTAGGAATTAAAGCAGTAACTGCAAAACATTCTCACGCGCGTAATTTAAATTATTTTACTTTTAAATTTTGGATTTACTTTCTGTTTATTTCTATAATTTTTGTAACAATGTTAAAGTTACTACTAGGAAAATCATATTCTGATTCAACTCTGGATTTTTTAAGAATATTTATTGGAAGTTCCAGTTTTAAAAACGAAGTTACAGAATCATTCGATTTTAATAAAAAAATACTTTTTTTTATTTTAATAGTGTCTATTTATATATTTAGCTTATATACGCAGACTTATTTAAGCGCTGTCAATATGGCTATATCGCGACAAACATACATCGATACAGTAGACGCTTTATTAGAAAGTAACTTGACAATCTTTGCATCAATGGAAGAAAAAGAATATTTTTCTGATGAAAGAATAACCAAGAGACTACAAATTCTTCGTTTTCAAGATTGTTTTCAAGTTCTTAAAAAACGGAAAGATATAGCATGTCTTTATAACGAAAATCATCTTAAATATTATGTAGCTGAAAGCGACAAGTATCATATATCAAAGAATAATATGGTGAGTCGACTTCTTGGCTTCACTATAATGGAAGATTGGCCATTACGTGATAAACTAAATTCATTATTTAAAAGCATTGCTCAAGCAGGTATCACAAATTATTATCGAAAGAAATCTATAAATAGCTATGTTAAATTCTGGAAAATAAGTCAACCAATGAAACGTTTTACTTTTGGTGAATTCAAGAACGTATTTCCAATACTGGTTGTAGGTTGGGTGTTATCCACTGTGATTTTGATTATTGAAAATGTTATTTACAGACGCAAGAATGAATAATAAATAATTTCATATGCGAAAAGAAAATTATCAATAATGTGAGCAAAATCGATAGAAAAATATCTTTACTGTGTAAACATATTTTTGTAATAAAATTTCATTATCCAGCACATAACTATATATTAGTATAATGTATATAATGATATAATTTATCATTTTTCGACTTTAGCACATTTATGAGCTATTGATCAATATTAAGCTTAAATGTATATGGCTTCATAATTCTTAAGTTTACATTTTAATTATTAGTATATAATCATTATTATAACGTTCATTAAAATTGACAAGAAGTGATTGATTTCCTCGAGTTTTGTGGGTACTTTCTGGCATTGCAGGCCGTCGAATACACAGCTGGTGGTCATGCTCAAAGTACAGTTTCACAATATATACAGTTTCGTAGTAATAAAAATCAACTTTATCTAAGCTCCTATCCACATTATTTTTTAATATTACCTGTTCAAAATAGCTTTAGTCTACATTTACATAAAAAAATTCTTCGTTGTATAATTAATATTACCAAAAAAATAAATAAAATAGTATAATCATATAATATAATATATTATATATAATTTTGTATTTGAGTTAAAAGAAAATTATACCTATAAATTATATTATCAATAAACATTAATAACAAAAAGCAATATAATATTAAAAGTTAATAAAAACTTTTATAATCGTACAATATTTTTAATAGACTCAAACCTTTCGGTACTAAAAGTATATTTTTAAGATTTTAAACTCAAAATTGTTCTTAATATATTTTTTATTTATTCTCCATTCTTCTAAATACAGTTTAATACAAACAATGTTAATAAATAAATGTCTTCTTAATTTTTTTGAACCTATTTAAAACCGGACTGCTCAAACTCGGAAAATTTATAGTTAACAATGGTGTTTAAGTAGAAATAAAAAAGGCACTATAACATTCAATACAAAACTTAGCATTATTTAAGTATAAAAATATTTTATTAAAATACTACATTTGAAGGCATTGTTGAAATTATAATGTATATAAAACATTGTACTTTGTAAAATTATCGTATTTTTTAATTTTTCTAAAGTTCTAACCAAGTATGCATACATATTATTGTACAATAATAAACTGTACATAACAAAATTATATATAATCAAATCATGCGCACTTTTGTTTAAATATCAGTTTAATATGTTACTTAAAAATTTTTGTGTATAATGTCATATTACAGTAGTGCGTAGAATATTATAAAGTGTATCATGCACAATTTTTACTTGGGTTTTTTTAAATTAATGATAGTATTAAAAATTTTGTGTACATTTTTGCGTTACATAGAAAATAATTGTCTATAATAAATTAATATCTACAATATATTGGATATCAAAAAAATGAAAAATATTTAGACAGGTGTTAAGTATTTCTAAATCTGTATTATTAAACACTATTTTTCGAATAACGTAAAATTTAAACTGTAATTTACGTCTCAATATTATGTTGTGACGTACACGATGTAATTTTTTATGAATTTATTATTTTAGAATCGTGTTTAGTATTTGATTATGTTAACAAAAACACTGATTATTAATCTATTATTGACATAATAAATATCTCAGTTCTTGTGCATATTCCGTATTCTACCGTATACTATAAATATAGATTATACTTAGGAAGGTGCATTAAATAATTATTCGATATGAATCCATCGCAGAAATTAGTTATTATAGGTAAATTATTATAATCATAAGTAATATACTAGAAAATTATATTTGAAAACATTTATTGTTACAATACAACTTAATTATTAATTATTTTTAGGCATATTTCAATTATGTTTGATATCATTACTTTCAGCAGGTAATTTATAATACAATAATTAATTCTGAACAAAGAAATGCATTTCTACAATTAAATATTTAATTTTCTAGATGAGGGTACAGGATTGCTATATAAACTGCAAATAATATCTTCGTTAAATGTACTTGATTCTACAAAATCAAATCTAGTCATTAATGGTGATGTGATATTCCAACCGATTATCAATTCCGAAAGCACAAACAATTTTAAAACATCATACAACGTTGTTTTTCACAAGTTTGATATCTCAATAAGAAATAAAAATAATAATGTTATTAATTTAAGTAATTGCCAATGTTTTGATAAGATAAAAGATGAGCTACAAGAACCTTTCATGGCAAATTTTGCAAATGGTTTGGTATGACTTTTTAAATATTTTATAAAATTTTTTACTATAAAACAATTTTTTTTTGCTTTGAAAAGTAACAATATAGGTAAATAAGGTAAACGTATAATAATCAGTAAATTACATGCATAACAATTTTTATAGGTTTTTAATACATAAGTTATTTAGCAAACGTTTTGTAAATTATGTTTTGATTTTTAAAAAAATCTTCAATATTTTAATTACATCACCTTTCTAATAAAAATTATTATTACAGTTTGAAAATATTCATGTTTCAAAAGATGAGTCAGACTTATCAGCCAATTTAAAGATATATACCAGTATGATTGTTAGCGTTGATGCCGCTTTGCTTTTAGCGGGTAATGCAACTGAATTCTCATCTCATTCTAAACAGGTAAATTTCTTTTGATAACACATTACGGATTTAAAGGAATTATTGGTTTATTTGAACTTATTGCGAACTTTCACTTTTAATATTAAAATTAACTTTATTGATATTTGAGGATATCCATATAATAACCTTGTAATATCTTGTTTTATAACACACACACACACACATACGTGCGCGCGCGCGCGCACGCACACATGCATATATATTCAGAATTACGTTACTTTCATGTATAAAAGCTCTATTAAAATCATGAAATTTTTGTTTATAATTGAAATTTTTTTGACACATATCATTTATAATAATTTTTGTAAGTATGCAGTTAATGCAATCTAATTGTTTTTAATATTTTGTATTTTTCTGTGATAAATACAAAAATTACATTAACTTGTAGAAGGATTCTTTCCAGATAAATCTTTCAGATAAAATGATAGTTTATAGCATTAATATAATGTGGGTTTTTTTATCTGATTTACAGGATACATTATTTGGAAATTGTAATGTGACGTATAAAGTAAAAAAAGGAATTAATCAAGATGGTCTAACTTTCCACATAAACAAAATTTATGATAACCATTGTAATGAATTTAGCCATTCTAGCAACATTGATTTGGATGATAGCTGCAGCAGTAATAACGAAGTAATTACTAATTTTTAAGCATGATTTCATTCAATGTAATGTAATATAACATAAAAAATCTCTCGATTCATTTTTTAACTATAATTTAACGATATACATAGTAAAAGATAATTAAGAATTAAATTAATTGATCTTTGTTCAATATTTGAATAATTTATAAAAGTATTTTTTTATACTTACTCAAAATGGAAATCTAGATAGTATAGGGCCATTAACATAGACCTAATAAATATTGACCAAATTATATTACTTTCATTATTTTAATATTTATTATTGTATATTATTATGTACATGATATTCTTATACATTACTTCTAAATTTACAGCAACAATTTAAGCGACTCAATGATGAAAATGTGGAAGTAACATATGGAAAAAAATTAAAAATAGTATCAAAATTTGTTGATTATAATACTGTTAACTACAAACCTTGGAAGAACTTACCTGAAACTTTTAAGACTCGTAATGCGTAAGTAGAATAGCTTATTTTAAAATAATTTATTTTATTTAATGAAAAAATACGATTTTAAATGTTTACCAATTTTATTCTGATTATGAATATTTAATTTTGTTATTTTTAAATTAGCATACTATTACATATGAATTCAACGGTAAAAAGTTCATTGATTACAAATTTCAATACTGAAAATTCTAAAATACTGACAACGCCGCAGCTGAGTAATCTCAATGCTGATATTATTAAAGAAGGCAAAAGAACTGATGGTGTAAAGAAAATTTACCATGCGTTAGCTTGCACTCCGTCCAGCCAAACCATTTATCTTGGTATTTATGAGCAAGCTAGTATCTGTGAAAAATCTAATAAAAAAAGAGGTTGAGTGGATTATTTTTCTATTATAAAAATATTTAGTATAACCGGCTTTGTCAGATAAAACACTTATACAAGTATGGTTGTTAGAAAATCAGTTTACTTATTAATCTAATACATTTGTTCTATTGTGTTAATCGGTTTTAAATCATAATTTATTTCTTTACACCGAGTTTATATATTTTCTAGTGGTTGCATTTTTACGTTCTCTCAACAACAAATTTGATTTTTTCGAATATAATTGTTTCGTTGCACTATCAATTCATTGCATATAACTACGTTTTTATAAACAATTTTAGATATAGTATTAATTTTAGAACATTTAACTGTGAAATTATAATTTACAAGAAGGTTATAATTCGTATTTATAAATATAAAACAGGTATTATTCTTTATAAAAAATATAAAATACGTCTTAAATTCTAAAAATGTACGTTTGAAATTGAATCTCAATATGTGTTTTTAATATGTTATAATTTTTAGATTTTATAATTATATTTAATAAAGTATTTTGAATCTACTTATAAAAATATATATGAATTTTATATATTCTAATACCAATAACCTGACAACAGCTGATAATTATCTCTAATTCACACTATAGACGTTTTATTTAGGAACTAATTCAATGTGGTTTTAGTTTCGTGCGATATTTATAAATGATTTAGTATTATAGAAAATAATTTATACATCAAATATTTTTAAACTATAAATAGCTCACGAGTTTGTTGAAGAGTACGAGTTACATCACATGTCTGACAGAATAATACGCCGAAACACAATGGTGATGCATTGACATATATATTTCGGGATGCGACATGACTCTTTATTTCTTTTTTTCTTCATTTGAGGCGTGAATTTTTTATGAGACAGGACGTTTTCGTGAAAATTTCGTCAGTTTTTATAGGCTCTTTATTACGCACTTTCTACAAGGAGTATAAAAGTTCACGCAGGACAATCGAGTTGGGACTACTTCCGATAATAACTTTTGGAGTGAAAAATTTAGAGCATGAAAAATTTTAGTATACCAAGACGGGTCTACTAAGAAGTTGTTTGCACAGTTTATGGTAGCTGAGTACTGAACATTAGAAATTCAATCTTACTAATTGTAATTCAATGTCATGCACAAAAATCTACCTGGTCTATATGTTAGGAATGAATGAGAATTTTATACAAAACATACTTGAATACCTCTGATCCATCGATAAAAACTTCCAAAATAATCAGATATAATGTACGTACACATGTAGCGACTATGATAACTATGCTACAGTTATCTGCTATACTATAATTACACGCTTCTTATTCTGAATATCGCTGATCCGTCAATCTACTGCTAATCTGAAAGTTTTCGAAATTCAGCTTCAGGCTAGCGAGATTAGATTTGAGTTTAATTCTCAAAAATAAGCTCAAACATTTCGCTCTTATTTTTTGGGTTATACACTTTTCTCTAATGACTTTCCAAGTATGAGAGCTCGAACTAAATAAGTCCAGCAAGGACTAGGAGCTAAAAAACTCTGCGCGTGTCACCGTAAAAATCGCATAAAATCTCTTTATTCCTCATTCATATTTAGCGCGTAATTTACATATTACAGGCCAGTGCATAATTTACGATCTAGCCAGTCGCGCCACAAACGTTTCTGCAGTACTTGCAGTGCAAACATTTTCTTCGTGTGTTTCTCCGATTTCTTTCAATTAATACGGATAAAGAGAAGGAGTCGAGATGTATTTTTTCAAAATTTGCAATAATTGTGGGTAGCAGGAATTTAAAATCATATCTCTCTGATGTAGTAGTCTTGAACTTGCAGCTAATTTGCTCAACGCCCATACGATATTCTAATAATTTAACACTTTGCTTTCTACCTATTGAAGTTTTCGAATAACAAATGAAGAGATCGTTTTTATTTTTGTGCCATGCTATTATGTAAATTATGTTTATTGTTATTTAATAAATTTTAATTATAAATAAGTGTCAACAACAATATGCTATTAAGTGTTGAAAAATACTAAGTTGTAAATACTTTAAAAAATTAAAAAATAAAGTGTAATATGTTATATTACAAACTTCAAAGGTCAGCAAAGAAGTCGACGATATTTTGTGTCTGTATAAACTGAATACATGTAAAACTAATTATATTTTCTTTATAAATTTATTTACACAGGTGTTTGGAACAACCAATTTAGAATCATTAGAACATCTTAAATTGCATTAGTTATATAGGTATAACAAGCAAAAGCTTCAATAACATAATTTCACAAAACAGTGGTCCGTTTCAATTACTTCACCGATCGTAAGTCCTTGTTTATGAATGTCATCAATATAATAAGTTTTGAAAATGCAAGTAAATGAATTTTAATTAATATTGATTGTTTAGGTATCTAAACATAACAACGGTGTGCGGCAAATCATCCTAATGGTCGACAAATCGGACTGGAGAGAGGAAGAAACGTATAACAAACTGACAGTGATGAAGAACTACTTTTCGTACAGAAGCTTCATCGGACGCATGATCACTATCGAACGTAGAATATTTTCGCTTGAATTTAAGTCGACATCCTTTCCCTGAACTCAAGTTCCGAGCAAGACCTTTTCATTAGTGTATCAAAAAAACATTTTTTATCTGCTACACTCTCCTTTAAAATGACCTCTTAAGTCGATAATGCCATCAAAATGATGCTATAAATTCATGACCGAATAAGATTCTATTTTACTAGAAATAAGATTAAAAAATTTCTGGTATGCAAATATCTTTAAAATTTGAATCAAATCTGTTATTTGTAACTTTAATACTAGTTCATAGTGAGTACGATATTTGTAAATTTACGCATGTTTTAAATATGATATTTGTGAGTAGCACAAGTGTAAAATTATTTGTAGGAAACAACATAACAAATAATGTGCGTGACAACCAACCTTTGAGCTAAATGACGATGTGACTCCACATCTCGTAAACGTAGAAATGGTGCTTTTACAATAAAATTTAAACAGCCAACTGTTATAATATTACACAGATTTCAAGAAAACATATGCAAGTGAAATATTGTTTCGTCGTTTGAAATAATAAAACTTTGTTTCGTTACAGGCTTTACATAGAAAAGTATAATATTTTGCTATAAATATAGGATATATACTTTTCGCTAACTCAATAAAATTGATAAGAAATTTACTAATAAGAATAAATTTACAGTGTGCATAATAAGAGCTATAAAATTGTTCCTGTGGTGTTTATTTTCCGCCCTTCGCGGTGTCGTCTTCATTGTTTCTGTCTCTTGTATGGTGCGCAATCTTCGCACCACTAAAATTGCAGAAAGGGTTTGTGCGTAGCCTATTCCTCACAATTCAGAGAGCGGTGCAGCTATTTAGATTACAACCACTTTCGGCCTTACTTTATCGCGTTCGCGCGTACACGCGAATACCCCTATCAAACGGAATTAACCGAATTGCTTTAAATTCCGCGTGTTTGCGCGAGAGACGCACGTGCGTCATTATTCAATTTAGCAGAGAGCGTCGTTTAACTGTATTATGCAGGGATAATGGTTATCCTAACGGTTTGCAATGCCGGAGGCTTCCCAGAGCTGCCCTCATAAATTTGGCCTTACTTAGGAAACAAACAAAGGAACTTACAAATTTTGGAATTTCATTGGTAATTTTAGATGCTACTGTCTGGATTTATTAGTGTTGCATTATACATTTTTGATTTTAGAATACTATGCACTTTCTTCTATCACTATTTTCATAATAATAATAATAATTTTTAAGTTACTTTAATTTCATTCATTGAATTCTGTTCATTGCATAAATAAATATTTTTATCAGATATGGAAAAAGGACGCTGTTATCGCTGCTCTTCGTAGAAATCCATATTATCGAAGTCCTCTTCAATCAATAATATTATGATTATCCATATTTAATTTAATCTTTCAATATTCGTTTTATCATGTAAACAAACTTTTAATTCTTCATTGGTTATATTATGTCGAGATAAGGGAGCGATACTCGATTGATGCCCCCTGGAGGTTTCGCTTCCTACTTTATCTTTATTGAGAATGATTGATCCTTTCCTGGTATTTTCGACTCGAGGGTACGTTTTCCCATTGGTTCTTTTCAAATAATGCGTGACCTTCCCAATATGTGTTGCTTTTACTCTTGTACCATGCATACATATTTCAAAACTATCGTTTTATCAAACAAATTGCCTTATATTTTTGCTGTGTATTGTGTATGCTGTAATTATGGATTATTCTTTGAATGAAGTCTTAGCTCGAGTCTTAGACGATCGTTGCCTACTTTATTACCGTGTTAATTGCAGATAAAGAATCTTAAGCCTAAATAGTACTAAAAGTGGCGCAGATTTAGCTAGAGAGCAAATAAACAGTGGTAATCTTTCATTAAGGTATAATTGAATCCACACCTTTTTTCAGCCGCAACAATTGATAACATTGTTAAAGTTCTCCCGCTAAATCGGTAGGTTTTGTTATATACGTTTATGCAACGTATTTAAATGTATATATTACAAAATAGTACATTTATTTCAAGTGATTCATAAATATAAACTAAAAATTAAGTTTATAAAAAGAAAAAATGAGAATATAAATTGAATAGAATATCAATTTTTAAACATTTTTGTACAATGTATAGTTTGTATAAAATAAAATGAAAATTAGATTTATTTTTGCATTTCCTTGCTTGGATAACATTAATAATTTGTTTTCAGATAATATTTTTTAGTAACCATACGATTAAAAATGTAGAATTCATTTATCATACTTCAACCATAAAACTGTTGAAGCAATTGAAGCTCGAACTGTATTGCTGTATAAAAGCATTCGACTATCCTTAATCAACTTTTAGCTGAAGAATGTGTTTAGAAGGTTTTACCTATTAGTTACTTAACGCTTACTATTAATTGCTTATTTATTTTATACGAGGGTTTATTGAATTAGTGTACTGATAATAAGATATTTAGTACCATTAATTATTTATTTTAAATAAATTTTTATTTTTATTGGAATTTTTTAAGTTTATTTGATATAATATATCCGCTTGGCTTCATATTGAAATAGCTACAATAAATAGTTAGGATAAGAATAGGACAATATTAAATCTTTTACTTTTTCAATCATATACATATGCGTGTATAAAGGGTTACATTCTTCGCGGCGTATGAAAAATGCATTTAAATTAAGATTTAAGTTATTACAGTTTTGTCTCAGATTCTAAGCATTATTAAGTGTAATTTAAAAAAATAAAATTTTATGAGTTAATTTATAGTTTTTTTTTAATTTATATATAAATTCTACTATTTATTTTTACAATATTTTTATTTATTTAAACAAAATTTCATTTTTCATTTTTAAGTTAAATTTCTATTTTTCACCTTGTTTACATAAAACTGTACAAATAATAAGTGTAAATAATTCGTGAATTTCATTTAACTTTGATTTTTGACAAAAATTCATCGTTTTCATAAGCAATAATTAATTTTTAAATATAATAGAGCGTACAAGTATTTGAATAAATATATTTCTAACATGATATTGAAATGGCATATTTGTATCATATTTTATATGAATATCCACTGTTTTAAATATACTGGTAATAAATATTTTAAGGCGCAACTATGAAATGGATAATTACACGATAATAATAGCAATTATCTAAAAAAAAAATTGTTAATCGATTTATTTTTATAAAAAGAAGTTAACTAGTGTTTATAAAATGGAAAAAACATTACTGTAAGAAAATTAAAACAAGGCACTTTAATATTTCTCCTTCAGAGAATAGGAAATTCCCTCTAGCTGAAATACTTGTACTATCGAATATTTTACGAAGATTTCCATTTGCTGCAAAAAGTGACATAAGAAATAGAGAAGAAGAGAGAATAGGATAAGAAAGTAGCAAGGAGAATAAAGTGCATAGAGAAGCATACTAGGGCGCACTTAAGAAGAAAGAGGCAGAGAGAATTGAGTGAAGAAATATAGCATCGAACGTGCGAGTTAAAAAGGACATGACGACATGAAAATATTTGCTTTATATATCGCTTGTAGCACAACTGCTACGTACGCGAGGAACCCGATTCGCTAAAAGTGAATGGCGCATGTGTACAGGCGCGCTTGCGCTCCGTATTCGTGCGCACGAATTGAACCGGATCGTTTTTGGCTTCATAGAAACCTTCCAGGTTTCTCCTCCTTATTCTTCCATTCTTACCCTGTAGTGAAAATAGCACAAGAGAAAACGAAGACGTTTTTAAAAATGCAGCGGGCGAGCTCACGAGAAAAGAGAGGGAAAGAGTGAGATGGCAATCGGAAAAACCGGATTTACGAGCACTCGCCTTCTATTCTTTATGCGCTCGTGATTTATCGGTATTTTTTATCGCGTTACTCCTTGAGGAGTCGATAACTATTTCTTTTATGAGGATTCCGTTATTTTTTGGTATTGTCAATGCGAGATTCTTTTTGAATCGCGTGTCGACGAGCATCAACCGCCTTCAGGCCCATTGATAATTCATAATTTATTCCGATGCCGTCTCAGGCTTTTCAACCCTCAATTCTTTTTAACTCCATTGATAGATTTTTTCGTATTAATCTTTTAGTTATAAACAGAATGAATACAATAAAGTATTAAATCTAAGTAGTTTCCATATATGGACCAATAATTATTATTTCCTATGCGAGTCTTAATATAATGGAATCAACCAGAAACTGCGATCAAGTTCTTTATACTTCACGTTTAATAATAATCTTAAATGACTATACGTTTATTACTTTCTGGTTTATGCTATAGTAATTTCAATTAAAATAATCGCAATTTTTACTGCAAACTACAGTAATTTTTTCATTTGATAAATTTGTCTCCAGATTACTTAAAATTATATAAAAATTTTTTAACATTTCTTAGTGTAAAGAAATCGGAATAATAAAGATTTTTAAATTTGGAATATTAAATGAGAACTGATAAGTACTGCTAGAATTTCAAAACGAAAAAAGTTCAAACCACACATGGTATACAAAGCAAAATGCACATGCACGTATAGATGACCTCATATAAAAATTCTTCAAACGTCACAAAATTTTTATAAGATTTACTCAACAATTTATTCGCAGTTTCTATAAATTTTATATCATTTCTAACAAATAGCACTATTTTGATTGTTTTCACTTATTGTTTTACAAGATTTAACAATTATTTATAATTTAATATATTACAGTTTATAAAATAAATTAAAATATACGTAAAACAGGTTTATTAAATTAAACTTTTATAATAATATTTACATATCCGAATCATCCCAAATATATACTTATATTGATTATATGATTTTAAAAGTACATACTAAATTAAAAAAAACAGATGATTACCCGCTAGTTATCAATTGATAATAATACCGCAAACACAGCTGATTATTAGGTAAAAGCCAAGTAAGAATCTTATAATCAGTTGATAATCAGTTGATTTTTTTCATAAACAAAATCTAAAATTATTAAGAGGATATCGTTTTGGAAGCCTAATTAAGTTTATTTAGTTAATTATCTAACTCAACTAACTCCCCAACTAATCCTAATACTTGGGAAGTCCGACTTATAATCAGAGACCTCAAAAATTTACGTATACAGCTTTTGAGTATGAAGTTGTCTATAGTATACATAACTTGTACATCCATCTTGTAATTATTATTCTTATAATTAATTAATTCACGTTTTTCTCTCTTTTTTAAACACATCACTCTTTGATCCAATGATTCTTTGTTTAATTTATGTTTTCAATGATGTGTGTTATCCAATACTTGAAAGAAATACTTACATCAACAAAATATTAAATTAATACATAATTATCTTAAAGATTTAATCAATATTTGTTTTTTTAAGCCATATAATTGCCATGTCTCTTCAAGGCCAATAAATGTTTGCATTACATTAATTTACTCCAATTTGTTGCTGGGTGTGCAATCAAAATTGTTTGTCTGATTTTAACTTCTCTTTAACACTGATCTGTTCCAATGCTTTCACAAAATTTGACGATAAAAAGAAAGGAAGTTGAAGACTTTACACCCATTTTAGCATCTCCGTCGCGCGCTTGTCCCCATTCCGCGCTTGCCACACATGACACATCCTTGACGTCATTGCGCTCTTGCAATGCGGCTGTCCCGCAAAAATCGTCCTCTTCTTTCCGTTTGAGGATCGATACACCATCACATTTCTCTTTTCAAGCACTTCCCTATGCCAAATTTTTTTCTGAAAAATGTATTTTAATGTATAGTTGAATGAGACTATCGAGGGAATTGTAAGCCTGTTATTATTTTACAGCTTGAACCAATTTGATATTAATTTTGAGTTGGTATTAATTTCCAGATCATCGTTTTTTAATTAAATTTATGATAATAAAAGCGTTCAAAATATTAAAGTTTTAATAAAAATTTGTTAAAGCGTACGCTATTCTCTATTGTAACTAACATTACTAAGCTTTTCAACAAGTCCTTTGAAATTGTGCACTTTGATCTTATCGATATCAAGTTAGTTTTTTCGCACATATAAATATAAACTTCTGCCATCTCGAGCACTTAGATTACAAAATTCATAGATCAACGAATGATCACAGTAACACTATTATGTGGTTTTTCTAAAGCATTTATAATATCTCACATAAAATAACTATTTAAAAAGCTTCTGAAACTTTAAATGATTTAATAGAGGAATCAAATGATTTCATTATATCCTACAAATTATCAGCGAACTGCTGAAGACAATAGTGGTACTTACAAAGAATGTCATCATACATGGATGGAAGTGCCTCAGGATATTATATTTGACCCACAACTTTTCTTCACATTCATTAATAATGAAAATTTATTACTTTATATATGCTTTTACCCAGATTAACTTGATGAATGTATTCTTAAACTATAAAGTGATGCATCAACAACACAAAATTAGACTATATTCAAATAGGCATATACTTAAAGATTCTTAAACTAAGACATTCGTTATAGAAGTGAAGAAAATATAAAATCATTCGATCTATGCCGTAGTGAAAAAGTAAAATATTTTAAGGTTAGAAATTACTTACTTTTAAAATATTTCAGGTAGAATTAAGTTATAATTGGTTAGTACTTTATTAAAGAAAATCAGCTAATTATCAACTGGGTATCAACTTAGCCTACTAAGTAACCTAACTAATACGCCAACTAACTCAGCTAACCCACCAACTATTCTAATTAACGCACTTGCTAATCCAATTAACCTGCCAAATAACCTAACTGATCTACCAACAAACCCTCCAACTAACACAACTAATTCGCCAAGAAACTTAATTAACCCTTGAGGTTTCTATATCTAATACAACGTTTTTTGGCAAATTTGAAAAACTACACATTTCTCTTTCTGAGTCCACTATTGTGCATGTTTCACACTAATTCAACTCAATCAAGCAGTTTCTAGAAAATATCTGTCTCCCCCACTCTCAATATCACTCAGCCTTATACTTACATTTCTACACATATATGAAACAAAAATATTATGTTTTTGAAAGTAAACAAAAATGTAAATCAGAGATTATAAACCTTTCAAATTTTATTTTATTTATAATAAAAAATTAATATAATAAATTAATATTGTAACATTTTTATTTTTTTCTTATAAATTAAATGAAAAATAAGATTTAGAATATGGTATCTAACAATTCATTAGCCTCAAATTATATAACTATATAATAATTCAAACTTCAAATCGAAAAAATCTATCAATCTACACTTAAGCCATGATTTTGAAAAATTAATCGACTACAAATCAATGAACCTATAAATTCATGGTATATATTATTCAATTAAATTTAATATCAATATATTCTTGATTAAATAAATATTTATACTACAAGTCATGAAATTATTATGGTAAGTCAATAAGCATAAGCCTAAAAACTACCTTCAAAGGTAGTCGACAGAGCAGGACAGTTTAATTTAACTTTTGTCAAATACGTGCTTTCTTTCCTGTATATCCATACTTTCTATGACGTACTTTTGTTCTTCTATCATTACTGCTATGCATCCTTCGAGTAAATAAAATATTGTAATTTTTTATTTCAGATTTAATTTCTTTTTTCAATTCGATTGTATTTATACATGGTATACCTTATAATTAAGCTATAATGTTCTTTTTCCACGTTTTACGATAATACCAATATTTTCTTTTTAGATTTATGTATTATAGAGTTAGAGATATCATCATCCACTAAAGAAAATATGAACAGGCATGTTGTCAACTTCTATTAACGCATTTATTGGGATTAGTATTCGGAAAGTATGCGGAGAGTATTTGTAAAGAGAGCACTAATTATCAATGACGTACGGCACTGATCATCTCTAGGGTATACGGGGAGCCCGAGGTTCGATGTCTTGACAGTGTTGAGAAAGATACCCGTGTCTTCTCCCGAGGATGTTATAGTTTCTCCTTTGTGTTACATGATATTATACACAAATTTAAACAAACTTTATTTTCTTTCTGTTTAATTAAAAAGTATTCTATACCCGTTTAAAGCACTTTTCAAATAATTTTGATAATATAATATATAACTGTAGTTTATTTTTGATCGTTATATAGCAAAAACATGTCCTGTTAATCCAATGTAAATATGCATATTGATACACTAAGCAAATATTAATTTGTTGTAGTTTCAGTTTTCATCGTGAAAATGAAAATGAAAACTCCTATTTCAATTAATTTTATTATCACTCATGATGGTTGCGGTTATTCTTTTTCACTTACGTTGCGCACACTGCTCCATTTTCCTCCCGTCGCATTTCGCCTACATCTCCTTTCGTACAGCGATGTGCTACATACATGTACGTACGCTCATGCAGCAGGCGTGCAGCCGACGGAGGGAGAGCAATGACGTCACAGGGCGGGGTCCTCGTTAACGTTCCTCTCTCCCTCTCTTTGCTTCGGTCAACTCCCCTTCGCCCTCTATTGAGTAGTCTAGCTTTCCAGTCCTTTGTAATTTAATGATATGGCTTATTTTTCGCGTACAAATTAGAACTATTATTTGCCTAATATTTTGCTATTTTTAGACATTATATATAAAAATGTTCGAATATTTTTTAATAAAAAGTAATGGTTACATAATAAAATAACAATCAGAAGGATTAACAATTCAAAGTAAGAAAGTTTATTTTCATAATTATTTAAAATTAGTTTATTACCGTTTATTTTCAGAGTCATATAAATAAACTTCAAAAACGTATTGTTAGTTCAAACTGCGATATTGCATGATATATAATTCATCTATTTTTAATAAAAATATTTTATTGGGTACATATAAATATTCGAGTTAGCTCTCCAAAAGTCATTCTATTTTAATTTCGAAAAAAAATAAGTGTGCAAAAATACTAAATCGGCATGCTAAATTACACGTGCGATTTTAATTAGTGCCCGAATCACCGCTCATTAAATGTTGAATCACCCAGTTTTCATATAGCCGCTTGTGGCAAAACAAACTATTCTGACCTTCTTTCTCGTTGATTCTGTTCTGGCCCATTAACGTTCGTGCCTCTGCGCGTGAAGCATAAGAAAGGTTGAGCAACACGTGGAAAGAGTCAACGTATGATCGGACCTGACTAGGAGCGAAGGCTTTTTTAAGCAAACACCACTTTACGGGTAAGGGTGAGTAGTATTAAATTGATGCAGAGCTCATATAGCTTAAATCTTTTATTAGTGTTAGTAACGAAACTTATTTTGCCTTGATAATAAATCAAAGTTAGATGTTATGTTGAACATTTTTCATTTCTTACATAGATTATGAGAAATAATGCATTTTTCTTATGTATAGAGCGTGTAGTTCTAGTATAAAAAAAATTAAAGGCAATTTTAGATATGAATAAAGACTTTTTATAAAATTATTTAAATTCGATGAAATTTTTTTAATAAAAGGCACAAGCATAACAATTGTTTTAATTTAAATAAATCATATTTAATATACAGAACTAATAGAGATACATTTTATTTATTCTAGTTAATATACATATCTTATTTAGCTTCCTCAAATCTATTTTTGTATGTCAATTTTTCTATGTATTTATTATTATTATTTTATGATATGTATATTATTTTTTAATTTATTTTGATAATTGAACTGAATAAAGTAGTTACAGAATGTAGTATTTTTATTTATACGCCGGCTGAACCTAAATTTTTTTAAAAAAATCTATATAAGTTAACGCATAGTGGTTGGATTAAGATGTAATTAAGACTAAATATAAAATATTTTCAATGGATCAAAAGAAAGCGGCGTATTCAAAGAAAAAGATGTAAATTATAACGAAAATATGAAAAATAAAATTTGAATATCCAATTTCCTCTCTCAAAAAGCATACATTTAAATTTTTGGCAAGTAAGCATTCAAAAAAAACAGTAAAGACTTTCTTGGTAGTGCTATACCAGAAATCCATTGTGTGACAGTAAGTTCGAGAGGAGTGGTTTTGCATCAGAGAATTTCTCTCAACATCTTTGTATTGATGAAAGGCATAGATCAGTAATATTTGGCAGTTTTTAGATTAAAATGTAAACTTCTTTATTGATGGTCAAAAGTATTTGCTTCGTAGAGGAACTTTTTTATTCACACTGTTTTCGGAGTTCGAGAAAGCGTAGAAAGCACTTTAATGCATGAAAATTTATATTGAATTCCAGCACGAATAGGCGAATCCTAGCCTCAGAGTCTTTTGAGTCAAAGAAGAACGCAGCGATTTGGTCTATTTGTCAGTTTTCTAACGCTTAAAGTAAATTCAATTAATTTATCGAATAAATTGATGGGATTTTTGTTTATTTCAAAACTGAATAGGGCTTTAATTTTTTATATGCCAATATTAATTATTTAAGATAATTATATGAAAGTATCTTGGAGTATTCTTAAAATACTGTCAGAAATATTTAAATCAATAACAATTTTTATTTATTGAAAATATCGAAGATTACTTTTGCTTCTCTTGGATACAGTCCATCAAAGGCGGACTCGGCTTAGGTGTAATTTATATGAGATGTTATTGGATATATACTTACGAGTTTGCATCAAAGCTGATAATAATGAAGACTCGGTAGATTAGTTTTTGTAGTATGCAAAAGCGTTCGCTTTACACTGAGGAGGCCGGGGTGATCGGTATATCCGATTCGAAGAAAAGTATCGTCGTATTTTTATGGCATAATAGATGACAGTGGCGTGAGTCAATAAAAGTATACGAAACCCATTACGCGAAAAATATTTCACTCGTCAAGCAGACGCGGTAAACATCTACGTAGAAGATAGGAGGAAGTGGCCTGAGGAGAAGGCCGTATACGGAACGTCCTGTTTTCCATTATTCTCTCGCTTGGGTGCTCAGACAAGGGCTGCCGTGGCATAAAGAGCGAAGAGAGCCGAGTTTATTCGCTCGTGCGAAGTTTCCACTTTGTTCCGCGCTATTTCGAACAAGATCCTCGCTCCCTTCCTCGACCCTTTTTTCACCGCGTCCCGCGGAAAGTGTGGGTATTTGGGCTGCTTATTATTCTTATTGAAAGCGTACCATTTTCACCGGACGAGAAAGTAATTAAAACTGGTATCAGACGAGCACCATTAAAGGAGGTCACTGGCTTCCAAGCAAATTATTTTTTTACCCACGTTTAATTTTATTTTGTAATATCATATGCGATTCATTTACTTACATGTGAAGAAGGTATCTACCGGAAGTTTTATGGTTTAGAGATGCTATGTTGTTTATGGTGTTGACGCTCAAGTTCAAGTTACGTTTACTTTGACTCTTATAAAATATCGTTGCATTTCGTCAACATCTTTTATTATTTTTTAGTTGCTTCTATATACTCTATGTACTCATAACTTTGGCTTCTAAAGAATTCTTTTCGATGAGTATAAATTAATGTGAAATAAATAAATTTAGAACTTAAAGATTATAAATATTCCAAAAACATTAAAAATTAAAATACATAATATATTATGTTTAATTTAAATATTAAAATTAAAAAATTTTAAAGAGAACAAAGAAAAAAAAGAAATAAATAAATCAAAAGATTCATTGAAAGAAAGTAAAGCAAAGAAAAATTTGGCCAAGTTAGTCAAGAGTTTTAATTTCAGTATACTGTTAGTTATTTGTCACTGAGGCTTAAAATGACTAAAATGAAAGAAGTATTGTATAAATAATAATTAGAGGTGAATGTAAAACGAAATTTCACTACCCGCATAAGCTATTGTAAGCCCTTGTGCGAATTAACGCATATACGATAGCAAATGTATGTGAAAATTAACATAAAAATGAAATCTGTTTCTGGTGTTTACAAGCTCTTCTTTTCAAGATTAGTAGATAAACTCTTAACTAAACTAAATAACAATTCGTCTAATGATAGATTAGTATCAGAATACTGCAGAGTACCTAGAGTCGTTAGAAGTACTAAGCCTTTAGTAAATTCCACAGTAGTCATTACCGACAACGCAGTCTGACAAGAATCTAGGTTAGATATCCTCTATCTATGTAGGAGTGCTCCAGAAGTCTTGGAAGTATTATAACTTTGAGTGGAAACACGGTTTGTTGCGCTGTGATGTCTTGGGAGTTTCCCGTTGTTTTTATAGTAACTATTTGAATAAGAATGATACTTGATATAATTTCAAAAATTGTAGGTTTTTTAACTATCTGGAGGTAAAATAATGGATGATTTTTTGATGGTTTATCTATATTGTAACAAGCAAAATTAAAATTTAAAATAATAGTTATTTGAAAATAGATACGATAGATTTCATTTTCATTAGTGGTGCATTAAACATTCGATTCTATATACAATTTATTTCTTCAGTTATAACAGCAAGTCAGAACTATGTGGTATAAAGCTCATAGTATTTATATACAAGCGTATTCTAGTCTAAAGGGTAATATCTTGTGCTCATGGAGCTTGCAACGATCCGAGTAATCTCACCAATCTTGATAAATTCGCAGGAAGTTCAGGGGTTATGGTCAAGGGGCTAACGCTCCCACGCGAGTGTTATATGCGGTCCGCGTGTCGTGTCACGATTTTTCTCCCCTCCCCCTGTCGGCGGCTGACTGATGCCGTGGCAAACTTGCCTGGAACATCCGCCGTGCCGAAGGAGTGGTTGGCCGGCTGGAGGCTGAATACGTGGGCGGTGTCCCCTCGTCAGTACCACGTCTGTTCCCGACGAGATAGCGCTCGCCCGGCTCTCTCCCTCTATTCTTCCTCTTTGGTCTGCACGTACGTAGCTCGGGGAAACTATAGGCGGAGTTCGAAGGGCAGCACACGAGGCGACGGATGGCAGATAGCGAGTCCTGGTCTTCCGCATTACACTGCCTGCAGTTCTCTTGTGCATTGTCTCGATTCATCTCGGGCTCTTTCCGTAACTCGATCGTCTCCTTGCTCCGGGGGGTATGCACCGATCGATCCTCGCACGGACTAATCGCGGTGCCGCTAGGTCCCGGCGCTGGTCCCTCGCACGCATTCTTGATCGCTCGACGCGATTTGCGACGGCAGAGGCACAGGGCGAGGGCACCGCGGAGGGATTGCACCGGGCCCTTGTGCGAACCCCCTCGAACGGCCGGTGCTGCTTCTGTCGCGGACGCTTCGAAATGAACGATTCGATCGTGATTCGGGCGCCCGCATCCGACGTGGATTGATGGCCGGGGAAATTTGTAATTGTTCCATTGATTATTACATGCACGAATGCGATCGACTGCTCTCCTTCCGGCACTCAGACATAACCAACACATACCATCAAAGTAAACTCCAAAATAAATAATGTTAAAATCTATAATTTGCAGAGACCATTCTTTACATTGGAACTCAATAAAGAAGCCTGTTAATTTAAATTATTATTTTTATCAATACCAATTTTAATCGT
Source organism: Sycophaga agraensis (assembly GCA_018906755.1). Classification (NCBI taxonomy): domain Eukaryota; kingdom Metazoa; phylum Arthropoda; class Insecta; order Hymenoptera; family Pteromalidae; genus Sycophaga; species Sycophaga agraensis. Next base: position 4,675,029 of record JACCIE010000006.1, on the reverse strand, counting down.
ACTTTAAGAAAATCTTATTTTGAATAATGTATGTTTGTTTCGGGTTTAATTACATCTTACATCACTTGATCCTTAATCCTAAACGAGGAAATACATTGTTTCGTTAAAAGAGATGAAGGCTCGGGGTGAAAGCCTCGAAGCGCCGCCTAAGAAATTTCAGGCACCATCACGAGGAGTCCATTCCATTGACTAATCGGGCGCGCGTGGTATAATCTCCCGCCACCCGCGCATCTGCGATGTCCGAACTAGTCATGTGGTCGGTCGAAGACCGACTACCACGCGTGTCGTGAGAATTAGGTATAATCCACGGGCTGTGACTATACGTGATCGACTAGGAGAAAGTAGCTTCGGTGGTGGCGTCTAATTTTGCGATTGGATGTTTGACGAATCTTCGTTTTAAATAATCAATTTTTTTCCGAGGAAACCAATGAATCATTTGCAAGAATCATTAAAACATTTAGATTTTCTTTTAATGCTTGTGATTTGATAATGCCTGTGGTTTGATCTATAAAGGAAAGTAGAATTTAAAAAATATTGCCAACAAAAATGAAGTTAAATTGATAACTAAACTAATTTTAAAAAGTTCAGAATGCTTACTTAAGTAATTAGCTGTGTTTCCATTTAATTTTGATTTATTGAGCTTCCTTCAATCGCTCTTAAAATTTTAATTAAATTAAATTAAATTGTGAGTTATTATTGAACCATATATCTTAGTTTACAGACCAATCAATCGTCTCGAATAGAATTAGATAATTTCATCAAATTCTTTTTTAATTTTTACTAATATTATTAAGTGTGAATATTACTGACAAAGCATCGTAAGAACAAATGTTTTATTTTTTATTACCTTTGAATTTATCTCCAACCTAAAACCTATAGTCGAATCTAGTCAAACACAATTAATTAAACAGATAACAAAAAAGTTATTGTTTAAAATTATGCAATAAGTTACATTAAATAAGATAGATTTAAATCAGATTTTCGTCTTACATCAATTGATTTATAGAAGCCTTTATTCAGTAAAGTAAGCGTATCATAAAATCCTGTATTCAATGGAAGAAAATAGCAGACGCATGCTCGATTTCCATCTCGAGCGTCATTGAATCCGTGCTTGCGGTTATAAGGCCGATCACGCCAAGGGCCATAAGTAGAGACGCTCTCAGGTGTCCCTCTTTCGTTTCCTTACGGTAGCGCGGCGGCAAGCCGTCTGTCGACCGCGACCTTCCGCTTTACTGCACCGCGTACCCAGAATACGCTTCCGTGCACGGGTCTGTCATTGATCGATGTCCATAGTCGTGTCCTCCGTGAACGAGAAGCTATGAGGAAATGAAGACTTCCTGCGTGTCTATGTGAAACGTGTACATGAACGACAAGACTATATTTTAGAAGATATACGAGAAAGGGCTTTACTTATTTGGCAGCCATTGATCTTTAGACTCAAGGTCACTATAAAATTTCCATCAAACCATAAGATTCGAGGATTTTTGTGTGAATGTAGTGCCTCTACGAGTAATCTCTCTTTGAAATTAGGTGGATGTCTGATGTTGCATGCACCTCTGTTAGAAGCAGTAGCTGCAAAATTATCTCGACATCATTTGCCTTTCCGATAAATTTGCTTTTTTATCTGTTATGATGTTGCTGATAAACCAGTTTAAAATAATGCCGTAAATACTTCTGGCTTATGCTATATAAAAATGAATTGTTATTTAATTTATGATCAAATAACTTTTCCCTTATTAACGGTAAATATTATTAATAGATCTAGCTTATTTCAATCTTTAATGAAATCAATGTTGCATATCAAGCTATCGAATGTAATACAAATTTCTTGTGGATTAGATTACATATACGTTTCTAAAACATACTTTGAATTCACAACTAAGTTTGATGCCAATTTTTTATCTCTTATTCCATTTCGCTTACAGTTAAAAGGGTTTATTTTTGTTTAATCCAAATTTTTTTGGAAATTCTGTGTAAGAGTAAGATAAGGTCTATTTATCTTTTTTTGAATGTTTTCTATGTATCTATTGCATTTTATATGACATCGATCGAGTTACTTTACATTGAAAGCCGTTACAAACAAGATTTTAAAAAAACAGATTTTTTTTTTCATTTTTCATATTTATACCCACTATAATTTTATGTAAAAAACTAGTTTTTTTTGACAAGATAGAGTGATATTTTTTTGTTTTAAAATTCATTTGTATTAGAAATTTTATTATTTATAAATTAAAAATTTATTTAAAACCGAATAACCAAATTGATTACATGTATTCCGTTAGAGAAACAATGTTCTCGATATCCAAGTGTTTATTGTTGCTTTTCTGAATTTTCTATTTTGATGTTTATTATAGGATTTATTTGAATTTTAAATAGGTGATATATAAATGATAATCTCGAGTTTGTGGTATATTTTATTGATAATTCTTACTTTGAAGATGTCCGCGTTTGGAATTGCAAAGTCTTTGCTCTCGGAATCGACTATAGAGCAATAAATATGAATAGCATGAAAATATGAATTTTGTTGTAGAAGCTTTTGAAATGCCTTTTTGAAATGTAAGTGTAAAAGCTATATATTTGTTTGGAGGAAAAACGGCGATATGCTAAAATTAAATAAAGACTTTAGACTATCAAAGATGTATACGCATTAATTATGTATAATAAACTGGTGAGTTTTTCGTTGAGGTTATGTACATCTATCATTCAAGTACTATAGAATATACCTGTTAAAATAGATAAAATCCACCTAACAGTGCATGATTATGATCCTCTTAGATGCATCTAATTCTTTCTTGCCGATTGAAATCCATCACGAGTATCTATTGAGATATTTTAGAAATCGAAGCTGTGTCAGCTAATAGGGCTTTTCAAGTGGGAAATATTGTGAGATAATCAAGTTGGTTTGGATTTCTTGTAAGGCGTTTTATAAAAATGGTAAACAGGGATTGGATGTAAGCCGTAAAAAAAGTTTTTGTATGCATTCACCATGAGAGCGGCCATCGGGATTCCCGGCTCCAGGCGAACGATCGCGCGACCAAGCGATACAATATCCCAGAGGCTATCATCTCCACGGGCAGAAAGATAAAGCATAAAGCCGTTATATCCTTGGCTGGGGAGGGCACACGGCCCATCGACATCCTCATATACCGCGGAGAGATCAATAATCGGAAGCGGCGGTAGTGGGCGTCGTCTCCGACGGCCCGCAGGCGACTGCCGGCGCTCCGGCGCGGGCGGCTGCGGTGCACTGTGCGCGCGCGGCTCGGCGGCTCCGGCGGCTCCGGCGGCGGCGGGGCGACCCGCGTGCGACGACGCCTGCGCCGCCCTTCCTCTCGCCCGCGCTCCCTCCATCCCTCGGGTCGTCCTGGCACGAGCGCCGCGAGGCGATTCAAACCTGGCGCACAGTCGGTCGCAAGACTCCTCGCGAGGCGGACAGGCGTCGCGCTTGGCCCAGACCCGTGTCTGCCCCTGCAGCGGCTGCGTGCGCGGCCTGCCCCGAGCAGGGCCAGCGAGGAGGGCGCGAGGTCGCCGCGAGCCCTCGGCGAAGAGGTGGCCCCGGGAGGCGAGGAGGGCCGGCCCCATGAGGAGCGTGCGGGGCTCCTCCTCCGGACGAGCTGGCCCCCGGCGTGGGGCCGCGGCCTGAGCTCCCGGCGCGACGACCCTCGGCGGCGCCGAGGCCACGTGGCTCCTCAGGGCGGCGCGGATGCGGCCCGAAGTGGGGCGCCGGAGACGTATTAACTGCGGGCGCCCGCCCCGACAAGATTGATCGCCGCCTTTGTGCGCGCGCTAAAGTGTTTCCGCGAAGAGGAATAGCGGCGAGGGAGGCTGCGACGGCGCCTCATGGGGCCGGGGACGGGGGCGCGCGGGTGAGCGGCGCCGGGGCGATGCCGCAGGCCTGAGCGGCGCGCCGCCGCGGCTGTCATGAGGGCCAGGTCGGCCCCGAGATGCGAGCCCCCGGGCAGACTCCTCCTGGCGCAGCTGGTCCTCCTCGCGCAGCTGGTCCTCCTGGCCGCGGGGGCCGTCAGCGGCCGGCCCGAGGCGCCGAGATAGCAGTCGGCCGGCGGGGGCCTGGGCGGGGGCCCGGACGCCCCGGACCGCCCGGCCACCGACCCGCCGCCGCTTGATGACATGAGCACGTGGTCCGCCGCCGGCGCCCCCAGCTTCCTCTTCCTGGCGCGCGAGCCCACGCCCGGCGCGGCCCGCCAGGCCCCGGGGGAGCCGCGGCTGCTCCTCTGCGAGCCCGCGTGCCTCGATTGCCCCGACCCCTGCGCCCTCGAGGACGCGCGGGAGGAGGCCCAGGACGAGGCCCGGGACGAGGGCCAGGAGCCCGCGGACGCGGACGCCACCTCGCCCCAGGAGGCCTACGACATGGCCGAGGCTGGCCAGCTGCTCTTCGGCTACAGCGAGGCCATGGACGTCTTCGGCTCAAAGTTCAACGAGAGCTTCTTCAACGAGAGCGAGCGCAACCGGAGCCTCGACAACGAGACCTACATCATCGGCTACCCCTCGGGCTACGGGCTGCCCCACATAATCCTCGCCTCGATCGTCGTCACCGTCCTCATGATCGTCATCGTGATCGGCAACATGCTTGTCATCATCGCGATCGCGACGGAGAAGGCCCTCAAGAACATACAGAACTGGTTCATCGCGAGCCTCGCGGTCGCGGACTTTTTCCTCGGTCTCGTCATCATGCCCTTCTCCCTCGCCAACGAAATCATGGGCTACTGGATATTCGGTTACTGGTGGTGCGACATACACTCGGCGATGGACGTGCTTCTGTGTACCGCGAGCATCATGAACCTCTGCCTCATCAGCCTCGACAGGTTCTGGAGCATAACCCAGGCGGTTAAATACCTCAAGAAGAGGACGCCCGCGAGAGCCGCCCTCATGATCGCCATGGTCTGGGTCCTCTCCGCAGTCATCTGCATCCCTCCGCTGCTCGGCTGGAAAAGGGTAGCGCCCCAAGAGAAGTACCCCACATGCAAGGTCAGTCCATTAGATTATCTCTCATCTCTCTTCTTAGTTCGATAAACTCGTTAGTCCGCTTCTGTTCCTCTATGTAGCGTCGTTCCTTTGTATTTATTCGCGTATTATCTAACCAAGATCTATCATACATTTCGTTTGTTTAGTTTGCACTCGAACGCTAACATTCGCAAACTCAATAATTGAACAATTAATATATTATGTAAATGTAAATTTATTCTGGTTTAATTCATGTTTCAATGACATAAAATTTGATTGAATTCATTACCTTCACATCGGTACGTTTGCTACTCCTGTAAAATATTTTTTAATCGATGTAGTTATCCAAAGCAGTAATTTACATTTTAATTAACTTATAGTAATAAAATTATAATATATTTCATGCGCCGTTGTGTGATTTCCCGTTTGACTTGATAATTCCAATTTCCTTTAGTAAATAAAAACTCTTTACATATTTAATTTTTATACCGATGTTAACTTTTACAATATTATTTATATGCGTATAGATACGTGAACTAGATGTATATATACACAAAAGATATGTTCCAATAGCATAAATCAGTTGAACAAATTTAACAAATGAAAATCTAACCTTTAGCCCAATACGTTCTTGAAATTATTTAGTATTTCAATATTGTTTCTTAATCGTGATAAATCATCCAGTTGAATATCTACGTCATCGTATATATACTGTTTCATCTATTCAAAGCATGAAATGTTTATTAGCTACAAGTCAATTTTTATAAATTACGTAGTTTTTTGTGTTTACTTGAAAATAGCATGTAATAAGATTTGGTTAATATTATTTAAGCGATATGCAAGAATGAAAAGAATGTTTTAGGAGTAAAAAAAACATTTGAATCTTAATTCATTTATGGGTCGAAGTTGACGAAAATACCGGTTGATTGAGAAGGAAAAAATCACTCGATTTCCTTCGAGTTCCAGTCGACTTTTTGCAGACTAGACGCACGGCTCTAGATCCAGGCTTTGACAAGCTCTGATTACAAGCGTCAAGTTAGCGTCGGGCGAAGGCAGACTCTTCTGGGAATGGAATTGAGTATAAGGAATGGAGCCCCTTCTCGAAATCATCGGGGCTTGTTTATCGACAGGGTTTTATTGGCAGGGACGGGTGAGTCAGCCAGCGGCCGAACACTTGCACTTGTAAATATTTATCAGAGGTCGCGCATGTAGAAATCAATCGGGCCCGCTAAGTGCATCTGTCGATAGAGCCGCGCCCGGGGCGCAGATTCGCTATCGCGTCCGAGCGATTCGCAATAGAGCCCGTGGCTTATCCGATGGCCGCCCCCCCGGCGGGGCCACACCGCTGCCCGGACCTCCGGAGCGGCTTCATTGCTGGGCTCGCGCGTGCCCTGGGATCCGGCTTATCTCCGGCGTCACTCGCCCAGGAGGAAGGGCGCAATAATTGGCAATAAGTGCTGGTTATTTATGGAGACGCACTTAATTGCCCTCGGTTCGCGCGGCCCTTGGCGTCCCTCGCCACCAGACGAATTTATCGGTACAAATCACCGCGAGGGCCACGCACGCGAGGGCCGCCGGGGCTGTATTAATTTTCCCGCTGCTTCGTGCCGGGGTTTGTTTTTTTAATTAACCCCGGCCGCGCCCGAGGCTCTTCTTATCTCCCGGCCGATTTCGCGGCTCTCTATTTTTGCGCCCTGGCGCGCCGGCTGATCCCCGGGCTCGTGCTCGGCCCACTCTACTTTAATGGCCAAAGTCTTGATTGGGAGGCCCGGGTGAAAATTAATTTAAACACCTCGCCAACGAGCCGATGAGTTATAAATATTTACCCGGCGCGACCCTTCGGCTCTCCGGGGCTAGCGGGCTGCTTTCTTCCGACCCGCCTCCGAGACGGCAATTATCTAGAAAAATAGGAGGAACTAATCTCCGTGCGCGGCTTGGGCCTCTTGCCGGGAGGGGGGAAAAACATACGGAGCGTCGTTTTTTTCTTGGCCCGCCGGGCGGGACAGTCAATATTGCCGCTTGCTCCGGGCGGGGGGTAAACGTTTTCTTGAAATTCATCCTCAAAGTTTCGCCGAGATGCGAGTTATATTGGGCAAGCAGGAATGGAAAGCGCACTAGCGGTCTAATATTGCGCTACAAGCGACTCAATGGGCAAAATCCGCGGGGTGATTTATTCCGCCGCGAGCACAAAAATGACGGGCAATGTCAAGAGCATGGATTTTCCACCGGGGCTTATTCGAAATTTTCCCGAGTAATCGAATCACGTCGAAGATGGTTTGCAGTCAAGTAGAATCGATTACCCCACTATAAGTCATCTTGCTCGGGAAACAATTTTCTCCCAAGCAGGTGGCGTTTCGCCGTATAAATATTCGCGTGGATGCAATTGAAATTCCCATCGGCGAACGAGCACTTATTAAAGTGTCGTTTTAACGGGCTTAATACCGCCAACTTCGGTGGGGTGCCCGGCCCCGAGGACCAAGCCACGGAGCCGACGGAGAGACCGTTGCCCGCTAACCCCCGCGAAGACTCTGCAATAAACCGGCGCGGACGTCAACAGTTTATCCGTCGCAAAGTATTCTTCCCGGCGCGCCGGCTAAAAGCGCGGGGGATTAACCGGCCCCTTTATAAGAGCATTTTAAACCAACGGCTCCCGAGGCCAATTAACCGATGATCGATGCGTATACGCACTGTCCCCGCTCGGCGCGCACTTTTACCCCGACGGCCGCACGCACGTATGGGCCGATGGAGTGGTGGTTCTCGCCGCCGGCCAATTTCCAATCGGGATGTTTCCCGCGCGGAGATGCGCCCGCCGCGGCACAATGCCCGCGCCACGGGGCTTTCGCCGGAATGACGCCCCCCGCACTCCCGCTAATGCACCGTCGAGGATTTCCCGTCTTTTCCCCGGCGCCCTTTGTTTCCCCTATCTCTCGCCCTTTCGACTCTTTCTCCGCTTTAATAACGGCCTTTCGGGCGCGTGATCCCAGCGACGATTCCGCGGTTTCTCGCCAGAGTGCCGGCGGATAGTCCCCCCACCTCGAGCCATCGCCCAGTTTCACGTTTTTTTTTTCTCCTTTCCACACAATGTGCAAATTTTCCGTGGATTCGTCAGACCCGGCGCACGCCCCCTCGCGATTTCCTCTCAAAGGTAGCTTACGCTACTTCTCTCCGTCTAGTATAAACATCTGGTACAAATGATATATCGTTAAATATTTGAAAACATTTTTATGAATATGTCAAAGTGTGTGGGATTCAGTTGAATCAAATCTATCAGCACTCTAGGTCTAGTGCATTCGTTGAAAATTTATATGTATATATTAAGTATACGATAAGTTATGCGTACACATTTTTCAGTAAGAATTGTGCATCTAAAATTTTTAATTTAGGTTGGATTGGCAACTCATTATCTATGACTTAGCTATCATTCTCATTAAAAAACTCACCAATGATTCCTACAAATTTCTGCTAGGAATGATTAATATTAAATATTATAATTTTCATGAAAATCCTCGATTGAAGAATGCTTTCACTATAAAGTTTTAAGTATCTATACTTTCTATTTAAATAGAATAGATATGTATTAATAGATAGATATTAATACGAAACAATATTTGCTTCACAATAATATAAAAACAATATCATTTAATTTCTAAATATTCTAAAAACCCATCAGCTGATTTTTTTCTTATTGAACCTCCTTCTATTTGTATACTACCATTTCGATGTTATTCAACGGCGGGACTATGCGTTCGTAGTAAACAAAGCACATGAAATTCAGTAGTGTATGTGTAAATCGGAGACAATTGGAGAGACTAGAGATCGAACGCGGAACCACCAAAACACGAGCTCGACACTCTACCAAATGAGTCGTCGCAGGATCTAAAATATTTGAAAAATTATTATACATCAATATAAAGAGGCAACAAGATACAATATACAATGTCCTGCAAAGCTGAATCCAACTACAGTTTTTGAACGTTTGCTATTACTGATTTCAACCCGATAAATAAAAGGGACTAGTTAATGCATCCCCAGACTCGCAGAATCAAATTCGATATGCAAAGTAAAGTTCTTTTAAAGCAGATTAATGAAACGTAACCGGCTGTAAGGACTAAAGTCGACTGTGGCCACTAGTGAAATAATACTCGGGATTAATAAACGAGGTGGCGCGAGACGCATAGGGCCGGCGGGGCCGGGAGGCGCGCCCGGGGAAAGCGGCCATTCTTCCCGCGGGCAAAGGCGCGCCTTAAAGCTCGCGTCCAGGGCCCTCCCGCGGCGCGATTCGATTTCTATGCGCGGCCGTTCCGCCAGGCATTCACGCGCCCCGCCGCCCCCACCCCCCCGCCGGCTATTTACACGGGTGCACTCGGGCGCACCCGGCCCGCTAACCGCTCGGCCCTTTCCGCGAAGCCTGGATTTAATTCCCGGCCCTCGGATCCAAAGCTCGGCTTTCTCCGCGGCGCGATATTTCAGAAGCGGCGGCGGGGGAATAATGACCTGGAAAAAGTCGGGGCGCCGCCCCGGGAGGATCCCTCGGCCCGCGGCCCCCTGCGACCCCCTTTTGTCCACCCCACCCGTATCGCTTATTTCGCCCCTTTTGTTTCCTTCCCGAATTATTGTCGACTTTAAGACCTCGGGTCTCCTTTATTTTTTTGTTCCAGCTCCCGTTCCCTCCCTTTTCGCGGCCCTCGCAATTTGTTGTTTTTTATGCACGCCGGTTGGACGCCCTCGCTCATCTACCCCACCCTCCGCGGCCCACGGAGGAGAGTAAATAATGCGGACAATTTCGTGCCCGCCGACAAGGGGTCACGGGGGCCATTCTTCCCCGGGAGAAATATTTAGGCGCGAGTTTAGACGTCATATTTTCGACTGCCGGGTTCTCCTCGTTTCGAGAAACATTTTTGCGCTCCTTTTTCCCCGGCTCCGTTTTTGCATGCCGCTCTCGAATGCGTGCCGTGTCTGTCGCGGCACGCGCATACGCAGACGCCCTCGCTCCGGGGACGGTTGCCCCGCTTAATACAGGCGCTACGCCCTCTTATGCACGGCCCTTTGAATCAAATTGGATTTCTTGCCCCTCGTAAAATTACATTTATGCCTGGAAAATAGGTGGAATTTACCTAGTACGTCAATGGGAACCACTAGTGTAACCTAATCAAAATCCCTGACCTAGACTCTCCCTTGGTATGCCTTCAATATCAACCCTAATGAAAATTCGATATTTCAGCTTCGCAATGTTCCTTCGCTCTATAGTCATGCCAAATTAACAAACATATAACCGACTGCATTGTGTACAACTCCTTTTTTACCAATACTTTTATAACAAAAATATGACAAAACTTATGTTGCCACAAAAAATATTAAACTTTTAATATAAACTTTTCTGTACATCTATGCATCTGAATAAGTGATACAAAATAATTTAATACTCGATTTTAAACGTAAATGATTTTACTTATAAATATTTATCGATTCGAGACACAGACTCTTTCTTGACTATTTACAATTGCGTTGGATGTTTGTGATAGATACCGTAGATAGCCTACGATTGTAACATAGAACAGTATTCGTGGTGACTACATATTATTTCCATTGCATATATGGATCTGAATTAGGATTGTAAAAAGAATAATGAAATTACAATTTTTTAAATTTGAGTACTGGTTTAATATTATAAATTAGGTTTAGAATTTTATTTATTATTATACATATTGAATCGATCCAGAAATAGATTCCAGGGCATTAGTTCCTTCTCAAATACAAATAAATCGACCCTGCTTAAAGTATGTACATGATCCATTAAATTATAATTCTAAATTATTCAATATATATATATATATATATTGCTATTTTTGGAAGGAAAGGTAACTGAAACTTTAAAATAGAAATGTAATAATAAAAATTAACAAATAAAATATACAAGTCCATTTTTTGTGAAATAATAAAATACTTTCTTTATTTCATTTTATTTAAAAATACTGTTTTGTTTTTTTAATTTTGCCTTAGTCACTATATAAAACTTTATCAAGATGTATGATTCATGCATTGCGATATATTTTCGTAAAAATAACATAAGTTCTCCTTGTTAGATAAACTTACACATGATATGTTAAATGCACAAAAAAATAAATTTAAAACATGGTTTTATAAATTTTGACAATGAGTATATTGATCTATAAATATTAAGTCTTTATATAGTACACTTGTACTAATACACGAAATTTGAATAACGTAGTTTTTTCCGCATGTTACTTATATTCTAAAGAAAGTTATGAATACTGCATTACATAATATATAAATATTATAAAGTTGTTTGGTAGAGCCATAGCCAATTAATTATAAATTATAGTATTTGTAAATGATATCTGCACACACTTTTCTGTTCAAACACTAAGTAGTATATAAAATTTAATTAAAGTGAAATCTGAGATAGTCTGTAAAATTAAATTTAATATTATAATTTCTCCTTCGAATATAAAACAATATGTTTAGTAATAACTTTGTTCTGATTCTTAGTGTTTTGTTAATAGTTTCTATTATTAACGTAGAATCTGTAAAAATAGAGGTGAGTTATATCCATCTATAAAATTGTTTTATGATTTTGATAAAAGCTTGTTGTTCAATAACAATTGTTTATAAATTTATGGCACAATTATTTTTTAGAAACATGTTCCAAAACTGGTTGATGATATTATCCAAGAAAATGTTGTAAAGGTAATTTATTGGTATAAAATATAAAATATTTAATGACTGTATTGTTAATACTTCATTTTTTACTAGTCACATTACTTACGATTACTTATGCGATTCGGCTATTTGCTCTTTTGTTAATTAAAACACTAAACATTTGCAATATATTTTAATTTTTAATGCGATTATTTATTATCTCGTATAAAATAAGATTAAAAAATAGATATCTCGTTTTTTAATGATTTAATTTATTCAATTGCTTAATAATTTTATACAATGAAAATCGTAATTTTAATTATTGTTTTTAAAATATTTGAAAATTATTCTTTTTCCCTAAATTTACTTATTTTCATAAATCACATTATATTTGAAGAAAATGATACAAAAAATAATATTTTTAAATCGTATTTTTAGAATCACGTAACGTGTTCACAATATCAACGCGCTTGTGAACAAAAATTAGAAAAAAGGGTCATTGACATTTGTCAGGTAATTTGTTGTTTAAATATCAAATATGCGCCAAAATATTTTAAGAATCTAAGATATTAAGTTTTATTTAATCCTTACAGATTGTACTAAAAGCTTATTTATGCGAAAAAAAAACCGGTGAGAATGGTTTGCAAAAAATACAAGAAGAAGTCAGTCAGTTAATAGATAATTAAAAAGTAATTGTAACATATTATGGTTATTAATTTTTTACAATAATCGTTCTGTCTGAATAATAAAATTTAAAAATATTTAAATGTAGAAATTGTAATATTTGAACAACTATTATTTTAATGGCATTTGATAATAAAAATAATTATAGAGAATATTTAACTATCATTTCACACACATACATACATAATTTTAAATAACTTAAAAGAGTAGCAGGTACTCTTAGATGGAGAAATACATTTATACAGATAATAGAAGCTTATTATTTTTTGTGAGTTTCGTCTGTTGTTTAGCCGGACTCAAAATTTTAGTTTTTCATCGGCCCTCATGAAGGAGCGGTCCCCACTCCGGCCAATGTTTATGCAGTTTCGGCCTGCTCTTGCTCTCATCTTTCGCCTCGTGGCGACTCTGGGCCCGCTCCAGCCCTGACCCCTAGGAATTTCATTAATAAGTCGTGATTCTTCCATTAGTCTTTCAAGGAAGAAAATGTTTAAGAAGTAAAAAATTTATGAAAGTAAAAGATTAGTTGAATTTCAAAATTTATAAAACTTTTGAAGTAAAGTGCAACCGATGTCGATACACAAAAAATTATAATTTGTATATTTTTATCGGTTTCTAGTGTTGCATTTTAAGACATGGATTCAGAAACATGTTTTTATGACAAAAATATTGATTGTCGTTATTCTCCCAATAAAAAAGGGGATCTTGCCCTGCACCAAACTAAGTGTGGCCTCTCATTCGGCCTGTATCATATAAAAAAGTGTCCTATCGGAATACATTAAACGTTTACGACTTCGTGCGATACGGCAAAAATAATCAAAGCATAGGGAAATAAAGCAAAGATAATCATCAATTTAAATTCGTTCGAATCATAAAGACTCAGAGAAGCGGGGGAAGAGAGAAATACAAGGGATGAGGATCGAGTAGCATCCCGCGACCCGCCCCCGCAAATTGCAGAGATCTAAAAATATATCGCTGCTCTGAGTAGGAAGGGGCGAGGGGAAGGGGCGAAGGAGTATTTCGTGAAGTATAATGAGACACTCAGTGTACCGCAGCGGCGATTACAGCAACGATTTGCTCCTTCTCCACTTTCCCGCAGTCTCGAAGGTCTAGCGAGCTGCTACCTCTCGTGTACAGCTTGGGAATGCCTCTTGTAATATTCGCCAGCAGCCGAAAAACCAAGCTATATATTTTTTATATTAAGCGGTAAATGAACTTTGACTCTATACGTTGTTGGAAGTGCCTCGCTATAAGGTATACGAGTATCAGCAATTTCGCGCATTAAAAAAATATTTAGTAACCATATTTGCCAATGAAACAGAATATGCTTTTCAGATAAAATTTACAAGTGAACATTCTGTAGAATATTGAATACAAAAGATTTCAAATTTATTGTACACTTCAGTATTTCACAAAAATATTAATTTGTCGTTATTTGTCAATAATTTTGAAGATTTTCAAGATTATACAAAATTAAAAGTTCAAGCTTCTTTGACAAAATAATTTAAGTGGCGACTATAATTAAAATCAGATGGCCATTGAAAAGAATTGCTGGTTATTATCCATGTAGGTTACCTTTGAAATGAATTGATACGCTTTTATGCAAAAACCACGTTACCGAATAAATTTTAATAACCTTGTTGACGTGAAATACAATATATCTCTGATTACTATATCTCACTTCATTTTCGTCATGATTTATAACGAATCCGCACAATCTGTCGTATAATCTCATTGTTAGTTAATATTACATCGAATGATAAATAATACAATTTCTCTCAGTCACAGAATCACGAAATATGCTACAATAACGTTAGATTTTTGTTGCTTAATATAATCATTATATTCCTTCAGGTTGTCAATATTGTTGCCGTCAAATGAAAAATTTATGTACTCTCCAATCAAAATTAGATTCAATAATACAAATTTATTAATCGTAATCAAAGAACAATTATAACTCAGCTCATGAATATGTTCTTCAAAATTCTCTGTGCAAGAGGTTCGCGTTAATACTCCAGTCAGAACTGCTTTCGTATACGTATACATTAACCTCGCAGAAGACGATATCAACTGCGCAACGCACATTTCAATCTTTTAACTAATGATTAGATTTAGATATTGAGAGGTGACTCTCGAAGGGTTAAGTTTCATGCGTTCTTGTGTGAAGAATTACGTTAAGTACTACTGTTGATATAGATACTTACTATAACATAAAAACTATTTTACTTCTAATTTATGTAAAGAAATAATCAACAGGAAATCGAAAAAATTTTATAATAATTGGAACAAAAAAGAGTTGTAACGTGTATTTTTAATCTGTTTTTTTTATTCTTGGATTAAAATAAAATATTAATCACAGAGACTTTTGTCAAGATGTACTTTATAATTTTTTGAAAGTATCTGATTTTCATGTCTAAAGAATATTTTAAAAGTTGTAATAGGATCATTAAAATATCGTGCTTACTTAATAATTCTTTTCTGCAAAAATTATTAAGCAGGATAGAAAATCTATCTTTAGCTTTTATTTCAGTTATTCCATTTTCTAGAAACTTTTCAACAATTGTAACAAACCGCAATTCTGTTCGAAAAATTAACTTACATCCAGCTCACACGACCCGAGATAAAATTCATTAATGTGGTTCATTGTTGAAAAGAAATTATATCTACAGAGCGTCACCTCGTACGAATAGTTGAAAATGCTCAAAACAAAATTCAAAGTCTGACTCGGGGGTTCATTATGCAAATGCAATGTGCAGTCAAACGTGTCCTTCTTTTAAGATATATTTATTCAGCAGTAGCCGCGAGCATTTAGACGATTCAAATGAACATATTAAAGAGATTAAAAAAGAAACGGAATGGCCTAAGCCCAGAAAGTAAGGACAAACTTTATTTATATTGGCCTAATGAGTCCCAGAGTCAACTTTTAAGTTATTCGGGTAGAATTATACAGAGCGCTAGGGCCGATTTGCTGCGTTAGTTTGAAAGAAATACTTCATCGATAAACTGTTGTAGCACCCCAAGAAAAAGTTTAAGCTATCGAATGCTTCTTTTTAGGCATGCATAATAAACTTAGCTATCGTGCTATTACATCTCTTCCATAGTTGATAATGATAATGATTAAAGTTGCAATTAATGACACTCTAGAGTTCGTTTACCCATTTAAAACCTACACAAATTAATTTTTATTTGTTTTTATTTTATTATTACTAAATTAATTTTGATAATTTTATGTATTAGATAGATGGTATTTTTTAAGGTAAAATTAAATTCATCCTTGAATTGATCAAAGCATCAATGTTACAAAAAGCATACATTTTATTGTATTTGCATTTTATTTGTTATCTTTTGAATTTGATTCATAGAATTGGTTATAGATTATTATTTAAATATACACGCCGGAATGGAAATCCACAAAACATGAAGGTACCGCAATACAATTTTTCCGAATTTCCTCTTTTGCTCAGAAGTTGTAATTTATTATTGTATAATGAATCTTGATACATGTGGTAATTTATTTTTTGGTAAGAATAAAATACCTGTGAGAGAAATTCAAGTTTAACGGTAGTATTTACTAATGAATAATAGTCAATCACAATCTTAATGAATACTTATCAACTGTAAACCGCTTCTCTGACAAGTAGATAAGTGCAGTAAATCTATCTTGCACCGCCTGGCAGTAGAAATGCACTCAAGTTCTAGTAATGACTATGTGGAAGTTAATTACAAGAGAATCTAGGTAAAATGCTTTTAAAACGATAAGTAGATTGTTGAAACTTGTGATTTAAAAAGTAAGTCAATTGTCATCGCTTAATTCAATCAATCGAGATTAAATTTAGATTATTTTGTGTAAAATCATCTCTAATACAAAGTAAAAATTTCTTCATTACTACTAACGTAATTGATAATGACGTTATCTCATTTATTGCATTAATGTTTTGCCTTGCATAACCTAGACTTCAGACTTTTATACAGTTGTATTTAACAAAATTAATGCCGAGCTTAAAAAAGTAGTGAAGTTCGATTCCATAATCTGTTATTCTGGAGACTATTTTACATAACCAACATGAAAATGAACACTTTGTTATGGATTCTGCTTTTGTTTTCTGAATTTAAACTACCGCCACCTCCGACGAAAGCCACCAAAAATAACAAAGCGAAAGTCAATTAAAGCCAAGCTAAAGGTAAGAAAGGTGAGCGAACACCTCTGCAGCAATCACCGACCAGCTTCTTCAGCCTTAATCGGCATCACCGCTCGGCAGCGGCAACTCAATTAACGCTCCGTAGGCTAGGACGTTTACATTAGCATGTTTGCTCTAGAGCGGAAGGACGCGCGAAAGGAAATGATTAAGAGCGCGCCTCCCCGGAAATGAATAAACAGTTACGCAGCCGTGCCGTAAAATTTAATTTTTTTATTTATCGAAAGCGCTTACTTAGTGGTTTGCTTTTCGCACTTTGTATTTACGGAGGGAAAGTACTGGCGATTCGTAAGCACGGCAATGTCTCCAGGAAAGTTAATCAGTCAGAGTCGTTAATGTCCGTCGCTTTTTTGATCACTTCTTTATAAAATCAAAGCCGAGCTTGAGAATAACAATTACTTCGCAGATAAATCAGAGTCTGTTGTCCTTATTTATAATAGTATCAGTAACGAATGAAAATATTTTTAAACAAAGTCGCCGTTCCAGCTTAGATTTTTTTTACGAAGCGATTACGAACAACGGATTTATGACCAATGTGCTTGTTTCTAAACTTTAATTTAAATATAGAAACAGTTGTACTATTCAGAAAATAATTTGCTTGTATAATATTGTAGTTACATTGATAATTTATAGTTAATTGTGTAACTTAGAAATGAATGAAAACTTATAGTAAATCGTACAAACGAATACATGGCCATATTTCAAATACAGAATAGTAGTATCAAATAATATTATTCTATTTGCAGTATTGCTTTATCACGCGAATTTAGTGGTATCATATTTTAAGCTGTGCGTCGTACATGAATATGGGGTGGTATCGTAAAATGAAGTAAATGTAATCTGGAGCAGCAAACAGTAATATATAGCTTACATGATGCATTGATTTAACTGTACCTTAACGTCAAATGGCTCAAGGATTTGACGGCATGCTGTGCAATTCTGCTTTACTGACATGTACATCAATTCAGCTAAATATCTCTTCTCTTCTCTCTCCATCTCTTTCACTTAATTAAAGCATCTCTTGAAAATCGGTTTCTCACTGTTATATAAGTCATACATCCTAAAACAAATGTAACGATGATTACAATAATTATTGACACATTGTAATTAAAGATTTATATTGTACGAGTAGTATGTTAGATAATTAAGTACTATAATATTTGTTAAATCTGTTTACATTACTCTATAAAATAAAAAGCAATAATTCATTTACAATCTCTCTATCTATCTTTAATAAGTTCCTAAAAAATTTGGGTCCTACCGAATTTTACTAGGTCTTATATATTCTGTGTATACGATTATATTCTTCAAAATAAATTTACTAAAAATTTTTATTTTATAATTTATTTACAATTTTTATAAAAAGCAAATAACTGTCAGCTAAATGCTCAGCAATTAAATTTAATTACTAAATCGTCTTTATTACGCATAAAATGTGGTCGAAAATGTGCTTTAACTTGTGTTTCTATTTTAATTAACAATTTCAAGAATCTTGCAGAGGAACACAAGTTCAACGATAATTTCTAGAGCAAACTGCCAAGAGTCACACATTATTCAACTAAAGGTCGAGGCTAAGGGCCGAGGGTCGCATAAATAGAGTTCCGAAAAGAAGTCTCAACCGGAGTCAAGGCCGCCCAACAGGGGCAACTCCCGCCAAGTTTATCTGGCGCGTGCAGGTGAATATACTCGTGCCTTAATAGCACATAATTAATCTTCTGATCGCCGTGACGTCATCTTTGATGATTAAAGAGAGTTCTACCTCTGTCTTTGAGAATGCACACAAGTGCATCCGATACTATGACAGCGAAATACAATGACGTCTTTTTAGTGTGATTCAATTTTCAGCAGTTGGGAGCTGCGCCCAATTTTCGAACAGTTTTATCGATTTTTAATTGATGCAGAGGTAGGTTTGGAAGAAGGATCGTGAGGGATAATCCCATCCAATCAGGCAACTAACCTTTTTGAACTTGCCAGAGTCTAGTTGGATTTATTTTATTACATTCGAGGCTTTCGCGTTGCTTGTTTAATGATATCCTACCAAAGGATCTTTAATCGATCGTTGGTAGGATTGCCTTGTTACCGAGGAGTTTGTTCTTGCATAAACTTCGATGTAAACTGCAATAGTAGTTTTACATTTACGATCTAAATGTAACTCTTGCTTGGTTAAAGTTCCTTAATACCACTTGAGATCTTGTGTTTGTATTTTATACTTACTATACTTAACAAAAGTTATAAATAAAAGAAAGTAATGAAATCGTACATCCAATCGTAAAATTGTAGTAAGAAGTTTTTAATTTAGAAAATTGTTAATATATATATATTCATTGATTTAAATTAATATATTTAACAACAATATGAATAAAATCTATAAAAATAACTTATAGGCTATGTGTATTTAATCATGTAGTAGAAATTTAACTTGCACATTTATTAATTATATGAATGAACTATATGAAAGAGTTATTTAAGGATGTATGTTTAGTGGTTCTGAGCGATAATAATTATTAAATACTTATATTAAATTAATACTTCTAAAAATATCTTCCCGATATTACGTACTAAAAATACCTTACTAATATTTTATTTGTAATTGTTCTTCCTATTTAGTCTGTTATAATTACTAAATATGGTTTAGTTAGAATCTTAAATAATATCGGATTCTTCCCTACAATTGCTTTATAAATATTTTTAGGAATCTTACAAAATCAAAAAATCGATTAAGTCAAAAGACTCAGGTCAGTTTGTCGGTGTATAGAATAGATCAAATGGCATTTTAATGAATTCAGGGTGAGACAATTGAGCGTTGTGTTACGGCGTCTGACCACAGGACGCCTTTCTCCACTCGTTCCGATTAAAAACCGTACCGGCCAAGAATTTCAATTTAGGGTGAAACAGATTTATGGGCGAAAAGAAAACGAGACGGTGCAGCAGGATTTTAATTATGTAAATTGAAAGCATTAAACGAGTACAGTTACATATTGCGTCTTACAATCGCTTTTTAATTAAACAAATGTGTATATTTATGAAAAAATGCTCGCACAATGCGTTGATTTAAGTGAGAATCTAGATCTCTTTTTTTTCTGCTGACGCAGGAAAACTAATGGACTCGGTTATTTAGGTATACAAATCTCAGCAGTAATTTGAACCTACCGTACATTGCGTTACGAAAACGAAGTTTTATGTGGTTTTGCAAATAAGCCGCGTGTATTGTGACCTTATTTTATAAACATACACAATGTACAATGGTAGTTGTATTTCATAAATAATTATTTTTTGTGGGAGATTGTAGAGAAAGAGATTTTTTCTTCTTTCACACTGGAGAATAAATGAAGAGTGTATATTTTTATTCCAAATATTCGTACAATTTCTGCTGACGTGCAGACTGGACCGAGTTTATGAAAACTATCAGGCGCGTCAATATTTCTAAATCTATCTCTGATTTTTCTGAATAAAATACTATCGAATAAGTTGAGATTAAGTTTTCAGCCTGCACGTGCAATCTGAAAGACAGGATGTCATCGCTGCAACAGCTTTCAATATCAGAGATCAAATTAGAAACCAAAATGATTAAAGTTCTACACAAGTTATATCAATAAAAATATACGCAAATAGTTTGCATTTCAAGACAAATTAAGCAACTGCGCTAGGTTCGTACAAATGGAAAAACTAATTGTTCCAAGCAACGTAAAAAATATATTTTATTCAAATAAGTAAAAAATAAAAATGAACATCTTGTTTATGATTAACATTTACTCAAAACTCTATAATACTCGTACAACTATAATGACAATAAAAAGCAGTACAGTTTCAAGTAAATACAAATACAACAGTTCGAAAAGATACTTTTCGGTACTACCACTGTTCACCAGTAAATCGAAGAAAAACATCAAAGCGAAAAACTCGAGACTATTAAGTTAAGGGGCGGTGCCAACGCGATCAGTATCCCGACGGGGCCACCGCCGATTAATCCGCCCGGGCGTCCAGAGACGTTGAAGTAAGCCGGCCAAAAAGCAAGGAAGTAGACAATGGCCGGTCGATCCTGCAGCCGTTTAACGTTTCAAAAGTACAAGATGGATGTGCTCCGATTATTTATCAGGGAGGTGCTAATCGCGGCGGCGCTACTTCCATGGCGCACACCTGGCTCCGGGCGCCCTGCGCTCATCTGAATTTCGGCGGGGACTTTGTCCCCGGACGCCTTATCGATGGCTCCCTTTCTTCTGCCGCGCGCCCGCGGCTTTTGTCTCTTTATCTGCCCGGGCCCGGGCGATCCGTCTCCCAACCCCGCAGTTCGGTTTTTGCGCCCCGCCGTTCTTGCCTCCCGATACTTTGCTCCCTCGCGCTGCACCCAGTTGGATAAATTATAAGAGGGATTGCAGCTTGCCCTGGATTTAAAGCTTAATTGGCCCCTGGCTCCGGCTTTTCCCCTCGAAGGCTCATCCTCCTCGGACCTTCCTGGGAGAATCGAACGGGGGGAAAAAAAAGGAGCCCGCGATGTCCTCGTCGCCCGCGTCAGCCGCCCGCCCGGCGCGGGAAAACAGCGCCGGGCTGCAATCTAAGCGCGGGCAATTTCCCGATGTCGTTGGGCCGCGCTGTCGAGCACTCCGTCATGCTCTCGTCTCGCCGGCCCAGTTGGAAAAGTGCGCGCGCCAGTACATTCGAGGCTTCGCCGGGGATACGCCTTCGACTGCCGCTCCCGGAGTATCTCGGTTTACAGCCCGGGGTTACACGTGCCGGCAGCTCCGCCGCTCAAACTTCCCCCGCGCCAACAGCTCGGAACTCCTTCGTCCGCTGGGCCGCCGAGTCCCGATCCTTTACTGCTTCATCCTCCCTTTTTACTCTCCTGCGGATAGTCTGACCCGAAGGGCGACGTATTTCCTCACGAGGACGCGCTCCTGCATTTAGACTATTAAAAAAATCCCCCGGTAAACACTCAGCGGTATTAAAAAGCTTATGAGTATTTATAGGGCCATGCTTTTACTCGTGCGGGAAGAAAGTATGACTTCCTCCTTGTGGTTAATGAATCGACAGCTTTAAGCACTAAAGCACGTGATTATTTATGTGAAACACTAACTCGTTCATCGTTAAAGCACGTCTGTTTCAAAATTACCGTACGTAAACATTTCTCGTAAAAGAAATGAAAGACTGACGCAAGCGTGTTATTCGCTACGCCTGTTTATGTAAATCACGTATTTTAAACTATAAAAAACTATTTATTTGAATTGATTTTAAATTATATGTAATGATGCTGATAAGATTAACACGAAAAGAATAGAACAATAGTAGAAAATTTCGTTGATATTTAACAAAGAGTTTCTCCTACCTTATTATTCTTATGGGTCGTTGGACTTTTATATAGACATCCTAATAACCTATTGAATCAAGCAGTTCAGTCGTATAAATTTGGAGCACATTATTCTTATTATATGCGACTAATTCACGAATAATTGAACGTCGACAAACAATGCAATTATACACAATGTCGTGGGCATTCTATTACGATACAATACAATCGACCAGTTACCGATTGAAAAAATGCCAAGGTCAACGAAGCGGCCTCAAAAGTCGCACTGAACGCCCGAGTCGGACGTCTGATTCGAAGGGCTCGGCGAGGCCTTAACAAGCCCTTCCCCGCGGCGGGCGCGGCCTGGGCTCATTTTCCTGAAAGTACGGTTCAGTTGAGCCTCGGGGGCGACTTCCCGCAGCGGGAATCCCGGGCCAGGCGCGTTCCCGGAAAAGCCGTTGTTCGCCACGTCGAAGCGGTAATTTGGCGTAACGCGAGCCGGGCGAAGGGCGAGGCCAAGTCGGACGCGGCCCGGGGAATAGGCGCGACACACGCGATCGCAAACAGTCGGCGGTGGCTCGACCCCGGGATTTTAGTGCGCCACGTGCAGGTTGGTGGATCAGCTCGGGGGGGATCCGTCTGTTTTGAAGTGGAGCAGCCGCGGTCGAGTGGCCTTCGCCTCGGAAAATTTCATTCGCTTTTTGCCTCGGAATCACGCACGAAACAATGCGGCTTACGGCCGATTGTTATTTAATATCGCTCGTTCCCCAATTGTCCGATCGCGATTCGCACTTTCTTTTGCTTGCAAAGTTAGGGTATCGACTGACGGTGAAATATTTGTTCTCGCAACTTCGTACTTCCGGGGTGATGAAATAAACGGTCAAAGTAAAAAGTTTATTTTGACTTTAGTCATTACAAGAGTAAGAAAGTTTTATTTTCATCTCATATAAATGTATAAATAGAAGTGTACTCGAGCATGTTTGTATTTACCCACGCACCTATCATTTTTGTAGCTGTCAATTAATTTACACAATCACGTTTATATAATAAGGCACACATATATTCCAAATCAACGTCAATTTCTAAATTGATAAGGTATTATCGGCTGATGGCTGCGCAGTCGAGTCGTTATGCATATGATTCGATAAAGCGTTACGCTTTAGTATATAATTCAATTATGATTATCGTGCCCGCAGATTGCGCCCACCTCATTTCCTTTTCCTTTAGCGCCGTTTGCGTAGCCTCAGGTAGCTGGGCTCGAAGTGCGAGCCACGTATTTGCTGTCGGACAAAGCCCGCCCCGAACTCTACATATACCTTGGCTTTAATACGTACAAATGGAGCGTGTTCTTTGGATACCGCATAACTGCACGACTGCCAAACTGTAAACGCATACGATTGGCTGGCGCCATTACCTAGAGCGAAGCCGAAAGATGGGGATGCAAGTAAAACGATAAAAGTGAAAGAGCCGAAGCACCGATCGATCCCAGACAAACGCCTTTTCCCCGGACGTTCAGACGAACGGCCATATTTCACCCTCGGATTTTACGACAGGACGCATATATGCGCGCGAGCGGAGGCACGAAACCGTTCCGAATCGGTACGGCCTGTTTAAAAAAAAAACCGAACCCGAGCACCGTGACGATTGACTTCGGAGGCGTGAAGAACTCGACACCTGCGCTCTATTGTCGAAACAACGCATCTGTTGATGCAGCGAGCCTCTCGCGCTGTCTGGCAAACAGCGGCGCACTCGCGCCGCTTGGCAAACCTGACCGCAGACCACCTCGAGTCAGCCGTACTCACGCACACCCTACTTGTTCGGATAGATATCGCTGTTTACTCTCGTATGCTTTTGCGCCGTTGGGCGACATTTGGCCCCGTCGCTTGTGCCAGTGGGTGTTTGGCCTTAGTCGCACGATATTGTGAGTTGATCTCGTGTACACTCGTTACAGTGATCAAATTTGTGTTCCAGGCGGACGTTCTGTAGCTCTCGCTGCTTGGGCGCGCCCTAGGTCCCGCTGTTTTCGCCCTTTACAAATTTCCTTCACTCGCTCCTCGAATATAATGTTTGCAATTCCATTCATAAGTAATCGGCCCGAGTCAATAACGGCGTTCGCGTTGCACACGCTAAATGTGCACAAACCGAAATCGCAAAAATAAGCCAGAAAATATATCACCTGTCGCGCTACTCGGATAAACGCGTGTTCAGAAATTAATAACGAATGATTTTCCATCAAATGTTCGTGTATACGTACATGCGCGATTTGCCCATAAAGGTTCGAAATTTAATAAAGAAAGTAGATGAATGCGTTAATTAAACGTTGACACGCAAAAGGGAAAATGCGGCCGAAAGAGCGCGGCCTGCACCGCCCAAATAATTACAGGGGAAAAATATCAGTCTAGACCGGGCTTCGCTGTTTAATTTACGCGTTCGCGCGGGCGAAGAAAAATAATTCCCGTGCAACTGTATAATTTATATAAGTGGGCGAATCCAAAATTTCAGCGTGGGAATAAAAAAGGTCGTTTTTCAACGCGCCTCGACACTCAGCAGCGCAATGAAGGTTCACAGGCGCAGCCGGAGGAGCTAAGCAAACACGCGTCTCCGAAATTACAATTACAGACCGCGGGTAAAAAGAATTTATTGCTCAACTAGTAATCGCGATTCTCTTTCGCTGCACTATTACTTTTTTACGCTGATTCGCTATTGGGCTTTAACGCTGATGCGCAGCTTTATTCGGAAATATCCATTGTCAGTTGTATCCGAAGTGCTTTTCGTAATTCATACTATCGTATGGCAGCAAAATTATTTTCCACGGTCTTGCCTTTAAAATCGAGAGATTCTATCTATTTTACATTTTACTACTTTTTCATTTTCCAAATAATTTATTTAAAAATTTTTTATAATCAACCTTGTAGACAAGAGTGCAGTATCTTTTTACAAGTGGGTAATTCATTTTAAATGGATAATTGACTGCACGGAGACTTCATATCTTTTCAAGATTAAATTGTACCCTTTTATTGATAATATTACTTTAATGGCTGAAGCTTATGATCAAAGGAGAAAATGAAAAAGGCTTTACATCTAACGTTGTCCCAAAAAGTTAAATAAACATACAGGCACGCTTTTTACCGCAAAAATTTTTTTATTAAATATCTATTAACAAAATGTACCTCGTCAAAAAAGTAACTACACTCTATATTTATGACATCGATTGAGCAATGCATCTATAAATTAATAGGCATTTTTTATGAGCCTATAGTGCATGCTAATAATTGACATCAGTACGTTTTAGTAATTTTTATCAAGACTTTTATATTTAAAATTGTCATGTCTGTGGGTGACGGCACTTGACCTCTTGTTTGGTAAAGCACTAAAAAGTATAGGTGATGGAATGCATTTGAACTCGACGTGCATTCGTGCGGGCACATGATATGGAGAGATGAGGTGAACTTGTTAATTTTTTAAACGCTAGAGATGCTTAATAATAGTGATCGATGAAATGTCATTATAATTATGAATAATTTATAAAATATAATTAAATAACAATTGCTAAAGGTGAATGTACTAATTTTTATGATAATTACAGTTAAATAAATACAAAACAATTACAACAACAATTTGGTATACGATTCTACTTTGTTGAAGATATGAACTCCTTACTTTTATTTTAATTATTTTAAAATGGAAGTGAAATTAAGTACAGAAAATCTCTTTACTATTTCAAAGTTTTTGTTTAAATATAAATCTACGTTCTATAACTTAACTAAAATAATAAAAATACAACCTTTCTCTTAGGTAGTACAATGAATTAAAAAATTTATTGCTCTTTTGTTTGTTTGTTTATTTATTTTATACTAAAGGCGCTTGGAATTTCTACAGTTAATTATTTTTTACATTCAATTTAAAAAAATTAAATAAATCAATAAATATTTCTTTTTTATGAAAGTATTATTATACAAATATTAATTTCATAGATTATTTAATCACTTTATTAAAAGCAGTCTTTTAAAATAAATTATATTTTCAAAACACTATATTCCGATTCGACAAAAGTAATAAATTGCAACAAATGTCAAGCCCAGAAATTTGATAATTTAATGGTTTCATACATGTACTGCGAATTAATGAAGCTTGAGTTCCAATTATTTGTGGTGATTTGCAAAAATGAATGGCTTTATTGTTGTGAAGTATTATCTAAGTAGATACTTTATATTTGGATGACAATCGGCTGATCTAATGGCTAGAAATATGCACACACGAAATAAAACCGACTAGGAAATTCAACCAAATGTATTTTCTCATTTTATTATACCGACAAATGTATCTCTTCCATTTATTATCCCATCGAATGAACTCCCCCCTTTTTATTAGTACAATAAACGTGCGAGCATGACGCATTAATAGTACGCATTTCATCGCTCATCTTCGATTCTCTAATGTATGCTTCATTCGATCTTTTTCTATTTAGTTACGCGCGTTTACTAAGTACATAGAGAATTTTTTATTGACTGAGGAGGTGGTGATGTATAATTTGAAACGAAAAAAATATTCATCTATATCACATAATTATATAGTAGATTATTGTGAGCCTTTCATTATAAACGAAACTTGTTAAAAAGCAGTGTATGTTCTTCTCTTGTTTTAAATTAGATAGTAAAAGTAAAAATATATTTTAAATGGAACCATTAATGCGTATCATAGAGCACACAAAAAATCACTACATATTTGATGTTTTCATTATAACATTTACTTATATTGGTCATTATATTCATGATTAAATTTATTCCATTGTCTCCAAATATTCATGATTTTTTTATATTTACTCGAAAAGTTCAAGATATATAAATTAAACGAACTTCGAATTCGAAGCCACATACTAATTCAGCATATACTTAAAATATCAAGTATTTTTATTTTTATAAATATTATCATAACTTCACTAATTCAATCATGCATAATTTTCAAATGTAAAGACAATTTCCAAGTATCTTATGATTAACTACCGTTAACGTTCATTTAGAAAATAAATTGCAATAGTCGAAAGTGCCTATATTTGTAAATCAAAAGCTACGATGATGGAGACCTCGTAACATGTCGTCAGTCCAGAGTGAGACGATAAAACTGGATCGGAGCTTTTATTCGAATCTCGCGCGAAATGCTGGTGCCGATATATACTGACTTAATTTCCGCCCGCACATGAATACACGAAGTACCTATCGAAATTGCGAAGGGCTAAAACGAATCAAGGATTATTCTTTATTATTGCAATTTATTTATTGAAATCCTCTATTTTAGGCTTAGATTTATTTCAAATATTTGTGCAAAGAATAGATTAGCTAGTAGCTGGCTATCTTCAAGTGGACTGAGATCAACATAGCCGGTAAGAAAGGCTACGCGAGCTAAGTTAGCCACTACAGCTTGTTGAGCACTTTTCGGCTATCATCCATCAGCACTGAAGATGCTGCTCCCTAGTAAGGTACCTTTGAAGATGGTCCGATATAGACCAGACTTGAAGGGAGCGCTAAGGGTCTATAATAGATATAGTAATGATCGTTTAGTTTTTATTGTGATATGTTCTACATTTTAATTAAGGTTAGATAAGATTAAAAGCTAGCGTACACGAAATGTGTATCATTACTGCTACAGTATATCAATCCAGAAAAAACCGTGCTCAATGAATTAAATTCAGTATTGTAAAATCGTTATCTTTAATTACATTTTATGGATTTTTTAGAGCACACTATTTTGGAATGTAACTTTAATGTATTTTTGTTTCGATTTAATTTTAATTCATCAAAAAAATACTTTTATTATACTTACTAATATATATTTATTTTAAATTATTCAAAAATTATTTAAACGGTTCGACAAAATGAAAATAGACATAGGACGTATATTTTAACATTGTTTAGATGGAAGGTGAAAAACTACAATAGAAGGATAGTAAGCTTGCACATTACTCAATCGCTTAGTTACAGTAGTAAATTCTGGCTCGGTCAGGCGCGGACCGCTATGAACGCGCGGTCGACTTTAAGGACGAGTATACACTCGGCCTTACACTCAACAGTTTATTTTCCTGACTGCCAAAAGACGGAAGGAGAAATAGAAAAATAAACCACGATGGGATAAAGCCAGAATCGTTTGTATCTTAAGTTTATTTTGTGCATTTACATGCTCTAATGTTAGCTTTTTATAGGGTTTCCTCAGCCCATATACTACTGCACCACGGCGTAAAAGCTTAAAGTACTCTCAGATTTTACTATTAATGCCTGACCATAAAATCCGGAGTGAATCTGGCATGGCAAGATTAAATCTTAGATTTTAAGGGCATTTTTAGGACTAATAATCCGAGAAAGAAGATTGGGCAATAAAAATCTTAAAACCATTAAAATCTTGACGCAACGACCTATAGGTTGATATATTATACGTGTCTTCAGAACTATTTTTTTGTTTTATCATCTATGTGACTCGAAAAATTTTAAATGGTTCATAGATTGTAATTTATCAAAACTAAAGTTACAAACCAATTTTTAACGAAACATGAATACATGAATACATGAATACTTTTAATTTGAAAATTTAACTATAAAAGTTTGAGCAGAATTAGCAATTACTTATATAGAACAACGTTAATATTTATAGCACTTTTTCATACTTAATCAAAATTCTTTCAAATGAACTATATTTCTTTTTATTACATCAATTATTGATTAATTATATATAATTTACAATACGGATATAGATTATTCTATGAAAAGATTAATTAATGAGAACATGTAAGTAAGCATTCGTTACATTTTTTAAGAAATAGCACAATTTTCGCAAACCATTTACTTCTTGCAACTTCTATTAACAAAGAAGTAAGAACTTCGTTGCTACTCTCATTTCAGATTATTACGAAGTTTTAAGGTCGGCTTTCGTATTCCTTCCACGACTTGTTACAATATAAATGGAGTTACCGTTTGATATAATTTGGGCTACCGATAGCGTCATTAAACATAATCCATTGATCTTTGATAAACTTTAGTGAGGTTCGTTCCAAGAATAACTATTATAAAAGCTTGTTGCTTTATTGGTTTAGTACTATTTTTACATTAATAAATTATATCTGATATCAAATAAACAATTTTAAATGTTTTATTTAATTATACATAGTACTGTTATTTAATTATAGTATTAAAATAATTTATTATTACAGCATAATAGTGGCTATGGTAAATTTATAATTTATACTCGAAACTATATTTTATATTTTGATAACTATATTTTTTGTAGTAATAACATATAAACAAAAATTTAAATGTATTTTTCTAAGAACAAGTATTTTATTTATTTTACAAATTAAATAATTTGTTATATCAATTATTAGTTAGTGGAAAGTGATACTGAGAAAAAAACGTGAATTCCAACATTGAAACTAAATATCAATAAATTATGATTGTTCGACATTGTAATAACTGAGTCTTCGGAATGTAAATAAGTGAGCTAGAAAGAATTCCTAGAATTTTGGCGTTTGGACAATCGTAAAAGTAGTTTCCGGATATGACGCGTCATAGACCTAAGGCGGTGAGTAAATAAACTAGAAAGTAGGGGTGAGCTTCTTATCAGAAGGGAATACATTCGTCGATTTTTTAGGATAGTTCTCAGTATGAAGTAGTATCGAGATGAATAGGATTAATCTGACCCTAAACCACATGAGCAGGCAAGGATAAGATAGCAGTTGAAAGTTTTCGTCAATGCTTGTGAAAGGATGAGTAGATAAGTAATTAAATTATTCAAAATAAATTATGTGTGCACGATATCATGTCATTAATGTATATAATATGGGCCTAAACTCATTTAGCAAATCATAATATTATATATTAAATAAACGATCATGATACACATGTATGTCCATATTAATTCAAACATACAATTTTTTTATTTTTTGTCTTACGATTACTTGTCATTCCTTTATTCATTACAAATTGTAACAAATCTCTGTTATAATTAAGAAAAACGTAGAATGAAAGTCTGGACAAGAAATAATTTACTATTAATGCGCCTGGTAACAATGTAGAAGAGGAAAGCTGGCTATTGGAAATCTGAACCCTTTTGTTTCAACCTTGTTTTTTGGTTTCGTGTTGGACTCTAAAGTACACCTAGTGTCTTTTATTGATCGCGTAAACCTGTATACAAAATAATACACGAGCCCTTTAAGAAGTCTTCAATAACCACAATTCGTCAGCGGAACGACGGGAACACACGAAGTTCCGCCTCTCCGTTTGAAAGCTCACTGTAAGTTTATCGCAGATAAAGCGCTGAGGCGCGATGAGTATAAAAATCAGAAGCGATGTATTAGCTGCTGGTGACAGGTGGCAGCGGGCAGGTATAATTCGTTCGGCGGCATGGATCGCTGACTTTCGCCAGCGCTTCCTCTCTCCCCGAGGGTCGCCTCTCTTGCCTCTGCTAGACCCTCTCTCCTCACCCATTCGATAAGTCACGCTCAGAGGATTTCCGCGGCTCGTTCCCACATCTTGCTCTTTTCATTTCGTATCGGTTTCTTTTCTGCGCCTCCGCCTGCTATTTCCGTTACGCCCGGCTACCGCGGCTAGAAGAGTCTTGCCCTCTTGATACCTTTTCCCGCTGACCTTTGACTTCCTCTCCCTTTCCTTATCCTCTATTACCCTTATTTCTAACTTTTTCCATCATTTATCTTTTAGTAAAATGCATTTTACTTGCAGGTGTTAATTCTCATTTACTTTATACTATTATTTATCACGAGTCACGATTTATTTTTCAGCGTGAGTGTAATTCACGTCGTACAATGATGTTATGAAGTATTTATTTTATTTGGTCTATTAATTTTCATAACTTTTGAAATGTTGATAATGTATACAATAATAATTATTGTAATTAATGTAAGTAATGCACACTATATATTATCATGTAAGGTTTTTAAATTAAATAAATCGAATATAGTTGGCAAATTTACGGGGCTTATTTAGGTTGATTAATCCTGTCGTGATATTACAGCGAGATGATGATTAAGCCTCTGCAATGGTCTATTATCAGAAAGTAGTTGTCTCTAGGCTGCTTTGATTCCTAACGAGATTGTATTTCGAGTTATGTGTTTAAGAGAGATCCTGGGCTTTTCCAGCACCTTCTTAGCTCAAGGGCAAAGATACAAACTTCGCGGTACACCTGCTTTGAATTCGTAGATACATGAAAATGTACAAATAGACACAATTCATGTTATCCGCTTTTCGGGATTTCTCTTCGATTCTAAGAGGTGGATGGAGTTTGTATGTTGCGGAAATATACAAGCGATTGGTTAGAGAAACGAAAAACTTTGATATTGCATTGCCCAATTTATAAGTAAAAACGATAAATTTCACAAAAGTATTTTCTAGGATATTTAACTACATAAAAACATAAAAGTAATAGTAATCAAATAGTAATTACATTGAAAATTGTACGAACATATCGCATTATTGCTCGATTGACAACGTACTATTTCAAAGTTTTCGAACAGGTTCCAACTTTTACGAGAAACTTTATAATACACGTCTTGAATCAAAATGGGTATCATTTGTGCCTAGTATATGGATAGAATAAATGAAATAGTGTGTATTTGATTTACTGTAATAGTATTATAAAACAATTGAGTTTTATTTTTTTACGTATTTATATTTAGAATTATGAACCTACATAAAAATATATTTTTAAACTTAATAAAAACAAGCTCACTTATAATGTTTCAAATTTAGGAATTTTAGAATTGTCATAATTTCAAAACATTTAATATTGTGTTTTCAAAATTTCCAAAACGTATTACTGTGTCACTTCAATGTAAGTATTTTAAAACTAGGTAAAATATGATAATAATGAAGAGTCTAATATGATCAGTATTAAAATAATGAAAATCATAATATTATTCCTTATTTATCTAATTTTAAGGAAATCTTATTTACACATATATTAATATGCGCAATTGAATGTTGTGAGTTCTCCAAAAATTCCGATAACCTTGAAGCGTCGACGGTCGCCGACCTCGATTGTTATGCATACCACGCTGTACAAGGTCGCAAGAAAAATTTTAACACACATAATTAACGATTTTGTGAAACCGATCACAGGCATATATAGTTTATTTGAGGATAGGGCAGGATTCGTCGAGTCAGTATTCATTAGCCACGTGCATTTGAGCTAGGCTTTCGAGGCGTCATGTATCATAAAGTCTGCGACGTGCCACAGACGTGAACTGAGAGCTTATGAGGCGCTATCACAAACGACGTCATTGTAATGACGTTAATTAATGCGAATAGATCAGTTAATAATAGTAATAAGTAATAAAAAACATTTCTTTCTATTAAACTTTCAATTATCTATAAAAAGTATGTAATTTTTTTCTTAGATGTGTTTTATACATAGGGTTTTTATTGAAGTAAAAATTAACCAAGATTATTAATAATTATGTTTATTCAAACTTTATTTCCTTTTGAATACAAATTATTCTAGTTATTTCAAAGAATTGTATATACAATTGTTTTCAAAGAAATTGTTAAAATTGTTTTAACAGAGCTTGTTATGAATATACAGTATAAATATCATACATTTGATACATTAATTTTGTCAAACTTTGTATCCACGACCATCAGAGAAGATTTTGTATATATTTTAAACTGTCCTTGAACTCATCGGCGAACGAGCCGTATAAGTATCAACTCGAGGGCACGAGCGCACGTGTTACATACGCGTACTTGTACCTTTACATCCACTCCTTCTCTCATATTATCTCTTGATCTTTCGCCGATTATCCACTGATGACCTTCCGTTTTCATCCATATATTTCTTGTTTTATATATTTCTTGTTATATATATATACACAATTTATTTATGTATTTGTCTATATTATATGTGCACCTATGTTGTCTTAATTGATTTTCTTTAAATACTATTGCGAAAACGTGTTTGTTCTAAAAGATTTTAGATGATTTGATAATTTGTATCAAATTGTAATAGAGTTTGAATTGTAATGTTTTTGTTTTTCAATTAATAGTTATGAATAAATTATTTCGGATATCACAAAATTTCTCTAAAAAAATTAATAAAAATCTTGAGATTACAAATTGTATTCGAAGCTTTTTGTAATAATATTTGTATATACAAATAATATTATATCCTTGTTTTAAGTTATTTTAATAAGTAATATACTTACTTATTATGCGTGGGAAGATTCAATTTTCCATTTCGAATAACTTCTTTAATCCATAACGCGGAATCCTTTGCAGTTCTTGTTCTAAGAGGATCGGTAAAGTTTACTTCGTACAAACCAAATTTCTGACTAAAATGAAAATAGTAATATTTTTTATGAGTATGAAATTTTTATACTTATTATTTATATTTTATATTATCTACCTGTATGCGGCATTCCATTCAAAATTGTCCATTAAACTCCAAATCATATAAGCCTTCACGTTGCATCCGTGACGTACAGCACTAAACATGTATTTCATGTATGAATATAAATATTCTATTCTTGGTGCATCATGTAGAGATCCAAAATCTGACCATCCATTCTCTGTTACATATACTGGAATATTTCCATAATCATTTTTTACTTTAATAAGAACATTAAAGAATCCTTTAGGAACTACCTAAAATAATATTAAAAATTTTTTAATCTACATTTTTATAAATGGATAAATAATTAAATTTTAACAATTAATTAACATATTTCTCATAACGATAAAAAACTTTTCAATATCTATAACAAGGATTTAATTTACATGAAGCCAGCCACTTGACGTTGAAGGCCATGCAGGATCAGTTGTATAAATAATTCCATCATCATTTGGATATTTTGTCGAATCAGAACTAGGCGCAGGACTCGTCAGATAGGAAGTATAATGATTAAGGCCTAGAAAATCAGCAGAACCTCTAAAGATATGAATATAATATTTTATTAGTAATTAAAATTGAGATAATAAATAATAAATAGTAAAAAAGATTTTGTTTGTAATAGTGTTTTATTTTCTCGATTGTTTACTCATAATTAGTAAATCGTTAATTACACGATAATTTAAAATTATTTATATACTATACCTAATATACTTTATCCAATATGAAGAAAATGTTGGTAACCTCGAATGTGATCGTCCTTCCATTTTACTATTTTCTGCAACTCTTTGTTTAACTATATCTGGATAGTCACCCTTTGCTGAAAAAATTGGATGCGCATATCTGCCTAACATAAATTGGAAAGCAACCTCAGAAGAAATAGTATCATTTTCATGTAAAGGATAATAATTGAAAGTGTTTATAGCTATTCCAACTTTTCCGTATTGACGAGTTCTGAATTCGTCATTGTAAATATGATAAGCCCGTGCATGTGCTTTTAACATGTTTGTATTACAAATATATTCCACCGCTTTTTTTGATTGAAAATCTGAAAAATTAAAAATATGTTACTTTTTTATTTAAATAGTTAGGCACAACTAGATTATTTAATTCCTTTAATACATAATTAAAAAATGATTAAATTGATTAACAAACCTGGTACATTAGGAACCCAGTTCTTACAAACTTCGAATGGCTCATTCAAAGTAGCAAACATTTTTACTCTGTCACCAAATTCGTTAAAAACAACCCTCGCATAATCGCCAAAGTAATTAATTATATTTTCATTTTGCCATCCACCAATATCTTGTAATATTTGTGGATGATCCCAATGATAGAGGGTTACAAAAGGTTTTATATTATTTTTTATTAATTCGTCCACTAAATTATTGTAATATCTAACTCCGTCCTTACTAATATTTTCTGGGTCAGCTGTAGGAAGAATACGAGTCCAACTGATTGAAAATCGGTATATTTTCATCTGAATTAAAAAGTATTTTTACAAGCTCATAAAAATATTTAAACGATAAATTTTATATAATTATCTTTTGTTAGGAAAGTATATGAATTGAATTATTTTTTTAATTTACTTACACCCATTTCTTTTAGTAACCGAACATCTTCTTTGTACCGGTGATAAGAATCACAAGCAATATCTCCATTTGCATGATCATAAAACTGAGATGGATCACTATGGGTCATTCGATCCCACACACTTTCTCCCTTATCTTGATTTTATAAAAAAATATCAAGTTATAATTATTGAAATATTTATCTGTCGGAACATTATCAAATAATTCAGTTTTACGCACCACTTGCATTCCAACCTCCTTCTATTTGATATGCTGACGTTGCAGCGCCTATTAGAAAATCGTTAGGAATTGTCAAATCGTCGTCGGAAGCAGCATTGGTAATTCTTAAAAAAGAAATAATTTTTGAACTATATGGTTTATAGTTCAAAGTGTAGTTTAAGGGT
The DNA here is from genome assembly GCA_018906755.1 of Sycophaga agraensis. Lineage (NCBI taxonomy): Eukaryota > Metazoa > Arthropoda > Insecta > Hymenoptera > Pteromalidae > Sycophaga > Sycophaga agraensis. The sequence goes on along the minus strand of JACCIE010000006.1, from coordinate 4,639,895 downwards.
TACTTGCGTTTTTATACAAATTTTAAGATTTGTTTTAAATCAAAAGTTTATTTATATATTTTATAAATTAAAAAATATAAAAAAACTTAAAATATACTCTATATTAAAGCATAAAGAACATGATATAGAATAATATTATGGATGATTACATATAAATATGACCAAGTTTATTTTCATTTTTACTTAATTATTTATACACTTGCATCGGCTAAAACATATAAAATTTTTACAAGGTATAGTAATTTTTATTGAAATGAAATAACTAACTTGCGGTTAGTTTATTATGCAGTATGTTAAAAATTACTGTACCATTTCTCTTAGTGTACAATTCTTCTTTAAAATTACTTTATAAATATTATAGTATTCATTTACATTACAATATATGATAATTTATATAGTTTAGCAAGTCTAACTCAGTTGATATAAAATCTGATACGGTAAAAATTCTTTTTTGATTTTTCCGAATAAACAAAATATAGTAAATCATTTAATACATATAAATTATTTACATTTTGTAGACTTACCCATTGTATATTAGAATGAATGCACATAAACAATATAAATATTGCGACGCCATACTCCTTTATGGCATACACTGGTAAGGTTCTTTACGATACTTCACTGTTATATGAAATAATGCAAATTAATTACAAATTAGTAATAAAATTATGTATTTCAGTTAATTAATTAAAATTATTGAGTCTGGGATAAATTTAAAACAATTGATTTAGAATGAGTGGTATTTTTTAATAACATTTTTTAACATAGTTTATATAACATTGTTTCGGTTAACAAAACCGTCAAAAACATGCCGTTTTGTAGAATAATAATAATAATAATAATTTGTATTACTAAAAATCAATAATTAATATTAAATATCCTTCCATTCAAATATAAATGTATTATTATTTATATTGATATAAATTTGAATATTATTTTAATTTAATTCTAAATTATTAAGTTTGATATAATCAACTTTTTAAAAATTTAATAAATAATCCTGAAAAGACTTTCCATAATAGTTGATAAACTCAATTGTTTAATATCTTGGTGTACTTATAACAAATAATTTTCATGAAAATATTCACTCACATATTATAATTTTTTGGTAGGCTATTAAACTAGAAGTTATTTTTTAAATGCATTTATAGTATTAAGTATATTGTGATATACTTATATCTTCACCAGCACCTCGTTATTTGGCAATACCACAACTGAACTAAAATATCGCTGGGAACTTAAATACCCTTGATGAAATGATGAGATTGGTGTGTGTATCGCACTGATAAAATACCTATGATTAACGTCGATATTGTTTGATTAAAATTTATTTCAGACTACGATAAATAAGATTGAAACGATTGCACTTTTTATTCATTTTATTGAGAATTAGTCTTATAGTAATAAATTAAAACGTAAACCTCAGTTTACTTAAATCTTTTGTATTAGGAAATAATACACTTACAATGGTTAAATATGTTTGATCAGCTTGAATATGCATTTCAATGAGAAAAGAGAAAAGGTTACTTGCAATATTTGTATTTTTTGAACGAGCAAACATTTATGTTTATTGTCATTTATAAATGAGTACAGAGAAATAATATTGTCAAATAAAAGCAAATGAATCAGTAGTTGCTCACCAGAAGCAGCAAGAGTTAGCAAGTAAATTTGTTTATAGTTATACAAAAAATGTAAAAATTAAATTAAAGAAATTACCATATAAAAAACAAATTATAATTTGAATACTTTTTAATATTTATCGAATTACAGAAGCTGATGGTGTCTAGCTCTGCGTCAAAGATCTAATGACCCGCAAGAGCATGAAGGTTCAGCTCGACCTCGACATTCGCTATCAAAGATTACCTCAAGTTCTTGTCTTACTTTTTTATTTAGCACTGCATTTCAATGCATTAACTATCCTAAATTTACTTTTAAAGCAATAAAAAAATCAGTTGTAACGACGGAGTAAACCCTTGCTTAAGATTAAACAGATGGCGCTTACCTGCTCTGTATCCCTCACGGTCGCTAATACACAAAAATTAAATCGTATGCTTTTCCCACATCATTTAGACTCTCATCCGCAGCGTAGGGAATATCTCTGGAAACAAAAATCCATGCGAGCAACAGCACGTAAACGCCATATAAACCAATAAAACTAGAAGCGTCCGTAAACTCGCCATTTACCATTTCTAAAACCGCTTTAATTTTAAATCTAAATACTAACGTGTTCACGCTCACACGATCAAAATGTGGAGAAAATGGCACCGTGCTTTTTCACAGCGGCCAATCGGGACGACACACCCCTTTCAGCCGTTTGCGTCCGCGAAAGAAAACCTCGGCTTTTCTCTCGCCCCGCGAACTTCAAGAGCTTTGTACTATGCAGGAATGCTGATTCGCCGATTTTTTATTGCCCGCACTCGATCCGCTCGCACGCATTCAAAACAAGATATAAAGTGGTTCGAAATAAAGAAAAAAATGTTAAATTACCGAATTATTTCTATATAAATGAGGTATAATAAAAATAAAAAATAAACAAGGTTGTATTTCATCTTAATCCTGAAAAAGTGATTCTTTAATCCACAAATTTTATTATAAAAGAAGCCACTAGATATTTTTGATTTATTATTTTCTGATTTTATAATCTTTAATCTAAAATTTATCGATGCCTCCCAAATAAAATTCGACCATCTCTAAAAACCAAAACCATGCAGGCAAAGACTGTAACTCCGATACATTGGCTATAAATCTTGACGGCGTACTTTTACTCCATCAGCACTCTTGAAAAATTCGAAAGCGCACGCGTCTCTGTTTACGATGTTAAAATAAAATAGAGACAGATAGGTACAAGACGCCCCAAAGAGTCGTTAAAGAGGAAAATCGCGAAGTCTTGGAATTTCCATTTATTTTCCCGGCGACTACGACGAGACAAATACATCACGATGAAATAGAAAATTAACGAAACGAATGCAGAATAATGAACTATTAAAAATATTGTAGTAAGATGAAATAATTTAATGCTAGTAGGCCAAAACAATAAAAGTTCCGTAAAATGACGTTACCTAACTATCCTTTTGAGAGATAAGTGAAGGTTATAGATTTGTCATATATGAACATTAGAAATAGTCGAGAACTTGCATAAAGTTAATTAATTAAATAATATATTACTGAATAAATAGATATTTCAAGATTTTTCTAATTTCCAGAAAAATAGTTAAAAGATCTGAAGCTTTAAATAATTGTCAAATTGATTGCAGTTTATATTGCGTTCGCGCTTTTTTTTTTTTAAAAATTTGTGTTCGCGCTTCAATTGTTATCTCATAATAATATACGTTTCCACCGTTGACAGCCTGTTGAATTGTTCGCGCACTTAGCCATTTTTCATGTCATTATATAGGGACGGACCTGAAAACGTTCTATTCATACCAGGCAGCTCCTTCAGCGGAAGAAATTATGAAATCTTTGTTATATCCCTACAGTAACACTATGGGTTGCGTCGCTAAAACAGTTCGAGCGTGCGCCAAGACCCTTCGTTCGACAAGTTTATATACGCGTCCGAGAAGGAAAACCGAACGATTTATTCATGAGTAGCAGATGTACTTGGGCGTGTATATGAAGAGTGTTTGGATAGAGTTTCTTTCGGACATTCAACCTTTCGTCGGTAGGATGGGACTAAAACTTGAGCTTTTTGGACGGTACAATATGTTTTACCTAGTTTATTTTCTTACTTTATTCCTTCATACGAATCGTCCTCTTTGATTCAATGATTGAACTATCTTAGATAATTCCATATCTTATATTGGATAAAAAAAATGAACTAAAACTTTCTGTTCTTCCTTTTCACAACCTCGTACGCAAATATATCTAAAAACTGATAGAAATTATTATAAATTAATTTTCTTTTTAAGATAATTCAAGCATGAAATTAAACTTGCGTTTTGCTGTACGTATATGATAAAAAAGAACATTACAGATCGAATATTTTTGTAATTAGCTACATTTACTGATTATACATATTTTGAAACAAAGTCTTTAATTTGAGGGAAGAGGAAATCTTCAAAGCATTCTACGTTGAGAAATCTTGAAACTCTAGCTTACAATAAGTTTAACCTTAAATAATAAAAATGCAGTGTCAGTTACTAATCGCAGCACACTTATAAATATACCTACTATAAATATCTTTGGAAAAATGTTCTCCAAGAAATTCAATCTTCAAAATATATATAGTGGATGATTTTGTTACAATCTTTTTATTAACGCATATGTATAAATAACATTTTCTTTAAGAAAATAAATATAAACGTATTTAATTGTAAATTGAAAATAGAAATAAGCTGTGTAAGCAGTGAATGTTTCTACAGAAAGTAGTAAGTAAGCAAAAAATACTGAACAGTCGAAGTAGAACGGAACGAATTTAAATAATCATTTTATTCAAGTAAGGATCAATCATCTTCGAAGTTGTACTATGTTTGATTCGTTCTTTTTTTATGTTAGGTCCCCCGCTACAAGAAAAAGATAAAGAAAATAAGAAGAGAGAAAAATGCGAGCCTTTACACCTTAGATAAACAAATGAAGTTTGTGCTGTGCTTTTGATAGGTTTCGTGTACCTTGACTTTTTGCTTACTACATACTTTTTAAGAAAAAGAATGTAGAAAAGTTAGGAATGGAAGAAGTTTTATCCATTCGAATGTGTAAGATCTATCGACATCTTGTGAAAAATTTAACAAAACTTGTTTATATAAAGACGTAAAAAATAAAATTAGTTTTAGGTGAGTAATGAGTTTAATTGTGGTCCATCCTAATACAGTAAAGTATTAAGCCTCATTTTGATAATAATCTTGTTAAACATTTATGTAAATGTAACAAATTTTTAATATTTTCAAAATTCTTGTGTACTTAATTTTCAATATTTCTTGTGTCATGTAAAAGCACTTACGAGTATTTTAATTATTTTTAGTTTCTAAAAAACACTACTTGCTCGATAAGCGTGCATCGGTCACTTTGGCGGGACCTCGAAGCCTGAAATGAATCTTTGAACCGAAAAAAGGATAGCAGCGTGTGTAAACCACATCCCGCGTCAGAAGCAGTCAGCCGGACCCTGGCTCGGGCGCATGTCGCAGCAGCAGCACTGGCCGCAAATCAGCGAGCGGCAATCGGGCGTCTCAAAAGCGCCCGCGCTGTATTAATCTCTCTCCGCGGTGGTGTACTGCATTAATCAAGCGGGAGATTCCGAGCGGTGCCTCGAGCGAAGCGCGCGCGCGACTCTACTCTCGCGTATCCCCTTTTCGCATAGCTCGACAACGAATGCTAAGAGAGATATCTTGACCGCAGCCGTCTGGCCCCGCATCCACGCGTGTACGATAATCCGATTGCGCAATGCGCACGGGAGGTATTCCACCGCAATTAGCATGATAATTTCGTGATTGGTAATTAAAGCATACCAACAGAGCCCCCGCGCTCCCCCCCTAAACCGTCCCCCCTCCTTACCCCCCACGTTTCCCGATAATACGAGCGATACCCTCCTCGTCGCGCATCTGCGATGCTAGAATTGCGATCCGGACTCTACCCTGTAACCACCGCGACCGCTCTATTGAATATTACTGGGTCACGTTATAATTGTATAGTCGGCGCGTGCGATTACTCGACAGTGAGACATAGCGAAGTACGCTCCCTTCCGCTCCCTTTACCCTCCTATCTCTTTCTCATACATGTAAATTCATACAATCATTTATTTGATGTACCAATTTAGTTAAACCAGGTGAAATACGTTTTAATATAACCGAATAATTTACTCTCGTGATTTTTAAATGATAAAATTTAATCTAAATCAATTATTATTAAATTAAGAATGTAATGATTTTGAATATTTCAAAAACAGTGTGGAATGTAAAAATTAACAAAAAAATGTAGAAACCGAACTTATAAATTCAAATATAATACAAGATGCTTATTAATTATTAAATGTTTAGGATTTGCAGTTATTTAAAATTTATAACTATATATATTATTAATGTTTAAAATCAGACCAAAGTATACAATATTATATATTCAAGCGTGTTTACTGTATGATTATTTTTACGATAATTAATCCATAATTAGACTGAGTTTATTTCATTCTACCTGAATTATTTTGGTTAATTCTTACTTAGTACAAGTGCATAAATAAAGTATGACTAATCTGACTGCTTACTAGTCTATGTAGATCTAGATAAAATTAATCTGATTAAATCTTTGTTTTTATAAAATATGAAAACAATAATTTTGAAGAACGTTATTATTTTAAATAAATTGATTGCAGCAAAAACTAAAATAAAGCATACTTAGATAATATATTACTAGATAAAATTATAATGTACGATATTGTAAACGTTATGTAACGGTGCATCAAGAGGCGCACTATTTATCTCGTGTTCTTACCGCGCTATCTCGGAGCAGGCCTGGTGGTAGTTACAGCGATCAACGCTATTGACCTCCCCAAGTCCAAGAGCGACTACTTGGCCATTGGCAAAAGAAAGTCTGATATTAAGACACTTAGAGAGGGAACTATGAATGCTATGATAATAGTATTGTGGTTACGAAATGAAAATTTACTGGACAGCTCGACTGATAGGACGACTGACAGGATGTGACTAGATTCGGTATTATCTACACGAAGCGGGAAAAGTGCTAAGCATGCAGAAACTGTGGTGGTAAACGCGACAACAAACACATCTTTTTTATGACAAATCGAAAATAGAAGCTCTGATACTGTAATAAGATGTGAAAAGATATTGGCCTCTATAGTTTAATAGGCCTGGTGCCGACACGAGACACTCTGGAAAAAAGAAAGGAGGTCATGACTTGTAAGATAGGAGTTTTATTTATGCCAAAGACTATACTTTTGCGGCTTATATATATTCTAAACATTAAGATCAGCGACTTTTTATCCTGTACATTAGTGCAAGCCTGATCTGTTCTTTGATGAAGTAATAAAAATCAATACTATAATGTTGGGATTTTAGAGGAGAAAAGAATTACGAAAAGTATGCAATTATTCGTTATATGACTTAGCTAGTGTATTCCAAGTTTACTATTTAAAAGTTAGAGCAGTCACAAATTTTTCTGAGTGTTGCGAAAAGAAATGGTTTGTACGCTTCCGACGTAATGTCGAAATGATTCCGGAGGGAATTCCTACCACGGGAAAAACAAGTAGAATTTTAACAGGTATGTTGAGCAGGTCAGTAGGTCACTGCTTGAAGAGCCTCGCACATAGGAAAGCTTCGTACACCCTATATCCACTGTATTTAACATCGTCTCTTGACCTGCACGGATAAAAAAAATTATTACCCAGAAAGGGATACACGATGAATTATTGGAGGCGCATGACGTGAGAGTGAAAGTAAGAATGAGTGAATGAGTTCACCCCCGCTATCCTCGCAGCTTTTTAACCTCTTGCCCCTCATCAAATATTAAAGGCATTCTTTTATAAGTAAAAACATTTCAAAAATGGCCCATTAAGTTAAAACTTTTCTAAAATCGCTCTATTTAGCCGTTAAAGAAAAATTCTTTTACCCAAAATGAATAATTCTGATGAAGACGTATGTTGAATAATAGACTATAATTTTTGAAAACGATTACGTGAGAGAATGAATGTTTAATAATAATCATAATAATAGGAATTTTTGATGATATTTAATTCGTTTGCCAGCATTATTCATTCGTTACTTAATAGTAACTTATTTAAGCGATATTACAAATTGATTATTTAAAAGCGTATCAAAGCTGTAAAGCTCCAGGTCTCAACATCAGCTCTTGATTATTAAAATTGAGATAAAATAATAATTTTTTTGTTGAAAATTGAAATAAAATATTGTTGCTATAAATCAAAGGATGGTTATAAAATATAGGTAAAAATTAAAGGCCGAAGACGGGACATTTCAATTTCGCTATTTCTCATGCAATATCCTAGTATGGGAGGGCAAGAAAGAGCGGAAAATTCCCGTATTCCATTAAAGAGGTCGCGCACCGGAGGCGATAACACTGTGGCGGGAGGCTTTAATCACGCCCTCACAATGGTCGTGCTCTCCCCCGCGCTCGCGTCCTTATCTGCAGCAATGCAATACGTCCATACATAAAATTGATTAATTACTCGGGGCTCGCGCGCGCGCCGCCCGTTAATCACGCGGTCGTTTCATTAAAGCGAGTGAACTCGCCTTTTTAAGGAATGCTATCGCTTACGCGGACCCTCGGTTCATTCGCCCCCTTCTCGCCTGGATTAATAACGGATCGAAGCGCGATTGATCCCCTTCCCCCCCGACCGCCCCAACGAATCGCAATCCTACAACGCAGATACGTATATATATATACATGTAGGTTTATGGGATTAATTCTTTTTCGCGAGTGGAACTCGGTTTATTTGGGCCCGGTCGTATATACGCCGGGAGCAGTCTCGATGACTAATGCAGCATTTGACGTTCGTTTGCCGGTCGTTAAAGCCGCGGCTCCTTATAATCGGGCGCGCACGAAAGCCGGGAATTGGAGGCGAGTCTCGAGGCGGCCGCCCGGAGCGTCGGCCCCCCCGACGAAAGAGGTTACTCGCGGCCCGCGCAATGATATCCATAAAAACCATTAGTATTCCGATCGTTCTGAAACTGGGTTAGCGGTATCAAAGTATTTACGATTGTACGTGCATGATAGCGGCAGACCCTCGCGCCTTAACACCGTGTCAGGAAGCAGCATAGCAATTATGATGGGGAACTGGCGGGTGGCTCCCGCCCCGCGCGCCCTGTACATTTATTTCCATGCAAACGAGAGGAACCGAAGATACTTAATCTATAAGTGCCCCGAGCTGCGGGCGGTATCTCTTGGATTAATGAACGTCTTCTCGATTGTTCCACTTTGCTTCGTCTATCAAAATTCATAAACAGCCCCGTAAATCTTGCCAAGCGGCAAACGCCGAGAGCCGCGGGGAGCGGGTCTTTTAAATCGTGATGCGCGTGTCAAGAAATTAGGACCCTTGGTTAAAATCACACGCGGCAATGCGTTGCGCTCCATTTGAGCCTCTTAAGATTAATTTTTTTTCTTTTTATTTTTCTTTTTATTATATTATTCGTCAAAGTTGTCGGCCCAAGATTTTAATCCATGGGAATAAATTACGAAGTTTGCGGCCCGCGGGCTGATCGACAAAGTATGAAAGTTCGCTTATTAAAATTAATTTTATTAATGTAAAACTTGAGAAGAATTTACCGGCCGAAAATTGACGTAATGTTCCGGCTCACTCGAGTCCCACTTTGCGAGACTCGGCGAGGTTTTTGGCAAACAAAAAACAAAGCCAAAGCCGCACCTACACGCGGCCCCGCGAAGGAAGCCGAGGCCTTTCAATCAAATATACTTACCTCTGACCAAGTCCGCGGACCTGTAACGGAAGCTATGCAAATCAATCTGGAACATATCGCGTAGAAAATCGAGTCCGCTCGGCCGCCAAACACATCGACGCACGGAAAGTCGCAAGTCAGCAATAAAGCCGCGCGGGCCGAGTGCCGGGCAAGCCGACGCACAAAAACCCGCGCGGCGCGCACATGTATGAACTTTGGCTCGTATAACCGCAGGAACTCCAGCGTCCCGGTGGGCCCTTGCACCCGTCCGGGAATGGCCCCCCCTTTTTTTTTTCGTTTTAACTCTCTAGCGCGAGAAGTTCGGTCTTTTCCACGAAGTGTAGTGTCTCGGGGGGGCAGGTCGCGGTCCTCTCCCTTCGACTTTTTTTTTTTTCTAATTGCCGGCCCACGGAAGATTGGCTAAAGGGCTGATTTGCACGCCTTTGCGCGCGGCCGGCTTTGTTGCGCGGGCCGCTCGCGGCTCTTTTTCCTCGGTCGCTCGGCATTCTAAGTAGCCTTTTGTTCGCGGGTCTGAAAGCATGCGCCGGGGGGCCGGGCGCGTGTCCCCGGCGTCAAAGAGGATTGCTCATGTACGACCCGTTCAATATTCATGATTGAATAGATAGTACTGCTTTGGCCCAACTGTGTCTTTAATACCTCGTTAAGATATGCCTCCTGAACGGCTCTCCTATCTTTGATATATGTGCCTAGATATGGAATTGCGCGCGCTGCAGTGCAGCGCACCGTAGTGAAAAATGACGCTCGCCCCCGCGGCTTTCGGTTATTAGGTGTACAATAACAAGCCCATTTCTCATAAGGTCCCTTTTTATTCATTTCGACGATTGCCTCCGTTTTTCATCTTACCCAACAATTGATTAAGCGTTAAAGGATGCTGCTTTCTCTGCATCTGTAATGCGCGGAATACTCTCTTGGAGAAAGCAGAGCTTGCTTTCACGTAGGTTGAGAGGCGAATAAAACGTTACCTGCGCTCGATAGCCAAAGTTTACTAATCACTTTTGGCTACCTTGTAACACGGTTTTTCTCATTGAAACACGTCGATCAAACTTTACACAAGCCATACTTTCCTATCGGCAAGGGCGATTAACATTTTTATTGGCACAAGTATTGCGCGCCGTAATCCGGGTAGAGGCCGTAATCCGTGGGCCAAGTGTCGGCTCACTTATCGGGGCCAAATTGGCCATTGCAAGGGTGCGCAGCTGCTACACGGCCGCAATGTCCCTTAGCCAGAGGGGGGAGGGATAAACCACGCCATCCCCGTCACGGCGATTGATTCGGCGGCCGGCCATCAATCATCCGCGAATCCTCGGCAAATTGCGAATTTCCCGGGATACGCGCGTGAGCGCCGTGTCCTAATTGCGGCTCCGATTTCCATAATAAAAGAAAGAAGGGCGCCGCGGGTGGGGGGGCGGACGGGGAGGCGCCGGCCCGGCGCATACATCGCCCGCGGGAAGAAAGGGCGGCGCGGGTGAGCCCCGCGGACGCGGCTGGCTCGATACCCGCCGCCTCGGCAGTGACGTCAGAGCCGGATGAATGCGGCCCCCGGCCCATTCAACCGGCATAATCGCTCTGTTTTTATTACATCAATTCCTTCCCTTCGCCCCTAATTCCGGAGGCATGTTAATCCGCGCGAGAAATGACGACGGCGAATAATCGCGACTAGCCGAGCGCGCCGGACTCGCCTCGCCGGGCGTTTTTCCCTTTTTTTTTTTCTCCTGCGCCTCCATCGCCTCGATGCCCGGCGTGCTTTAAACTTTGTCCGAGAGCTGATTATGCAAAAACAAAAAAAAAAAAAGAGAGAGAGAGAGAGAGGGAAAAAAGGAAGCCGCCGGTCGGCCGAGCCTCGGGGTGTTCGGCGTGTCGCGAGAGCCCCGAGGCTTCGACGCGGCAGGGAATGATTTTTCCGAGGAGGGCGAGGGGCGGACGAACAACAGCCTCGGGCCACTCCGTTTGAGCCAGCGTTACCTTCCCGTTTCTCTGGCTTTTTTGCTCAAATGGCCGCTGCGGCTCTTTCCCCGCGCTTTAACGGCGCCTTAATTTGTCCCTCGGCTTTTTCTAAAGCGCGCTTTGACCGAGGACACCGAAGCGCCAGGGAGCTTTGTAAGCTCTATCCGCCCGCCGGCTGGGATAGGCCTCCTTACGACTCCGATAAAAATCCTTCTTCCTATAACTATTATTAACTATTTGTTTCTACGTGCGTTCAGCATTTCGCCGTTGGGCAAGTTGCCGTTTCTCGGGTAATTAACCTTTACTTGTAGGATAAACTACTGGCAACCTAAATAACTCGTGGAGAAATTTACAGTGATTGCTATGTATATGCCGTGGCAATTTGTTGAAACGCGCGTGTTAGTATACACATTTAAAAACGAATAAATGAAAATCCATTAAAGTTTTGTTAAAATGAAGCCATTGATTAAATCGGCAAAAGTAGATTGACTTTTCAGCGAATTTCCATCAATATTTCACTGAATTTACCATTAATTTATTAATAATCTGATTTTCACTAAACTTTAATGGGTTCTCACTGATTTATCTCTAAAGAGTACATAAAACGAGCGCATTTAACATTAGCCTTATATATGTATCCGTTAATATAAACAAGTTCAATCGACGGAAACGATGCAGCGATACGCGAACCGCCTGCTTTAATTCCGAGCTCACGATCTCCCTTCAGCGGAGATCAGTCGGTGGAAAAAAAAAAAAAACGCGCGTTTAACGATCGCCCGGGTCCGCGCGATTGCGCCCGCGGAGGGCTTCCCTATATATCGCACGGGCGATTCGCTCCGTTCGCGGGCAATTTGAGCGAGGCCGGTAGTCGAGGCCCAGCGAGCGCCGCGGACGACTTCCGGGGAGTCTCACCTGGGCCGCGGCCTGGAATGCGCCCCGGGTGCTCCGGCCCTTGATGGAGAAAGTAATGGAGGGCGGGGCCCGCGGCCCTCCCGCCGCGATGATAATAACTCACGCGGGCGGCCCCGTCCCTCTGGCTTGTCGCCCTGGCCGCCCGCGGCCCTCCGTCTCTGTCGCTCCTACGCTAGCGGGCGGCGCAGCTGCGCCCCGGGATATTGCGGCAGACGTAAGACCGACGACTCGGCCCGGCTTCCGGGAGGCCTTGTATTACGCCGCGCCGGGATTCCGTAACTGCCCCGCTATAGCCGCCGGAGCCTCGCGGATCCCAGGCATTGATGGCCCGTAAAAGTGTCGCGGGCTCTAATGAGCCAAGTGCCGCGGGCGAATCCACTACCTCCGCAACTTCGTGGGGGGGGGGGGGGGACTAGCCAAGAGACGGTCCCGCGCGATTTTAGCTAGGTGGCGCGCCGGTTCTAAGTGCGCCGCTCCTGATATTTGGAGCGAGCGCTAAAAGCTTTTTGCCTGATCGCCCCGGCAATTGTTTGCTTCGGGACACTCTTCCACGAGCTAAATACTCCCTGCGCGACTGTGCATCTTGCACTTTTCCAAGGATGGTCTAGCCGATTCGCATGTGCTGAGTAACTATCGGTCTACCAATTGGAGCGAGGCTCTCCTTTTTCTACAACTCGCAGCTGTAGCGTGGAAATTATATTTCACCTAAGAAAAATGGAGAAAATGAATAAAGTTGTCACATGACTAACAAAGGGGTTGAGCCGACGGGTCAATGTACGAATCCTCGGCGCAGAAGGGGCGAAAGAACTTTACTCGGTGCTTAAAGCATGCAATAAGGCGGTCACGCGATATGCGATTCTCAACAGTGACAGCTCGAAGGGGAAGTGAGATTTTATTAAAAATTTTTTAGATCGAGGATTGCCGGATGGAGGACTTTCTTTTTCTCAAACGATCCCTGACCTCCTCATGAGGGCACCGTCCGTACTGAATATTTTAAATGTGTGCGTCTCTCGCGTTCTTATCATTCTGGAAAATAGGATCATTTTCACGGCCCAATTCATTGCGACGCGCTCTAGTAATAACTCTATCCGACCATCTAAATTTTCCTCTCGTGTGTTCTCATTTGTAGCCTATTAGCCAGTGGTTTAGTAATGCATTTGGATTATTATTGTCATTATTTCGTATAACAGCATACATATACATCATTTTCAATTTAGATCCTACTAATGCCCAAATATAGAAGATATCTCCTAATTCATCTACTGTGATTAATCGTTATACTAGTGTAAAATAGTTACAAGTGGATAAATAAAATATAAATTCCTTTTAGTCACTCCTAACTCCTCTCTGTTTGCGTATATATAAAGGAGTAATAAATAGAATTTCCATTTTTTGAATTTATTTTAGATGAACTTTGCGAAAGAATCGAGTTGGCTTTTAGATTTTTATTTTTAAATCCAAAATGCAAACGAAAAGAGAAGAGGAGAAGTAACGGGAATAAACGCAATTTTTTTTAACTTCATGTAAATATATAAATATTTATGGAATATTTTACTTTTCGTCAAAACTTTTATATTATACAACAGTCAGAAGAAAAACCTCGATATTTGAAAAATATACAAGATCGTCTTAGTAATTAGCAAAGGCCGGCTGCGCAAACAAATTTCGCTCTACAATATAAATGTACGATGATAAATCATCGAGCGAATTTCCGAGTGGATTTCCTTCGAGCCCCCTCCTTTGGGAGCCCCGGCGAGGAAACCACTCGATACGGAAAAAGACCGCGAGGCCGCTGCAGAATTTCCCGCAACAAAAGCTAATTAAAACGGAATCGATTTTCCGAGTTTGAGCGGCGGCGCGCGGCCTGTCGCCGGGCCCGGCTGTCATGCGCGCGCCGAAGGAGCCGCGAGGCCGGGGGACTTTATTAAAAACTTTCAAACAAAAGGCATTCAGCGTGCGAGCATGGGTGGGGAGAAAGGGAGGCCGATAGCCCTCCCCCTCCACCCTCTCGCCCTGCCCGAATAAGAGATGTTTTTAATAAAACCGCATCTCGGCTACTCCGGCGCCCGGCCACCGCCTCCTAGGCTCGCTCCACTTTCTCGCTCCGTCGGAGCTGCCTTTTCCCGTCTCGACTCCATCGGCGCTTTATCGCGATCGCGTAAACCCTCCGCTCCCATCGAAAGGCGCTTTGTTTGCTAGCTTCATTTGGCCGCTTACGCTCATGACATCGGCCGCGCATGATTAAACGACTCGGAGCCTGTCCGCGAAACGAGCCGCGAATTATCTAATACCAACTGCCGAGTAATTTTCCTATTAATATATCGGCTTTGTTGTACATGCTGGCTGTTATCAGAGCCTTAAGCAGTGCTGTGGCAATCTACAAAGTATCTGTGTCAACCGTTGATGTATTTACTTGAAATTATATTTTCTATGTAGAAGATTAAAAGCTCCACTGACGTCCTTAAGGTTGATAATGGTTTGATCGGCAATTTATAACATAATAAATTTCTTATAATGTTACATTCGGTCAAGAAATATTCTACTTGTAATTATCGGATAAATTGTATATCAATGTATTTTTTATGCTTTCATCAATATTACTCCAATTTTCAGACATATATAACCAAGATTGTGTTGTTCAAGAATAATTTTTTATGATTTTTTCCATTTTTGATGGCTACTATGACTAGTGAAAAATCGCGTTTGACAATGACAATATTTCAAAATTTTTAAATTCAAAAAGAAACAGGATATATTTTCGAATAGTTTCTGTATGTTAAATAGAAACACTAAGGCCTCGACTAGATCAATATAGGTTCATTTCATATATAACACGCAGCTTGGAATGCAAGTATTGATAGAACAATAGTCTTAATTTAAGGTTTATTTCTATTATAGAGCAAAAATAAATATTCAGCCTATTATAAAATAAATATATAATTAGGTTCAAAGTAACACGTATTTTTATAAATAAACATGTGTATAATAAATACAGTATTTTTACATCTTTACCACGAAATTTTCATAAGATTGAGGCAAGTTGTTTCCTGTCAAAACGACTGCGTAAGATCAATGATGCGAGAAAATCGTGATAATTTGATAGTAAAAATTGTTATAAAACTCCCAGAAATTTGAACAAGGCCAACAAGTGCAGCATGTCCCACAATAATCTTATTTCCAAAATTTATGCTATCACTTTAGAGGAACATAATCTTCCGCTATTCCTTTATTTAATTACTTATCATGATTTCTAGAAAAATATATACCGTACCACTTTTCCTGTAGCGGCGGTAGTAAACTTAGACGACTGAATTCACTCGCATTTGACCGTTGTCACGTTCCCGCTACTTTCATAAAAATTTTGCTCCCTCTCTCTTTCATATCTCGGTGTACATGTGCGTCGACCCTCCCCCCCCCCTCCCGGACACTTCTACTACCCTCTTGCCCTCATCCCCCTTCCCGCGTTCTCTTTACTCGCGCAAGAGAGACTGTGCGAATGCGCGAGTGCCGCGCGCATCGAAATCCGTACTGCATACAAAATATGCACGGGCTAGTACCCGCGTATGCGCGCCTCGTCTTAATATGCGGACTATAAGTAGTCGAGGCAATAAATGAATGGGCGTTTTGGGAAAAAGTGTGTTTCGCGCGGACGGGCTTTTCGTGCGGCTCACGCGAAAGTGCACCGGAGAGAGAAGCAGACTCGAGGGGGAATGAAAATTTCGGAGCTTCTCCGCTCGCTCGGCGTACCAAGCGGAATATTCAGGATTGTCGGGTTCAAATCTAATAAAATGTTTATGTTTTTATTGAGTGTACTTGACTCGAGTGTCGTTTCAAAATAAAATGATAAGCATTGTAATTGTCTTTTAGGACGCCCACAAAATTGCTCAGTTAATTTTGTTATCTTATTCAGTAGCCTCCTATAGTCAGATAAGGTCAGAAAAACAAGGTTTATTGAAATAATTTAAGTTGCTTGACTAATATAAACATAATCATAAATTATAATCTTTTGAAATCTATATTCTTGTACATAATAAAAAAGAATATTGAACATATGAAGATTGTTAACTTACGTTTGT
Organism: Sycophaga agraensis; assembly: GCA_018906755.1. Classification (NCBI taxonomy): domain Eukaryota; kingdom Metazoa; phylum Arthropoda; class Insecta; order Hymenoptera; family Pteromalidae; genus Sycophaga; species Sycophaga agraensis. The sequence continues at coordinate 4,623,592 of JACCIE010000006.1, read as the reverse complement.
AGCCTCATTCTTAAATACATATGTTATAATGAATTCCTGCACAATTGATACTTATTTATTGTTTATGCTAGAATATAAATAAGTTATTGTACAAGATGGCGTTTTGTACACATATTCCATTTCATGAAAATTCAAATTGATTTGTGTTTGTAATTCAATATACAATCGTCCATTTTAAGACGACCTTTTCCTTTATTATTCATGCAGTTAAAGCACACAGAGCTGGAGAGAATTGAAATTCTGCAAACTAAATCTTTAAGACATAACTCTTTTACACTTACATGAATCAATTTATCTCGATGAATAACTGCGAGCAGAGTAAACATATTAACTTTCTGTAAACTATAGACACAAGTTTGATTTACAGTATAGATTCGACTGTATATACTGCTGTCAGCGTAGGTCATCGGTGTAAATAATTTTAACGCCTTAGAGATAAATTATTATTTAATACTCACGATGCACTTTCGATGGCTTTTGCGATCGATCGATTTAATGTTTGCGAGATTAAGTAGGGTAATTAAGTGTAGAGCCTCAGAGTAACTGCCACGAAGATGCCCTTTTGCGCCTCCTTTCCGACCTTTTTACTTGGTACTTGGCGAGGTAGCGGACATTGTCTTCCTGAGGAGGCACGCGCAGGGAGCATCCCTTCTCCTTTTTGCGAGGAGGTGGTAGTCTGCCGGTCGCGAAGAAGTGGCCCGTTTTTTTTTTATGGAGAGCAACAAGCGCTGGCGACGAGGGCAAGGATTGGCCATCAGGCAAAGAGAGATTAGTTGGTGAGATTCAGGTTAGCCCGGTCGGGACATAAAAGGCACCAGCGGGCGACTGGTGCGGTCGCGAACTCTGCTCACGGCAGGGAGCTGCAGTCAAGCCTTGGTAGGAGTAAACAGCTCAATGGGCGCGCGCCGAGTTACTCACAGTACGTACTACAAATTTGGAATGAAAAGTCGCTCAGGTGAACTCTTAGTAATTTATAATATCATATGTACGGCAATGCAATATTTTAAAACTGTGTAAGATTAAAAACTTTTTAATATTTCATTATTTTAGAGCAAGGCACAAACTTTGTTAATTTTAATTTATATTATTAACTGTACTTAGATAATTTGTTATTATATTCACTATTTGAACTCCACTTCAATTTTTACGTGACTGATAATACCAAAGTAATAAGTAGGTGGCAAAACTTGATTTAGAAATTTACAGATCGAAATCAGTGGCAGACAAACGATCCCTTTCGAACAGAGTATTAAGAGCATCTCAGAGTCAATAAAGAAGTTTCTATGCCCCGAAAAGCTTTGTTTCTCCCTTCCTTTGAATGCTCCTTTCAGTCTTCCCGCAGTACATCAATAAACGACTTTGTGGCCTGCCTCGATTTTCGTAACGAATCGAGTTTCGGCACGACCTCAACAAGTCAAGCGCCATCGATCCTAAAGTTTTCAACTGCATACCTTCACAGCCCTTTGCTTCGTATCTCTAAGCTCGCGTTTGTAATTTCAAATTTGCGCTAGAAATTGAATCGTTGTCGAATGTAAAGGAAACATTCACCCTACTGGGTGTAGTTTGAAAGTTTGCATGCAAAACAGCGCTTTGCCGTTAGTATTCGAGGCTGACCCTAAATCATCACGGAAAATATTTCTTGCCTCGCCTGTATATTTGCCCTCCTGGGCCCTCTTTTACAGAATCGCCTCTCGTTCTCCCCACTTTGCGCAGTCTCGACAGTCAAGGAAGGAAATATCTATTATGAAAGGGATGTAGGGGTTACTCCAAGGAAATGGCAAAATCCATCCTGAATTACGCTGCGAGGTTGAATAATGCATTTGCGCTGGTGGATAATGAAACTTTTCATTCCTCGTTTTTATCTACGGAATTTCATTATAGAACTACATGACAATATTATATTATTATGTACTCTTTGTGGTACTTTCATATATAGATTATTTAAAATATCACATAGGTCTCATATGCTTAAAGGTTACATGTGATGGCTGATCACAAACAAGAATTATTATTGCATCTATGAGTATTTTACACATTCTGCAAAATGAAAAATGACAAGAAAAATTGAAAAATCTAGAATTTTTGTTACATCAGTCGAATGATATTTAAATATTCAGGCAACTTGAATAATTATGTTTTAAAATATTTCAACAGGTACGACACAGTATAACATGGACTTGTACATTTTTAAATAATAATTTAATGCAGTACAAAATGATAACTACAAAAAAATAAAATTACTATTAGTAGTATCTTGAAATATTAGTTAAAATAGACGAAGTTGTGTTATTGTGATTTAACCGGGTATACATGTATACGTAAACAAAGTAAAAATTTAGTAACTGTAGATCAAGGAAAAATGCTCTCGTTTTCGTATGCATCTGAATGTGTGCCTGGTCTCAATGCGGTCGTCAATTTGTGGCAATAACCCAGAAAAGGATCTTGAAACAGTAGCCCAATGTGCTTGCTGCACCGATGAAACTAAATTAAGAATAAGACGTTAGATCCCGAAACCTGTAGAGAAGTTTTAGTAGATAGAAGATTTTTATTTTTTTTGTGACTATTTATACTCTCATGAATCTGCATATCTAACTTTTTGAGTTTTAATTATTTTGTTATAAATCAACATCGATAAAATAATTAATACAAAAGGTTTTAACGTATCTAAAAAGTAAACAATCTTATCATTGCTATGGATAATGTCTTTGTAATAATTTCCTTGTCAAATTGTCGCTTGCATCAGGTTACATACAATAGTTTTCCGGGTATCTTAAATTTTGAGGGCCATCCAAATGTGTTAACTTTTTTTCTATCTCCAGTATACTGTAGCTCTTCTCCTACAACCATAGACGAATTAGCAGTAGCAATTAAATTTAATCCCGCCCTAATACAAGGGTAGGTTTCGGCAATTGCGCCGAGCGTTAACTCCGAAATGTCACCAAATTTCGCGGGAGGACTGATGTTTACAGCCACAGAGACAGCAGTGGCCTCCAAGTTTATTATGCGGGCGGGGTATAGCATCCCCTGGCCCTCGTCATAGCGACTTCCCCTCTCAACCACCGAGTTCTCCGCTCGGCCATGTACTTTCCGAGGGGCGGATGAGTCACCGACCAGAGGCGTTTAACGTCCACCCGCGGCTTTCAATAAAGGAGCGCCAGAATGATAACATGGCCTCCCTCCGACGTGTTCTCGGTGTACGAACTGCTCCTGTAATGGGCCAGTGCACCCGGTTCGCCAAGTTTCACCTCGTATACCACCAAATGACCGGCAGTGGTGTAAGGACGCCCGTTCGTCCTTTATACTTTTTACGATATCCACTTAGTTCTTCACACGTCCATTAAAGGGCCCCATTTCAGCTTTAAATACACAGGTAGCCTTTGCTTAGAATCACCAATTCCCCTGAAAGATAGAATAATTGCGAGGAATTGCGAAGGGGAGGCGAGTATTGCTCGCATAACGGAGAAAAATTGTGCTTTCCGCCAACTGTCGAAATTTCAGATTGGAGGATTAAATAGGATATCGCTGGATGAATGGGATGTAGGTTAGATATAGAAGATTATACAAGTCTTTGATAAATTTAGAGAAGATTTATATCGATACTAGACTCGTATACTATTTTGAATATTATATATATTGCTTACTTTTTTGGCACTTGGGTTATTGATTAATAAGGAAATATTTCATCTACAGATCCAAAAGTGCGAACGAATTGACGCGTTTCTACGGTTTAATCGCCTTAAAATCTATAAATCCATTATTGCAGCCGCGCTTTTGTGCTACTCGCGAACTCGCAAACCAGGCGACCAACTCCTAATGCGCTCCAGCATTGGGCAATATCCATTTTCGATATTTCTTCTAGGGTGCAAGAGGGAAAGGAGGTCACGGAACGAGATTTGTGCAAAGGCCACATGAATATTTTAAATTAAAAACGGTTGTTGAGGAGCAGAAAGGAGAGAACGGATAAAAGTAGCCGAAGATTATTCACCTTCGGGATTTTCATGAAAGGACCACTGAAAATTTACTTTGATTGAATCTATTGGACTCATACAGCCGTCCAAATTTACCAGTCGAGATACGCGCGGGCTTTTATTCTTCCGCGAAATGCCATTCGAATATTTCGTGTACTGTGTTTGATTTTTTATATTTGCCTTGTATTTTGGCCTGTCAGTCGTGATTTAAATGGTTTGAGTACTGATACCCACTCATTCCCCCTTTTCTGTAACGATTCTATTGTACTGTCAAATCTTTTCAGAGTTCATTACTATATTTTTAATGTTTATATAATATTTTCTTTACAGAATTACACCATCTTATATTATTATAAAATCAGTAGATCGTATTAGATACAAAAATATAAAAAAAAAATTCAGTTTAATGAGCATACATACGTGCGATTCAATCATTTTTCACTTTCTTGAAAACAAATCTCAAATCTGAAAGTTCAACCACTCATAAATTCGATCCGCCTATGTAAGCATAAAAGGTATTGCAAAAAGTGCATCTCCATAAACACAAAGATAATAGACATAGATTACAAGCTCGTATCGCAATCGAATCGCAAGTAAAAGTGGAAATTATCTTACCTCGGGCGATGAGGCGCCTCTCGATGATCCCGATTCACAGAGCTGCGAAGCCCTATAAGCGTGGTTTGGAACTTGCCAGCCGTTCGGTTGATGCGCACGTATATAGTACTATAAGATCGGCGACCGACTTAGTAGGTCGAGTATTCAGGGGAGTTTTACTATCACGCATCTTAAATTCCGCGCATTTCCTTTAAAAACTCCGCCCGCTTCTTTTTCGCTCGGCCTTTTGTCCTCTTCAGTCCGTAGGCAAGAAATATCTTGGATACAGGATAACCGAACACTATGTATCGAGATATTTTCCTTTATACGGAGCATCTATGCTTATCGATTTCAACAAACCTAGTAATATGGGCTTTGATTTTGTGAGAAGGTCGGTGGGATATGGTTTCGTAACAAAAAAGCCTGGGTCGTAGTCCATGCTTGCCTGAGGGAGATGCGCTGGATTATTTCCGTCTTATGGGGATACAACATTAGCCTCGCCATTAGTTTTATATGAATTTGAGAGATAGCACAAAATTTATTAGACAGATTGATGTACTAGTAACTAAAAGAATTTTCATTTATCTTATTGTATTATTAAACTAACTAATAATATATATTAATGTACATAAATGTATAATGATTTCTTTCTTATTTGTTTTCTTATTCAGACTTAAATATATACGAAACAATAGTAAAGCTTTTATTCTATATTCATCTATAAAGTGTACATATATTCCATGCGGGGTATTTATCATGATATTTTTTTGTTTATTGGACGAAATAAAACTTAAAATATTATAAATATAAAAATATATACATCGTTATCATTTGGAGTTAAATAAATGCTCAACAGTTGCACAATATAATCTTCTAAATATTAAAGATTTGTACACACTTATCAAAAATATTGTCATATAGTCTTTAAACCTTGAAAAGATATTCGCAACTTATCAGATAACTATTTCTAAACGATATAGTCCATTAAATATACCTAGGAGTGGTTTCTAACCCCTGAAATAGCATATTGTAATTCCACGATCCGTAAACTGATCGTTCATCGATGAGTTAAATTGATTTCGAGTAGTATGGATTACAAATTCGATAAAAAAATTTTGCAATTATACTTTCCATGTTATATACTTAAAAATAATATAATGTTAGATACATTTTTATCTAAACTGATAATCTTGCCATTTCGATGATAATTTTAATTATGTATCGTGTTGCATAATATTATAAATATGTAGACCAAGGGTTTACGATAAACAGAGAAGTAAGATGCTCTTGATTTGGGAGATTTTAATTCTCACAAAAATAAAAAAATAAAGACCTATTGTCTTATTATAGTACTATATTATTAAATATAGATATTAAATAGCTCGAATAATTTCTGAATTAGTTTAAAGTTAAATGTCAATTTTATTAATTAAAAATCTTCACTAGTACAAGAGAAGAGGGATAGATATTCCGCGACACGCATAATATGATTGTAATATGTTGAGTTGAGACTGTCATGATATGCAAAGGAACACCATAGGTGTGCACCCAGTCGTGGTACACCTAACTCTGAGGCCACTTTCCGGAATACCATTGAGTTTACGAATCCTACCTAAAATTTCCACCGGCGAGGGAAACTCAGAGAAGTCCCGCCGCGGAGACAAAGACCGAGGTTTCCCGGCGAGACAGAGCGAGTCGAGTCAGGTGGGTAGGTGGGGCGACGGGCGGTAGGATAAGCCCCCACCGCGACCCGCAAGTAGCGGAGATATCGGCTCGAGGCTCTAAAGGCGCGGAGGCGAATTTCGGGACTTACTTCCTTCACGAGCTATAGACAACCTCTGGCATTATTTTACATTCTTCTATTTATATTAATATTTCATATGAATTATTATTCTATCTTGATCCCACTATTCGTGTAAAAAAATAGTATTTGAATATGGTATTATATAAATCTTGGTTATGTTTTGATAAATTTATCGAATAAAGCTGGAGAACTTTATATTATATAAGTATAGAATCAAAATATTTTTATCATTGAACATTGATTTTATATAGATATACTGCTAACAGATGTATTATATTTTCTCTCGCATGCACAGATAATGTTATTTGACCATTTAGAAGATAACACACACAACGTGATTGCTACGTAGTACGCTTTCTATCTGCGTTTCGTCTTTTAACTCTTCTTACAAAGTGAAAAATAAATTATGCGATTAAAGTTTAGTGATATTTAACGTCTACGTAATTATATGTTGATTGGAATTGAAATTTTAATATTTTTAAAGTTCAGATAATACAAATTCAGATTTAACTGCATTACGAGAATCGTCTTTGAAGATCATAGAACACAGATACATAACCTTTATAAAAAGCTTTTATATAAGATTTCGATTGATTTTTGAAAATCATTAATATGCAGTGTATCAAGAGTAATTAGCTTCTGCTACTAGTTTGTCATTCTGAAGTATAAAAATTTTGATAATTTTTTTCTTGATTATAGAAATTGATGATGAATTTTTTATTCAAGCAATGGAACGAGTCCATGAAATTTGTGTTGAACCTATACGATCTGTAAGTTATTATAGAAAATACTTAATGTAAATATAAATTGTACAGAGTAAAACTGTAAAACATCCCTGTATTATAATATCTTATTATCTAATGACTTTATCATGTGTCAGGTTGATTCTTGTAGATAAAAATGTACAAACGAATTTTTCTGTAATATAAGATCAAAATATAATTTAATATTATTTATCATGTTGTGTAATTAATAATTTTAATTTTTATCTAGCACTGGGATAGTTCATTATTCATTAAAAATAGAGAAACTCTTGTAATAAATTCTGAAAGAAATGTAAACGATTTGCGTTTTAAATTAGGTTTCGATCACATGTAAGTTTTTAAATCATATAGTTAACATATAATAAAAGAAAAGTATTAAAGTATTAATATTATTACATATTACATCAATTACCTAGAGAATTATTAAATTCAGTAATGGAAAATAAACCAGATATTCTATTAGTCTCGGATACAGGACATCTTCGAACATTAACCGTGAATTTTATATTTAAAATTTCAGATATACAAATAAACGGTAAAGTTCGAATTTACAATGTCCTAAACAAGTATTTGGAATCTTCGTATACGTAAGTTATATGCTACTAAAATAAAAGTAGCTTTTGAATTTAGAATTTATCAGGTATTTTATCCATAATTTACCTATGTTTTGGAAATTATTTAGGAAATTAGTACAGATTATTTTAAAATAATTTCCTTCCCGAATCATCCAAAATTTAAATAAATAAAATCATTAAATATTTATAATTGAGTTAAATTTTATAATTTCTAGACTAAATTTAAAGAATATCAAATTGAAATCTATTGTTGGCCTTCGCATTGAAAAAGATAGTTATCATGTTAATAACATAATTCATGAATTAATTGATGCTAAAGTATCACTCGTATACAAAAAGAATTCCGAAATAATTCCCGTCTGTAATAAAACGCATTCAAATGATACAAGTAATATATATGCTATAAGTGATAATTAAAATAAGTATAATATCTCATTCATTTATATATTCTACTATATTTCATGCATTTTTTAGAATCGTCACTTGTAAAATATATTGTAAATAATGGTATCAAAAGCTCAAAAGATACGATAGAACATAAACTTCATAATGCTTTCCATCTAACACCTGTTAGTATATCGTTAGGTAACTTATTTTGTTATCGGGAATCTTTCAGGTATATTAGTATATAATGAACATTATTATTCACTTATAAAAAATAAAATTATTTACATGTATAATAATATTGATATTACAGAAAATATACAGAAGAAGTAATAGCAATTTTTAATTCACTAGTAGATGAAGTTATTGATAAAACAAATTTACAATTCCTTGAAAAAGGATCGAAAATATTATTGCCAAACATATCTGTAATATTAAATTTAAAAAATAATAAAACAAAATCAATCCAAGCTAAAGGAAATTCTTTAACTGGATCAAACTTTTTAATTCGGAAGAAAAGTGTTTCAATTTTTGAAGAAAATAATTTATTATTTCTGTATGTTCCAGTTGATTTTTCGGATTTAAATGTAAAATAATCATAACTTTATTATATTTTATTTTTATACAAAATTAAACTATGGGGTACATAATTTTTACAAACGTTTCTGTAGATTAAATACGCATTTTTTTCTCTGAAATATGGAAACTTAGACAGCCGATCTTTTGACATTCATGAACATTATAAGACTGAAGGATCTTATTTAACTATTGTACTGCAAAAGTTGGAGCAGAATAACGCAGATCTTAACTTTGATCTTAACTTAATTGACTTCAAAATTACAAACTTTATGTGAGTATTTTACTATTATGTTTAAATAAGAAGTGAATAACTGTGATATTTATATTTCTTAAATTTTAGATTTTTAGATTCTGATAATCAGTCATATCTTGATTTATCTACAAGAGCATGGCTGAATAGTATTTTTGAATTTCAAATAGTACCTATAATTGAAAAAGAATTTGAAATTTATTTGAGAATAGCAATGGTATCGAATAAATTGAATGCATTGTTACGGCAAAATATATAGTTTAATAATTTAATTTTAATTTCCACTGTTGTTATAATTAATATTAAGAAAATTGTAAATAAAAAACAAAATAAAATCATTTTTAGTATTACGTTTTTAGTTTCTGACATTAAAAAATATTACGAGCATTTTAATGTAGAATGTATATAATATTGAAAATCATAAATTTATTTAACAACCTGTAAAATAGTATTTTCTATGATACAATGAATTTTGTCATTTTTATCAAAATTCATTGTAAAAAATATTAACAAAATATTTCAATTATATTTTTGATATCGAGGACGAACACGTCGTAAAAAGTGCCATTCAACTCAAGAAATATTACAATAATATAAATAGGTCATATATGAAATATCTGTAAGTTAACAGACGCGTTAAAACGATGTCGGGGGACAGAAGGAAGGGCATCCCTTAGTTCACTGACCCATAAAATATAGGGCATTCGGATCAATTGGAATTTTTGAATGGCTTGAACAAGGGGAGGAATGTTGCACGCCAGTGCACCAGTGGTCCTCGCTCCCTTCTATGCGTGTAGATATTCGACGATCTTTCCAAGCGCCTGTGGGCGTATAGACGCGTGCACCAGAATCTCCGCTATCCCCGGTTCGCAGGAGCGGTAAAAAAATCCCGCTGCCTCAGCGAGTTTTCCCCGGTTCAGCAGCCATCGGCCGCTAAGTGGGAGCCAACTCGGGCGCGCGCTGTGTTATTGTTTTCCTCACTCGGTTTGCAGCGGGGTCGCGCCCCGCGCAGAAGGTCCGAGTGTCCCCGCGCTGCAGTCGCTCGCCTCTCCGTGTATAAATCAACGATCCGATGGAAAATTCTGCTGGGTAAACAGAAGCGGCAAGGGTTTTTGGGACTGCAACGGAGTTTTCTATTTTTCTTCCTATATGCATGCCAAATATCCAATGGTTCCTCGCGGTTCTTTTGTGTGTATAATACATTCAATAGTTTTGAGTCGAATGCCTTCGCGTTTTGTGAAAAATCGAGGCTTCAACAATGAAGCATGATGTTGACTCATCAACATTGACTTGAATTCAATATTGCAAAATGATGAAATAATTATTGAAATTCTCTTCAAGGGACTAAATAGTATTTCCGCAGTTTATTGCTTACTGGGCTCAATTTGTGCAATATCAATGGAAACGAAATTAGAAAACAATTGCTAGAAGTCGGATCTAGAGGACACAAAGACGTAAACCTCGGCCGCAGACTGCAGACCCACAGTTCCGGGCGCCCGATGCAAGCTGAAGTAGCTCCCAACTGCTGCGGGGGCGTCGCGCGGCTTCCCAGGATAAATGTGTATCCATTTGGCTTGCCGGCGCCTAGAGCATCTGCGACCCTTTTTGGGTAAACGAGGAAGGCACTTCCGGGCCGCTCCGTTACCTAAGCCCTAGGTCGCGAGGATTGATTCTTCCCGGGCGCGGCCGGGCCACCTGACTAATGGCACTCCGCGCCGGCCCTCAAGGAGTTCGCGCACCCTTTTCATTTTCTTCGGAGACTGTGACGGAGGAGGCGATTATGGCGAGAATCCGACTCTCGCGATTAAGTTCTCGGGAGGAAGGTAGGAAGGTGCCTGACGAGTAAGAATACGGCAGGAAATTTTGAAAACGATTGCTCATTTTCAAGAGGGGCTACCATTTTCAAGGAAATAACGCCGTTTGCGAAAGTGAAACTGAGACGCTTCCTAATGAATTTGGAACTATTTAATCATTATACAAACGCTCGGTTTTATTTCTCTAGAGTATAACGATTTAAAAGAAAATAACCGTTATTGCTATGATTATTGTACCTCGTAATTCCAAATTTTCATTTAGTTTAACCTTTGAAAGGGAATTACACGGTATTACATAGCGTTATTAAGCTGATAACGGTATTAATGTCATCCTGATCTATATGATACGGAAAGATTTTGATACGATGAACCAGTTTCCGTGTATCAGAGCTCATTTCCACTAATAATATTGAAAGGCTATTTAAATACGGTGCTGGTTAAATTTAATTATTAATTACAAACCAAAATATAACGAACAGAAATTTAGTTTTCAATCTCTAAAATATATGAAAGCTATTACGCGGTACTCCGATAAGTGATTTAAAATTTAAAGGCTAAAGCTTTGGTTATTTTGAATGTTCCATTTGTGCATAGCCGCGCGGGTTAAACAGAGAAGGGCCTCAAGGCCGCGAGTACGAGCAAAAGTAAATAATGCTCGCATACACAGCGCTTCGCCGAATTTTTCTCCAAATAAATTAAATTTTTCATGTGTGGCAAAAATGCGGCCAAAAAGTATTTATGTATAAATTATTATATAGTAGATTTTGTAATAAAAAGGACCAAAGCATTGTAGTTAACGATGCTGCTAGTAATTGAAATTACGAATTATCCGTAGTTTATATTAATTATAATAAATTTACAGGCGGGATTTGTACGAGTACCTGGTGTGTGTTAGTTCTTTTCAGAGTCTGGGGCCGTGTCACGAAACTGATTCATGGGTTCATGATCATTGATTCATGCGGGAGCTCCGCTCCTAGAATCTTTGAGTCGGTGTACTAGGAGACTGGTTATTCTTGTCTGGATGTGTTGGCTTTAGGTGGTCCGTACCTATCCCACCAGTTTTGTATTTTAATTATAGAAGCGAAAAAGGGGGAGGTTGGCTCGCTAAAATAAAAAAACTGCAAGGGGAGGGCTATGCTCGGGGCCGCGTTCTGGGAAATAAGGGAGCACACCGAAGGCGCTCGTAGGGGGCGCTCACCACGTAAATAGGGGGCCGCTGTACCCACTGGTTCAAATTCAGATAGTTCACCGAAACTATTATCAAAGTCTGTCTGTACTCAATTACAATATTATTTATTTAATTTATTCTACATATTCACTATCAACCATCTCGACCTTTCCTAGATCTACTTTGTGTCTACAACGCAAACTGTGCGTCAAAATGTTAAAAATAAATTTAGTCATGCTGAACACTGCCTCTATAGCAATTTGCGTATATAACCAAAGTTAAAAAAATTCAAATGATTCGCCCCCTTTCACCGACGCAAAGATTCTTTTATTAATGTTCTCAAGGAAGCTGGAGCGAAGAAATCCACAGTTCGAAACTCTCCGAATCAATAAAACGCGAATTGATAGAAACATCGACGTCAATTCGAGTTGCAAACTGCGGGATAACTTGCTGGACTTCCTCAAAATTCTCATTATAACTTGCGAGCCGGCAACGATGCGCGCTAACGCCACTCGTGGCATTCCCGCGGGTGAAAGTTTCGAGGCGCGCGCGTGAGCCCGCGTTTTATACACCCGCGCCTTTGAAACCTTATACGCGAGGCGAAAGGGAAACCTCCTACGGGCGTAAGGTCGATCGACCCCGCGTATGCCCCCTTGCGCGTCCCCATGGTGGAAAAAAAAAGAAAAAAAAATTTAATAAAGTCGAGGGCGACGGAGGGAAAAACTGCTCCCGCGCGGTCGCTCGGGTTTCGCATGTGGAATTGAACGATGCATGCAGCGGCTTTGAGCCCCTCGTGAAATGGGTAGCAGCTGTTGCTCTGTCCGAAAAGTGCCGTATAGCAAAATATCACCCCGGCCGCGCAATATATATTCCGCCGCGCAATCGGCCGGCCGAGAGAGCCACTGGCCCGCCGCATCCGCGGACCATTTTTCCGCGATTTTCCGGGGCACCGACACTGAGATTGATTACATTATCGCCTCCGCGCCCTGCCGTTCAAATTCGCATTTTACATTTCGCATCACGAGAATCGTCTAACTTGTAATTTCTTCTTTTTTGCAGGTGAGTCACAGTAAATACTACAGTAAATATTCGTCTTCAACTGCGTAAGTAGCAATATTATTTGTTTTTATTATGTTGAGCAATTGAAATTTTATACACTGAATGCTATCGGTTGTTGGTTTAATAAATATTAATCAATGAAGAATTAGCAGCATTAAAGAACCGTACTGTAGTAATGTAAGGGAATATTCAAATTGCTTCAGAAGTTGAGTTTCTTTTAAACAACTTTATGTTAACAAGTGATGGATTAGCAAGTCTTTTACATGCGAAGAAAAAGTTAAAGTGATTCGGGCAATTATACAAAGTCCAGTCGAAAAGTAGGTCAAATGCGCTGCGATTTTTCCATTAACAAGTATGAAATAAATCGATCACTAATCAAATGCAAAAATTTTTACGCCCTGCATAGTGATATTCAAACTTTTATGGAAAGTATAATTTACAAAAAAACCAAATAAAATATTAATACATACAAATAATGAGTCAACTATAAAAGCATGATTAACATTTATATTCATATACTTCGCAATGAATTAAACCATAAATTAATATTCATCTTTCAAATATTATAAAAGAATAATATCTTGCAATACATGTACCTTTTCATATATTATGATTTATTTGAAATTGATTAATGCCAGTCGATGTTTTAAAGCAGGTTATTCGAATATTTAGATGATGTATTAAAAATGTAAAAGTTATTTTATTTGAATGCTTGTAGAATTATATTTGAAATTGCTTTATTTTCACGTAAAATATTATAACTGTAACGCACCTACGTAGATTACTTTATTATTAAATAGCAGTGTATATCATCCTGGGTGTGACTATAAAAGTTGTACTAAAGTTCTAAAATTGTAAAGTTGTATATCATGCATGCACACAGTATAGAATTTATAACAAAATAAGCCATATGTGTAAGAAATTTTATATTAATTTAACCATTTATTGGCAAGATTTTGAATCCTATATTAATTAATTTCTATCAATTGGGTCCCCTTGAGTCCTGGGTTACTGTAATACTGAGCGCTATTCTATTTGACCAGCAATTACTTCCACCTTCCTACATAATCTATAACGTATACTGGCTTCCGTTCGGTTTATACATTCGTAGGCTATTACATGAAACTTTATAATCGAAATTTACCGATATTAACCATGATTACGATCGTTATCATTATTAAATTTACCAATTATAGTATTATCCTCCTCAGTCTATGTTTAAAATATTATCAAATAGTTTCTTGTGCATCATTCAAACTGAGCCAAATATTTTGTGAAAGGTGCGGCAATGCGTCGAGTAATAAGAGTGAGAGCTTAGCTAATCGAAAGCGTGACAGGAGAAGGACAGGTTTCGCCCAAGAACTCCGATCAAGGCTTATTCCCCAACGCTCCCAGGCGTAAAAAGGAAACGCAATCCGCGGTGGCAGGGCGAAGCTGGGCGCGCCCTGCCGAACTTATCACGACCCGTCGATAACTCGCATTTTCTCAGCCCTCCTCCTCCGAGCCGAGAGCCAGGACTCCCGTGTGCACGTGCGCGCGCACCCGGGCGGCCCCTGTAACTATAAATATAAGGCAATAAGAGCCGCGACGGGAGGGGGCCAAAGCCGCAGAGAGCCACGGGGGGGACTGCATTCGGGACACGTATCCTGGGCGCGCGCGTGAACACACACTCGATCCGCCCGGGTATCCTCCCCGCTGCGCTTTTTTTTTTTTATCTCCCTCTATCGCTGGCCGGCTCTCGGACTCGAGAGCCCGGTGCGCACGTGTTCGGCCGCGCGAGCTTTTACGGGGCACGCGCGCTGCTCGGCAAACTCGCGCGGCTCGATTGCGCGGACTCGTTATAAAAATAACGGCCCGGGCGTTTTTAGGCAAAGCGCCCGAGCGCCGCGAGGAGCCAGCGGGGGAGTTAATTGACCGGATTGTCGAGTTGTTTGCCCGGCCGCTCGCTCCTTCCACCGGCTGTGATTTCCGACAGATTTCCAACTCCCCGGCCCGAGGATCGAGGCTAGTAAATTAATAAGGTGCCTGTGTTTGCCAAGGCGAGTTCCCCGACTACATGCTTTTAATCTTTTTATCAATATGTATACGCGCGTTTTGTTTTTCCTATGTCGAGTTTTCATCCTTTTGTCTTTCAATCCGTGTTGTTTATTCAAAATCTCTCCCTTTTAATGGGTTGGGTTATAGCAGTGAATAAGCCGTTCCAGTTTTCTCGTACGTGCCTTTTTAAGAACCGAACTTTAACCATTAGACCTACGTAGTAACGCCATGTGGTCGACCCATTCACTAGCACATAGATGTATTCACTATACTCGGAGCGCGAATGTACAGGTGGTTTTTATAGAGAGAGCAATTTCCTTCGAATTTCTCCACCGACTCAAATTTATTCGTATTATAATTGTTGAGATTAAAAAGCCAAATATAACGCGCATTAGTATAAAAATCTAAGTTGTTCGTATAATATTAATGTATATTTCGTTTCTTACGTATTACAAATATGAAAAATGTAAGTACTCAATTTGAACACCAATCGATCGATGTCAGGATTTTGCACGCACAATCCAACAGTCATATATAACCTCATTGTGGAAAATGGTTCCTGTCCGAAACGTTTACTAGCTTGTCGTTCTTGAAGTTGGACGAGTTCACGGAGCGTAACAGAAGACGTCTGGGCGTTCGAGACAGGAGCAGAATCAGAAGGTGACGATGGGATTCCCTCCTTCTCAACGCTTCGCTTTCACTCCTTTTCCTCGATTCTTGACTGCCTTTGTTGCAGTGATTCGACGCGGGAGTGAGGCTATCGTGCTGGAGCTCCCACAGAGAATTTTCACCACGATGACGAAATAAGCATTTCTTTCCTTGTAATTCTTCCCGTAATGAAGTTTCGATTGACGCAGAAAAATGTTATCCTATGATTCTTCCTGTTTGGGTATTAAAAGAAAATATCGTACCGACAGTCACTCGGCAGCCACGGAGAAGTTTGCGCGAACGCTGCTCCGATTTTAATGAATGGAAGAGTTTGTGCGAACATCTACATTGATTGATGAAATGGACGAAAAGACCAGTAAAGATTGAAGCAATGCATTTCGTTTTTAAACGTAAAAGTAGTACTATCGATAATTGCTTTCGTGCCTGTTAACTATCAAATGATATCAACTGTTAAAATATATTTTACTAGATACTTTTTATATAATATCTAAGTAGAACAAAATTTTTTATACCTTTTGAAACGTAAACAGCTTTATTTCATTCATTCCAATTGCTTATTATTGGAACATAAAGTACATTCTATAAACAATGAACGTTAGAAGCCACAACTTAATTACCGGAATGAAATGAAGTACTTTTGATGTTTTCATTGAAATATTATGATCCGTATTAGACATATTGCTAACAAGCTTTTTATAATTAAAATCAAATAAATGACGCACACGCCGCGATTTCGTCACGAAATCTCGCATTCGCATACAAATTACACCCAGTGATACGGACTTTACTAGTCAAACATAATGATGTACAGAGTCCTCTTTAAATATTTGATATCCGATATTGAAAAGATAAAATCCTAGAGGATCAGTGAGCAAGGAACAGCAGGATTAGTCCTTCGTCTCGACGAGCGCGACCTGCCCTAAGCTCACATCGAGACACTGCTCCCGTTACTCACACTGGCTCTAAATACCGACGAGGCGTCCTGCTGCCAACGAGCCAACTGAACAGCAACGAGGCACTGCCGCATAATAAAGCGATTCTCGAGAAATTTTCGGGGAGTCGATACCGAAGCTACCCCTGACGGAAAACTGCAAATTGAAACGCGCTAAAGCCATCGTGAGGCTCTCGGCCCGGATCCCGATTCCCCCAGGCGCCGATCCTCCGGAGCTCGCGCGCATCGACCGATCCTCGTATATTTCTGATTTGCTGCCAATTTTCCTCCCATGCTCGGCGCCAGCCCCTCCCCATTGTCTACCCCTACGCGGCTCGGTTTCTCCCACCCACCTTCTCGTCTTCGCTTTCCAACCCCTCGCAGCCGTTCCGAGCTTCTATACTAGGCGCGCAGCTTCGGCGCGTGGCTCTGTCGGAGGGAACGGGGGAGGGAGGCGGCCTCTTCACTCGCGCCTGTGCGGGAAAGAGATGAGGAGGATCAAGAGCGAGTGTTATTGAGTGATGCTGAAGTGTTAATCGTTGTTTCATAAAGTATATGCTCTGCGGATTGCATTGGAATGTTTGATTTCTGGGCAAGTTATAATGTTTTAAGAACTGTAAGCTAGACACACATTCCTACATTGTAGTCGATCATACTTGCGTCCCGATAACATTATTATATGATTGTTATTGTTAATATTTGGTTACATTATGCGATTTGACGAAATAATCGAACGTCGAGCATCGTGTGGAGATGTATTGCTCCGTGCTCGGGACAGTCTTACGTCCGACTCCTGGCTTAGTATCGCGATGTCGCAACCGTGCAGCTGTTAGCAGGGGGCAGTCAACCATCCCTAGGCTCCATGGATCTCGCGAAACCTCGTCGTCGATCATGTAGATCTCACGCATAAAAGGTGGCCTTTCATTCACTTCTAGGCCATCTTGGCTCAGGGAATGTGGCCGTCCGATAATTCGGAGAGACGCGAGTAGTTCTGTGTGCTCGTTTCAGCCGCTTTCGCGTCGACTCAAAAACGCGCCTGTGTAAGTGCGCGCGCGGCGAATTCTCCCGAAGCTCACGAGTGAGCTTTCCCGCCGAGCGGCGGAAAAGGCGCGAAGGGCCTCGCGAGTGGGGGGAGAAGGCGCGAGCGCACGCGGCAACAAAGGCCTCGCCGCATTGTCCGGCCGAACGGTCTGCAAGACGCTGAACTCAAAAACACACATTTATATAAAAGTTTCCTTTATACTAAAATAAACGTCTTCCACAAAACACCTCTTGTCATATTTATTTCCCATGGAGTGCCTCTGTTTTTAAATATCTGGAGTTTCCTCTAGAAGAATACCACTGCCCTTCTTGTTTACACATAGAATTTTCGAGGATAAACTGCGCTGATTTAGTAATATCGATTTTTAATAGTATAACTTGGAAATTACTATGAAATTATAACAAGAATAATACAAATGTTTTTACGATAAATATAAGGAAAGCACGAGTGTTTTATTTATTCTAGGAGAGAATAAGTAAAGCCTAATATTGTTATAATTATTTATTATTTTGATAATAAAATTGAGATATTTTCTACTAGTTATCGGTTAAATAGTTAATTTTTAGACTTTATTTGGAGTTTTTTTTTAAATTTTATTGAAACGATCTTTGTTTCGATTCTTTGAAATAAAAGTTTGCTTTGATCAGGCAGTTATTTACTTTCGCGAATGAATAATAGATATTAGAGCACTCGTTTGATTAACTGAGTTCTTTCAGTACAATCGAAGCATCGTTGTTTGAGTTGAAACGTATCAGTTCTTATAAAACAAAATAAATTATTTGTTTTCAACCATAATAGCAAGCGGCTAGCAAAACTTGCAATTTGTACCAATTAAATTCAATGTGTCTGCCACGTATTGTTTAAAAACAGTAATTTTAGATATTCTACGTAATTTAAGTAATAAATTGTAAAACGAAGTTATTTTATTATAATCTTTCTGGTATATGGTGGTACGAAGATTATGTTTACAATTGACTATATTAATTGTTGACAAAAATTGTTGCACCTTAATTTAGTAACAATAAACAGAGTTAGTAAAGAAATATTGGAAGCATATAAGAGTATATGAAATATTGCAAAGATACGACGAGTAGCCAGAAAAGTTTGCGGAAGGATGAGTCTGAGAGTTATGGTATTACAAGTGAGGGTACATGAGCACTCATCGAGGCTGATGGAACGTGTTGTGTAAACTGAGTGGCTAAGTAGCTACGACGTTTACAGTATAAAGAATAACAATGATAAGGAGTAATGTGGCCATTCCTCCTGAGGTCATGTAAGGACTAACGTATAGGCCTATTAAGGGCAGTTGAGGGCCCGAGTTGGGCTGCGAGAGATCGGAAAAATGGAGATCTGGGAACCGGACTGACAATCTACAAATATAATCTGTCATTCGTTGGAAGGCCATTGTCACAAGAAGCAATTGGAAAGTGCCGGGGAGGACGGCCCCGCCGGGAGTCAAGTACCCTTAAATTCCATTTTCTCCTCGTAATAACTCCCAATCCCACTGGCATCCGGAGCAGGCGGACCGATGATAATCGGCGAGAGGAGGATCCGGCCTCGTCGCGGCCGCGCGCCTCCAGCCGCTCCGAATTTCATTAAACTTGGGCGATAAAGGCCCGCGCGACGTAATCGGCATTCTTCATCGACTGTGGCGCGGGCCCTGATTAAAAATCGAATCAAAGGAGCGGCTCGTTACGCAATCGGGCGCGACGCCGCCGGGAAGAGTGTAACGAGGCCGCGGGAGCCGTCGAGCCCAATCTGCCCCTCGGCGCCGCCGACGCTGGCCGATTATCGGATTTCGCTTAACCGCCCGCGAGCGGCCCGCACATATTTCCCCCCCCCTCGGTCCGTTTCAATTTCGCCTCGTCACATCTGCCGGTCGACTCCTCGCTTTTATTTCGCGCGGGACGCTTTCCCAGCCCTCGCGACTTTCGGGGGCCGGCCAGACTTCCTGTAACCGCTGCTTCCTTCCGCCTGTTTGTCTGCTTTTCCGCGCTATATTTCTTAGGTTATTCAATGGACTGAACGCCCAGGTTCTAGCTGTGTGTGCAAGTAATACGCCCGCGCCGCGCGAGCGCTTATTGTCTGCTACTCTGATACCGGCAGCGCTGAACAGAGGAAACGCTCGTTTCAAATATAAATGAACGCCTTTTCTTTCGCTTTTTATATTTCAATGTGAACAAAGCTCCTATGAAATACTCAGGAACCCCTGTGTTTAATTCTTTAACTGTCTATTTTTCGCGGAAACATAATTTTTTCCCCTCATTCATCATATTTTATGTGTACGGATAAGTGAAGTGAAGCATTGTTTAGATATGCCATTCGCAAGATATTCATCTCCTTCCGACAAACATCACTTTTTATTAGATAATCTCCGATAAATCTGAATAATAAATAACAATTAACATTTTAACTGTTTAAGTGTTTGACGCGTAAGAGATAACGCGTACTCCTTGATAGTATTTTGTAATACGATTGTCTCAAAATTAATAATCTAAATTATAATGTAAGAAAACGCACAAGATAGAATCCAAATAATTAGACAAGCAGGCAGTAATAGAATCTAGGAGTACTTAGGTAATAGAAAGTGGGGGCCAACTACTTATCAAGGGAAAGCACTTTTGTACTTTGTTTAGAGTAGCTCTTAGTAACGCAGTAGTGTCGGAATTGATTAGGACCTAACTGACAGGAACGATATACATAAATAAGATCGTAGATACGTAAACTTTTATGTTGTTTCTACGCATATTATTTTTTATATATTATTTATACTCGTACAGTCGAGTGTACAGTATTTATTATATTGTTTGCGAAAATACATTTGTTGTAAATTAATCGTTTCCGAGTATATTATTTCAGCATTAAACAATTGTGTATATATGCAATGCTATAATACGTTTGCACGTCTAAAGCAGAGTCTCTCTACGAAAGCCTTACTAACGAGTTCAACGGCCAATCCTCGTGCTAAATGCAATATGTATTTACATATAAGTATATTCAGGTAATATTGATATGGAGAAGTAAGAGTCATTAGTATTTTAATAAAATATTCTTAGTATTATTATTATTACTATCGTTATCCCAACACACAATGTTTTTAATATTGTTTATGTTGGAAATCTCATCGCTGTATATTTTCGTTTGCCTTTCGCCGTGGGCTTTGGACACTCTAAACATTCGACGAATGCATTGTATTGCTACAAGTACATTAGTGTACGTCAACTAGGCAGGAGCAACGTTAATTAAACGCGGGGACGTCGCGCATGCCTTCACTGTATACTCGGGCGTGTTTTGCGCGATCTTACGTGGCAGCCGGGCGGTTATTGGAGAAGGCTCGAGTTTACCCGCCATCCTAATAACAGCCTGGACACTAAACGCCCGACGGAGTCTTATACGGTCCGGAGATGGGCCGAGGCGATGAGCGGCCAGCGACCGGAGGCGACTTCATCATCGCGAGAGCGGCTTGAGGAAAGTCGCTTCAAATTGTGCGGCGAACGCGCGCGCGTATACCCCAGAGACGCGCGCCGGCGGATAGACAGGCCAGGAGCGACTTTGCGAGGTGATATCCGCCCTCTCGGTTACGCGAATGCGCGTATGTATGATAATCGCGCGGTCATTAAAGACACCTAGGGTCCCGCCTCGTTATTTGCGCCTCTTGTTCCGAACCACTTTCTTTTTTTGCCCCTTTTGCGACCGTAGGTGCCAGGCCTCGGTGCGTCCGCGAACAATTCGTGCTGCAGTGGGACGACGAGCGAGGCAGAGATCCCTCGATATCGCCCGGCGCCTGTACGTTGGAGATGTGTACTCGGTACAGTGAGCTTAAAAAGGAAAAGAGCGAAGCGAAAATTCAAAAAAGAAAAAATTTCTGCTTTTTTTCATTTGTTTCACACTTGCTTTACTCAAAATTGTACGCCAGTGGCTTAGATATTATAACGTTACATAACATGTCTTTTACGTCATTGTAGATTACTTTTATATTTTCGTTTTTCTCAAAGTTTCCGTATATATTTTCGATATTCCAAAGATGTGAAAAGTAGGGCGTGACCGTTTACCTTAAAAAGTGGATAAATTTTTGTTTAAACACAGTATCGAGACTTTTTCTCCATTGCTTGGTGTAGTTGTAAATTGTATTAAAAGTTACAGGCCTCATCTCTGTAAAACGAGTAGAATTTTTCAAATTCTTTTATCAGTTGAACATTGGAATAAAGAATATTTCCCCAGAATCGAGATACTTGTATTTTCACTGTCACCTTTCTCGCGCAGACAGTGCAACGGAACCACGAAGGAAATTATTCCGGTGGCATTTAAGAAGGTTCGCGCCGAACTGCTCGGGCACAACCAAAGCCGCATTCCGGCCGAGGGACGGGTTTTAGCCAATCTTGAAGCTGGGGCGGAAGGGAGACGAGGCCAGAGCGGCTTTCTCCCCGAGGATATACGTCTCGGCGAAGCGCTAGGCTAGTGCGTCCAGGCATCGGCGCGCTCTGATCAAATTGTAAAATGGCATCGAGTCACGTCGCCGCGGTTATCCGCGCGCGGGTTGACAAACGATCTCGACGTGCCTCTGTGGACCCCGCGGCTCTGTACATTGCACCCAAATAATCGGGCCATTCAAAATCGGGGCGGGGGGAATCCCTGAAGACCCGCGTCGCGCGTAAACAAAGCCCCGGGAGCTCTTTTCTCCTTTGCTGGAATTCAATTTAGTAATTACGAGGTCGACCCACGCGCCCGCGGCGCCCGTGACTTTTTCCACCCGCCGCAGAAGCCAAGGAACTCGGCGTTCCACGCTCCCATGGGAAGCTAACCAAGTGCCACTTATTGATTTTAAAAAACTGTACGCGAATAATCTTTTCATCCGTGAAATTTACTTCTTCTTTAGTTGCAGGTATTTTCTTTTCACAATTCCGTGGCAATATACTATTGAAAAACTAAGTTGTTATAACTGCTATTTTAAAATTCCACTTGCAATTGTTAGTGCAAAATATTAAAATTATATTTGCTTGATTCTAGATACCACACATATCTATTTCATACTTGAAGTAGATATACAATAAAACAAATAATTTAATAAAAAGTCTCGAGCTTTTAGTACGAGGAGATTACTAGTTTGTCAAATATACTTTTTGAACTTTTTTTCCAAAAAATGGTTTTCTCCAAATCATGATTGTTTCAGTTTCGAGAAAAGCCGCTATATAGGTTTGAAAAAGAAAAATAGAAAGGCAGAATAAACATTCATCTGTTTTATCAAATTAAAAAATATTAATTTTTTGAAAAGTATCGTAATCATTAGAGTTAAAAATATGATATTCATTAAAGCCGAATTAGTACAAATTTTATTAATTTTTGCAACAATGTTGTTTCTCTGTAGAATATTGTTTTACCTATAAATAAATAATGTAATTAGGATTTTCCGCAATTTTTATGCGATGCATGAAAACATTCGTCCAATTCTTGCAACTAAATGGTTTGAAACTTAACAAAGTGATTTCAACCAAGTAGCGATAATTACCAAAAATACATCACATTCCATTATAACTAGAGAAAGCATCATAAAATTCTGAAATACTATTTTTAGAGGTTCTTGGCACTCTGCAGTTTGATACTAATACAATCTTATGCGCCCGCCCACTATTTTTTACTCTGACCAAACCAAGTGAAAAGTTAAACTTTTCATGGTCTCCTTTACGGGTCGTGTTAGACTATTCCATTTGGCAATATTCATGCTCGAATCAGAACAGAAATAAAATGAGGAATGATACTTGGCGACGATTTGAGGAGATTTGGCGAAACGGCGCCCAAGAATAAGACTGTCGACAGCAGGTGGGGTCTCGCCCGAGTCCCCCGCTCCCTCGAAATAAACTTTTTGAATGCACTTAATTATTCAGCGGCGGGGCCCCGGCGAATGTTCCGGAAACCGCGCATTATCATATCAGAGTTAATAAGGTGAGTCGGGAGCGACGCGTAATAACGGAGCCTGGAGCGGCGCCGGTTCGAGTGCAGGTGCATTTTCCTCGGGCGGGTCTCCGCGGGGGTGGCGCCGCGCCGGTAGGGATTTGCGCGCGGGCCCGTGAACCCGAGGGCGCGGCATTTTAATGCCGGAGCAGCCGGAGCCTGCGAGGCCGCCGGCAACCGCTTATTAAGGAGCCCCTGCGGACGCAATCGAGCCCGATCGACCCAGCCGTGCGTCACCGAGGCGGTTTTTTTCGATGCTGCCGCCGGTCACGCGTGCCTCGCGCCGCAGATGATGCGATTACGCCCGAAACAGACGCGCGCGCGCGCGCGTACCGGCACAAAGTGCCTCGTCAAGTCTTTGGGTACCGCCTCGCAGTTTTGATTCTTTCGCACGGATTCTACGAGGCGCCCCAGTCCGTGATTGGGCTCGGATAACGACGAGGCTCCATTTGCATCTACGTGCCTTTATGAGTCTTCCGCCGCCGATGGGGCTATCGCCTTGCTACAATTTGCTGTAAAATACTGCTGGACACGGAATTGTACGAGGCAGGAATTGAAGCAGATGGTATAGTGCATTGATTGCGTCACGTCTTCTGGAACCTTAACGAATAACGTTACACTTTTCAAATAAAACGCACGTGCCTTTACTGTTTGCTAAACTAAGATTTAATCCTTGCGCCATGATTCATTTCGGGCATTAAGAAATAGGCTGCACCAATTCGATATTAATCTTCCTGTGGAAAAATCATAACGAGATATTTTAATGTGCATAAACTCTACCTCTGGATTTTGTAAGCATTCAAGTAGTCGGATAAAAAGTCTTTTCAAAATGATACTCTTATGTAACGTGTTCTCGTTCACTCGAAATAAAGTAACATCTTTTCAATAATTTTAATGGGTTCTCTTAAAGTTATACAATTACTTTAATTATTTCAGATATCTCATCTAGAAGTGTCTATTGCGAATCGAACGTAAAAATAGATGAATGTTAAAATTAAGTATCCGAGGAGAGTCACGAAATCCTCTAAGTAATCGAAAAGTCCGGGATCCTCCAAGTTCTAACCATACCGTAAATCTCATCAAAAAGGGATTGTGAAGATCGCTGAGAATGGATCTCAATGTAAAGTTCGATTCTATCCTCACTGCCACGTTTATTTTTCCTCAATCTCAGTGACGAACGACGCCCCTAGTTTCATTTTTACGCCGATCCACGTACACCGATTCGCCCGCCGAGCGTATCAATCATGGTCGCCGTGTGCAGTAGTAACGACCCGCATTGGTAAGACGGGTCGACTTGTTTTGTAGGGTCGATTTGCGTGCGTGCGCTGTACGTGTTTTTCGAACGCGGTGTCGAGACTGCGAGGAGAAATTACTTTCCTTCGACCGGTATATACAGAGTGCTTTTTTCGGTGACGAATTTTTCTCTCTCTGGGAGAATTTGCGACAAAAGCTTTCGTCGGGATTAATGCCCCGGGGTATTCGCAGAGGAATAATTATGTCTTTTGGAGTAATCCGCTAAAGGGAAAATGAAAAAATAACGTTATGGTTCGGAATTAATGTACACGCACGCATATGCAAAACAGTGCACAAGTTTAAAGTAGTTTCCGGAGTGCATTTTACTCTACCTATAGGTAAAAAAGTTACACGTATTAGTTTACTTTACTTAGGCATTTTTAAACAGCATACATTCTAATTCTATTGAACGTTCCTTGTAGTCAATTATATTTACTCTCAAATTACGACAAAAGTACCTAAAGGAAATTGCTTAGTTTGGCCATTTGCTAATAATTGGACGTAGTACGTAATAGCACTGTTTAAATCTTCTCTGTACCCGTCATTAATATTCAATCGACAGTAGTAATAACTGTAAATGTTTAAAGTAATAAAAGTCTTTTAAACTATTTTTATAACACATAACAAGTTCAGTACCATCCTATTAGGAAATAAAACTCATCCTAGAAATTCTTATCCCAATATAAAAATATCCCTTTATATAAGTCGAAATAAGCCAGAGGGGGTAAAGCTTCCCTCTCGCGGTATTACGAAGGCGAAATCGGCTCTCTATCCCCCTTCCAGGCCAGAGGCTCGTTCAGTCGAGGCGCGGGCGCGCGTCGCATTCGTTGGAGGTGCCGAGTCGCGGAAACCTTTGAGGAGATAATGGACAATTAGTGGCGATAACAATTGTCGGATGGCGGGGGGAGCTCTGAAAAACAGCTAGCGCGCGATTAGCGAGGGAGCAAAATTGGCGCGCGCACGAGGGCTAATTGGAAGGAAGCGGCCGCTTATTTGCCTGACGAAAGGCGATAATGGTGCACTCCCCTCTCTCTCTCTCTCCGCGCGCACTCGTTGGGGGCGAATTGGGGAGGCGCAATTGCGACGCGGGCGCCCTACAGAGTCTATTAAGTAGCACGCACGGGGAAGTTCTCGGGGCTTTCCGGCCGACGCGTAACGCGTGCCCTGTGTAACAAGTGCGCAGGTGCGCTGTAAACCTTGCGCAGCGGGCTAAATCTGATGCGTCACCTGGAGCCGATAGTTCCGAGGCCGACAGCCGCAAGCTCCGGCACAGTCAAAAAAAACCCCTTTGCTAACTTTGAGATTACACTGGGGCTCGGGAAAAGCGAGAGCCTTAACGGGAAAATAATTGAAAGTCGAAAAAAGCAGCAAGTGGTGAGGGGTACTATCGGCAAAGTGAAGACTGTTAAATATTGAATCGTGGGGAAATACACGCGAAACGGGATGATATATGCAGGCGCGCAGGAGCCAAGAGCGAAATGAAAAATCTCCCGGTACGGTGTGCCAAACTGCAAATTGTCGGGTGCGCCGCTGAAGTGTGGGCCGCCCGCGAGAACATAATTGCGCAAAGAACGATCAATTGCACCCTTCGCGAATTTGGCGCGTGCTCCGGAGACTACTCATAGGGCTGCAGCTGTGCGTGTGCGAGGACAGTAGCGTGGAGAGCCCGAAAATTAGAGCGCTGAGAGGTTTAATCACCCAGCGACACGGCGGACAAAAACAATGGCGCTTATGCTTGTTTAGTCCTCGGTAGTATTACGCCACTCGACCACTTGCAGCTGAGGCAGTGTATTTTTTAGTCCACAAACAGAAGACATTTATTATAAGCTCTGTTTGTTTATATATAACAGAAAATAGCAATATTGTTATACAATTGTTAATAAAGCAATAGAATTTAAATTTTCTGGGCAACATGAAGGATTGCGTGACGTTCGCTCAATGTCTAACATATGTATTTCTTACCTTTACAACATATGCAAGATAGAAAGAAGATTGAGTCAACTGATATGTATGTATGTACAGTAAATGAATCGTAGATATAGAAAATTAAATTACGTGAACCATGAATGCAATATTGACCATGTACTTTCCTTTGAACTTAATTGCAAGTGTTGTGCGGTTAAATTATTTATTAAGTTGAATTATATGACACATTTTCTTTATCAAATTGTTACATTTATTTTGTTTTGAGTAACAAATAATCTATACATTATTTTTAGCAATAGTTTTAGTAATACATTTTTTGTATATAAAAAAGTATCTGTAAACTTGAAATGAGCAATAATTAAACGAGTAAAAATTGTACATACAGTCGAGGTAGGAAATTTAGAATATTTAATACTAAGGATTTTTCTAAAATGCACAAATAATTATACATTGCACGTGATTCAAATTTTTCCTTGTGTAACAGTAATTATATGTAAATAGTATAATTAACAGTAATTACATTTGCATTGTTGGCACAATACAAATTTTTTAATGCAAATGTAAATATGATACAAAGTTGTGCGAAAAAGAATGGAGAATTTCTAATGCAATTTTAAGAGAAGCTGAGAAATCACTAAATAATCATTTTCTCCCTTTTATAACATTTAATTTGATTTTGAAAAATAAGAATATTTTATTCAATGTGCATGGTACTTTCAGAGGTATAAGTAGACGAGTTTTCTGATAATACGAGTAGTATAGCTTTTAAGTTACTCTGAACTAGCGTTATGGAAGTATTGGTCTACTGTCGTGATCTGATCAAATATCAACACGTAAATTCATGCTTTTTTTAGATCATTCTAAATTCTCGTATCTATATTTAAATTTATTAATCATAAAATAGTACAGAGTTGGCTAAACGAGGTCATCGAGTTTTTGATTTCATCAATTTTACACAAGTTTACGAGTATTGTTACAAACAAAATGATTAACGTTATTTCCATTTATTAAAAGTAAAAAATTCTGGATACATTAGTTTGCGTAGACATTAGCTAATGCAGTTTTGTAATATATGGTAACGACTTTACGTAATTTTTTCCGCTTACAGTTAAACTTTAATTATCTAAGACTTAATAATTTAGCGGGTTAATTTTGGAGCAGGAGATGTGTGTAAGTAAATACTTAAGTTAGCAGTAGTAAAAAACTTTGAGGCGTAGTGTACCTTAGTTTTAAAGTAAGTTTCGAGGATTTTTCGTCCTGCTGGAATGTAAGGTAGCATCAGTCATTTGAGTCGGTCCCTTGGCCGGCTTTCATTAGAGGTTCGTTCCCAAACGACCCGCGCAATTATCTTCGCCCTGAAAATTCGCCCTCGTATGCAAAGTCGAGAAGCAGGACTGTAGGAGGAGGGGAGCCGAGTCACTCCCCTTCTCCCTCTAGGGTGGTGACAGCGGGATTCCCCGAGCGTCGTCACCCAGGTGCACTCGGCCGCACGCAATAACTCGGGATTCGCATTTGTTTGGCTTTTTCTCGCCCGGCCAGACGGACGGAGGTGCATTTGGCCCGGTAAGGAGGATCATCCGCCCGCCGCAATTGTCCGGTCTGGGCAGATTCCACCCGTTGCCCCATATCGATCGGGACTCGCTTCGGTCGAGCGAGCGCGCGCTGCTCGTATTCCGCCGGTAGTAAACAGCTGGCCTGGAATAGATACCACGTATTTTCGACAGTTAGTTACCGAGACCCCGGGCGCGCCGAAAAGCCACAATCCTGTTTTATCCTCGGGGCGAGGCCTAAGGTCACCGGGCAATAGGCCTGAAAGGCGCATCGACTAGAAGCGCCTCGGATCGGCTGATCCGATAGGCGGTGGCCCTCGAAGGTGACCGGCGGGAAGGGGAAGCGGAAATGCCCCACGTCCAGGGTGAATTGCATCGGTCGGCCCGCGCGCTAGATAAAGCCGGCGCGGAAGGGCGAAGCTTTTATTGCGGGCGCGCGAGGTGCAGCGTATCGATCGCCTCGGCGAAGACAGTCGCCCTCCGGCCGGTGTCAGGCGCCTAATCGCCTCGGAAGTCACCGCTCGAAAAAAATGGAGCTTCCAGTCCATAAACGAGAGTGAAAGGAGTGCAGGCGCGATAAGCCGCGGCCTTCCCGCCCCCTTTCCCGGCCGAGGGGCGTATCGATCGCGGCTCACCCTTTTTAACGAGCGACGTCCGACGCGACGCCTCCACGAGTCGCCTCGCGACTCGTCCGCCAGATAAGGATCCCGATCGACCTTTTCGCCTTGAGAAGGCCACACGCTCCTAGCCCTTGGAAATTAGATATCTTTACTCGAATAGTCATTGGGCATTGCAGTGCATCCGCTTCATTTGCATCATTCTACAATCGATTTGGTCTAATTTCATGCTCTATTTAATTATATTCCTCTGAAAAACTTGTTCGTACGAATGTAAAACAATTAATTATATGATATACATACCCAAGATCTATTTGTACATTTAATATTATTATTTATAATACTATTACGTGTGACTAAAATGTGAATCTTTCAGATTTACCTTAAGAGCTTGCTATTGTTTCCTTGGAATTGAAATTGAAACGTAATTATTATATAAAGTGAATCAAACGAGAATAGAAGAAATACATAGATACACTTAGAGCAATGTTTTAGGAATTTTTAGTATACTGCTGAGAAAATTGGGGACAGACTTGAAAAATAAAAAAAATCACTGTAGAGTAAAAGTTGTGATTATTTTATTTAAAATTTCCATAAGTGTATTAATTTTTGATACACTGTATTTTAGTCAGTAATAATTATTTTAGGTAAAATAATCACATTTTATAATATCGTAAAAAATGTAAAAATTATAATTTTACGTTTTTCTTTCTAACAACTGGCAACGCTGGTTTGGCCTCATTACTGCATCTATATAGAAGTAATTCGCATTTGTGAGAAAAGCCACCTTAATTAGGAATAGGAGACTCAGAACTGATTTAGACTCTGAATCGTATCGATATAAACAAGCCAGACCTAATTGAATGAAATTTCTATTAGGGCCGATGAGCATGTTAATGGAGCAAAAAACAGGAAATTCATCCTGAAAGGCATTATGCGTATTTAAGGGCCTGGTCGAAAAGTGTGTCAGGAAGTTGGGCGCGGTTCTTACCAATTTTGGGGAATTTTAATCAAGGGCCAAGGGCCGGCGTCGGGCATTGCGCCGAAGTTTGCCCGCGGCTATCGGCGCGCCGGCTCCATTTACATTTCCGACCAGCGCCCGGGTCCATTTCCAGGGGCGGGAAGAATCTCGTCGCCCGGTTAATTGGCTCGAAAGAACGGGGGATGAAATTGCCGACAGGGCGTGCCGAGTGGCACCGCCGCCGGCCCCGCCGTGTTAATGGCACGCGAAGGACGCGCGGGAGGGGGCGGGGAGAAGGGGGAGCCGAGCCCGCGGTCCTGATAAAGGATGCGTAATGGCCAAGCGGGCGCCGCACTTTCTTCGGGTTATTAAACCCCGGGCCGGCGTGTTTTCCGCAACGGCCGCGCGGTGGAGCGGGGGCGAGGTCGCGCCTCCGCAGCTGTTACGCCGGAATCCGTTTGATAAGCGGCAGCTCGCAAAGAAAGCCGGCACTTTGCAGTCCTGAGTGGCTCGCTCTTGAGTCTTTCACGCAGTGGCCGTTCGGAAAGTTGAGCGCCATTCGTCGTCCGTTGTTCCCGCGCGCGACAATGGACAAGTTCCTTCTCGAGCGCTCGATGCTCGGGCGCTCTATTGCCCTGTAAAGGCTACATCCGCTGTACTCCGCGGCGTTTAAGAATCCACGGGTACGAGGGAAGCTGGTTCCTCCCTCTGGCTTATTAATTTGGCCGCGTCGAAACTTTGCCGAAGTCGGATAAATGCATCGAGGCACGCGTTGGCGGGCAATCGATCACAAAGGGGGCCGATAGGACGGAAGACAAGTAAACGTGTAGGCGGGTCGGATCGATGGCCGAATAAGAGCGGGGAGCCATGCTAATAATGTTAATAAAATCGGCCCCGTAAAAATATCGGGAGGCGATAAAGCCCAGCCACGGCGAACGGCCGGCTGCCAGAGGTGGTCACATCACCGATTGGTCCGTTCCTGATTGTTAAACGCGTGACTCGCTATCGGAGGATGTCGATGTGCGGACACGTGCGCTCGCGTCTTATCTGCCGACATCCAAGCGCTGCTGGGTACCCGGGGCCTAGGGTCACTGGGCTCGTGCAAACTACTGCCGGTGCCTCATCGCCCGGCGGAACATCATCCGCTCGTGCGACTGACCGACACTCCGATCTGGCTGCATCACGCAAACATGCTCAGAAAGATTGGTTTATGGTGGCGGCTCTCCGGTGTGGAGAAAAATCTGCAAATCTTGGAATTAGAAAACTGTTCCCGATTATTCACGTAAAATACACAAACTTCAATGACAATTTTGTGATGTTCAAGGCAAGATAACATATTCGGTGTGCTTTTCTACCATAGGAAAATTCCAACCCGTATATTCGACGAATCGGCGAAAATGATCATAGGTACGTATAGACTGTTTGAGGATCGGACATGACTCGTCGAGTCAGTATTCATTAAGCCCCGCAGATTTGAGCGAGGCTCTCGAGGCGTTATATGACGTGAGCTTGGAGTCTGTGAGGCGTCACAGGCGTGAACTCGAGGCTTACGTGACGCTATCGCGAAACTCGACGCGGAGTTAGTCCAAAGTACTATAAGGCGACATCGGCGGCATAGCGCGAGAGTGACGCCTTTGTAACGATGCTAACCCACGCGAATGTATCCGTTTCCTTATGTAACAATATTGTATCTTCGGAGATTCTGCGTTCTACCTTCAAATTAAATTTTTTATAAATGATGGTGTTTCTTCAAATTCATTTACTTCCACACTGCACCCTTCTTTTCTTTACACAAAACAAATAAAATCTCAAACCCATATATCTATAGTCCTGCGTAAGATAATTTACATTTCCGTTGCGTTGATGATCGATTTTTATTTTAATTATTAATATTCGTTGCATATAACTCGTATTACATATTCATTTAGCATAATTAACCATTGGTGCAAAATCGTTAATATTCGTACTGTTTAGTAGTCTGCACATTATTGCTATTTGATACATGTAATTTGATACAGTCATTAGATATAGATTCTATGCAGGTTTATTGTTGTAATGCGACATTACCATTTTTCCCGTTGATTCATAAGGTCGTGGAAAATAAACTGTTAATCGGTAGACTCTACATCGAGCAGTGCGTCCATGTGTCAAAGAAACATTGGATATGAAATTGTTGTTGAGTGCAGCGAACGCTTTTTAATTGTCGAGCCTGATCAATAAACCTGTCGCTTTGGCAATCCCGGGCTTATTTACTCGGGCGGAAGAGGATCCGCGGCATCCCCGAAGTGGACTACCGTGAATCAGCGAGTCGGGGTCAGGGCGAAACAAAAAAAAAAAGGGAAGGCGGGAGGAAAGGGGGCCGCGCCGAGGGTGGGAAACTTAACTCGGCCCTCCCATCGGTCTTGCCGGCCCTTTTGTCCGCGGCGGGCCTCCCTCATCTGCGCGGCGCAATACATCAGGGCACCCGTATGACAGACAGTATCCCCGGCAGCTGCGACTATTGGCTCGGCGCGGGCGCGTCGGTATCAGGCGCGCCGCCGCCGCATCAATCTATGCCAGCCGCCGCCGCCGCCGCCGCGGCCGTCTACCCCCGGGCCACTGACTCTTTCCGCATCCGCGGCCTCGGCTGCTGCTCCCGGAGCTTTCGCCGCCCCTCCGACCGCGTCTTTTTCGCCACTGAGGCCAGCTGCAACTCGTTAGCTGGCCCGCCCGCTCCGATGATTGTGTACGGCGAATTTATGCGCAACTACCTCGGAATTGATTGGACTTCGACCGAACTTCATTATGGGATTGATGAGAAATTCAAACTTCATTATCAAGTTGAGCTAGTGCATTATGCGCACTGTACCAATAGATTTTCAGCTGCATTTTGCTTGTTGCTAAGCCCTACGCAGCAACCCTCTTCTTTTCTTGTAAATCCTTCACTCTGCGCTTGGTAATCTTGTACCGAATGGATATGGAGTTTTTACAAAAGCAATTCAAAATTATGGAACACCTCATCAATCTATCGACACTCATTTGCTAAAAGCTCAATAAAAATATGTCGTTATTTCGTAATTTTAACTTAAGTGAATTTCATTAATTTTTTATGAAGTCGTATTCGACAACGTAAAATTACGACAAGTAAAATGAATTTTTTCCAAGCAATAGTAGTATCAAGAATTCGTTCTAGAGACTAATTCGAATGCACTCGATCGTCTGCTGCTGGTTATCGTAAAACTATAAGTGCACAATGCGCACGTAATAAGAAGCAGCTGAAGACCGTTCGACAACACCCCCTTGGCCGGGCATAACTCAATTTAACCTTCAAAAACAAAATGACTTTGGACGCTTTAAGAGCACGTCATCGCGAACCGTTAGCGCCGCGCGTGTCGGCTAAAGGAGCCAGTAAAACGAATCATCACTAGTTAATGCTTTCTCCCCTGCCGTTAACGACCGATATTTTTAACCAACTAAAGCGTGGCCGCCAATTTCACGAGCCAGTCGGCCGCGCAGCTGGCCCACGGCGCCGTTCGATTTTACGGAGCCGCGCTCGGCGCGCTTTGGCGAAAAAACTCGGCCGCCCGGTTCAATTTCCTCGGGTCCGGCCACTCGTGCGCTCGCCCCGCTCATTAAAAGGTCATTTTTGCCATTTTCACGGTCGTAAGGGGTTCCGTGAAGAATTCTCGTGCTGCGCGATAATGGGGCTCGGAGCGTGTAATGGTGGACGAGTAGGTTGAACAACTGACCGCCGTTCGACCGCCGGTCGAATGGAAATTTATCGATCGTTAAAATTTGGACAAATATTTGGCTATAGGCTGTTTGGTCAAGTTTTTCTCTATTAAGCTTCTAAAGCAAGTATTCGTTTAGCGCTCAGTTAAATATGAAGCTTATTGATCCCAATTTTGTTCTTGAGCCCGATGTACAGAATCAAATCAAAGCTTGCCCGCCTTCTAAACTGACAGTCTAACTTTAAACCACACAGGCAAAGTAAATCTTAGGAAAATGCTGTGTAGACATTACAGAAATTGGCGCTCTTTAATTATTGACTCTCTCATTATAGCACCGCTCGAATTTCCCGCCTACCCCTGCCCTCCCAACCCCTCCCCGCGCCTCGGTAATGTACACAATGTAATGGAAAAATTCGGAAGCGAGACCGAGAGCTCGGGAATTCTCTTTCTACCTCGAACGGCACGTTTTCTTACCCTTTCAGCTAACCTCGGTGAGAGTTTTATTTTTAGATTCCCTTTTTTCCCTTCGAAGTAGAGAAGCCGCGCGCGCGCAAGATAGAGCGAGAGAGAGAGAGAGAGAGAGGGACTTCGTCGGCACTCTTTAAAACTATCCGCGACTCCTGTCGAAAGGTCATTAGCGAGACACGAGCGCATACACGCGAGGACGCTTTGGGTGTACGCGTGGAGGACTCGAGCGAGACTGGGGCGAATACTGTTACAGGGCCAAAGTGAGGCGCCTGAGTATTGGTACAGAAAATAAGGAAATGACATCACGTTTTTCTTATCTTTTGTGCGAGGTATCGGCTCGAAGAGAGCTAAAAATAGAAATCGTCGCGCTCGATGGTTTTGCAATCGGAATACTTTTAAGTTGCACCCTTACGCTAGAGCTGTCAAAGATATTATTCATGCTTACAAATTAAGAGAGAAATATTTACAATAATAATATTTAATGAGTTGTACATTTCTAACAAACCGCTTGATCTTTCTTATCATTATTGAAATAACTATAACGCTCAAATAATTATTCCAGCTAAAATTGAAACTGATATTATTCAAACTATCGAATTCGCAAGTTTTAGCTGGATAGATCTTTGTAACTTTTAATGACTTTCGCTTTAAGATACAATTGAATTACATATATATACAAGTTTTGTAATTTTATTCCCAACGGTTCGACGTATTTAAAAAGTTTGCCAAGAATAAAATCAGAATCGACATTGTGAATGAATTTGCAGAAAACTTACAAGACATTTAAAAAACTCAATAATGAGTTTGAAATCCAAGTTTACCACTATAATTATAATGAATAGAACGTTTTGTTAAAGTTTTTAAAAGAGCCTAGATTAGTTTTTGTAATTGAAGGAATGTTTATTATAGAGTAATTGTAAGGGTTAGCGCGATACGCGAAGCAAGCATCATATACGCGCATCACTAGAGGAGCGAACGCAAAACCCAATATTCACTTGGGGTTCCTCGCACTCGGCATGCTAGCGAACAAAGGGGGAGGGCAGAAAAGGGGCACGAGATTCCCGGTACGCAGCTCTCGAAGAGACTTTTAACGGGCTTTACGATTCAATTTGGAGTTGGCGGAAACGATTTTGATGTCGTGATCGAATATGAAAAAGGGAAAAGTGACAGAGGTAGGCCGAGGGAGAGGAAGAGAGGGAGAAAGGGCCAGCGGAGAAGAGAGAGAGAAGGGGAGAGGGCGCCGAGGTCACGCGGACGTCGTAAAGCTGCGCGTGAAAGGGTTCGGAGGAATTTAGTGCCCGGAGGGTCGGAGTGCAGAGGCGCGGCTCGTAAAAGGGGGCATTATTACCGATTATTCGCCGTGTTTTGCTTGTCCGATCGGCCGAGCGTCCGACTCGGAGGGTAAGTAATGGACAGGCCGAGCGGCGCCGAGATGTGGAGTTGCGCTCGTCGCCCCCGAGATTGGGGGTGACCTAGTTCCCCCTCGTTGCGCCGCGCCCGCGCCGAGGAGCCGAGAGGAGGCGTTAAAGCGACGTGGCCGACTACCTTTTACGATGCCGGGAATTAAAGAGAATTATTCTTACGGGCCGAGGCTCGGGTTTGCACTTAGGCTCTACCCTCCGAATGGGCGGATATTTTTGTTGCCGCGGCCCTTGTTTAACTATCGGTGACTTGCAGCAGCAAATGTTGTTCCAGCGGGGAACAAGAACAGTCGCTTACATTCACCCCGCGCAACTTTTTTTTACCGACTTTGATGTCGGGCGCCTTGGTAGCGCTTCCACCGCCGCTTCGTTAGAGGCCATTCAGCTGCTTTCCATGCCCGGAGATTTTACTACACCGAGATCGTTAAACTGATTTTGCAAAACGGATTACCCGCTAATTCGACCGTGAATGTGCGCGCCAGTCCGCACAATTACCAACCGTATTAGTAAAGTCGTTTTAAACTTTTGGTGGCTGCCGATGAATCGAGCCGTTAATCAGTGTTTTTTTCCCCATCCGATGTAAAGTTTTGCCGACAACTTCCTAACCAAC
The DNA here is from genome assembly GCA_018906755.1 of Sycophaga agraensis. Lineage (NCBI taxonomy): Eukaryota > Metazoa > Arthropoda > Insecta > Hymenoptera > Pteromalidae > Sycophaga > Sycophaga agraensis. The sequence continues at coordinate 4,587,449 of JACCIE010000006.1, read as the reverse complement.
CGGCCAGTCGAGAACCGAAACCGCGCGCGTCATTGGTTAAATGGGAGGGATATGCGACTAATTTTCGCAACCGCTCGAGGTCGCCACTCCCTTCTTTCTGCAGCCTCCCCGGTCTTCTAAACAATCTCGCGCGACGCGGGGCTTGCAGCTGCCCGATAGTCATTGCGCATCCGGGGTACGGGGAAAGTTGGGCTAAGCGGGAGATAAGCAGGCCCGCGCTAATGTGGGCGGCACCGTTGTCCGCGGATCCAACGCACCCCGGGGCTTTGGCCGCCAAACGAGACTTTACTGCCGGGGGCGATGTGTGCGCGCCCGTCGCCCGCGAGTTATGCTCTTTCGATGCGCTGCACTTGGCGCCCTCTACCAAGCGCTCCGGGCTTTTCTTGGCGCTCGGAGGCCAGGTCGAACAATTATTCGCCTCCGCGCCGAAAAAGCTCTCTCAAATATTAAGGAGGCAGACTTAGTTTGCAGCGGGCCTTCAGCCACAATCTGCTTATGGCTACAAGCTGTTTATAGGTGCCTCAGAGAGCAATAAAAGTCTATTATTTAATTATTTCAATGGTTCGGCGGGCGGAGGAACCGGACGGCTGGGGCCTTTATTAATTCTCTCGGAAATATTTACTTAACGAGTTTAAATTAATTATTAAAACAATGAGAAATCTCTGTGTGAAACGCTTGCTGTTGCGCGAATTCCATTACGCAACTGAATGTTTGCATTGCTAATGAGTATTTAATCTAACGAAACTAGATTAAATTAGTGGTAAACTTGTCACTGTTTAGATCCTATCTCTTTGATTTCCCCTGCATGACTGCTCAACAAAAAGTACAACATCAAATTATCAAATTTAATTTTAAGTAAAAAAGAAATGTGTATACGAAAATATTAGTTTTATCTATATTTTACTTTATTATCTACAACACGATTAATAATAACAAATTCGAGTTATACTATTTAGCGTCTATAATGGATTATTCGATTATGTGTATGCTTTAAAGTCTTAATTAAGATTCTGGGATATGTAATTTACAAACGGCTTCTCTCAACCGGTGTCGTGCTCGCAAAAACAAAAAAAAAAGCTTAACATTTCGTTGATGTCAGCGAGTTCGTTGGCTCATATAATCAGAACCAGACTGCGGAAGATATGGCATAAATGCGGACGGTCACAGTGAACTTGATATTCGTTGGAGCGCGATTCTGGAGCGGCCGAGAAAGCGGCGGGAAAATCTTTGCTGCATCCGTTTTCCCTGAGGACGAGGCCTCAAGTTTTTGTCTCCTTTAAGGCTCCGCCTTTTCACTTGCGTTGTCAAGTTGTCAAATACTTGGTATAAGAAAGTATTCATATTTAAATGTAAATTTCAGGAAAATACTATGACATAATAATTAATACATAACATTTCCAACGGAAATTTCTTATAACAGTAATAATGAAATACAGATTTACAGGAAACACAAATTATTTCACTCAATTCTTATAGAATTATGAAATTTTTGTGCAAAAAAATCTATTGACACCTTTCTATTTATATATAGTTTTATAAATATTTAAAATTTAAGCATTGTAGATTTTAATCAATATCAAAATATATTACACTACAAACAATAGAATATTAACTATCAAATTAAGTACAAAAAAGCTAGCAATTAATTACAATTCTATATAATGTGTGATTGTAGGAATCTTAATTTGTAATTTATTATAACGTATTATAATAGTTGTGGTATGAGCAAAAGTATAGCAGTAAGACCTACGCCCTTTGTTTCGCAGTGAGGTCAACTGCTCGAAGTGACGAATCATCGGGATCCTTAAAAGTCGTTAGTCACCGTGAATGTGTTTCCAACTCCTCTGTCATCCACTCCTCATCACTATCGTTATTCACATCACAGAGACATTTTATGTCTATTTCTTTGATACATTTAACATTTCTCTTCCATTTTGATATAATATAGTTGTTTACATTTTGTAAAGCTATAGGGAATTCTCGTCAATTTCATAGATTGGCTATAGTTACAGCTGATGTTTTACAAGTTAGTGCTGTTTATCAACGTCGAGGGAGGTAATTCTAACTTTACATTCATTCTGTAACTTCTGGAGCTTACAATAAATTAAAATTATATACTAAAAAATAACGTAAATATTACACTAAAGGAAGAAGTTTAGATTCAATTAGAAAGAAGTTTTTATGCAATTATTTAAATCAAATTGACAATAAATTTTAACTGAAAACTAATTTATTCCATTAATCATAAATTGTACGAGAGTATTAATTATCAAAAGCTTAATTCTTTAAGCGTCTTTAGACCAGTATCTGTGCTGGCAGTAGTTTAATTTTGTTTAAAGTATTGTTGTTATTCTCTGTAAACTGCAGTTCTTCCTATCAGATATAATTCGACAACAAAGCAGATGTTACTTAACCATCACTTGTTGAATAGAAATACTTTTATTCCTCAATTTATTTTCTATTTTAAAATTAACTATTTATGCATATTTTATAAATTAGACTTTAGGAAGAAATGACAACATAGTAGTACATAGTTATGATAATAAATACAAATAAAAGGTGTGTTCGTAAAAGCTACAATTTCGTTCATTTGATAAAAATGAAGACAATTTATTTCAAGTTGTAGAATCTGCAAATAAAAGTAAAAACTCATGTATCTATAGACAAAATCAGGGAAGAAACAAGCTGTCGAAATCCCTTGGATAATATTTGACAGATGCCGACAATCTCGCGTAGCCGACGAGAGATTCTATGTTTGATAATTTAATTTACCTTTTTACGTTGATAAGGAAGAATTTGAGAGCCGCTCAAAATTAAAATTTTTTATTCGTTTATTATTGCAGTAAACATGTCATTATTCAATTAGTTAAATTAATTTTTAAATTTTAAAGTAAAATTTCGATTTATATTTAAAACAATATTTTTTTATTAATTTAAATATGTAACTTAATAGTTAAATGAAAATTATTCTTTGTTTAAATTAATTATAATTTTTATAAAATTCTTACTAATTTAAAGGATTACATTTGTATATTAATCATTTGTTTATTTTTTATTTGGAGAAAATAATAATCAAAAAAGTTATTCTTTCGTAATAGCAATAAAGTATGTTTTAAAACTGTTGAGATATCAAATAAGCTACTGTCAGAAACATTGAAAACTAACAAGTCTAAAAAGCATTTATTCTTCAGCCGATGGCCAAATTAAGAATCGTAATACTTTCTGCTTGCTTTCCGCGAAAATTTTCACAGCCACTCCTTTCTGCCGAGTGCAATATTTCAAATCAGGTGCACCCGCCGCTTGTGCGCGCGGGCTGCCATGGATACGCCTGGTAATGAACATACATCTTTCCACGTCTCCTTTTTCTCCTGCTTCCCCCATCCGCCCCCCCTTTTCCCACTGGTGCCTTGAGCCCTTTCATTCGCCCGCGGGCCTTGACACACAGGTTTAACTAGATTAAACCTCAATATTCCCTCGGGCCTTCATTATAAATCCGACTCCCTAACTTTATATAAGTCGAAACGCGAGCGTACGTTGCTTCAACCGAAACGAGATGAAAAAATGAGAGTGAAGGACAGACGTAAGCATAGAGGAACATCTATGAGCAAAGTAAATACCGCGAAATGTTTTTTTTATTCTTTTTGTCTTTCAATGAGAAAACCATCGATATCATGATGGAATTTTTTGTAACGAAACAACACTGTGCTGGGCTTCAAATATTAATTGCACTTATTTATTTGAAGCAAACGAATAGTAACAAAATTAGCAGAACTCTTGAAAATTACTTCATTGCATGAATTATTTATGAAGTATATATTAAAAATTAATCTAATTTATTAAGTTTTGATAGAATTTATTTCATTTTTATGTTTAAATTACATTTTGATATAACTGCCTTAATAATTATGAATGAATCTGTTTTTTATTAATATTGTTATCTAATATATTAAGAAGCTTTCGAATTAAACCAATAAAATATTGTTGCGCATTATCCGTAGTCCAAATTGAATAGCAAATATAGCTTTTATTACGTTTTTTGGAATACCCTTGCTTATAAGATTCTCACCTTACTCATAATAACGTTAACTATGCAGTTATTTAGTTACAATTGATTTCATGTAATTATTAGAGGAGTAGCTCATTTATTCCTTAGTTGGGTAAATTCTTTAACAAAAATATATTAATATTATAAACCTGAGATATTTTACTGAAATATACAATGAAATGTGTGGTTGAATGAGATACAGTAGTAGTAGTCTGTATAGCCATTCAGCTTCAATTTATAATTTTTTGAAAATTGTAGGGTTGGCATATGCTTCTGTTCAAACAAATTGATGGATTTTATTCTACAAGAGCTTTGATTGTAGGTACTTAATACAGACAATGGACACAGGCATGATAGAAACGTCATACCTTCGCAATGTACGAACCCTTGTTTCGATAGTGTAAAAAAAGGTCAGATCTGAACACGTATCCTATCCGTTGCCAGGTTATCGTACGAGAGTCTCCAACTCTCCCTCAATACTGGATGAAGTCCAGTCGCGAAGCTTGTACCCAATGCGAATGATTATCATTTGATTATTTCCGTCTGCTATCGGTATTGAACATTTATAGAGTGAATCATTTCTTTAACAATCTCTTTCTTGGATTTTCGACTTCCCTGTGTGATTTTCCACTGGAACCATGATGCAATAGCAAAATATCCATCGATAGTCGTATATATTATATATTTATATAATATTTCATAATGTCTGATGCATCAAATATCTTTCTTCGATGTCAATTTTTGCTTTTTCGATACTTTACTTAGTTTCTCCGAAGAATTTCAGCGAAGCTCTAGCACATGAGACACATAATTGGTATCTTGTATAAAGGTATTTACCAAGCTTTTCTTCTTGGAGAAAGAAAATCTATTTCCTTATGCGAACTCCATCTTCATTTCATGAAACTTTTAATGTTTTCAAGCATTTAGTAACTGTTGTTTATTTCATTTTGATTTTTACTTAAGTTTTTATAAATAATTTCGAATCTTTCTATTCTTAAATTAGCTATTGATAAATAGTTGAAACAAATAGTTTAAATTATATTATGAATTAGGGAGAATATTATATATTAAATACAGAGTGGCTAAATTTGTGTGTTCTACTTATTGTAAAATACGACTGTTCTAGATTTGATAGAGAATAATGTAGTGTGTTAAAATTATCAATCTATAGTAACAAACAGTGTATTTGTACTGTAAGATTCCTTGTAGATTTAGTCATAACTACGTCTGTTAAATAGACTTCATTACTAAAATTTCGGTTATACATCGATTGTAGACGCGGTGATTTATATATTTACTGTATTATTAGACCGGAATTTCTATAAACCTTTTATAATAGAGCCAAAAAACCATTTTTTGAAATTCGCATGACATTTTATTGCTTTTTATTTTTTCTCGTGTACTCAAGTAAATGCCCTCCTTTATCGCTTTTATCTTCTTGCAACTGCTGGCGCTAGCACTTAGCGACACTTTGTCGTACTAAGTGAGAATAAGATACATTTCTCAACCGAGACCATATCTATATATTTTCAACAAACTTTGAACGAAAGAATGGAATCAATAACGTTTCTGTAATGGATTCAAAACCAACGTCGATACTATGTACAGCTACAAAAGAACTGTATTCGTGTCGAAACTGTGTAGCTACAATCGAACCATGCGTAAACAAATATCAAAGATGAACACTGCAATATTGGGATACCATTCATCTAATCAAAAAATGGTGGAAGGTTTCATTCAATTGATGCAGACTCCATTCAAAAAATCTTTTTCAATATTCTATGCACCTATACAAAATATAAAAAATAGCAAGAATTAGAAAACTCCTTATGCCTGAAATTCCTTGATCATATTAAAAAATATACTGATAAGATAAATGGAAATAAAAAAACAATCTATTTAGATCAGTTTTATGCTCTAAAAGTACAGTTCACAATTAATCGATGTTGATATCGAGGTTGATATATTTTTATAATAGTCTAATGCATATATTATTGTAGTACAAGCATAAAACTTAGATTTTGAAATATTTTAACCAATGATGAATTTGTCCTTATGGATCGGTGGTATTAAAATTAATCAAAAATTGTTCAATTTGACGTAAGTTCTTATTAAAATTTTTCAAATAGATTCGATCAGATAATAGAGTTTTTAAATTCTAATGAAAAGATTTTAACTTTGTACTTTCTTTATTAAATTATTTTAAACGATAAAAATCGTATGACTAAATATAAATCATACTTTTCAAAACTGAAGACAGTTCAATTTTTTCAATCAACGTTGAGATGTAAAAATCTCACATTCTGATATCACTTGATATTGGAAAACTTTAACGTCAATTGAAAAGAGTGCACACAATATTTATTTTTAACGGTCTTTCACATTCATCGTTGAGTACAATATCTCCATCACGGTGAACTGTGAAAAATTCAGTAAGCTATAAAAACGAAAATAACCATTTTCACAAAACAAAAGAGAGGCGAACTAGTACCTGAGGCAAACAGTCACTTGGGAGCAAACGAAACCCTCCGGTCGGAATTTTCCAGCTAACTTCATTCCCGCTTCACGTTTATAAATGTACATACGCGTTCCTTGTTATTCCACTGTTTTCTTTTTTTTGGACGGTGCGGGTCGTTCAGCGCTCGTATTCCCAAGTCAACTCAGCGGGAATCATATTTTACATTTATCGCGCACGAGACGTTTCTAATAAAAACCTCTTCTTTCGTTTATCAGGATCGCGGCTTTTCTTGTTTTTTTGAACGCGCAATACCTTCTTTTATTCTTTGTTTGCACACATCTGCATGTAGTGACGTTATCGAAGAAGAAAAATCTATCGAAAATATAGTTTCAGATAAAAAGATATTTTGTGCAAAAATGATTGAGAAAGTCTACTATGAAATATTTCCTTTTCATATTTATGAATAATTATATTTTGAATATAAAAATAAATAGCTTGTATACTATAATTTAAATTCAAATGCATCATGAAATTCATATAGTATGTTATCAACTACCATAATAATAATGATATTGTAAAGTAATTTTAGTAGTGAATTAATAAAGATAAAGTTAGATCTACATGAATCGTACTTTTAGAAAAATATGGATGTAAGTGAACTTGAGAAAAAAGGGATAGTTATTAAAAAAATCTTTAGATATTATTTGATTATAAAGAATCTGCAGATAATCAATGGAGATATTAAAAACAAACAAACAATGATTTTCATTAATTGTACACACACACACACACACAAATAGATTTAAAAATAATCAAGTCAATGAAGTTTATATTATTTTAATATTATTTCAATCTTTCATCAAAAAGATATTCATCACATTACAGTAGTATTACTCGCCTACATAGTTTGAAAAAGCTGTTTTCAATCACTGCAAGGTTGTAAAAGTGAAACTCATACTACGTTAATCCAACAATTATAAGTTATACTATTTTAAAGAAATTTTAGGTTCGTTGTAATTTATTCCATGTGCGATTCTATCGTATAATCCGGAATACTCGTGGGTATCTGTAAATCCCAAGAAAATGAAAGATTCCTCTTATTTATCGAAAAAAACAAGTGACAGTCTATAGAGCCGAAGTAGGCCGAGCGAATACTTTTTCAATTGACGGAGAAAACTTTTACTACTGATCCTCGAAAATCAACAGTGTGAATACCCTTAGAGAGAGTCGAGCCGAGTGAGCGAGCGAGGGAGAGGGGAAACCGTGTCGCACGTGAGAGGCTCGGGAGGCGGGAGAAGGGAAGGCTATGCGCCCGAAGAGAAAGGGCGAGAGGAGACGAGCGGTGGGGGGATTTTACTCGACGGATTCCGGACTGGCACGTTATTGGCGAACCGACAGAAAAATCGATGCCGGCTCGCTTTTCCGCGGACCGGGGCTCTCTGCCTCTCTTCTTTCCGGTGGCCCCTTTTCCGTTTTAACCCTCACCCCGACTCGCTCAAGAACTCATTTTGATTTTCCCTTCATAAGCTTCCTTTTTTCGGGGAGGAAAATGGAGTGTTGCACGCCCGAGCTGCAGCGGACTGGGCTGTTGCACGCAGACCCGAGAGTAATGCACTTTTTCAAGAGTAATTTTTTAAATATCAGCCGCCGAGGTTGAATTTGCACCGCGGCCGAGCAAAACGTGCGCTAGGGGAACGAACCGATCACCTTTGCAAACAGTTCGACGCAAGTTCAATTGAAAATAGTCAATAATCAAATGAATTCCAACTGGCTTAAAAGGCGCGATCCTAATAAGAGTTTGGAATTTTCAAGTATAAAACGGATAACGGTTCGATGCGAAAACAACCTATCAGTCTAATGCGCGTTCCGCATCTCATTTAAGTCTTCGTCGTATCTTTTTCTGCTCCTGGAAGCTCGTCGATTAATTCACGAGAGGTGCCACTCGTGCATCGAGAGCAGCTTCTTCCAGCAGGATTTAATACCTTCCTACGGCTTCTCTGAGCGCGAGTTGATTTCGCTCTTCTGCGTACGCGTCGCGCCGATAAGAATTCGCGTGCTTTATCGGGCCTGGCTGGAGATAGCCCTATATAAGCGTCTCTCTTGGAGCAGATATTTGCTTGCCGACTGAGTGGAATGTTCGAAATGAGTTGGCTCGTTTGTATGGTGTTCGTTCAGGATGGGACTCGGCTATTTCTCAAGGAACGATATAGAAACCGAAATTTCGGTCGGATAGTGAGGAGGAAAGAATGAAATGGATCTGTGATTGATGGGGTTCTGCCGAGTTGTTGAGGGTGGCTCAATGTTACGATTAACACGTTAATGGCACAAGAGTGAGATTTCACCCAAGAGAAGTTCATTTCGATTAAAATTCTGATAATTTACTTTGTTTCGTTTTATTTATAATTTTATTATTTATCAAATAAAACAATTAGTAACAATTAGTTAATTGCTTCAGTATAGAAATACTTTTGTCCTTATTTTTATATTCTAGAATAATTTTGTAAAAATTATTTTGATATTTTTTAGTCTATTTCATTAGTTATTTTGATTTCGACATTTTTAACAGGTTCTAAATTGACATTACTATTAACGTATTACAGTCTTTGAAATTACATGCTTTGAAATTAATATCAATATAATTTTTATTATTAATTACTTCAACCTCTTGAATAAATTTTAGCTAAAGTACGTTTTACCATCACAAAGTTGATATAGATCTGTCGATAGTATCTGCTTACTTCAAATAATGATGTGTAAACAAAATAGACGAATGTGACAAAACAGCTTAGATTTGTATCTGTTATAGCAACAGGCATATACATGTATTTAGAGGCAATAAACAAAGACTTTTTGTAATTACAGTAAAGTGTTTACTCATTTTAAGCAATTAAAGAGGCAACCTAATAAATTAAATATAGTATATCTGTTTTATGCATTATATGGCTTTTCATGTAAATTTTAATCTATAAGCAAATACAAAATAAAGTAGGAAGTGTATATTATTATTATTTTATATTGTTATCTACTAAATTTACATTTATGTACAACAATTTGTTACAAATGCTAGGAAACAGTAACCAAGTATAAGTGTAAATTATAACCGTCTGCTACAATCGTGTTTTCCAGGAGTATGCGCCGTAAGGCCAAAGGAGCGAATAAGTTGTATGTACACGTAGAATCAGTTACTACTTGTTGAAGTAAAGTGCTTGCAAGTTACGCATACTAATTACCACTTGGAAATCCCAAGTTCGACCGGATAAATGATCGACTTTGTGTACAGAGGACTGCACCGGGATAATCTTCGCGCCTTTATAAACGTTTGAATATCCAATTGGGCTAATCGGTCTGGAACTATTGTCATAAATTGCGAGGGAGGAGTCGGGTTAGCCGTTGTCGATGCCCGATCCGGGCGATAAATATATTCCTCCGGCATGACAAACGAGGAAAGGCGGAGCGACGTCCGCGCCCTCCCCCCCTCGTAAGAAGAACTAATCTCTGAATGTATCTCCGCGGTAATTACTCCCGGCCCCAGTAATGGCCCGAAAAACCAGAGGCGGGAGGCGAAAGAAATCGGGGGACGCGTCTGGTCGGATAACGGGCGAAAAAGGCGAGTGCGCGCCCGGAATCGAACGGACGAGAGAAGAAGCCCAGGGGAGGGAGTCCGGCTAAGCCACGCATGCGGAGCAAGAGAGAGAGAGAGAGAGAGTTGGTCAGAGTAAACCGCCAAACTCTCAACTCTAAATGGGATATTAGTGTCGAGCGCCGCGCGGAATTCGCCGGGCGTCCGCGTAGGCATACCCTCGGTACGCCATCCCCGCGAGACCCGAGCGCTGCTCCTGACTAATTCCCCCTGAGCTGCCCGCGACCGGGGATGTTTTATTAGCCCCGCGATCGAGCGCTTCGATCATCTTCCCCCGTTTGCAGCCTGCGGATTTATGGGCCGGGCTTTTGATTCGGCCACAATCGGCCGATTTCCCTCCGCCCTACCGATGATTTGTGATCGCGACCAGCGGCCCAGGCTCGACTAGCCTCCGATTAGATTTTTTATTTTACCCGATAACTCGTCGCTGCTTATGAATAACGGATAAGCAACGCTCGCGGCTATGCGCTTTCATAGTTGATGCTTCCGATACAGTCATTAGGGGAAAAAAAAAGATAACCATTCAATACTGTCGCGCGAAAACGGATAAAGAAATTTTTATTGGCAATTAAGACAGGCCAAAATTATCGCGCGGTTCGGAATTTCCGTTGCGAATTCAATCCGGCTTCGGACCCATTTGCATTCGGGCGAATCCGCCCGCACTTTTTCGATGTCGCGAGCGACATTCGTCCGCGTCACGATTCGTTCCGCAACTACGCTTTTTCGGGAAGTTTCCCGGTGAAACGTGCGATATTTCGAGCAATCCAAGCGTGCGCAGGAGCTTAAAAACTCGGTGGCCACGAGGCGTTATTAAATTAAGCAGCCGAACGAAAAGTTTCGCCTGGCTGGAGGAAAAAAGGCCGCCTGGCGTCGGGGGAGAAAATATTAATCGTTAATCTTGCTAATTAGTTCGCCCGAATAATCAGAACGTGCGGGGATTTTAATTAATAAAGGGGGCAGGGCCTGTTAACACCCCTGCCTCCTCGAGCCCTGCCCCGAGTTCGACGTAATGGCCACGTGCAATTTTGTAATGAAGTCAAGCGATAGCCTGTCCCACCTGTGCCAATACCTTTTTCAGTTCACTTTATTTCATCCAAAATTGCTTAATTCTACATTTTACTTAGTATTATAAAACTTTGAAAGTTTTTTAGAACTTTTTTACAAACTTTTTAAAAATTATTTAATTTACCTGAATTCGTAAGGATAGTTCTGCAGTCTAGAAACGAAAATGGCTCCTAAAATCTTTTTCATTTGGAGCAGTACGCCAAAACTTTTATATTATATACTTTATGCGCATTTCTAAAAATGAACTCTAATGGATTTTCATTGGCGTAATGATAAACTAATACTGGATGCATGATATTGAATGAGTTATAATTATCGGATATTGGAGTTCTTATAAAAGCTGCTGGCAAGTTTAACTGCGGTAAAATACAAAGCTAGAACTGCACATTGGTGAAGGAGTCTTGTGCATTAATTGCGATTTTTACATTACATCTGAGAGTAAAATCGGGATGTATGCATACTCATCTTCCTATAAAATTTGTATTCAACAATAATATATCTTTTCTCTCCCTTATAACCCTATTTAATTAGTGATTTGTCTTTAATAAAAAAAAATAATACAAATAAATTCAAATAAATCTACAACTTTACACCCGCTTATCTTCGTAATTTCTGTTTCTTTCGGTTTATATGAAGAAATATTAATGATAAATTAATATAATCTATTTATCTACTTCTTTTGTTTCTCCTTCGCGATATGCGACCTATTAGTCTGCATTTGTGAGGAAGATGCTTTTTCTGAGGTTGCTATTTTTGAATTTGCTGCTGTGGAGGAATTTTCCTTTAAGCGGAGGCTAGAATCGAAGTGGCCCTTGAGAGCGTCGGCCTTCGACACTTCAGGTCGGGGACACTCTCCCCTCACCGACCGTTGAACTTTGGGACCTTACAAGTACATTTTCAAATTTCTTCAAGTCACTAGATCTTTTTCGGGTTCAATTTCATATTTGAAAGTCCTTGCAAGTTTTTACCTACCATAAGAAATTTTAGCAATACGGCTTCTACCATGGTTTTTGAGATAAACATAGAAAAATATAAATATTAATATTGGCTACATATTTATGATCGCTGTAGCGAAATATTTTTAAATTATATATATTTATTGATTCCTTATTGATTAAGTACATGCTTCACATTTTTATGATACCTATTGCAAATTTTTAAACTTATTAACTTAAGTATCAGACTATTAAGATCAGAGCCAAAATATAATGAAATAGAACTTAAATGCTCAGTCGGGCAATATTTAAATTTTAGAAAGCTTGCACTTCTAGCAAGCAGAGGGCCTCAAGGCCTCCAGAAGGGGAAAGGGTTCAGAAAAAAGAGGGAATCAGTTATATATGGAAAATTAGAATTTTATAATTAATGTAGAATTAATTCTACATTATGTACTATCAAATTTAAAATCAACATTGCAAAATACGCAACACTTTATTTAGTTAAATAATTGGTAATTATAAAATAAGATACCGATCAACGGTAGAGTTGCAATTATGATTTAATTTCCAAATACGTATGTATATTTTTATATTATGAATTATTTAATTTAAAATCAGTTTTAATTCAAATTAAAATACCTGAATTGAGAACAATATTTTACGTTTGTTTCAGGTGAGTTACGCAAGAAATTTACATCTTATTATGGAATTATTATTATCGTGAGTATCATTATTAATGTAAATAAAATAAAATTTTTCCAAAGTATTGTAATTTATAAGTTGCTTGCAAATTTAGTTAATACAGTTTGTTCGATTGTAACCGAAACTTTTTGTCAATTTTAATTTAGAATATATAAAATTATGCCTTCTGTTAAAATGAATGAATTTATATTAATTACTCATTTAGTTTTTATATCCACGCATAAAATACATCTGAAAATAATTGAATTTATACATTTTGTAATTATACGAAATTTAAAAGTATCTCAACGAAACTTTATAAATATAATAAATTTTTCGATTATTCAAATTACAACAGATATCCTCTAGCAAATTGAATCACTTTAGATTCTAATAAGGAAGAAACATCCGGATCAGTTCCTCCAATTAAAAGATGCTCGAAAGCTCAGCTCGGGGCAAAGCTCCATCGCGATACGGACGCTCTTATCTAGGCGCCCAGAAAAAGTACCCCCTGTCCAGGTATTCGCGGAGTGAAAAATTATCGCGATTCTCAATGACTCGAGGGCAGGACAGAAGAGAGGAACGCTCGGAAAAGGGAGGGAGGAAGCGAAGGGGGATGGACGCCCGTGAAAGGATTTGACGGAGCGAGGGCGAAATTCCCGGGGAAGCGACTGGGCCACGGATGGCCGGGCGGCAAAGTGAGGAGGAAATTGGGGTAAGAAAGGTTCCGTCGCGCGCCTGCGTGCCGCCCGAATAAGCCGAAAATAAGAGGGTGGCGCGCGCGCGATGAAAGTTCGAGGGGGGGGGGAAGGGGCAGGGGAGGGGGTCGAGACGCTCGCGCCTTCGGCGACGCTACGGAATTCGCGGAAATGCGGACACGCGTGCGAGTGAGAATGCGAAATAGTTTTTCAAAGTGCACGGGAGGAGGACAGGGCGTTGGGGGTCGAGGGCTGTTGGGTATTTGTTCGAGCGTCCTTGGCTTCGAGCAGAATTAGGGAGGGTTAATTCCAAGTGCCGCTGTCGAGGGTTACTGAACTTTGCCTGTTGTTTTCCTCGCCGCGTTGCGGCGACTCCTCCTTTTTACGCGCAATTACAAACGGAAATGGGAGTTACGCGTATTGGCTTTTCAGCGCCGATTAAGAGATAACCGAGCGACTTGTAATGTAATTAATGCCCGTTACTTTTATCGCCCTGCCCTGCTCTAATTATCTTTAAACATTGCTCCAAATGTATTAGAATATTGAACAATTGCAAATGTATACAAAGTTTTTGAATTCGAGTAATTAAGCAGTCGTTACTTGCCTAAAGGAGACATTTAAAGAAAATTACACGGAGCGGTTTACGCGCACCAAGCCAACATATTTCGATGTAAATAATTAAATGTAAGTGAGCTGAAAATTAATTAGCAATGTAATGCAAATTATTTCATACAACCTCGGGAAGTTTAATGAAAGGCGGCGAAATTTTTTAAAAAGTTATCACAATTTTCAAAAGAGAATAAAGAACTTTTTCTATTTTATGACGGAATAGAATAGAATTTCAAAGTAAGCGATAAAATTTTCAGATACCTTTACCAACTAGGAAAATTGAAAGAAAATCCTTGTAGACTTTGGGTAGATTTTTCGTGTAGATAAAATGCATAAATCACCTACTTTGTAGTCATGAAGCATATTCTGCAAATCCAGGGAGTCAATTGTTACAAATGCAAAAAGAGCGGGTGAGGGGCGGGGATGGATGAATTTTCTTAAACTCCTGTATCGCGACGTCCAACTTTTGCCCTGGACAACAAGTGATCAGTACGCGGGTCCCAGGCAAAGGGAGAAGGGTCCGCGCTGTGCAAAAATCCCTGAACCGCATTAAACTTTTTCAATTAACAAACAAAAGCGGAGGGAACCAGCGGCCCCAAAGCCCCGAAGCAGATAATGAAACGGACGGACAAAAAAGGAGGAATGAGACAGAGAGCCTGGGAGACTCGGTAGCTCGGTAGCTGGGAAGAGTCTGCGGTATTTTAATATCTAGCATTCCTGGGACGGCCGATCATCCGGCACTGCGTCCCCGCGTGTGTGCGCGTGCGGCCGCCGAGCGCCGAGCGACGCCCATTACTATTCGGTGGCACCGCAAACTATAGCCTCCCCGACGTCGAGGCGCTTCCCTGAATTCGAGAGGACTTTTCCGCGTTGGTTCTGCTTTATTCGACTGTATTGCCAGCCCAGTCTAAGATATAGCTCAGCGGACTTGAATAAATGCCATGCAAATGCGGTACAATGTAAGTGACGCGAATAATATTCCATGCAAATTGAACGAATTTCGAAGAATAACGAACTTTGGTCGATAGAAAATAAGAACAAGTCCAAAAAACAGAGTACAAGATGAACCGAATGAATCATGAGTTCTTGAAGTTGCTTTGAGTTAAGAGATGTACGTCCATGTAAGATCAACAGAAACAATTAATTTATTACACTTATTGCCATATTAGATTCTTTTATTTTGTATAATGAATATTTTGAATATTTTACTAAAACGTCGATCCTTTGTCAAATTCCATGATACAATCTTATATACAATTCCATAATACAATCTATTGAATACTTTTAATTATAATTATTTATACACCGTAATATAGATTTTGTGCTTTCACATGTTTTGTTTGTGCACTAGAAAGTTTCGTTGAAAACTTCTTATTGGAGCAGTTTATCAGAATTTTATTCTTGACGAGTCTAATGTGTGTTGACACATGTATCGTAGGCATTAGAGTCGTCGAAACTTTACCGATAATGATATATCACTTGTATCGAGAGCGAAACGGACGCACTGTATGATATTGAATTTGGGAAACAAGGAAACGCAGAAATTGCTAGCAAAATTTATTCAGCTAAACGTTGAGCATTCTCTATGTAGTCTTAATTTATAATTCTGCTTCGGAGGACAGTGACTGGGCGACTTAATTCCGCGTATCGAATATTCAACGCCTCGGCAGTCCTCCATTTTTCTAAGTCATTTAATTCCGGGACTGTAAAGTCCTCCCGCTTTACAACTTGAGTACAACTTTTCTTATTCCACTTTGAACTTTTGTCTCGGCAGCCTCGCTGCGACTGCAGCACTCGGAGGCATTACATCGGTTTATTCAATTGGCAGTCGCAAGGCCGTGGCTCCCTTTGCGGTAGGTCCCGTAAATCACGCGCATCCTCGAAGCCGAGGCAGCCGTCCATTAGAACCTCTTAATTTTCACGCAGCGGAGAGAAAAATTAATCACGGGGGCGGGGCTCTCGTGTCCCCGCGAAGGCGCCCCCAGGAGTCCGCGGCCGCAAGAAGCCCGCGGCAAAATCGGCCTAATAAGACTCGGCGCGGTGCATTAATAAAGCAGCCGGGGCGTCGCGGGCCGCTCGGCCCCGCTCCCCGATTCATTTATCAAGGGGTGAGGGGCGCAGCTCCCTGGACGATTACTCCACGTCCCGGGCAGGCCAAAGCGGGCCCGAGTGCACTCGCAGGGCGCCCGTAAGCAAAACACGCCCGGGACCCGTCCCCGGCCCCGCCTGGAATTTACGCGTCTTCTGGAGTTTGGCCCGACGCGCTGCTTTCGCGCTCCGGGCGGGGCTGTATCGGCCCCGTCTCGCCGCCCGTACTTTGATCGCAGACGCGCCGCCTTTTTGTCCCAACGTGAGGACGCGCCCGCGTCGTCTGCCTGGCCGCTTGTTTTGCCAGATGACAGGTTTACAATCGAGCCCAGCCTCCGCCGGGAAGTCGCGATAGCACCCAATGGATATTCTAATGGAATCTCCTTCAATTGCCTGCTGACTTTATTTCGGATTTTGTCAGCAAGTAAAAAAGGGTAGCAAATAAAATTCTTTTTTGATTCAGGCAATTGATATATCTCCCACAAATACATTCCACCGATTTGCACAATTTTGCCTGGAATCGCGAGAAAGGCAAGGGATTGAAATTAAATTACACTGCCAGGAATTCAGAGCCATACCTCTGTTCAAGAAGATTGAATTCTTTTTAATTTACGTTTTTTCGCGATTTGCACAATGTAATTCATAATAACGCCGTTTGCTACGAATTTATCTAGAATCATCAATACTTTCTTTTGTATCTAAATAAAAATAGTTTCTATACTTTTCATAATTCTATGAAAAAGCATTATTCCTTGTATTTATATTAAATTATTTGATTGTACAACATTCTTTTGCACTTTTAAGGTAATAACCTTAAAAATGTTTCCTTGTCTGACAATATACGATCCTTACTACTTGACATATCTTGCGTAATGTTCAATGCATTCTTTTCCTTTCTTCCAACTTTCTATAATACAAAATCATCGCAATAGCATATTAATATCTTATTATAATAAAAATGGTTACAAACGTATGAGGTATTCTACATTATTCTTGCACTTGATCACAATTGCAATCAGACATTTTCTTGAATTTTCATATTAATGTAAAAAATGTGCAAGTCTATCTATAGAGATTATAGAAGGCGGGTCGCAGTCATCACGCTTCAAATTCTTTCCGCCTTCAATTTTAATACATGCTGCTCTATACCTAACGTTGCATTCAGCCTCATCTTTGGAGCTCCATGCGCGAGCCGACTTCCAACTTTTCCCTCGCAAACGAGCAATCAAAAAAAGGTGGGCGAAAAAAAATCAGTTTCCTCGTCATCTCTGGCCGTCGCATGAAAGCGTCAGGTCCTCGTTTCGACAGTGCTTACGTATATAGTCGGCTCTACTTATGGCTCGCCATTCAAAAGAATGATTTTCCCTCTTTCTCCCACCCTTGGTCTCATAGCCGTCGATATATAACACACCTTCAAAGCTTGAAATACCGGAGACTCATCGTGGAGAGATTGGACGCGCGCGCTGAAGAAAGGCGGGAGGGGGCAAAAAAGGAAGAGGACGCGCGCTATGCAGGATTGGTAAAAATCAAAAAGGAATTTTGATTTGCACTAGGTCCGCCGGTCCTCTGCTATCTTGTGCCATCCATTGTTTCACCAGAACTTGACGAGACGTTCCTTGGGTAAACTCGAGTAATGTTTAATAATTTATTTTGCACTCTGTTAGTGATTTTTAAATTTGATCCTGCGTAGTGCTCCGCATCAGACAATAACGCTAGATGATAAAGATAAGGTAAAGGCACGCAGGTTGGATCGAGTCTAACTTTCCATGAAAATGGAAAAGTCGGAGGAATTGAGCGCGAATGACCGGCACATTCACCCTTGTAGGAGCGCACCGTCGCTCGCCCGAGCGTAATCTTGTAAGCCGCCACTTGCCCGAAGCCATTACTCTTGGAATATCGCACAAGAGGCGAGGTGAAGCAGCTCTGAGACAACGATAGGCACTTACAGGTCGCGCGGAGAAAAAAGCAGGGGCTCCGAGTCGCCCGGACTCCGGGCGGATGGCGCTCTCTCGCCTTCCCCGACAGTCTCCTTTGCGCACAAAGGTTAATTCACCCGCGTACCCGCCTTGCCCTCTCCGACGTGACCCGACTCATTAATAATCCATCCGAGGCCATCGATCGCCTTGCCTGCGGTTGATCTTTTTATTCTGACGGGCTCTCCTTTCCTTGCCCGACCATTGCCCTCACATTCTTACGTGATCATATATTTCTGCACCTATTTGTATACCCCACGCTTAATTAAGTGTTACCCTTATCGGTACAGCGAGAAACTCTTTCGGTTAAAGGAATACTGGTATGCAATTCATGTAAATACATTAAAAATCCTGCAGCGCTTGAAGTTTGATAATTTTTGTATTCGAAATTGCATCGGATTAAACCTGCGTCTTAAGCTATTCGAAAACTGCCCGATTTGATTGATACTTTAAGCCTAATTGTATTCTAAAATGAGCCACTTTACATTCACTCGCCAAAGAACCTTATTAGTATTAAAAAAGTCCCTGGCACTTTCGTCGATTCTTACTTTTTTCAATTTCCCTATCGGTCCGGGTACCTTACTGTTGGAAGTGTTTTCGTTGTCGTTGCGCGCGGCGCGAAGCGGTAGTTTCGAAAGTGAGAATGCATGTTGAGGATAATTTGTGAGTTTTTAAGGTTCGCCTGAAAGTTTTGAACAGAATGCAAAGCACTTACCTTGCCCTGTTCAGTTAACTCGCGTGTAATAATAATTGTTCTGCGACAAGTGGTAATTTTATTAGTAAAGTATAATATATCATATTCGTATTATAAACTTTTTAATTTAATATAATTTGTAGTTAAGTAGAATTAAAAAACAGTTTAGAATATTTCAGACAACTACATATTTAATGCATATTAATGAAATTTCAAACAAGACGCAGGCATTCTATAAAATATGAAAATGTTAGACAAAACATATTTAGTGATAATTTTAAAGCTACAAGGTCTTTACGGATGAAGAAGCCCCAGGTAAATTAAAGCAAACATACTTATAATAGGTAGTGGAGAAAGGGGAAACTAGAATCGACGCAGCGCGGTAACAGCACTCGCTCTTTCCGCCCCCGTGCAAACGGCCACCTAATCTCCTTCCAGACCCGCTCTCATCTGCCGGCCTTAGCTTCTCGGTAGCGCTAAATACTCAAGGTCCATGTAAAAGTAATTGAATCACGGGATTACCCAGAGCGAGCGAATAGTCCGGGCCATTCGAACGTTGCGCGCGAGTATTCATTTGCAGGGCGGCAGCGTTGCGCATACGCGTTGGCCGAGCGTCGAATAACGCTCGGGAAATGCCGGAGTGGTGCACGCGAGCTCGAGCCCGGGGTATACGCCCGGCATCGCCAAAGACGCGAGCCCTCAAAATGCGCGCTATTCAAATTTTCTGATCGGCTGATTAACCTAGTTTGCCGGTGGGTACGGTGTATGAAAATACGGATCGCTGGGTATTCGATAACCAAATGTGCTTGTTGCTCTTGATTTGGATGCTGACGATAAATCATCAGTCGTTCCTTGTTGGGGTTATGGTTAAAATTCAATATTCCCTCTTCCTTCAGATTTTATGCGCGCAACTTGATATATTGGCTGTCTTGTTCAATAGAATTAACCGAAAGAAGTCGATGGTCGATCTAACTCTGGTACGATTCTATTCTTAGATATGCCGGTGTCGGAAAATTTCATAGTGTCGATTAAAAGAATCCAAATGAAGTCGGAGCCTTTAAGTGTAAACAAAAGTTTCTAAAATCGGGTTGATTGAGGGATGTTGAACATAGGGAGGTTCAATTCAACTACACAGTATTGTCTTCTTCAGGCTAGGAGGTTAATTGACAGTGAAAATTGTGACAAGAATGCTAATGGGAATTATGAATGTGGAGTCAACAATCTTAGGTGGTCTATCACTGGGTTATACATTGGATGGGCGGTTCCTGAACCAATGTGGGTAAAGTTAGCATCCATTAGACATAAAGAGAAGAATCTTCCTGATGTCTTGTATACTATAGCTACAGGAATAGCACATTGTCTCCAGACGTTAACTTTAAACTATGTCGGATTCAACCTGAGGTTACTATTAGGGATAAGTCGTATTATAAGACTACGGAAGATAAATAAGGACAGACTTCGTCGTCATCTAATTATCTCAAATGTTTTAGTCTTAGCAGATGAGAGAGTTAATCTTTGGAACCTGACAAATTGCCATCTGGAAGAAATATGGAGAATGTATATAATATGGAGAAATATGAGAATAATGAAGCTGTACTGCACTGGAGAAGCGGTTGATGCGATGAAATGCCTGAGTCAATTTCTCTTTTCATAAGAAGATCCAATCAGACAGTCCTAAGCACATTGCAAAAGAGTATGTTCGAATAAGAGAAAGTTAATGCAGAAGTTAGTAAGATAATAAAGATACTGTTACTTACCATTTTAGTGCGACAGCCACGTCAGTCTCAAAGTATAATTCCAGCTTCTTATATTGCATAATCTAATAATCTTTATTTCTAAAAAATACACGTATTTTAATATTTTATACGCCACTATATTTTTTAATGCCATTTATCGTTCTGTTCTTAACAACTTTGCTATCCTTAACTAGAACTAAAAGTAAGTGCTGATTCTCTTTCTTCCGTTAGTACATTCTTTCAAGAGTGTGGTGTAAAATTGGGCTAACAGAGCAATGTGGGCTTTTTCCTATTCATGACTCGAGCACACGCTTCCTATCTTGTACTGCAGTTCACGTTGTAATTTGTAGAACTCACGAGTGCTTGTTTTCAACGCCGCCTTCTATATAGCTACGGGATTCTCCATCGAAAAAGGTAGGCCAAAAGACCGGGCGCGACATTAACATAAAGATTACACGAGCAGAGTCAACCTGCGCAATCCGTTCGTGAAAACTTTGTTAACGACGATGAATATGTAACCGGAGGAGCCTTACACACGCGACGAGAGATAGGAGAAGAGAAGGGGGGAGGGGTGGCGACTCCTAACCCGTGTTTGAAAGCTCTTCCGAAATTCCGCTCGGCTAACTTTTTCCAATGCCGCACGCGAGAGCCCGAGCGTGCGCACCGCCGAAACAAATTCCTATGCAAATGGGATGTGAAGAAAAATACGCGGCCCGTTACCGCAAAGAGTTAAACGAGGAAGAACGGGACGGCGCGGCGGCCGCCCCGTTTAATTTCAGCTTAAGAGCCAGTCGACTGAGCTCCGATCGGGCGAGCCTCACCATGTGTAAAATTAAGCTTTCCCTTTCTCTGCTGACTTTTAACGATTTTAATCGGCCCCACTCATAACGCCGCGTTCTGGCATGTGTACCGATTTCGCATCACACGTAAATATTATTAAAATCCAGGTTTCTTTTTATCATGGATTCAATAAGTTTTTTCTGCGAATATTGCATTCTTTGGACTATTTACTTCATGTGTATTTAATTATTTGTATACGATTCTGTTATTCCATACGTATTATCACCTCAAAATTAATAAAAAAACATTCTTTACGAAAATATACATTAAAATGCCTACAATTTAAATTTAATAAAAATGTTATTATATGAATACTTTAAAATAGTACCAACATAAGCTATTTATGGTGTACTACTAAACCTTATTTAACAAGATTACCAATTATTCAAAAATTCAATTTTTGTAGATTAATAGATTCTTCTTTAACATGCGCGTGACTTTTCTTCCGAATTTGAGACTATGCCATCATCGTAGCAATAGTCAATACAGCCTTACACTCTTTGGGACCCGATTGGGTAAAAATCTCACTTGGTCTCATTCCTATCAACAGCCAAGCCTTGCACTCACCATCAAGCACCTTGAAGCTGTGTGGCATAAATATTAAATACCTTCTCGTCACCGGCACATTATGCCTTCTTACAAAAAGAGTCAGGCTGAGTTCATATGGGCATCTTCTGCTACCTCGCCGATGACGTCACTATCTTCAGGCATTACACTAGGGAAAGAATTCAAAGCGTCATTTCAATAGCGACAAAGCTACGGTATCTTCTGCACCTTCACCTGATGGATGTGCAATCATTTTTTATTTGCTTAAGAAGACCCAAGATATACTCGAGATAACCTGTGTAATAATAAACTTAAAAAAACGAATTGACTTATTTAAACAAGATTATAAACATTTACTTCTACTTATAACTTATGTTGTGATCTTATAAATATGATATATTAGTAGTTCATCGTAACAAAAAATGAAATATAAATAGTTTGCAATGCAATATGGATTTACAATTAAAAATTTAGTATTGTTTACTAGACGATTTTCATCAATACGAATCTTACTATCCTGCATAAAGTTTACTAAAACGACTTACAAGTTATTTATGAATATCTCTGAACATGCACTATTCCCATTTTTTGAACAGATACAAGTATTTATTGAAGTACCTTACATTTACATTTTCACTCCGAAGTTCTATTTTATTTCCGCAATATTTTTTGTAGACATCTAAATAGATACAAGCTCCAATAAGGCAAAACGTACAATCCTAGCCATAAAAATACAGATATCAAACAATTTCTTATAGTATTTACAATATACTATTGTAATTTGTTGAGCAACAATGGCCCGCTTTTGCACATGGAATAGCACGAGGATATATTTGTAGAAACTGTTCTCCTGCAAAAGAATAAACCGTGCGTTCTACAATAACATCAGCATTCCAAAGCTCCTATTCTTTTTCATACCGACTCGTATAACCGCGGCTGTTCGAGTCGCTGGCCCCTATTGATTGTAAACTAAAAATTCATGCAAATTTACTACTCCATATACGTGCCGAGGAAAGCCGTTCTCCGGAAAGGCTTGGAAAAAAGGCAAACAATCGAGGCCGGCCGGTTCTTGAATAAACATCATCAGCGTGCACACGATCCTTTATTACTTCCCTCGCGATGCAAAGAAGCCGATACGATCGAGACCCGGCCGATAATCCAATTTCCGCGGGAGGCAAGCTTTAAAAGAGCTCCGCGAGCTCGCAAACACATTTAAATAATTAGTGCCAAAATAGCTTTTTTGCAAGTTTTAAAATCTGCACACAATTCTGTCATTCGTAGAATTCATTTGAACATTTTGTTCATTAAAAGTTTATACAATTATTAATAAAAGATAAAATTAATTAATAATAAAAAAGAGCAATTGATATTTCCGTAAAATTATACATTATAAAAACAATATAAAAATGTGTCCAAAGCCGTAAATATAATAAAAATTGAGGAGTTTTTATGGAACTCAGAGATAAATTTTTTACCATTCGAGAACACACGAAAGAACACATTTGTGTTTTTAGTTATATTTCTGGAACGAGTATATGGCCTATGTATTTTTCCCTTTAGGCTGTTCTTCGCAAGCATTAGCTAACAGGAGATACGTTTAGAGAGAATTACTAAAATACGGAAGAGTAAAATCTTACCTGGAAGGTGACCAACGAGCTTATGTAGCTTGGTAGACTACGAGAGTTGACTTGCAAATCCTAGGTTGTTACTATCAAAGTCTTGGGAACATCTTGTTCATGTATCGATGCCTCACTTTATGAGACACCGACTAAGTCATAGTTCGTGTAACTCCTTTCGGAACCGAGTACTCGGAAAGTAATTATTATCTATTGATGTAGTTAGAAAGAAAAATTAAAGAGAAAATTTTTAGGAAAATTGAAATGAAAAATATTAATTTTCAATCATAACAATTATTAAAAAAGGGATGGCAATGCGGATGCTAATTTAGTCATCAAGAGAGAGTGAAAAAGAGAGTTGCCCAGGCATCCAAAGAAAGGCAAGGGAATACTCGGAGGGAATCGATTCAGATGCAGTGACTAACCGCTTCGACCAAGAGAGCGCGGTTCACTGCACCAATAGAGATGGGAAGGGAGAGAAATTGGATAACTATAAGGAAAAATGGGTTTCCTATGTTGGTGTAGTGACTAAACTTCTTCGTGCGAGAGATCTCGATACGTTGCTCCAAAAATAAAGAAGAAGGTAACAATTTAACTATAAGGCGGGCACAAAAATATGATTACTAAGGCTATTAAATTTGCGTGGAAACGATGGTGATGGTAATGAACTAATTATTAAATAGTGTGAATAGAGTAAAATTATAAATTGCTTTACTAAATTTTAAATTTTATTTATGTAAATTATATTTCAAACGATGATCTTTTAGAAATAAAAGTTGAGTGTCGTAATTAAATTTATATGACCGTATTTACTGATGAATTTTAATAATTGAAAGCTATATTATTAATATTATTGACTATAAAAATAACGAGTCAATTTTCTACCAGAGTACAGAGTAAGGTAATAAATAGGGGTACGTAAAGAGGGTACGTAAAATACATCAGCTTTTTTTTATCAAAGCAGTTTTTCCATTTTCTACACAAGTGCCCATAAGGGGAATCAAACAGCCGCTTGGTCGAGCACAAAGTTCCTTCAATAGTATCAAAAAATAGCACAGAACCACTAAATAGCATTAACTGCATTTGCTGTGATGAAATTCGTCATTACCTTTTCTGTGCTGGGAGCGAAATACGAAGAGAAATACTCCCTAGCGGCTGATCAAACAGCCAAAGAAATGGCGCTCGGAATTCAACTCCCGCTGGGAATGGATTTCGGAGCCAATTAATTTGCCAATGTTAATGCAAGGAATCGCCCGCAACTGCTTTCAAGCCAGCATTCAAGCCACTACGCGTCGTTGTTACAGTTAACTGGGCGTATGTCACAAAGTAGCCTAGCCGCCCTTTGGGGAATGTCGGATACTACTTCGGTTCGAGGAATTGTTGGGAGGGCCGATCGAGTGATTGGATGCTGCTAGTCGCTGGAGAAACCGAGAATTCGAGG
The DNA here is from genome assembly GCA_018906755.1 of Sycophaga agraensis. Taxonomy (NCBI): domain Eukaryota; kingdom Metazoa; phylum Arthropoda; class Insecta; order Hymenoptera; family Pteromalidae; genus Sycophaga; species Sycophaga agraensis. The sequence continues at coordinate 4,562,384 of JACCIE010000006.1, read as the reverse complement.
CTTCTCAATTTGTTTGTATATGTAAATGAATTTATTGATCTTTCTTTGTACCCATTGTATAGGTAGTTATTGTATTTCGAAAGGGTTATGGTTTTACATAATCGTAAGACCTGGTCGTAAAATAAAGAAAATTGAAATATCAACTTTATTCATCCCGTGTGTGTATATTAGACTCGTCAATTAGATTGTCGAAAATTATTGCAGTAATGCGAGAATACAACGGAGCGTGTAAGGATGAGTTAAGAGCGGATTACAGATTGCACAAAAAATGAGGAATAGAACGTTATTGTGAGCGGAAGAACGAGAGTTTATGGAGAAATAGAGAGAAGGAGAATATGCTCAGGTAGAGGGACCCCAAACGACTTGCGTGACAAGAAGAGTGAATGAATGTGCAAAGAGTATGGGATGCAAATGTAGGTAGTGCAACTTAATATAAGAGTTTTATTATCCAAGAGTTTTAACGACTTTTTAAATAAAACTGCGTAGAACAGAGAGAATGAGTGAAGGTGTGAATGAACGTGGATTCATTCAAAGCCTGGGCGCTGAGTTGGCCGGAGCCTCCGCGTGTGATATGTAGACTTAAAAACTGTGTGAGGTTTATTAATAAAGAAGCATTTATTCATGTATTTTGTTTTAAACTTAAAGCCGAGTTTGATTTAATTTCTTAATTCCGCAAGCCTTCATTCCTACGTTATTTATAATAAAAACTACTTATCTACTTATCTATCCACTAGTATAGCTTGATCACCTCAACTTTTATATCTCACCGCTTCTACTTTGATTCGATACTACATGTACCAACACTAAGAGCAACCAATAATAAGGGAATGTGATTTTGTGTAAATTGACATCACTCTACGAAGCTACGCAGCGGCCAAATTTCTTTGAATTCCCGCTGGCGTGTTTGTTTTCGTCGTTTACATTCTGAACGGTTAATTTCTACGAAATCCTTTTAAACACAATTTATGAGTCTTTTCGCCCTTTGATCCAAATATTTGTACTAATCATTTCGTCTCCATTTAACCTTAAAATGACTATTTCATTCATAGTGTCATTTAAGAAAAGTACATTACAAATGTTATAACTTTTTGTATTTGATTATTAGCAAACATTTGATTGAATTCAAATTGTAGTTGTTCTCATTTGCTTCTCTTCGAATAATAAAAAGGATATTGAATATAGCCGTCTATTTGCTCTCCGGCGCCTGTGCGCGTGAGGCGAATTGGGCGTCGACTAAGAAGAATACGCAGACTGATTAAGGCCATCGGAGAGAGCACTTCTTAGTTCTGCGTTGGTCGCTAAACATTTACCGAAGAAGGCTTCGGCATGTCCATCAACCGGTTCGTCCAGCCGGATAAATTCATCCCGGGTCAACATCACCACGAGGCGCCGAAGAGGATCCACTAGGCGCAAAAGACGAAGAAAGTATGTCAAGAAGAGTGTGTAGAGAATGAGTGAGTGCGAGTTACAAATTAATATATGTGAGTTCGATATTAGATAAAAAGAATCCAAAATTGATCGAATTGATTCTTGAAAATTGATTCTTTTGAAATACATCGAGTTTTTTCATACGAAATTTATTTTTACACTTTGAGTTACAGTTTCTAATAAAGTAAACATAATATTCTTGTAAACTAGGTATAGTGCCATTTTTCGCGTTAATCCTTTTTGTATGCTCAGCGTTTATTTTCTAATTTTTATAAAATGACAACGCTAAACTTTTAAATTAAATCGGTTAAGGTTGATGTACATCGATACATAAAATTTGACCTATCATATAAACACTCATAAAAAAAGACACTCATCAAATATCATTTTTATAATTCTTTGTTTCTATTAAAAAATACTTTGGAAATTTGATTGCTCGGATAAAACGTGATATTAATTCTTGCGAACGTTAAGAAATAATAACGAATATTCCATAATATTTAAGTTTCAATATAAAAGTTATTATTTGAACAAGTTGACGAAACAAAATAAAAACAGTGTATATTTAGAAATGTGACTTTTAAAAGATTTCAAAATACATAGATAAATCTACCTCAATACGGATTTCTTGCGAATCAAAGTAACCTGCATATTTCCAATGCGAACGAAAAACAAACTAGAGAATAGTACCGTGTGTTAAAATCAGTTTTTTAAAGTAATTCCAAATCAGTCATATCCTTGTTATAAAATTCTAAAGTTGTTTTACTTGTACGAAACCAGGTACGTTTTTATAATACTCTTTATCGACTAATTAGCATAATAAGCAACGAAACTCCCCATTTTTTCATACAGAAAATTTATTACGCTAATACCTTTTAACGATTTCACGTGTAACTCGGTAGATTTAATGAAAAGCTAAGTGGAAATAATGTAGAGCACCATTCATTCTTTTAATCGACAGTACACATAACTTTAAAGATAAGCCTAAAGAAGAAATTGGGTAGGATATGACAGCATAGCAGTTTGGGTATAATACAAGTGCATCAACACGCGATACAAGCGCATGCTTATAAAAACCCTTTCGAGTGCAGGCCAAATGGGGACTAGCTGATCGGCGTGGACGTGTCCCCGTTTATAAAGCAATCGATCTGATCGGAGGACACCCATCATCTCTCCGATCGTCAAACAAAACGCGAATCGAGCGAGGGTCAACTAGCGGCTCGTCCATCAACGCAACCGGCAAGCCGTCGCGGTGTCGAAAGGAAAAAAAAAGCACCGGGGAATCGTGCGGATGGGCGAAAAGCCCCAATATCTTCCAGTGGAAAAAGCCCGGAACAAGGCCGACCGCGCGAGACAAAAGGCCGCGGCGCCAGGCGTGTAAGGGAGAGCTCTAAACTCTTTTTATCCGACGGCACTCGAGAGGCGCGGAAGAGCCGCGTCACCGGGCCCCGGGCGGCACAATCGCTCATCCCGGCGAGTCCGGGAAATGAATGACGCGCGCACTTTGTTAGGGGGCGACTCCGCGGGTCCGCTGCCCCCCGGGCCCGTGACTTTTCGACCTTTGGCCGGACCGATGACGCACGCGCCACCCGCGCGAGTCGTTGACCCGCGCCGGCTCCTTTTTTTCGCGGCCGCCCTTCCGCCCCGGCTCCTGGTAATTGATGCAGTTGTGCGCGCGATGCCCCAAGCAAACACGGCGACTCTGCAAACTCGCTGATTTACCGGGCGAAATCGCGCTCGATGGTTCGCATGGCTTGAAAAGCCTTGATTAGTATAACGGCTTTAATGATCGGCCGAGCTGCGCCCGGTGCATAAATGCGCGGCCCGATCGATTGGCTGAACTGCGCGCGAGCGACTTTCAAAGCGGCCGATGCAAGTAAACGCCCCGTTGAATATTTTCACGCCCCCTGCCTGCCCCATTTTTCCTCTGATTACCAAAACAAACAAGCTGAGCGGGGGCATGCGAGCTCGCGACGTCCGCGGCAAAGCCGCTGACTAGCGTTGGGAGAGGCCGACGGGCAAACGCCCTTGGAAAAATATATTCTCCCTCTAATGGGGTCTATTAATAGGCGGCTGAGACAGGCACTTGTGCGTTCTCGCACTGTCAACCGAACCGCCGGTCTGACATTTTACACCTCGTGCACTCATGGTGTCTGCAAATTCTGCACCCGTCTGTCAAGTCGCAAAATCCAGTTATTCATAATTCTGCGATAGTTACAGTATATACGTATTAAAATTAAAGCCGGAAAACATAGTAAAATAACTTACACCGGTGGAAAAGTTGTAGTAATTTTTATCATCCTGTCCAGCATAATGACCGCAGGCTAGTCAATTCAGTAAAAATGACCATACTTTACAATTCAAATTTCTAAACAGTATAGTAATTTTTGGTACAATAATAGCAATTTTTATTACAATTTGTAGTAAGTGCTATCAAATTAATGAATTTTTTTTTTGATTTTAATTCTCCGACAGATTTAGGAACCTTTTCTGCCTTGCTGCGTCGATCGCGCTAGTCACCCGTTAAAAGTAACAATGTCCGAAGATCGGAAAGCGACGCCCTCCCATGGGTCGAAGTTACAGTGTTTGATTCGACTCGCGAGTGCACTTATAAATTTTAAGCCGGCGCGGCGCGGGGGTAGTATCCGTTTGCAGTGCCATAACACGTGCCGGCGCGGCGGGCCGCCCTGATTTCTCCTCCCGCGCAACAACTACACCGCTTGAGCCACCGACGGGCAAGTAACAAACGGCCGGGGCGACCCTGACGGGTTTTACACGCCCAGCTAAATGCGCGACTCGAGGATAAAAATTACTCGCTCGGCTATCATCCCGTCGAGGTATGATTCGGAAGACGTGGCGATCGACGCGCCGGCGGAGACTCCGTGCGCTTCGACACGCGCATCGAGCCCTCGAGTTTAATCATCCAGGGGAGGAAAAACGGCGGCGCCGGGGGGGAAAAAAAAAAGAAGCGGGAGCCCGGCCGGGGCGACATCTTGAGCCCTTGGCCTCTTCCCCCTCCCCAGGCGCCGGGGAAAAAGTAGGTCCACGCGGAGGAGACATCAATATCCGCAGGCGGGACCGCAGGCGGAGGTATCCTCGCCGGCCGCCGCGCAGCTGTTCCCGATAGCGCCCCGCGCGGCAAAAGTTAAAGCGGGCCGATTAGGCTCCCGCTCCTGTCACGCGCGCGCCGCCTCCCACGTGGCTACTCGGCCCCTTCCCGCGCGGCTCCTCGTCGGCGCGTGCAAGCCCAGGAGGCCAATTGGTGAAATGCGGGCCGATATTGACCCGGGGCCAGGCGTCTCCGTTTGTCAGCCCCCCCCTCTCTCTCGTTGGCTCGGCGCTGACTCCGCCGGTGCGCCAGGCCCACCTACGCCCATTCCCCCGCTGCACTTTCCTTTCGTCGATATCTCGAATTCGTTAAGTACGCCCACCGTCGCTCGTCAAACCTTGTCGTCGGAGGGAAGCCAGCACGTAGTCGACGGATATTCTCCGATGCTTGTTTTCCGCTCTCGGCCATTGAAGACTTTGTACAGATTTTTCTCGAGCCCCATTGGCGACTCTGGTAACGTTCTAACTTACGAGTAAACAAGTGCTGAATTATTTATACATGCTTTTAAGAAGTTCATGCAGATCCAAGTGTTGAAGTCTACGAGATTCTCCCTTTTAACTCCCTCAGGGGTATAAATGTACTGGCCTTCTTTTTAACAAACTTTGGATTTTCAAAATAATCCCACATAAAGTTTCTAACCTTTTTTATTAATTTTTTGCGACAACCAACTCGAAAAATACACGTGAATGTTGGTTTTACAAGTTTTGGCGTCACCTTTACCGTTTTTTTTTTGTTAATTTTGATCATTTTTCTAGAAGAATGATTTTATTCGAAATAAAATCATTATTAATTTAATTATTATATTTTATGTATTAACCAATAAAACTTTAATTATCAGTAGTATCATTTAACATTTTATATACAAATACATACGTATTAAATATATCGGTAAACCTTGTATGGAACAAGCAATAGCAGAAGTACATGACAGGATGACAGAACAATCTGAATGGTTAACTCTATAAAAAGAACAAAGGAGCATATTACGTATATTAAAATGAAAGAAATATGTTTTTGTACAAATGCTCAGTTTGTTTAGCTTTTAATTTATGCATCCGGCTCGATTACAAAACAAAAAATGGCAATAAGTTTAAATAATTATCTAATTTTATCCTTTATACTGTATGTGACATGGTTATTAAATTAAGGAATAATTCAAATTAGTAACAAGAAGTTGAATCAATTATTTTTGACTTGGCACAAACATCGATAATTGCTTATTGAACGATAACAATAAAGCGCGTTCTTTCAAAAACAAATAATAAATGTCTTTACACAAACAAATAATAAATGTAGATTAATTAATCATTTAATTAATATTCAACTTTTAATTATTTTTAAAGAGACAATCATTCTTTATGTCCAAGATATATGGATTCAATTTCAGAGTAATGTTTAAAATGCAGAAAATAAAATTATCAGTATATACAAGCTATTGTTTCATGTTATGTTTCTTCTTGCTTATTAAAATTAGGCTTTTTTTTAAATAATAATTGATAATTCGACTAATTTTATCTTTTAAAACGATTGCACAACCGTAGCACGAGCACAAGTAAATGCAAATAGATCTAAATCATCGAATATTACATTATATATCTATGCAGACCGATCCTTGTAAATTAGATTATTTTTACAACGAGCTGGCAAGTTTCCTCAGTTTACGAATTACGCAAATGAAATACTGAAAGTTCCCCATAAACTTCAACAATAAATCCGCAGGAAGCCGCAACCAAGGCCGCAACGAAATAATGCACTTCACGTTCCAGTTTAACTTTATATTCTCCGAGAAAGATTTAAATAATTACTCGGGGGGGAGACAACCCGTCGCACGAGGCTAAAGACAAGAAAACTTATTTATAGGCCCGAATTTCCCAGCGGTTACAGGTGCGTGTCCTCGCGGTAACAATATTTGTCGCGCATGCATCCGCGAGTTGTCTCCCAGTGCAACCCAAGCCTTCCGTCAGCCGAATCACGGAGTTGAAGGGCCGACTCACGAGGACTGGCGTCAAGTCGGCCGGAGGGTTTAATTTTTTTTCCCCGGGGCAGTAAACTGGGCGCGTATTACAGGGCAGCCGTTTGCCTCGTCGGGGACGCGCCCGTCGCGTACTCGCGGCTCCGCGAGTGTGTGGGTGCGCGTCGCGCTCTGATCGATACGACCGCGCGCCTCTTGAGAAGAGGAGTGTCGACCTCCGACGACACTCCCGGCTTCTGATTCGCCGCTTCGCCTTTCGCCTTTTTAGTGTCTCTCGATTACGACTTTTGTTGTAGAAGATTTGCTCGAGTGATCTTTTTGAGTGACATTTCCAGATAACATTATCTGGGAATTATTTAATAATGTATAAAGTCAAAAGAAAAGCCAAACGCGAAGAGTTGTATATTTGCGGGTTTATAGATTTTTCAAAATCGGATATTTCTCGCAGAGATAGGATTCTGTACTCGGTCTGGTTCCTCAAACTGGCGAATAAATACGTGATACCTTACTGGCATAAAATTTATGTGAACCAAGAAAAATATTCCTTTTAAATAGTTTCATTACAAGTTTCATTAATTAAAATAGTTTCTGATTCTGATGAAATTCTATTTTACTGTTGTAGTGACGGTATATATGAACTTTTTTGAAGGAGAGTTTCAAACTCGCCTTGTTTCTCTGCTCTCGTTAAATTAGATGAAACCAAGGAAATAAACATGATACAATGATTATTCTTGTTTATTCGAACATAAATAATATCATAAATACGCTTTTAAAAATATATTGTTAATGTCATTAAAGCGTTTATAGTAAATATTTTTAGCCTGTATCTTAAATACGAGAAATCCTTAAAATGAAAGCGTCAATTGTGAAAAGCATTTTCTGGCCTCGAAAGTTCATTAAAGTGCTCTAGACCGGCTTATTGATAAAGCGTTTCTTCAAAGCTTTAAACTTTGACTCGCATTTTCCTTTACCCGAGTTAACTAATAAAGTTTAAATTTTGAAAGAAAGCCCGTTATGATGAAGCTGCAAGAGGTGCGGCAGAGAGTTTAAAGACGCTAATAGTTCCACTTCAGTAAATCGAATTTAGTGTAGCTAATACTCTCCACATTAAAAATGACTCTTTGTCATAGTGTTGAAATATGAATGAATCGCGCACTTGAAAACTTATTTAAAGTAATACTTTTATAGCAGAATATCGAATATAAAAAGGATTGGGGGATTGAAAAAATGGTAGATTATCCGCTTATATATGTGTTACTCAAACAGGATTGGTTGGTATTAACAATTTATTACATTTCGTATCGGCTATGCAGACAAACTCTCCATAAACGTATTTTCTCGCAGTATATGTAACTACAACCCAATTAGCTAAGGGTAACAGCAAATACTCGTGTACTTAGTTATCTATCAGCCCTGCGCACATCGCACTAGTCGAAACATCTCGAATCTCACATCTCCTCGCCTGTCTCGATGGATACTATCGGGTTTCGTACCACAGAGATACTAAGAACCACATGAAATACTGCAATAGTACAACCCCCTATGAAATGTAATTCACCCTTTGCTTTCTATTTGATACGCACTCAGCGCATTTCGGTGTACATGGTCTCGCGCCATTCCGGAAAGCTAACATTTACTACTTACCAACTATAACGATTCTTGTTTGAAGAGTATTTATTTATACTCTCGAGAACCATCGGATGTACGGAATCGCTACAATTACATTTTATTAGTATATATGGCATTTCATATAAATACTAGAGTTTACCATTAACTTTGTTCAATCGAATCAACAAGGGCCAATACTTTGCAGTGCAGCGGGCTTAAACGAAGAGCAATGGTGCAGCTTTATGGCGAAAGATTTTCCGGGAAAGCCGAAAGAAGGAAGCTCCTAAATTTTACGTCGTAAGCTCAAACGAGCCATCAATAATAATCGAAACTCGTCAAACATTTATCACGCCCCGACTCGAAGCAATTAAACGCGGAGACTAGGAGAGGAGAGGTGTGGCGCGACCTTGAGCCAATTTCACCCCGCCCAAGATTAAGAGCTCTCGGCGGAATACCTCGCAGACGCGTTAAACTGCGCCTCCGCCCGGCCCCCCGGCCCACGAGCTCATAAACCGAAAAACGCGCTTGCGCGCCTCTTCATTTCCCACGCTGGGAAATGGAGCGGCGCTCCTCCGGTTTGCCGCGTCACCGGTAAGTTGACAGTGATACATGTATATCAGCGCGGCGCGGGCGCGGCTGGCGCCGACGAGCGGCTCGTTATCATCCCGACATCGAGGTTGTGCGCTGGACGCGCGGGGCCGTGATGTATGCGCCCGGCCCTCGCCCGATGTCCAGGAGGTGCTGATGAATCTCGCTTTTTCGCCCGTGCCGATTGATAGTTGCGGTCGCCGCAGCCTTCACCCGTGCGTCGCATCCACAATCTTGCAGCGGCCGATGGAATTTTAACCTCGCCAGCGGTTTAGTACCCACGATTTGTTGGCCGTTTATTTCACAGGCCCGCATGCAGATACGGAACGGGCAGTAAATTACCATCTCAAGAATTTCAAGAGAGTTTGGGAACAGACAACTGTCGTCGTACAGGATAAACGAATATTTATTATATTTTATAACTACCTGTGCGAATTAATTTTGTATCATGGTACAAAATATTTATAAAAACTTAAATCTTCATTTTAACAAGATTTTTATGATTAAATTTGTAATTTTTTTCAAGCAGTTAAACATGTTTTAAGAAACATGACGTCTTGTAATAAACTCTTGAAATATTTTGAAGAGGTTTTCGACGTTATTTAGTTTCAAAATAAAGTTTCGCGAGATTTTAAAGTGCATCCATCAACACTCTGGCAAACCATGTAAAAACTTGATTCTGAAGGTAATCCACTTTTAAAATAAAATTGACATTTTAAAACATTTGGTTAGTTGTGAAAATTTGTATCGGTTATTTATTTCTTTAAATTATTAATTTAATTAAATGTAAGTAAATGATAACAAAGCATTAGTTATAAATAAAAAGAAAAATATACATCAAAATACCAGACTACTGATAAATATTGGACCTACAATACTTGATATAAATATAAAGCGATAATTGACTAATATTCCAGTTCTTATGCAACTATATATATTCTATGTTAATAACCCGTCAGTAGACCTGCCAATACTCCCAAATTAGCTTTCTATCGCATAAACTAATAGTCAGTATAAAATATTCCTTCTAATTAGAAGGGTTAATAATGGTGCACTAATTCTAAATTAGAGAAGATTTAATAATACAGTGATTAATTTACCCATTATAAACTGTTACAATGAGAAAGAATGTAGAATAGAATGCAAATCCAATGCAAATCCGTATGAGAGATACGATGCCTTGGCATTGATCCACATCCTCTGAAAAAAGGTCCGACATCCTGCAAGAATGAGCTCCTTCGCAATTGCACTCCCTCTCGCGGTTTAATAGTGTGGGTTTTCGGACCAGATTATCGAGCATTCCAATCGGAGACTTGACCCGATCGAATTCCAATCAGTTGGTTGCCGTGCGGCTAGCAAGTACCCACTTCCGATTAACGGATTCGAAAGAAACTTCGGCACTCTGCATAAGGCGACATACCTTTGGCTTGGATGACGTCGTATACAAGTACTTTTGGTAACAACGAATGTCTACTCCGATGCCTACATTTTGTAAGATAAATTTTGTTTCCAAGCAGTTTATTGTATTAGTTTTAGTGCCAGAGGTTTTGCATTCGTTTTGAATAATTGACAGAAGTGACCTATTTTACTTATTGTTAACGTTCTTTTTGGAAGTAAGTGCATAGTGCATGGATCGATTCGTAGCATCAAAGGCTTCGATTAGTCGTGAGTGGCCGTCGTTATTGAATATTAATTTGATCGGGGATGGCGTTGGGGACACAATACCAGTCTTTGCACTTGTGAAATATTGACAGGAGTAGATGACGTTTATCCCGATGTGAAGGATTTGAAATAACAAGTTTTGCGGTAATAAATTAGAACATTAATTGATTTATTATATTAAGCCAGGAGAATCTATTATACTCACGTGTCAGTTAATATTTACCGATTAGGAATTTATTTACGACAATCTAAAGTGATTCATTATCTTTTAAGTCTTTGTACTTTGCATCTTAGTGGTACTTTCTATCTCCTTAATCAAAGAAGATTTATTATCCGTATGCACATTAATCCAACATAATATAATATATAAAATTCCTACGTCTGTTAGTGATGAGTATAAATCATATTTTAAAAATAACAAAATATCATAATCAAAAATATAAAATATTTCGTATACTATAATTTTTATTGAATTCTCAAGTTTCATACATGGATGGATAGTACATGAATCCATTAAACCTTTTTTTTTCAACGTAAGTATCAATTATTTCCTTCTAATCTCTTAAACCTGCATCGGGTGATGATTCCGATAAGGATCTATGCAAAATTTAATGGATTAGTTCTCATTGGAACCTTTTACTTTTTTAACCTATTATTGTAAGTTATAATCGTCTAAAATTATACAAATGCTTCTAACTAATTTGTCATTCAAAAAGATCGAGATAGAATGAAGTTTGGTAGTTGGTGCGATACCTAGATTTTCACCGGGCGACTAGACTCCCGAAATTTCGTGTACGTGATATAGGTCACTCTGCACGCGCTGCGCTCTTCTGGTTCTTCCACCACGGAGCATCTGTAGCTCGCGGCCACGAGCAGAGTTTGCTACCGCGCCAATCGTCCGTCAGCGCCCTTTGGGCCCGACACTTCTGAACCTCTTCCGCTTCGATGGCGATGCCATACCCTCGCCACCAGCTCTAGCTGCTCTTGGCAGAAAGGGGCCATTTCTTCGTGACCGGCGATTCACCGGATTCCACGCAAAAAGGCAGGGGTTCTTTGTACGCACCTTATTAGGGTGAGAATGTCCGCTACCTCGCCAACGGCGTGTCCCGCCTTCAGATAAAAGGCTAGAGCAGGGGGCGCAAAAAGATTTCCCCATGGCAGCTAAACAGATACTTTTTGTATCATTCCCTTTAATATCACAAATGCGCGATATGCCAATGATAACGTCAAGTATAACGTCAATAATTTTACCACTAAAAATGCTTGAGTCACTCTTTTGTGAATTTCGAGACATTATTATTTAATTTCCTTTTTCCCCTGAGTTATTTTTAATTACAATTATATTCATTATTTTATGCAACCATAAAAACTGGTATGCAGTTAAAAAGATTATAGCAGTTTCTTTTATAGTTCACAAATACAAGTTTAGGTATAATACTTACTTTTAATACAGGTCACGTTTCGCTGGAATATATTTGTAGAGCTAAACTGAATTGGTTGAATGATTCTGAATAAAACCGAGGTTCTACCAATTGAAAACACGTAAGTCTTAGAAAACGTGCTCCTTTTCAGACTCTCCTTTGAAAGTTTCCAAAACAAATTTCCATGGCATTGCAGTTTTACAATACAGAATTCTGAAATAATTTGGAAAATCAAAATGGAGATTTCACAAAAGTCATAATAATTTATTTTACAAATATTTCAGTTCAAAATATTTGCAAAAGATGACTTTCATCCAGCAAGACAGAAAAATCTCACTGATAAATTGTTAAAGATAATGAAATCGGCAGTGAAAAATTTTGGACGCAGGAGTTAAAGTAATAATGGTGCGCCGCTTAAAAAAAGCGTCCCTATGAAAACGTAATCGAAGGCGCGCGCGCTCGATGCTTCCCTATTATCTTTATTTCGAATCGAAAAAAGTGCATTTTCCCTCCAATTATCCCGTCGAAACCATTATAAATCAAATCCTGTCGTGCCGCGTGCGAGGAGGCGCTTTTTGAAATCCCCCCGAGAATCGAATCAGCTAGAGGCAGGCATTTCGGCTCGGCGTGCGCTCGGAAATGATCGTTAAACGCACGCGCGGTGAATTTCCTGATGCACGAAATTATATGGCTGGGCGCCGATCGCGATAATCGTTACGGTCGAACCTCTGGGCGTTGAAAGTTATCGGCGACCAACTGGCCGCCCCATTCCCTTTGATCGATCCCGCTTTATCAATCAGGTCGAATTGAATCAATTGTCGGGGAGGCGGCCGCCGACGTAACCCCCGGCGCGTGGATCGAGCCACGCGCGAATTGATATTTCACAGAGTCCCCGGGAAATAACGTCGTCATCGAAAAGTGCGCTGCGGAGGTGAGACGGGTGGAAGGATTACAGGCGCGCAGGCAGAAAGAAAGGGAGCCGCTTAAGAAAGCGACTGGCAAAACGAGGAGCGACAGGTGCGGATTACACGATAACGAATAGGCTAGTTATCGCAATCGTGCCTCGGTGCCCCTCGTGACTTCGACTTGCCAAGAGAGAACGGGCAGAGGAGAAGGGGTGGGAAAGGGAGGGAGAATGCGAGATGAAGATATATTGGGAAGGAGAGAGGGATGGAGATGGAGAGGATATATTTTCTCTTACTTCTTAACAAACTTATTGAATGGTGACTGTTACAAAGTGAAGCTACTCTTATAGATACTGTAATTTTGCGTTTTAAATACTGAATTTACTTAAAATAAAACTTTGATAATAGTTATTCAAGTTTAATCGAACTTACGATTAAATTTTTCTACGTTGTTTGAACTCTATTTGAATTGATCTCGACTCATTCCAGATCTGTCTACTGAGTAGGTTCCTATAAGGCTTATCGCAAACTATACTTCAGACACGTGAAAAATCTTAGTTATTGTCTTATACCAACCTATAATATATAAGTAACCTAATACATCTAAATTACACTTCATCTCTGAAAGTCAGCCCTATTTCTGATCTACTTGATTTGCGACGACGGCGGCCTTGACTCACATTAGATCTATCTACGTGACCGTTAGATACAGTGATAGCAAGAATATACTAACAAGCGAGTATACTATTCGAACCATCATCTGATAGTTAAGAGATGCAATCTGTAGAAAATATTTTAATGTGCATATTTCTTCTAGGATCCCTAATTTCTTTAAGTATGTTCAAAATTATGCAGATCAAATCTTATCATCGTATTTATACGACCTATTTTCATAACTATTAGACAGGAAAGATAATATTGATAATATTACTAAAAATATTATCAAAATTGACTGCTGTTATACGTTTAGCAATAGGTGAAAATTCATCAAATAGCATATACTTACCATTGCATACATCCAACATTACATTACTCTGATACTTCTTGATTCTTAACATTTACTTTACAAAGTTTTTCGAAGAGTAATAAATACTAATAATTCATATCAGAATTCAACCTTTTAACGAAATTAAACATTAATACAGCGAAATAAAGAGAAGGAGATTCCAAAAATAACACACGCTAATCCATTATTAGATGTCGAGATTTTCCTGGGAATAAAATTATACCATGGAGATTTTGCTATTGTCTTTTATACTCATCGCCTTGGTCTTAAAAATGAATCTGGCTCGTGAATAGTTTTTCAGAAACTTTGTTGAACTGTTATTGACTATGTGCTAGATCTTGGTATGGCAAAACTTGACTTTGGATTACGTCAGCATACGAATGAATAAGCTGTGCTAGTATTTTCTGTAGAAATGAGAAAAGTAAACCGCTATACTCTTACCCTAACCATAGATATTCTAGTAGTATGAGTTTGCGTATTCAATGTATCTCTATCACGTAGCGGTCGCTGTCGTAATTATCCTAGTACTTGTTGGCATTGATCATACATTGCTCCTCTAAGCTCTATCACGAATAATACGTACAATTGACTGAGACAGAACCACGTTGGAAACTAGTGCTTGCATACAGATTTGACGTATATGCTGCAGTGCATTTTTATTGTATATGTGATTATCATTTGAATAATGGATTTAATGCAGTGCACTATTTTATAAACCTAATAACTCAAATGTAATATGGAGCTCCTCTATTGAACTGATGGGCCATGGGACAAGCAAACTCGAAAACCGATACACCCCCGGCATGTACCTTTTCGCAATGGTGGGTTAATTGCAAAAAATCGATTTAATCGAATCCTAATTAACCAAAATCAATTTTCCAATTGAGCTGGCCTAGCCATTGGGGCACGATTCATTACACAAGATCGATGCAGCGCCGCTTAATCGAGCATTATCATTGTTTAATCAGGAGGGCAAACAAGCACGGGCGGGCGCACAGGACGGGGCTAATAAAGCAGAAGCGTCTAGCATGGAGAAGCGCGAGTGCTACTCTTAAAATTTACAAAGACTCGTTAAACCGTCGAGGCGGGATCTTGGCGGATCCGTGCGCGGAATCGGGCCGGGAATTTCTGCAGGTGGCTGTATGTGAAGTGCCCGCAGGCCCCGGAGTTACGCGCCCTCCCGGCTCGCCCGTCTTTCGAGCTAAGGTTGTATTTTCGCGCGAGGGTCGCTCGAGGGAGGGCCGAATTTCCCGATAGCCGTAGGGCGAGGTTGCGCGCGGAGAAAATATCGGGGAGGCGGGCGGAGGGCAATGCGAGGGGCGGACTCGATGTCACGTACCCGGGGGAGTCAATTTTTGAACGCGATGCTCCTTTCGATTCGGTTTCCCGCTCTCTCGACCTCGCTATTTTTCAACGCGAGATTAGGGTAATAATGATTTCGAGTCTCCGGTGTCGTTACAGATGCAGACTTAATATCAAGAAAATTAAAAACTCCCAGATGTTAAGTAAGATTGTGGAGTTTCTCGCAGTCGAGTTATTCATAATTTAACCTTTCATTAAAACTTTACCTTCTATTTTGCCCTTTCTCGCCGTATAATTAACTCCTAAGTAATACCTATTCGTTTAGAAATGCGACAACAGTGATACAATAATGGCGTTGAAAATTTAATTAAAAAGACTCGAATCAACAACAAATATAATTATTAATCTATGCATATTATTCTGAGTATATTTCCCTGCTATGAATATCAAATTGCTGAAATTCTTGACAACCAAATTCTTGAAATTTATTACCAGTGCTTTAATCGACAAATATTGCTTTAGGTATTTAACGACAAGATAACTACTCGAGATACCTTTAACCCGTAAAATCTTTGATAAAATTATAGCTAGAGTTAATATTTTGATTTAGTAAAAATCTTTCGCTTTAGCAGAAATAAACTCAGGTGAAAAAATGTTCCGTCTAATACGTATAGTTGAATCGAGAACTCGTTATAGGAAAAGAAACAGTCGATTGAGAGTGTAAATTTCCATTGGGATATTGAAAGGGGAAATAATCTCTCGCCTTAATTTCGAGTACTTCATAATAGAATTTAAATTCCTTTCAAGTAAATGGATACCTCGATTTGTCTAGTTTTTTACAGTTTTTGGCTCGTAGTCGCTGGCTGACTGGCGGACCCGCCGAGCACGAAAGTGGAACGCAATTTTCTAATCGAGGCCCCATCCCTTGCGAGAGTCGCGATTCCTCAATATGCGATCTACGTGAATGCCCCCTTGACTGCATTTTTCATCCCTTTCCCTCGCGCTCCATTGCAATCTCCCTAACTACCCGCCGGCACCTATCTCATTCCTTTGCACTTTTTTTATTCTCTCTATTTTCTTCCCCACTTTCTTCCCCGCCGAAGTGCGCGCCAGCCTCCCACTCACCGAAAACCGATAATATTATAATGTACACGGGAGCAGCTGCGCGGGCTCCAAACGGCAAATGTGATTACAAAAGAAGTAACAAGAAGTTGATAATCGCTCGTCCTAGTTGGGTCGTGTTTATTCACTTTGCGCGAGTCTCGATGGGGCCTCGGTCGAGGTCGACCCATTTCATTTCTAGACGCGGACGCGCAATCTGTATCTATTAAGAAAGCACCTGAAACGTTTTCCTTTCCATAACAGATTCAAAGCGAGCCGAGGCGCAAAAACGGCGGTGCAATGGGGCGAAAGATGAATTTAAACAAGCGTCAATTATCGCAGAAAAAGCGCGCTCGCCCTCTTAATAAGAAAACAGTCCCGGTTCATAAATGATAATGGGGGCAAACAATCACGCCCCTCGGCCTTTGCCCCCGCGAATATGCACTGCCCCGCATAAATTCCCGATCCCCCGCGCCGCCCGGCCATTGTCTCGCGCTCGCGCCCGCGCGTATCTCTTTATTTGCTCGATTGCCAGTGCGCGAGTCTCTTTATCCCCGCGTAATTTCGAGGCGCGGCCGCTTCGCCCCTCTCTCTCTCTCTCTCTCGTCGTCTCCCTCGCCGGCCGGCCGGCGGCGCCTCGCTCTCCAAGCGGCGCAAGATGTAATAAAGCTAAAGTGGCGCCGCTGTCTTTCACCCTCGCGGGGATCCGCCTCGGTTTCCTTCGGCCGCGGGAAAAGAAGCTCGAGTGCGCCACCCGGGGAGAAAATGAAAAATGTATACGGAACCGAGGGCCAGGGAGGGGGCAAGTTGCCAAGGGGGAGGAATGATAATTAACCGCCGCTCCCCACTGCAGCGACGTGTCCATTGAAAGGCGGGAGCGCATTTTCTTGTTTAACTATAAGGGAGATAATATCGTCCCCTTCACGCTCGCGATGCCTTTATGGTATTTGCCCGCGGATGCCAATTAATACGGCTTCTCTCGCTGCGTTACCTTTCACTTGGACCACCCCACTCGATCATTGTTCTTCGAGGGCTCTTTTCTTTACTCTATCCGAGTGAAGATATATTCAAGCACGAACCAATTAATACCGACTTTTCAACCCTTTCTTTTCATTTTATAAACTTACTTTTACCTGATGGATGTACGCATTGTTTTGCCGCTTTACAATCTGTAGCAATATACCTCATAATAAACCCAATCAGTATTTATATTGCATAAATCAATATTGATTTAAATACACTGTTTATACCATCAGAAAACTTGAGTTTTAAAGTTACTCTCAATATCGGAATGCAAAATAATAAACAATCAAGTCTTAAGTCATTGAAATGCAGAACACTGATATTTAGTGAGCAAAACTTAGATCGCCCTAAAATGTTCTTTGTTTATCGAATTTTATTCGCTTTAACTATAGAGCAGTCGTTCCGTTGGAAGCATGGTATTAAAAAATAGAATATCTAAGAAAGTGTTATTCGTCTAGAAATAGTAAAAAAGAGAGTCTAAAATTTCCTTTTCATAACACAGCAGTTTTTCAGCGGATTCTCGCGAGAACTGGTTTCGCGGCTCAAGTAGTCTAGTGGCATAGGTAACAAAGGCCAAAGCCGCCAGTGAATTTTTGTATTTCTTCCCATGATTAAAAATCTTGCAGGCCGCGACTCTCGACACGTATATAAGTAGTTTGCGTCCAAGTGTACTCAGGCACTGCTGGTGCTAAACAATCCAGCTATTCAAGGAGCCCGGCGTCTTCCTCAGTCATCCAAGACTTTGTCTCGCCATTAACACGGGCATAAAAGAAGATCTAACAAACAAACAGTCCATCATCGTTCACCAACCCTTTCGAAACAAAAGCTTTGTCTGATAAAGAGATGAAACTTATCTCCGGTGGTAATTCCGTTTGAAAGAAGGAGCGCGGGCTTCTAATAACGTTTACGTGAGTCCATTGGCAAGGAGCGAGGCGGAAGACGCTGAAAAGACCGCCGCATCGAATTGCCGCGAGCTTGACCGCCAGCAAAACTGACGCGCGCGCGCGCCATTACCAAAGGCCATGCGATCCCCGTGAAACCTTATTATCGCTCGGTTCCATCGGACCGCTGCAGCGGCGAGAGCCCGCGAGATATACCAACGCTGCACAGCGCACGGGCTTACGACTTTAAATCTGGTTTTCCTTTTACGCCCTTTCCTTCTTCCGGACTTTATTTTCCTGTAATGATGGATTTCAGCGGTCGAATAGAACTGGTCTCTGCTGAACGCAGATGATATACTTAGAGGGATATTGTTTATGGTGAGGTCGCTTGAATCAAGAAAAGTTGAACCGAAGTTTAATTTGAGTTTCAAACATAGTTTCAAAAAGAGGATGACTATTGGAGCGGAAGTGACAAGAAAAGAAAGAATGTATCATAAAAGGTTTGATTTCTTTTTCCTGAAAATTGCGCGAAATACGAGGTTATCATTGCCGGAATTAATGCAGTAACATTTTTCAACCTGACCCGAATGGTTTTTGAAGATTTTGATAGAATTTATAGATTCAATTCTTGTCCTAAAAATATCTTATATTGAATATTGTAAGTTTAATTTAATAGTTGACATTCATAGTAAAAGTTTATTTTAATAAATTCAAAAAGTTCGCAGTTCTATGAAGAAAAATGAATGTTCGAGAAGTATCGAGAAGTTAGGCTCGATAAAAATTGTTATCAATACCTGGAGCAAACTTTTGTACGCATCATTTGTCACTAAAAACTGTTACATCCAGAAAATGAATGTTCTTTTCATTTAAGTTAAAAATGATATTGTGGAATGGCCAACTGCATTTCTCCATCTAGCAGACAATTTCTTAACTTTAATAGATTTTCTTTCAATAAAGGAGAAACAAACTTTTTTTTAAATAAATCTATCTTTTTTAGAAATTGTTCGTTATAACTTGGTCAATTTCCTTAATTTCAGAATATAAGGTTTTTGCTGCACTATTTTTACAGTAATCGTTTTCAATTCAAGAAAAAATATTGGTTTATTAGTAGCTTTTCTACAGTCGTAAAGATTGTTTTGTTTTATAATGTTACAATTCCATTTTTAGTGAATTGAGAAATTTTTAAAATCGATGTAACTCTGGAAAAAAGATCCATTTTAGAAATTATTAAAACATATAATAAGAATTTTTCTCGACACGTATCAAAATAAAATAAAAAAAACAAGAACTTTTTTGAACTCAGAAAATTTTCGAGAAATGGTAAAGTTTCCAGAAATAGTTTCTACAGAAAGTAATATGAAAAATCACACTTTCAAAAACTTTAAGATCTTGCATGTGCTTTCAAATGTACCAGTACATTAATTTAGAAAGAAGTTTAAAGTCTAGCAAAAATTATATAAGCGCTATTATGTTCAAAAGTGCAGTGCAGCGCCATTTCGACAATTAGTTCGAAGGCCCGGTGAAAATGTGCGGCAAATTTTCTCGGGCAGTCAGGGGAGCGAAGTTTTACCTGAACAAACCAAAGGACGGGGTTAAAAATCCAATTGTTGAAGCCGATATATAAGTTGGCCCGAGTTGACCGCGCAGTCCGTCTTTCTTCGGGCAGGAGAAAAAAGAAGGCCGAGAGCCCGAGGTCTCGGCCGCCTGGCCCATAAATTCGTTCGGAAGCCGACTTGAGAGACGAGCGCTCCGGGGTCATTCGGGATTGGAGCAGGTTTCCGGTTCCTTCCGCCTCCTCCTGCGAAACGGCGAGCCCAGGGGGTCGCCCTGGTTACGTGACAGCCTGATCTCCGGCCGGGCAAGCAAATCGAATTCCCGCGATCCCAGACTTTCCCTCTCCACTTTCATCTCCGCGACCCCCGGAATTATAATTTCGCCCCTGGTGCAGCCTGTCGATGGGTGAAAGGGTTTTCGAGTAGGTCCATTCTTGAAAGTTCAGTTCAGGTGAGCGAGTCGCAATACGAGTGCGTAGTTCGGCTTACTATGTCTGACCTGTCATTAAGCGAATGTTAATAGTGGAATCACGCCTGTTAATTTGGATCATTACTTCAACAGACTTATCGACGAGGGATGCTGATGTGAAGAATAGCTTATTATTAAAGTGACTTTAACTGAACGACGCGAGCACGCGTGAACGGATGTTCTAGTAAGAGTATAAATGAGTGAGATGCAAGAGGATGAACTAACCGGATGGATGAAAAAAGGTGTCAATTAATCGATGCACCGGCTAAATTGGCTTTTCGCTTTCTCCCCCACGTCCCCATTGTACGTTGGATTATAAAGGGTGCGGATGACGAAAACGAGGCGTTTATTTTTACGACTTTTCGGATTTATTGTCGGCCGTCTGGGATTCACTCTCTTTCTCCACCTTTTCTTTTTTCTTCTAGTTGTGGCTGATCCTATCAAAGCCGAAAATCAATGGCGTTCATTAAGAGTGAATTAGTTTTTATTACCCAAGAGATGGAAGAGCTAACAGTGGTCGACATTTTTTCTTCGGCGATTATTTCTTCTCAAATACTACGTCGTTGTTCGAAAGCTTTATGATAAGAAAACTAGTCCATTTTTCTTATTTATTTCATTATACATGATAAATAAATATTGTATATATGAGTTTGATATAGTTTAAGTAATTATTCTGGAGATGAGCATTACTTTTAATGAGCGATATTCTTTGCAATATTCCAATATATATGTGCGTATTGATTTTATCATTTTAGAATGCTTTGTGTGTTTCAATGTAATATAAGAACATTTAAATGGCTTCCTATTCTATAAGCTATATTTAAGAAACGTAATCAATTTTTCATGCATTATTGAAATTGAACCTTCCTTTGAGTGTTTAAGTATTTTAAAAACTATAAATATAAAATTAAATTTTTTCAACGATGTTTCTAATTTCACAAATCAAATAACGATTATACAACTATATTGAAGAATGAAGATTGAATTCAAAAAGTTAAATTAAAAAATATAAATACTGTAAAATTATGAGTATTCATTTTTCGTGATAACTAAGTCTTTATGATGTAAACAAATGCGTTACAAATTATTCCAAGAATTTTAGTGGCGGAGGATAGTACAGGAGAGGTTTACGGAATTGCATGAGCTCACACGCACTGAATAGCGCTGAGTATGTAATATATAGAAAGGGGAACCAAATTAGTTATTAATGGTAAATGCGTTATTTAGAGTAGCTTTCAGTACCGCAGTAGTGTCAGACCTGCCGAAGCATGGCTGTACTAGCAGGTATATAAGAAGTTTTTACTAGAAATAATTTGTGTGGATGTAGTATATAAACACATATTAATGCATTTAAGGATCTACCTGTCTACAAAAGCTTTATTAATGATTTAACGAGTTCAAGAGACAGACCTGAGATGAAACGTAACGCGTAGTGAGTAAATGAATTAAACAGTCTGATTTATAATCTATAATATAAGATAAATATAATATATCAAGTTATTTGAGTAATTTAACTTAAGAATAATGTGTTAATCTTAATTCTAGAAATCATTTATCTAATCAATTTCATTATATTTTCTTGATATTCTGAACAACAAATACTATTATTATAAATTCACTATATTCTCTTTCACGTCTATTGCTCATTATCCCAATTAAATTCTATTCACTGCCCTTGGATAAGTGGGATGGAAAAATGCTTTAATTAAGAAAAAGTAAGCTGGATCACCGATATCCTAGCCAAAAATTAACTTCCTGTAGTTATTGATGAAATTATAAGCACATTATAAGGTTGATTAAATGAGGCAATAAAATTTAAATTAACAATATTGTTTGACCTAATTTATTTATATATGAGGTAAATTGAATAACGATTCATAAAATACAGTTAGTAAACATTTATATTTGAGCTTACTACAAAATTTTAAGAACTATTTTTTTAACTATATTTTATCATTCCACTTTAGCATTTACACGTTTCGCTTTAATCCGATGTAAAAGCTAGCCTGTTTATAAGTGTGTAAATAAACCCGAACAAATAAAATACTAGAAAGGTGTGCACAAAAGAGAGAAGCAGTTCAAGCGGAGCAATCGTTCGATGAGTGACCAATCGCGCCTCACGGATTTATCACCGCTGGGCAAACCCAACATTCTCGGCAAATTGCGCGCCCGCCTCTTGTACAGATGTTAAATCAAAGAAATCCTGGCTGTGCCCACTCGAACGATTCGAGCTGATAGTGATAGGGGACTGAGATACTTTTATTTGCAAACATGTTCAAAAATTATAAGACAGATCAAGTCTACAGTTTGTTTGTACGATATTTCTTATAGTCTCATCAAGGGTAGAGTTTTCACTTTTTTAGAAAGAATTTTCTCACACTGATGCTTTCAATTTGAAATACTCAACTTACATATAGAAGGTTTAATGTTAAATTAAAATTCTAATTTAATTTATCCAAGAATCATTTCATATAATTTGTATGTATAAATTTTACAATGAATATAACCAATTCGAAGAAGACCGTTTGAATCGAGCGACGTTTTTGGTAACATGTCTGTAATGTCCGGAGTAAGTCCTTTTCTGATGTTAAGTACTCTATAAATTGTGTGTGAACGACTTTCTACAGCATCTCTGAAAGAAAGCACGGAAGTACTGTCCGGCTAAAGTTCTATGTTGAAAATGGAACATTTCTCTTTTTAAGAGGCACTACATAGACTCTCGTTTAAACATTTTAACTAACAAAGGCCTTAAATAATTTCACTGAAGGATTACCAATCATTAGTACAAATGAGCACAAATCGATACAATTTAGAATTTACTTAAAAATATCTATGTCTTGATTTATATTTCAATAATCACGAGTGATATTGATAAGTTAAGTAAGTAATATATATTGCAGTTTAGAGTAGTTAACGTTAGTAGATCTTGTAATAAATTTTTTTGCCATAAGAGTTAGAACATGGGATTTTCGAAAAAGTGAAACACACTTTTAGAAAGAAAAAGTTGTTGGATATATTCATAAAAAGTTTGCTATTCTTCAATAAAATGCAAACTAAAATGTATTCTGGTTATGCGTAAAAAAATAAAATAAAAAATTATTAAAATATTATGTAATTATCCTCCGAATAAAAATATTTTTAATAAATTTGCTTGTCATTTTACAATCCAAAGAATATTATTGTTTAATTTATTTCTAATGCGTGCGATATATTAACATTTCTATTTTATTGGATCTAATTTTAATATTTTTAGATAATATCGTAACTTTTTTTATAACTAATTATTATAAAAATAAAGAAGTATAAGATGCCGTTATAAGTATAATTCGAAATTATTGCAACTAAAAATCAAAATATGCAGTTAAAATGATCTGAAAGCTTATTTATTATCACTGATCAACAAGAAACTGCCTTTTCATCGTTTTAATCACCAACTATACATTCAAACTCCCCTATCCAGTATTTACTCCCCTCCAACGTAGAAGCAAAGTATTAAACGGGAGCAGAAGCTGTGCACTGAACAAAGACGCGAATGCTGCAAAATAAACGAAGAGTCTCGATGAAATTAATAATTCGATCGTCAGTCGCGGTGAAAACAGGCCCCTGGTGAGATGAAAAAGGTAAAAGTAATTTCGTTAGCTTTGTACCTACTGCCGACAATTGTCAAAGGACGGGGACGCGACTCTCGCGCAAGCGTAAAGAAAGGAGCCGGACAATTTGATTAGGGCTTCGCTGGAAGAGTCCTTACTTTCTCTCCATCTACCTCTCTTTTCCTACTTAGTTTTTTTAAGGAGCGATGTGCAAGGATGGCTTGAAAACTTTACCAAGGTTCTCTTTCCTGCCATATCTATAGTGTTTTTTGAGGATCAGTTCAGGAATTCATTTTGAGACGGTGTTTTGAATGAAACTAAATTGGACACACACACATATATATAAGAATAACAATGTGTTTGATTGAATAATAAGAATGAAATAAGAGAATAATATTTGTAAATTTATTATTTCTTAAAAGATATTGTTATTTCATCAATTTCAAACATTTTAAGCCGAGTTTTAACTTAAAGCATGATTTAGTTGGACTTTGTAATAATAGACCGAACTAATAAATATCTAAAAAATTGATTAATTCAGAAGTTAAATTGGTACTTGCTCATTGTTCATTTAGATACATTTTCATTATGAAGCAATGCAGTTTACCAAATATCTGACGTATGTTATAAAATGGCACTGAAAAGTACATTTCGATCCAAACTTTTACGCCCCCATTTTCTTTAGAGTTGCAGCAATCATTAAAGTTCGATATTCACTTCATTTTAGATCGTCTGATTGATGTGGGCTATTTCATTAAAATCTGAAATTTAAAGCCTTTTTCGATTAAATGGCTCGAGCAAAAATAACAGGCAATTTAATACACCTTTATTTCAGCAGTTAAAGCGAGCTTAATACCCCTTTAAAAATTAAAATTTTTATCATCAGACTCAATCTTCTTTTACGCTTCGTGCTATTAGAACAGTATTTCATAAATATTTTGTTAAACATTCTTTAATGCTTTTATCTAAATGCATTTGATTGAATAAATATCTAGGCCGTTTATTTTGAACATTATTTCAAAATAAAAATATTTTATTAATTTTTCATTAGTTTGTAAATACTTACAGTACTTAAACTTTGTAGCTTTGTAATAAAAAACAGATGAAATCAAAATTAGAAATGCAGAAAGAAAAAATTAGCGCAAATTAATAATTGAAAAGGTTTTGACACGCGACGTTCCGTAATATTTACTCTACGGGTCAATACGATTGAATGATAAATTTTCAATCTACTCCATCAGATGATATGTCGAATTACCTCAATTTTAAAGTTTTATTGACAATTATTATTAAAGGCTACAAATCTTCATTTAAATTCAATTTGAACAAAAATATTTATTATTATGTACATATTATAGTTTACTAGATAACGAAAATTCTTACGAGAATTTTGGAAAAAAGACATTATTAAAAAAGTTAGTTGTTCTTCTCGGGAATGTTTTCAAGTACTAAATTAGTAAAGAATTAAAGTTATATATTTTCATTAACGATATGACAATGCAAATTAATTTCAATATAACATATGAGCAGGGCGTTTTCCAAGAAGTATCAAAGCTTGTTATCAGAATCCATATTAAATAGCTCCAATCAGTAATTACAGGACTGCCTAATCAAAGTCTCAATGTATTTTCTGACAGCCCGTGAAATCTATTTAACAAACACATATTCATAAACGACAAACAACCATCCCTAAAATCTGCAATGATCAGGCTTTTATGGTAGGTGCAGAATATCGGCAGAACACGAGTCAGATGACGGGGTGGAGCGGTCCCATAGCCGGGATCTAGCGTGGCTAGCATAGGCGAGCGTAGCAACTCTCCGCGCAACAGACTCGCGAAATACTTTGCTGCGGTGGCACGCGAACTATTCAGCGGGGCTCGAGGGGCGCGCGGCCAGCTATTTGATTGATTAAATTTCTCACTTTCGCGCGGCGAAAATCGGGGGCCGAGCGCCAGCGGCCCGCAAGGATAACAATTGGCCCTACGATCGATCGCCGCGGCCGAGACAAAAGGGCCAGTTCTCGGGGAGTTAAAAAAAAAAATGTCGGCGGTCCTCTTTTTCCGCGCGGCGCGCATTGTTCGGCTGTTTGGGGGCGCGCGCGAAAGGGGAAAAGTGATTTTGCCCCGATGACTGGGCGGGAAAAAGGAATCGGGCGCGGGCTTTTGTTGGGACGTTATTTAGTCCGGGCCTCCTCTGGAGTCGGTGGCCGTAAGGACCGAGCTACTACCGGTGTTTTGCGAATTATTGCCGGCGGACAAATTGTCCGGCGGTATTGCACGGCCTGCAGTTCCCCGACAATAAATTTCAACGGACTTTCGCCGGGGCCTTTTCCTGCAGCAGCTGTCCTATATACACATTCATATACAATCGCATCGTATGATTGACGGCGCGGTGAAAAAGGCTTCCTGTAGATAAGCCGTGCCACGCTCGCGAGGTTCCTCGAGGCCGGGTCCAAAAGCGTGGATCATTTAGTGTGATCCTGTCGAGTGGAATGTGCCGTTGCGATTGGAGCGAATGCTCGCTCATCCTTTGCCGGGGAAATGCATTTATATCTAAACTCCAATTGCAGCTGGAAATGCCGCCTCAAAGGAAGAAAATAATGACAAAATTGAGAGCGGAGGCAGAAGGAAGAAGCAATCTGGGGATCTTCAATTGATAGCGCGGCGGGGCCGGAAGGAAAAGGCACATATTGGAGAATCAAATGAGCGTGTGTTTCTAGAATTCTGCGAAACCCCGGCGAATTCCTGGATTCCGGCCGCGGGGCCGTATGTTAAGACGCGGCTTTGTTCGCAACTCGCGTCCCCCGTTATAATAAACCACGGCCAGTGATCAATAATAAAGGAGGCCGCGGTACAAAGGAGTAGTCGGGAAATAAATAACGGGGAGGAAAAAGGAGGAGCGCCGCGATGCCTGGGAAAGCTTGCGAGGACCGGGCCGATGCAAACTTCCGGCCGATTGGAGGCTCGCGCCGCCCGCTCACACTAAGTCACCCATAAAATTGCACTGTGTTCGTGTGACAAGGGGGTGGTGCCCCGGAGAAGCCGACCAGTAGCCCCCGAGCCGTAATGAGAGCAATAAGATAGATGGGCCAGCCACCCCGACAGATTTAATCTGCTAATATTCAATTCCGTCGCGGTGCGAGCAAAGTAACGCGGTAATTCTCGCGTAAATTCAACCGGATGGGGAGGTCGAGTCCGTTATTTCGCTAGGGCGCGCTGTGAGCGGCGCTCGGTAATCACTGCAAATGCACCGCGTAATCGGCCCGCGAGTTGGGCCTGATGAGTGCAGCCTTGTTAAGAGCTTTAAGCGCAAAGTGGCCCAGTCGACCTGCTTCTGATGGCGGGCCTCGCGTTTGTTATTTTAACTCTGCATTCATTGAACGACCGCGCGTTAATTGGGTCCGCTTCTCTCGGTGCAACTCGTGCCTCTAGGTCGCGCCCCTGATCGATACCTTCGCAGGATTATCAACCCAGCTGTCGCCCACGCCTCCCTCAAAAAATGATTACCTTTATTTATTCTGCCGATCGGTTATCTTTTCCATGTGTTTTCCGGAGATAAACCGCTGGTCTCCTATATAATGCAACCACCACCGCGTGCATTGCCCTTTTTACAAGCTCCTCTTGAAGAATAGTGCGATAGTAGCCGATAATAACGCAGCGATAATAGACCATAAGTGTAATGACGCTTTAGATACACAAATTTATTCCCTCGTGAATTGTTGTTTTTCACTACTCGGCCTGTCTTACGAAAAGTACGTGCTCTTGTATGAAATGAATTATCTGCAATTTTTATACGATTTTTCGCGTGGGCTTGTCACACTCTGTGCAAGTGAAATGAGACACTGTCATCGTTCCTGTAATGCTTTATACATTTTGCATCGAGTCCTTTTATCCTCAGAGAAGTAGTAAAGTATGTATGTCAATTCTTCTTATAATTGCAAAGATACACGCGTGAGTGACGTTTATTATGGTATTTCGTAAAGTTGTTAACAATTTATTCGAGACATATAACCATAACTTATTACAAATTCATGTATAAACATCTTTAATTCATTAATATTTAAACGCGATGGTTTCATTATTTTGTCAATCGCGGGGTACAATTTTTCGTCGCACGCGCACATTGGATCATACATCTGGCCAATTGACAAACATTGCACGTTAAACTGTTTATTGACCTACTTTCATACTTCCGGCAATTTCAAATGTCGCACTCTAATTCTAGATTGGGACCTGCATCCACTTGAACGGGGAAAATATCAATCTCCGCTCAATATTTCACTGGTGAAATCGCGCAAACGGCGGGCGACAAAGCAGGGGGGGGTAGATACGCACATAGACACCCGGTGACAAAAGAAAGGGAACGCTGGCCGGGGCACAAACTCAAAAAGCCAGGTGAAGCGCGAGCTGCCTCGTTTGCGTAGGGAGGGCTGCCAGCGCACCGGGCCGGAAGAACAATCGGACCGGAAGCGCGCGACGAATCGGCAGAGGCACGCGACGCCGAGGGAAGTCCCCTTTGACAGCCTTAACGCGCGGCGCTGCGAGAGCGCGAGACTCAGACGCGCGCCGCGGGGGATGATGCCGTGAGTTTACGCGCCTTCCGCGGCGTGATTAAGACGCCCTGACGCGAGCTGACACGAGGCTTCCGCCCAATCGATTTTCCGCTGTGTTTTACTTTGGATTATTAATGCCGGGTGTTAGTGGATCGTACTCGTGACCTACTAGCAGCCAAACCCGACCGACTCGCGATGAATTCTCCCGGGCGAAAGGAAACTGGTAATTACGGTTTACGGGGAAGGCTACATACCGACCGTGTTTTCATTTAATTACTGTTTTAATTAATAAAATTACGAAGGCATCGATCAAGCGCGATTTGGCGGTGTATTCGAGGAATATCGTTATGGGAGGCCGCCATAACAATTAGTCAAAGAGTCCAGGCGACTGGGCGACGGGCGGCCCGGCACTGCCCGACTGATCTTGATTTATACTACTTGAGCGGCAGTAAAAAAAACCTGAGCAAAGAGCACGTTTAACGTCTAATCTCCAGTGCTGTCGATTTATTCCGCTCGATTTCACCGATTTAATAGAGCCCGGAGGTATGCTCGGCGGCAGATTGCAGGAGCGAGACTGCCGAGGCGAAAGAGTGGAAAATCCGCGAGCGCGCCGATAGCCTCAGGCTCGCCTCTTAATTACCGATCACCGGCTGCTCATCTGAGATTTCCGCAGCGGACTCGCGCGGATCCGGTCCAGCGAGCCGCGTGAATAAGAAACGGGCCGCGGCGACAGCTGGACGTAGAAGCAACTGATCGGGTTTCATTCGGCCGGGAGATTTGTTGGCAGCCGTCCCCGGAGTGCATCGCTCGGGCGACGAGTGTCCCCGTCGGCGAGGGCCTCTTAGGGCTCGGGATCCTCCAACTTTTACGAATTGGTTCCTCGGCCTGGGCCGATGCATAAAATATCCTGGTGAAGCCCTCCTCGCGCGGGTCTACACGCGGTCGATATCTCATCCGGCCAAATCAACTTACGTTTATTTCCCTACGAGTATGAATAATAGACGCGCGCCGCCGCCCCCAACAATCCACGGGCCAATCTTTACGAGATCAATTTTATGCCGGATTAAATAAGTCACCCGTTATTTCTTTGCTTAATGTGCTTATCTATCTTGCATTGCTTGGGGAATACGCAATGGCTCTGCCTACCCCTAAGGTTTATTTATCACAGGTGATGAAATGGTCGAACCTTGTACCTTTGCTCTTGCTCCAGCCGATGACAGTCGATGGATGCGGTCGTGCCAAATATTAATGAGGCACTCGGTAATTATTTCTTGTCTCGTTTAGATAGGCCAACCATCATGCACCACAAAGGTTGCCTTTGCCTAAAATAGCCTTTGACTGCTTAGAGTCTTTAAACAATTTGCAAGTAAGTGTAATCTAATGTTCAGAAAGTTAGTTCTCAGATAGCCATGCGCTACTTTGTAACTATGTAATTTTCTTCCTTCATGTTGCAACTCAACTCCTAAAGAAAGTCCTGTGTGGAAGCAGTGGTCCGTTTACATCTGACTATGTTATCAAAAGCTGTAACTTCACTATAAAGTAGTTTCTCAGCAGTTATAGACGGTATAATATAGAAGCATTTCTATCGTTCAAAATTAAACTAAACTTCATTTCAAGATTAAATTCGACACACAAATTCGCAATGTATATAAGAAGAAGAACTTTGGAGAGTCCTATTTTAAATCATTAAATTATTAAGCTAGGAATTTGGATAATGCACAGATTACGATATTTAATTATTTACCGAGCTAATTTTTAGAAAATATTGATGTACTCCATATTTTAATATTTTACAGTCAAAATAAATCTCAATTTAATATTTTCATCTTGCATGTTAAGTGTAATACTTGTATATTTGTAATATTTAATTGCAATATATATAAAAGTATTAGGTCTCTAAAAATGTAACTTGTTTAATCGCTTACACTCTAATGTGAATATTAGAAACGAAATAAAACTTATTTAATACCGTCTTTCGCATTTTATTTACGAAGAATTAGTTTTTTAAACATAATTAAAAAACGTTTTTTACGAGATCGTTGAAAATATAAACTTTCTTTAAATTACATGAAAGTAGTTACTAAGATTTTATGTCTTTATACGAGAATCAGGAAACTTTACGGAACCGCAATTTTTTCTTTTCTGCGGCAATAAGAAGCTTTTTAATAAGACAGTATATAAATTAAAAAAGTCAGATTACTGCTGAAAATTTCTAACTTTAAAGTCGCTACTTACAGTATAAAAATTCAATCAATATTGTAACAAAGTCATACTAAATACATTACACGAACTTATAATAATTAGTATTAATTCAATTTAACATAATTAGATTTAGATTTTAGATTAAAACGTACATGAAAATTTAATACAAAATTACTACTAAAGCTTGCATAAATAGTTATATTACTGGGTGATCGATATATTTTTATACTGTTTATATCCTTCTTTTCTTTTACGCCTTCATTTATACCCACCTTACAAAGTACTGTAAAAATTTACGATATCTAGAATTTATTATAGCACAAAAGTTACGTAGGTACTTTAGACAACGATCTTTCAATTCCATTAATAGACGTAATTCAATAAACTATGTGGTGGGTGAAGAATAAATATAAAAGTATATTACTTTGACTGACATAACAATGACTAAGGAATTCTGTCTACTATTTTCTACAGTATTATCGTATTCAAATTAGTGTAATTCTTGTAGATATATAAGTATAAAGTATTATGTTGAAATGAAAATTTTACTTATAATAAAAAATTTAGTGCATATCATTTTTTAATTTTTACTCAATAAATTTGAATTAACCGATAAATTTTTTCCTATTTATTATTCTCGAGAAAAGTATTAACATTTTTAAAGTACTACACGACTTTTCAAGATTTACATTTTTCTAGATACAATGCATAATATTTTACGTATGCACATTAATGATGATTATTTAGACCATTATAGAAATTCAATTTCTTGGTATGTATTATATAGCATTCAAATTATACTTCTAAAGTAGTAAATTAAGAGTTCAAAAATTTCATTGAATTACTGTACAAGAAATATATTGAAAATAAAAGCTTTAGAATACTATTACTTAAATCTTTTTTGTTTGTAATTTTAACTCTGAAAACTAAACAAATAGAAGATATTCGTAAGAGGTAAAAGGCGCTGATACTCGTAAAATTTTACGCCATGAGGAAAATTCGTAACGCTTAATGAAATAGCCGTGACAAAAAAGAAACAACGGTCGATTTTACGTCTTACCGTTAGACTCGACTCGTTCCGCCTGAGCGCGTATACGAAATCGCTTTTCCTGATCAAACCTCAACGTACACGGTAGCAGTAGATTGTATCCTCTTTTGTCTCTGACGACAAAAAATACCTAGGACTGACCGGAATGTAAGAATCCTGTATAATTTATCAAGATCTACATTAGAGTGCTCTATTATTAACCTTTAAATAGCAAAAGCATTTTTTGGACATAATAATAATTATTTGACTGGAACAACTGATATTCTACCGTTTACATCCTGTCGCTACTTACGAATATCACATAAATTAATCATATCTACAAATAAGCAATGATCAATAGAATCAATGCCAATTGGATTCCGTGTACGATGATAATAAACTTGTGGGAACAGCTGCGTTCATTTGTTACGTGATAAGACAAAATTATTTAACCCCATGGTGATGAGACAGTTTCGTTTAATTTCGTGTGATACGTTATTCGGCCATCTACAATGGATTTTAAACAAGAAATAATTATATAAAAAGTTGATAATCTCTTTTGATAATCAAATCTCTAATTATATATTATAGTTAATGAAATTAATAATGCTATAATTGAATTTTTTTCGTCTAAACGATACTGCAAACATTGGTGAGTTCACAATGAATTACTAGTATTTACTTTAAAATTTTTACAAAGATATTTTAAGTGCTTGTACTTAGTAGTTTTTACTTGACTTATTAATAAATATTAATTAAATATTTTTTATCTCAACAAATTAATCTGATTATCATTAAATTTACAGGACTAGTATGGCATGTAAAAGAGTGCATTAGCGAATTAAACGCTCTTATTTAAATTAAACATACGAAACAGTCCTACAGACTTGTAGTTCTCAAAATGCTTCTAAAGTTTTAACGGAACAACCAATTCGCATTTCCTTAATTATTATATTATCTTAAGTACGATATTAATCTAACAAAAAAATCTACAAAATTACTTGGTAATTTCTTAAGTAGAGTAAAATTCTATTTGAAGAAAATCCCGAATGTGTGAATGATTCAAATATTTCGTAGTGAGATTATAGTAGAGTAATGACAATATTTTAATCTAAGTGTAAATATCAAGGTAATAAATTCTTTTAAAATATTATAATCATATTTTGAAAGCTATTTCAATTATATTTTGTAAACATTGTATATAACATACAATTCAGTTTTACATATGACGTTTATTAAATATATTGTATTCGTAATAAAGTTGTGTGAATTTCAATCTGTTTCTGAATTCATTGTGAAAATCTGTTTGCATTTGTATAAAGTTTTTTATAGAATAATTTTATATGAATACATCCATTTATATCTGGTTCAATACAAATAATTACTTATTGTATAGTTTTGACATGAGAAGGTAAAGTAAGGAAGCTCTACTAGTTGTCAAAACATTAGAATATGACGTTTGTTACCATGACCTCTAGTGTCGAAAGTTTAAATAGACAGCAATTAAAAACTTATTAGATCAAAATTTACTTATTTTTATGTTGAAATAGTTTCCATTAATTAATAAAAAGTACGCTAAGTACTGATAATAGCGCAAATTTCAATTGCTCGCGGTTATATACCAGCTAGCGGGAAATGGACCTGTGTGATGCTTTCCAACAATTTCAGTTCCCGAAATGAATCGTTTAGCCGCAGAGCACGCGAGGCGCATAATTGTCGGCTTTAAGCCCAGTATGAGCCATGTGCGTTGTACCTAACTAATAAAAATTGCTGCCGCTCAAAATCAATCGCTCTTAACGATCTTCGTATATGTGTAGTAAAACCGCAACATAGAATGTGCATTCGCGTATAAGTATTTGCTCGGTCAATTACGATGATTACTGCTTTTAATATTTACTGCTGATGTTTTAATTAGTTAATAAATTATCCATAAAATATATTTATTGTTAACCCAAAGATTTTGCTCAAAAGATAAGCGTAAAGTTAAATTATAAAAATTATGCTACTGTTAAATTAATCGCACGTGGACAAAACAAGGCGTTTTTATAACACTAGAAATCAGTTCGCAAACGTTTGTAATGCTTAATTTTGTGCTTTAAATATTTAACAGAGAGCAATTTCCATTCAGAGTCTTAGCATCTTACCAAAGTAAACGTGCTTTCTCGGCAATTTTAGTGAAAAGAAAAAGAAGTCAAAATCTACTAAAAGCGTAATCAATTTGGATATTAAAGTTTGTGGCTATCGAGAAGGTAAATAAACGACTATACGCGTGTCTCGTACTCAACATTAAACGTCAGGGTACATTACCTTTTTTATAGTCCCTTTATTACAAAAAGTTTCAGACTAATTGTTTTCAGCTACACTTGTTTTAATTATACATAATTAAATATTTCCTAGTCGAGTAAGCTCACTAAATTACTTATTTAATTATTTATTATTTATTATTTATTTAATAATTATATACAATTCGAATCATCATATTGTTTCATACTTCAGTAGCCTAGTTAAATCGTATGAAATGTGATGTATACTTTTATATAATTAATGAATAAATAAATGCTTGTTCTGATAGAAGTTTCCTTTTATTAATACATTAGCATGTATAGTAGATTAGCAGCCTGGGTGCATCGTATGTAAGCCTCGATACGAACGGAAACCTGTCGCATAGCGCAGAGGATGAAATATAAGTGAGAGAAAATCGCAAAAGGGCGAGTCAAAGTTGCGAGTCCACAATCTCCCTATACTAAGTAGCGGTAATTTATGTGTGCACTTCATGCACAGGACATTTACATTTATCAATTTTCTTCATTTTCAACAGTAATTATATTTTTTTACTTGATTATTAAATCAATATTCAACTCCTTAATTTAAAGTTATACTTAATAAAGTTCAGCCGTATAATCACGTGTTTACATTTAGTGTTTACTATTAAGTAATACAATTGAAACTAGAAGTTTAAATAATTTAATATTAATTGTAACGGTGAAATGTGGTTAAGATAACTGTATTCAATAGACGTTGTTCATAGATGGATGTATATTGTGAGTATAAGTAAGTTTTATATTGACGAACGAAGCTGAAATAAAATAAGTTAGATTCAAATGAAAATAAATTGCCTTTTGTAATGTCATAATTTACAAGTAAGATTATCTATAAACAAGCTCAGTTGCCACTAGCACTCGAATCGAATTTTATCGTTAGTAGACTGTCATGGCAGACTAATGTACGATGACCTGCAAGTGGCGCGCGCATCAACATTACTTACAGTCTCCAGTCACCACATACATTTTTCTTACACGACAAACTTTTACAATTATGCAAACTACCCCTTTTTCGAGAAAAATGCTCTTTTACAATTGTAATATAATAAACTGGTTGTTTTTCTACCAATAAATTACTATACAATATATGAGAATCAAACAAATTATTTCATTTCAAGCAATTTCTAGAAATGACAGATATTAATAAAACATTCACCGTTTTGATAAATTAGCGGGGATAATCTACGCATAGCTCCTTTGTATTTGTACTCAAAATCCTCGTCCCCTATCCCATATCCCCGTGCATGATCCTGCACACAAAATAATGTAAACAAAAGGCAAACAGTGGCTCCTTAGACCCCATACAGCCACCCCTAATTATAATACTCCGCCCCGCAAAACTTACTTAATATCCCTTCGCCGCCCTTCTCCATATACACACACGACCGCGTGGGATATTGCTCGAGGTAGCTTAAGCGTAATCGCGTCTTAAAAAAAGGCAAAGCTACCGCCAACGCGGACGCCTTAACGACGTCTGAAAAGAGGGGTGTGGATGGAGGGGGCGGCGGTCGGGGGGTTCGGTAGTAGGGGAGATGAGGCTCGCGTGTCCCGGATGATATCGCAGGATGTGCCGACACCCGAGCACGCGAAGCCACGGCCCTCGTGCAATGCACGCACGCGGAGCTCACGTGCGCCCTCGCGCGCGCCTGCATATGAACAGAACGGCCTCATATCGGCGCGCCGGGAATTTAGAATTCGCTGGAGATGGATGCGGACGAGCTGAATTTTGGAGACCAAGTGTGTATGTGTGAGTGTTCGGGGCGCGTGGGTGTAAGTACCGTCTATCCCACACGTTTTTCGATGTAAGGCTTTTAATATTTTTTATTAGTTTGAAAGTATTCAGAGCGGAAAATGGAAAAAAATCACGCGTTATTATCTAATAAAAAAGATTCTTTTATTGAGAGGTTGTGATTTACTCTTAGGTACTTATTTTTTAATTAATTGTAGATTGTGATGTGTCGGTACCAGCGGGTATCCATTTGACCATGACTTAATCCTATATGCACCATACTCTTCCTGTATTCTTTCATTGTACTATATATACATTATTCAAATTATGTGCATACCGGATCAGGCTATTAAATAATGAGACATAGTTGAAGACTAAGAGAGCGCTGAAGATGACCAACATACAGGCTGATCTGTCTATGTTGGAACTCTGCAAACAGTAGTTAAAATTAATAAAATCGTGCTGAATGAGTTCTTGGAAGTAATTTTCGAAATAAAATTCTTTTTCATACGCAGTCTTGTTATTTAAAAGCCTGGTATGGTATTTGTACAAAGTAAAAGTAAAATAATAATGAATATTCAAGCTGTCTTACATCTGATATTAATTAACGAATCAATTTCTGATTTCAGGTATGCTCAAACAATCTTCCATGGCTATTATAAAAGGTGGTAAGCAACCTCTCACGTGTTTATACAAATTAAAACAGAAATCCTCACAGACACTCTGCAGGATTGTGGGGGTAAAGTATCCGGGGAAGGTGAGCGAACCTGATGGGAAGCAACTGAAGCGGTAGGGCGAGGGCAAACAAACGCCAACGGAGCTTACATGATATATTACCCGGGGGATGATCACGTAACGCGGGCCGAATCCACTGCAGGGCTCAAAGAGTTAGTCTTCATTAAGGGGCGGGAGGAGTCGGGGGCGGCTTAGGCCAATCGAAAAAGGAAGGGCGAGACGTGCGTCGTCCTCGCGCAAGGGACTAATCCGACATAGGAGGCTCGTACTGGGTTATTCATTAGCCGAGTGGGGACCTTCGCGCCTCGTTAGAATAATATAAGTCGGGCGACGCAGCACGCGAGTCGGTTCATCGTCACGCGACTTGTCCCGCGACTCTTCGACTGGCTGAATTTATGGGCCAGCGCAGCTGCCTCGTCCGCGGGCTTTTCCAACTGCAGGCTACGTGTTTCGGCGGCGCGCTTTTATCGGGAGCTTTGGAGCTTTTGCCCGCGGCGGCCTCGCTGACGACTCCCGGCTACGCCTCTCTCCGCCGTTCTCTTTTACGCCGGACCCCCGGCTTTATTGTTTATGATAAGTCAACTTGACTGCCGCATTAAAAGCCGACTAAGCCCAAAGCACTCTTTATGGGGAATGGCTATAGCTGCACGAGCTGCTGCTCACTCGAGAGGCCAAGCCTGCCAGCCGTTCGCACTCGAACCTTGGCGGATATTGATTTTGCCGGGATGCCCGTCTTCCTTTCTTTTAACTTATTAGTCAACTCTGGGAGGGGAGCTGATGCCCACCGAGACCGCACGAGGAGCAGCTGACTCATTAATCATGTAAATGGATGTATAGAGGGCCAGTGTTACACTGAACGGAGTTCAAAGTAACCGTTACATAAACTACATTTATAGTCACTTTATGACTTGACGCTTCACACTATTATAATCTAACTTACAATACTTTATTGCTAGAATTGCGTAATTTACTGTACATTGTATTTTGTTCAGTCGCATAAAATAGTAATAAATTTACTTAATGCTGTCATTACTGTAAAATATCTCAAATAATGCCTACTACCTATTATTATTTTTAAATGTTATTCAATGCGGCTGCCTTTTATCTTTTTTTAGGATCCAGTATTCACTGAGATACTTTGTATTTGCACATTTTGCTACTTGCTTTATTTTGGATGAAATTTTTTTAAAAATCAAAAAAATACTTTAATTACTTTTTTACGCTACTTGCATAGCAGGAATGTTACCTTGAGAACACTTTTTATCAAATTACCTTTGGTCAAAGATTTTACCAATTCCTAAAATACCATTTAACGGCTATTCCGCTCGCCTATCTATTGAGTGCACGCTGTGCAATAAAGTGCATCTGATGCAATAAAGTACTTTAAATGTGCGAAAAATGTAACAGGTATGCGAAAGTGAAATTCAATATAAATCGTAGTCCACTTAAAACGAAAACAAAATTTCATCGGGGCTTCTATTTTATGAATATCCAATCAACTTGATAAAAAATATTACCAATTATATTATAATTATAAATAAATTATAATTTTTTAAAGAATGTTAATTTCGTTGTCATAATAGAGCATTTATTATTAAAAAATAAGCTTAGAGAGTGAGTTTCTGGAGTAACTGAATAATACTGCATTATAATTTACCATAGTGCAAAGCTGTTCCATCTAATTACTTAAATTATTTCAACATCTTAACATTACTACACAATTAAACTTTGAAGTAAATATTAATTACTTCATTCCATGCTATCATGTTGCGAGAACTTAAGATTCCTTTAATTATTTAAATTACGCATTTATGCTAATGACTTGATTATTAAATATATGAAAGTATGGATCTATTTATAACATTGTAACATGAATGTTTCTTAAACTTGTGATTATTAAAAGCTTTCTTTATCACATAAGCTTCACTAGATTATTTGATTATTTATTAGTGTAAGTTATGGCCAAATTAAGTGACATTTTGATTACTAAACAGTTACTATTGATATTTCAAGTTATTAGATTTGCTAATTACTTAATTATCATTCCCTGAATTTCTATTATGAAATGAATTTAATTGTGCAGAGCAAAATGATTAAAATTTAGTATCTATTGATATCAAGCTTTACAAAAACTAATAGATATTTTCAATTAAATTCTTTGCATTAAATATTTCACAATCATTTGCCTAACTTTTTCTTAATATTAAATAAAACTAGAATAAATCAAAGTAGAATCTATTTATTGTAATGCAACTCAAAGTAAAAGAAAGGTGTTTTCGCAATTTCATGGAAATTCACGGTACAATTACAATCAATTGTATTAGAACTTTGTACATTTGTAAACATCCTTTGAAGAAAGCAAAAAACGAAACGTAGACGTTGGAATAATAATGTTATTTTATTGTGTTTGTTCGGTGAATATTTGTAAAATGCGAAAACCACAGTATTGAACACCTCGGAGGAAGATGGATGATGATGAGGAGACAAAGTAAATACTGGTGAATCAATTTAAATGTAGGTGCCATTGTAGCCATGTTGCTACCTTGAAGGGCAATTACAGAATGAAAAAGAAAAACAATGTCGCGCGATCGTGCCCACGGACAAAGCTTGCCGCGCTTTTCCCCCGCCCGCTGTACGCTTCCTTGTGAACGTAGGAAGCCCACACCACCTACTCGGGCGATCCTCTCCTGATCGGCTAGAGTCTTGCATGATCTCGTTGTGGCCCGCGGCCTCAACGAACCACTGTGAGTGTGAATCGGGCTTACAAAATCGGGCAAATCAAATATAA
Organism: Sycophaga agraensis; assembly: GCA_018906755.1. Lineage (NCBI taxonomy): Eukaryota > Metazoa > Arthropoda > Insecta > Hymenoptera > Pteromalidae > Sycophaga > Sycophaga agraensis. The sequence continues at coordinate 4,523,412 of JACCIE010000006.1, read as the reverse complement.
ACTAACTGAAAAATTAAACATTAGACGCGTTTCGCGTTTAAGCAGCATCGTCCGTAAAACTTCCTTGTATTTTTATTATAATAATAAATAATTTCAGTACAAATAATGTAATCGTTGGTGTGCAAAAAATAATATTCGCTCGCTATTACATATCTTTAAATTTTTAATTACAATTTTCTTTTGTACCGTAACAATATTAATGAAATCTTTAAAATTGAAAAGTGAAAATAGAAGTAATAAAGAAGTATTTCAGAAATCAGAGAGATAAAAAAGAAAAGAAGATGACAGTATTTATAACTAAACTCTGTGTATGAATTCAAAACAAAACTAAGGGAATTGACTTACGAACGGACTTATTTTAATTATCTCTGTTATTATTTAATACCGCTTTAAAATGTGAGTAGTTGGATAAAAGCATGAGAATGATATCGCAAAGGTTTACGTTACATTACTCATGCCAGTTACAGTAGAAACAGAGGTTTTCTTTCATTTAAAAATTTTAAAAAAGCTCAAATATAAGGGTACGTTATTAGCGTACGTCTTTCTGCTAGGTATTCCTCCAGCAGCGGCAGCAGCATTATTTAAAAATTAAACTTGATGATATACTTAAAAAGCTCCTTTAATAAGGAAGGTAGAAGATTTACCAAGAAGGAAGGAGGGTAACAGTGCCACTGAATGAAATATCCGTCCTTTATGAATCTCTACTTAAATAAATGAAACTTGACGATATCAAAACTCGAGTTCTAACGCGATTTCCGTAATAGCGACTTAACTAAGGTCTGTATTATAAATGAAAAGGCGAAAGGGAGAGGAAGACCGATAGTGAAGCGGGGCTCGGGTGATTAATGCCGGAGCGAAAGACAGCGGAGGCGAGTCGGCGCGGGGGGAAGGAGCCGGGCTGCAAAAGAAGCGACCGGGGCGGCGAAAAACCACCGGGTCGCGTTCCTAATTCGGGGGCTCGCGCGATTAATAGGGCGCCCGGGGCGGCCGGGCGCAGACTGGGCGGGGCCGCGTAAAAAGCCACCTCAACTGAGAGCCGGCGATAACCCGCGGCGCGCATAAAATCCCAATAAAAGCGGGCGGCCCGCGCAAACAAGGGAAGCGTCGACCTGTGGGGAGAGTCGCACCTCCCGGTGCCGCGCCGGCGAAATGCCCGCTCGATACACTTCACCGCCCCCCCCCCCCCCCCGCGATAAATCTCCGGGAGGCTGGGTCGAAGGGCGCCCGGGGCGGGAGCCGCGCGACTCGCCCCACTCGTCGCCCTTGCACGCGGTGCGCCCGGTTTACCGGCGACCTTGGCCCGCGGTAGCCGCGCGCGCGGCCGAAGGAAACCGTAAATCGAGTGTATACCTGTGTGTCCCGGCGCCCAATTGTCAAGGTGACTCGGTGCCATTTGCCAAAGGTTTAGTGGCAGGTTGATTCTCGGATATATTGACTGAGCAGCCTCCAAGAGACGCCACGAGTAGAGACAAGGCCAGGGGATCAATTGCCGCGGGGATTTGTTTTCGGATAATGGCTTTTTTACCGTTTTATGGTGGTGTTGCATTGGCTTACCATTGGGAAAGCGACCGAGCCGCGGCGCATTTTACTTTGAGGTCTCGTAAACCCGGAAGGCAAACTGTTCCGAAACAACGTCTTACGTTGGCTCTTGTTTTCTTTTTTTCTTTCTTTCCCCCCGTAAAGTTGATTTTTACGTTAGAACTTGCCGACCTATCACCTGCTTTTATCCTTCTAAACTCCCTCCATCTAAGTATCGCGCATCTTTGAACAGCGTATTAAAATAGAATATATAGTATTTCATTATGCCGCTGCACTGCGGCCATAACGCGCCCCGGCGATCTGCAAGTTTTTCGCCAAAATATTATTTCCCCTCACAGCTTATCGACTAATATTTTCCAAAGTTTTTCCCTTCACCGGCAAGTTTCTTTGAAACTGTTATGGGCCGGTGCTCGGGGAGATTTTCTCCTCGGTACGCGTGCCTCCATGCGTGAAAAAGTACCCTGAAATTTCCCATACCTCTAGTGCGGCGCTCCGTCGGCCTCGGCGATTCCAGGATTACGACGATCGCCCAAAACTGTAAAACCCTCCGCGCATTTACAATGAAAACCGGGAAGGAAAAGTGGCCCAACCGCCCAAATATACAAAACTGGCAGATGCTCTCGGGTCGATTATATCCGAAAGGAGTAGCCCGCCTTCGGAAGGCGGGTCCGCGGGGAGGCCTCCTCGCGGCCCCAGGGGTGCCAACTTAGCGCATCGAGGAACTTGGCTGACCGGGCGGGCAACTTACAAGGCGCCGCGGGTCCCCAGGCGTAATAACCGGGCGCAACTCGGGGCGCAGTTTAGCGCCCGGCGCTTTGGTCCCGCTATCGGCGGCCGGGAGGCAAGTTTAGATTAAACGTCACTTGGCGCACCGCTCCCCTCCCCCCCCCTCCCGCCCCCGCGAGCCCCGGCCCCTCGCGGATCGCCCCGCCGATCGGCCCCGAGTTGCGCGGCACTTTTGCCGGCGATAAGCCGTGCCGTGGGAGCGATCTTGTAACCGCCGCGAACAAATCCGCGGCCGAGCGATCCTTCGACGAGGGGCGCGATAAGATACCGAGGGTGGGGTCCCCATGCCGATCCTCGGGGCACGACTCGATGTGGGTGAAAATAAAGGCGCGGGTAATTAGGCCGCGCGGTCGGGAGTGGCTGTCAGGGCGGCCTCCGGAGTTCCTCGGGTCCGCGTGGAACAAAAAATAGAAGGCCCGGAGCCTCGGGATCTAATGGATCAAAGCATCAGCCGGGGCGCAATCTCGCCGGGGAGGATAAAAAAAAACAGAGGCCCTAATCTCGTTTTGATGAATCATCCGGGGAGAGTTAATCACGGCAAATTGCACCTGGCCGCGGGGCGACGGGGCGCGCGGCTCTGTTGCCGGCCGCGGAAAAGATATTCACTCGCGGCCCTACCCCCCACAGTAATGCTCCTACGAGTCCGGGTGGGGTGGATCTGCCCTCCCGGAGTAATCTACCCTCCCTCCCAACCCGCGAGGAGCCGCGGCGTCTGCCCGCGCGCGCTGAAACGCTTCCGGCGCCAGCCGCCCAGTCGTCACTTTGACAATGGAACTCATTAGGGGAGGGCGCAATCTGGGGGGGCCGGACCCTCCCCCCCCCCTTGCGGTAATCGACGCTGATTACATTAGCCCGCGAATAGGCCTCCAATTAAAAGATTCTTGTTTACTGTTCCCCCGGAGTAGGCGGCTCCTTTATTTATTATCTTTTTTTTTTTTTCATAATTGAGACGAGTGGATCGCCGCGCGCGGGCTCCATTTTTCATTCCCGCTCGCGCGCTTTAAATCTCGCCTCGTTTGCCTTACCCGGCCCTCGGCGCTGCAGCCTCTAAACGACCGGCTGAAATTCATCCGGGAGTGCGCCTATCCGCGTAACGAGTTAGACGCGCAAGCTCCCGATTCCCCTGTTTCTTTTTCATTTCGCTTCGAGTGCGCCCCGCGGCCCCTTCACCTCTGTGCCCTCAGTTCCCCCCCCCCTCCCCCCCGCCCTCACATTTTTTTTAATCCCGTGACTGAATGAAGTAACGGCTGTAAAATAAACATTACTCCGGCCCCGCATACAGCGCAAAACCGTAACGTTCATTTTTCATTGCATTTTTAAAAGGGTTTTTCGTTCGGCCAAATATTCTTTTAAATTTTCCGTAAAAAAGCACGAATAACAAGAATTTGCGGATCGAATTAATAAAAATTCAAAGAGTTCGACGTGCATTTCAAAATTTTATACTCCTGCACTTTTTAGGTTAGCGCTGCATCTTTTATTACCGACGTGGGCAAATCGAGTGATTGAAACAGCCACTCGACGAAGAACAGAGGTGACCGCTGTTATATATTGCGGACCTTCGTCCTGGCGTTGAAATTCGTCAAACGACTTGATTACCGCAAGCGAAATTCGTCGGACTAACAAATGTCGCCCGCATAAAGCAGCGGGTAAAAGACGAAAAAGACCAACTAATCCCGTGGAACGGCCAAGTTGCGCCTCGGGAACAACTACATGGGCTTGCAGGCACTCGGGGAAATAATCCAGTCCGAATTCGCTTGAAAACAATGTAGGTCGGCGGGCGGCGCTCAAATATTAACGGCCCCCAATAAAGCGCATTAACCATATCAACTGGCGAGCGCGTTGATCGCGCCGCCGGAAAATCGGCCGCGATAATACGCGGCGCGAAGCAAAGGGGCGCCGTTGCCAAGGCTCGAGAGGCGCCGCCCGGGGATCCTTCCGATCGCGCGCCGGATATGTTGCCCCGGGCTTAATTAACGAAGCGGCCCGCGCTAATGAAGGACCGCCGCGGCATAAATCCGCGGGCCTTTATTTCCGGCGGGCGCCCGCCGTTCCGCCCCGGAGGCTGCGCGGCCCATTGTTGCGCGCGCTAATAGTCAGCACTTTGCGCCCGGGATTTTTTTCGGACCCGCCCGGCGCGCATTGATCGATGGCCGACTTTGGCCGCCCGAGTCGCTCCCCCGGATTCCCTTCAATTATCCCCATCGCCGCGCGCGCTCGACTTTGCGCCGTTAATTGCCTCGCTGGCATAATGTATCGACTGCCGGTAAGCCGGGCGGGACGTAGGCTTACCCCGGCCGCCGGCCCCTCCGTGTACAAAATGCTCGTGTTCCGAAGCACCGATGCTCGCGGGCGAAATGGCTCGCATGAAATTCTAGATGGGCCAATTTAAAACTCGTGAGCTCCGCTTTAAAATGAGCGGGGATTCGGGATCGGACGCGGGGCGATGATACCAGGCCGAGCAATCAGAAGCCGGCCGCCAAGAATTGGGGCGAGCTTTTTCCCCGCGCCGGCGCGGCCAATCCCCCCGCGCGAGATCCATCTCATGCATTTTCTAACGAGTTGAACAAATATTTACGCAAATTAGTCCGTTAGCGCTGGCGCACTCGCAGTGTGTGCAACAACAATTTAAAAACAGCTCGCTTAAAGCCTTTGAGGCCCGTGTTGTTTATGCCGATAAAAATAAATTATGAACAGATTTGCGTATACACATTTAGCCGCCCGAGCGACACGTTAAGAAGCCCGCTCTTCGTGCGACAGCCTGTCCGAGGTTATTGATTTTCTTTCCATATTAAACTTCATGAGTTGGATTGCCAACCTTTCTGTCCCTTTGACGGTTTCTACTTTGCACATTTGTAGAGTCATTTATAAATCGACGGCATTAACAATTTAAATGATACGGAAAGAAAAACCTGGTATAATATTAACTAATTTTGAAAATTAACAGATTAACCAAATGGAGCCTTTAATAAATAATATCAACCTATAAATATAATAAAAATTATTGAAAATCGTTATTATATCTTTACCTTCCTCCAAAGCAGCTTAATAACTAATTTACCGCCTCGGATACAGCTTAATAAGTTAAAAAGTTAGCTGCAAATCCGTTAAGAATTCTACCAGAGCTTTAATAAAATCTATTTAAAGAAACGATTAAATTATCGTCGGCCGGTCGGAGGTAAACAAATGGTTGGTAACGCGCGGTTATTAGCGTTAAGTAGAAGAAGCGCGTTATAGTCGGACGAGGGCGCACCCACTTTGAAAGGAGCATTCAACAGCGGTACGTCAGCTTGCAGCCAACGCAACTGAAAAATACCATTAATTACTCATCTGGCTAATTAGCCGGGGCTTCCAAGGATGCAGGGCGCGTTACAAACTAATAATGTTAACAAGTCGTCGGCGCAAGTTCGAAATTGGATAATTGGAGGCAGGGTATAAAGGAAACGGGGCCGCCTAAAATTCCCTCCATTATTCATTGGCACGTCAGTTTGCCTCGCGCGTCCGTTTTCTCTCTGCCAGTCTAGGGCCTCCTTATTATTTACAAGGCCTGCATGTCCGCCGGGCCGAAAAGTCGAGAGGAGCCTCGGCGCACTCGAGGCAATGTAGCGGTAATTCAAATTTTCCCCGGCGCGAGGCTCGATTCAGCGGCAATGACACGGGATAATTTTGGCCTTTGTGCTCCGACAGCCGAGCCGCGGATGATGTAGGGGCAATGAGTCGAGCCAGCTCGAGTCTACCGGCCCTTCCCTCGAGGACGCGCTTGTGTGCGGCCCCCGTATTCGACAAGGATCTCCCTCCGCGGGACGCCGAGCGCATCTTAACCGCCAGCTAATGAAAAATCTGCCCCCGATCGTTTTAATTGTCGGCCGGCTGCGGCGCTTTAAACGGACTTTTATCGCATTGGCAAAGCGGCGTCCAATTAATAGTTGAGACCGGCTCCCAGTTGAAGCGTACAATTAATCCCCCCTACCTCATAAATCATTGTTCCTCGATAAAAGCCGCGCGAACGAAACTAGTTGGGAGGACTTTGCGCAAGTCAAACAAGCCGCTCGGAATTCGGGCAAATGGATTCGGGCAATTCGCGGATAAAGCGGAGGTGACCCGGCCGACCCAATGCATCATCCGCGTCCCTTCGCCGGAACATAATTCCGCCTCTTTTTTTTTTGTATGTCCCCGCGACGTGATGTAAATAGGCCGATTTTTTTATGCGTCTCGTGAAGATCGATCGACCCGGCTTTACATGTCGGCCCGTCGCGAGGAGGACGACGCCTTGAGCAGCCTCGTACGGCCCGCCATAATGAATTTTTAAGGGCCGCTTTGTTCGACCCGCGCGGGCAGATCCCCACGTGATCGATATGTGCTCCGGATCTTTCGCGTGGCTCCCCGCGCATATTCCCTGTCGGTAACGCGGCCCCTCTCAATTAACGCGCAATCGATTATTGGGCTTACGCGCCTTCCGCATTCATTAGGTCCGCCGCATTCTCGGCTGTCCCCGTTTGGTTGCACTTTCGAGGCTCGTAGGCAAGCGCAAGCAGGCGAGCCTTTTTAACGCCACTCCAAAATTGATTGAGCTACTCAAGGGGCTGACGGGCTTGTTTTACCAATTATTGATAGTCCTGGAAGCCAAAGGAGTCGAACGGCTCTATTTGCGCGCACGGCGGCCTATGCATCTCTCTCTCGAAAAAAAAAAATGAAACGGGGTGGGGCGGTCTGATTAACGCGCCGCCACGGGGCCGCGGCAATAAAAGCCCCGATCAAACAGCGGCGACGCCCGCGGCCCGAGGCTGCCTCAGCCGCCCGACTTCAATCGCCCCATTCGCGCGCCAATATTGATTAACGACTGGATATTTACGTAAGCCCCGTTATCTCCCCATCGGGACGGGGCTTAGCGCTGGCCTAACGTGGACGGTGGGGGGGTGCAAAATAAAAAGGAAAGGCAAAGGCGCCGCGGCCGCCCGGTTATACACCCCGCGGCTAATGGCTTTATATTCACTCGCGGGACAAAAGTGCACCTTACTGCGTTGGCTGGCCCGAGGCGGATAAACGCGCCCGGCCACTGATCGAATTAGCCGGCCTCGCGCATTAAAAGCAGCCACGGCGCCACTAAGAAGGGGCCTCCGATAAAGCCCCGGCAAAGGGGCCGTCCGCCCCGTTTGCAACATTTATCGGCATAACGCGGGCTTTGGACCGAGCGCCCGGAGGCTGCATCATTGATAGGGCCGCGTCCCCGGTAAGCGGCGGAGAAAAACTGGCTGCGCAGGCCTAATTAAACGCGCCGACGGGGGCACGCGCGCGAGCCGGTCGACTAATAATTCATCAAAGGGGTAAAGTGGGCCAGCGCCGCGAGCGCAGTGCGCACATTAATACATTGTTCCGCGCGACGCCTTTGTCCCGGGGCCGCCGCGACTTTCCCCCGCGGAAAATCGCGGCCACATCGGAGATGAGCGCCGCGCGCACGGGCTTTTTAAAGGGGCGCCGCGAGCCGGCCACGCCCTCGCGGCCAAAAGATTGACCGTGCGCTGTCCCGCAGTTGCCGGTCGTCCCCTAGCGCCGTCGACCGAACGCCGGCGTGGATCCGGTGCCGCTTTTTGACGACCGAGGCTTGCTCTTTCTAACGGACCGCCCCGCGCTTTGAATTTTCCGGGCGTTTGTGAAAATTACAAGCCTTGCTTGGGCTGGTGGTAGAAATACAATTTTTTTTTTTTCATCCAACAAGTATTTCCTGTAAAAAAAAGTTCCTCAAATAGTACGGACGTGATAGTTAAAGCGAACCCGTTTTTTATTATAGCACTTTCTCGAGTAACTTTACCCGAATGGCTCGTAAATAGCTATTGAAAGGGAAGTACGGAATCGCTCTCTTCATAAAATTTCAAATCGCCGAGGAAGCTGAAAGTTGTCCTGAAATTCGAAAGCACGTTATCTTCTTTACTCGTATAAATACAATAATACGCTAGAGGGAGGTGTGAATAAGTTCCCTTGTCGAATTGCCATTATGTGTACGATGCACAACCGTGCATGTGGCCGTGAGTCTGTAGGTGTATAGATGTATCTGAAAGAAGATAAGAGATAAGGCAATGAATAATGGTTATGGACGTGGCAGACACTTGAGGCGCGACAGTTAAGCTTCCGCAGAGAAGCGAAAGGAAAAAAGTTTCCGCGCCCGCTGCTCCAATACTTTCTTGTGTATCTCTTTTTAAAGTTTCTCCGTGCTCTGTTTCTTGGATTAAATCCCAGGCAACTGATATTATTCATTAGATTTAAAATAGTAGCGCATTATCAGAAAGTAGTTCCGCCGGTAAATTCAAGAAAAAACCTTGGCCGTTTAATTGCAATCATTTTTAAAATTTAAAAAACTTAATTGATAATGCAGATAACTACACCTGAACTAAATTCTTAATTACTCTTAAATTATTCAGTATGCGTAGAAACATGGTTTTGACTAACCCCCCTTTCCTGGATCTCTGAAGATAAAAGTCCGAGATTCAAAAACGTCACTAGACTGTCCAGCATAGCAGTAAGGCGAAATTAGATATAAACGGAAGATCGAGGGTACGAGAAACGCAAATCTGCGGGGCAATTGAGTGGGTCGATGTAAGGTAGACGTATTTCTAGGTACGTGAGCCGAGAGACGAGGCTATAAATTTGCCAAAGTCTTGAGTACACGGCGCTTGGGCCAAGCTTGATTTTCGAAAATGCGAAAAGTCGAAAATCGATTTTCTTCCCCTCCCCCGCAGCTTAGATAAGGTGAATTATAGTCCTTGTGGAAAATTCGTACGCGTGATGCGATGTTACTGCAAATAACAAATATTGGGATAACATTATTGGAAATTTTTGCCTACGTACATATCGGTTCGCTAGAACTTGCTATTTTTAATTTAAAGTTCAATATAAGACAGGCGTAACGGAAATACAAGTCCGGATTTTTTGAAAAATGTAATGTAATCCATTTTCCCGACGGTGAAGCATAATCCCCTTTCATAATATTATCCATTAATAAATGGTTTTTTGAAAAGACATCATAATAAAATTATATCCAGACTTAAATTTTGCGCAGATAAGAAGTTGCAAGTTTACCTCAGTTAAACTTAATATCATCTCGATTTAATTTTAACGTATAGGCTTGGTGTATTTCACGTTATAAAGAAGAAATCTCTTTGCGCAATTATGGTTTTAATAAAGAACATTATATATTAATCATCGTTATCTTTAGAGTAATAAAACACGATTTTATTTGGAAAGTTTATAAAACGTGATACCAGTAACACGTAGAGAGATAATGCTAGTGAAAATGATCTATCACTCATTATTTTGTTTTCAACTAAATACGCACTCTTTCTTTTATATTATACGGGGGCGCTATACACAGGAAGTTTACGCGAAAACTTTGCCAAGATACACGACACGTGGGGGCCCGAGGAACACGTTTTAAAGCCTGTAAAATATTTCAAAAACAAGTTGAAGTTGGGGCTAGGACGATTCATAGGTAATCGGGTCAGAGGGAGTGACCTGTGGCCCCTCCCGGAAATTACGGCGATTAAGAAAAAAGGCCGGGAAAAGTTGTCTCGGCTTTCATCGAGGAGTCGGGACTTTCCCACGGCATACAGCCATTAAAAAGAGGGGGGAGTAAAACTGCGCCGGCGGGCGAAAGGGGAGCAGATGGGCGCGGACGGCGACAGCCCAGCCGACGAGCCCCTTTTGTTTCGCGAGGCATAATAAACCGTCGTCGGGGCCCTCCGGGGGCTGTATCCGGCCCCCGCGAGCGCGCGGCTACTCGCCCCGCAATCGATATCTCGGAGCCGAGGAGGAGGTAGCCGAGCGAAAGCCCCGATAAGACGCCGGCGAGGAGGCGGCCGCCGAGATTTTTAGGAAACGTCTCGTAAACAGTCGCGCTTGCCAACCAGCCGAGTGGAGGAAGCGCGCGCTTAACCGAAATCGCGGGCCGATATCAAAGGGCCGTTATTGGTCCCCGGGCAAATGATGCCCCTATAGTCGATGAGGCCAACGGGCCAAATTGTTTCCAACGGCCTCGCTGTACGCAGTTGCCGATTCAATAACTGCCGCTCGTTTTGCCGACGGTATTATTCCGAGGGTTCGTTTAAACGCGCTGAATCTATTGAAATTACACCATTAAATACAATTTTTGAGTGTATACGACGCTGAATGGCTGCGCTCCTCCGTAATGCTACACGTCATGTAGGCTTTTTTGAAATTATGAAGCTAAACGATCGAGTAAAAAATAAGTGCGCGAGCTTACTTTCAAATGTAAAACAATGGCTGCTACTCCAGTAGATTCAACATTGGCCGTTGAGTTTCCTTCCGTAGATTTAACCTTTCTCAATGGCCCTTTTTAACTGAGGAGTCAGGCGTATTCTGTAGTCTCATTTAAACGACAATAATTAACGGAGAGCCGTAGAATTGCCTTTATTGCCGCATTATAGCCGATACGCGCCCTCTGCCTTGGACAACGCAAAAGAGCCCTAAGCAGCTGCAGTTACTTCGAACTGCCGCTGCAGCGACCGAGAATAATAGCTCAAAGAATAATAACTCGGCGCGTATGTTACCGAAATAAATTACTTGTCATTAAATTAGTATTTACTGCTTTTGAAGTAGTAAACTCGCTCGAGTTTTTATTACCTGAATTTATCGTCGCTTCCGAAATGATGAATTCCAAGCAGACTGGGGTAATTCCAGTACTAGCATAGGCTGGGAATATAAATTCTCACCTAAGGAGCTTAAGTTATTACTTGAAATAAGGCTTGCAATAGGGCCTCATTAATTATCACCAAGTAAAGGTCCCCGAACGGGACTAGTGAGGTATTAATACTTTCTCATAGGTAGGTACCATTCAGAATCGGAGAATAAAGCAGGTACTTCCGTGGTTCAAATCTGACCATTTAAAATAGATTATGCAATGGGCAGAAGAAGATGATATTTATAATTATTCCTGATCATCTAGTTAAGTTAATGAAATATTAGTAACGCTCGACATTAGCACGAGCCAAACGGATTTGAATTACTACATATTAATTTATTCATTTATGCTTATTTTATATGCCCCGTGCGACCTGGATGTCTCGAGTCTAATGTCTTGTCGCCTGTTTCGGAAGTATTCGTCGCGCCGTCAACCTCAACATAGCTACCGCGGGGAAATCTCGCGACCGCGCATTTCCCGCAGATTTCCTTGGTAACGAAGTGACCTCAAGACCATTCTGCGCTGTCCCGTACACTCGACGCTATTCGGTGCATATGAACTCGCACCATTTCGCGAAGCTAACGTTTGTTATTACGCAATCCCAAAGGTACTTGAAATTTAGGCGGCATCGTATACTATATACCCAAAAATTAGATGTTGCGAAATTGACTCTACTCTATTAGTGCACACACCGTTAAATATAAATATTAACAACTGCGATTTATGTCCCTGTACGGCACTACCAAAGGACTATAACAAGGCACATGATACAGATACTTTGAAAATGTGGAGGAACTGAAATCAGTATACTAAATTGGTAGATTCTACTTAATTTAATATCAATCTAAACGAAATTCAAATCTATATTATAGTATTAGCAAATGTCTAAATGTTAATTTTATAGCGAAATTTTTTTTAAATTTTAGGCATTGATAGTCACACTCAAGCCAAACTATCATTTTACTTTCAATTTTGTTTTATAGGTACATAGGAAATGTGAGAAAAAATACTTATTCACAGTTGCAAATATTACCGCGTTATTGCGGTGAAATCATCAAAATACATAATAAGAGAGCACAGTAGTTAGATATGGTACATATTTTTTATTTACTATAATAAATAGTACTTATAACGATCCATAAAATATATAGTGAAGGACGGCAACTAATTGAAGAGGCTTTTAAATTTTCAATAAACGCTTCTTGTTATCATGAAAATGTACTAACAATAAATGAAGTAGTAGTATATAGTTATCGGTAATTATATTAATTTATTAATAATAAGATACTAGAAGAAGGGCCTCTACTGCATCGAGTAAAGCGTGTTCGTTTGAGAAATTGAACTTGCATTAAAATCAGTAGAATCATTCATGTAGATTGAATAGTCGTAATAAAGAGCCGGATATGATCGCCGGACCGCATCGAGGGTGCAATAACTTGTAAATATTGCAAATGCATTGTGGGAGGGGGCAGAAAAATACCCAGCGGAGATAATGATCGATCGCGGCCCTGTCGGGCGGAGGTTAATTTGATTGTCCCAGGGCGCGCAGCAACAGTTCCTCGTCCCTATCCCCCCGAAATTTGTGGGCCGCGCTCGCGGCTGATTTACGGGGCCTCGCGCGCCCTCATCGCCCCTCGCAGTCCGTTTTAATTTCAGGCCGGGCGCGCGAGGCTCCTTCCGCTGGGTAATTCGAGGCCGCCGAAAACGGCAGTCGGCCGCGGTGCAATTTTTCCCTTGGCTCTTCCCCGGGCGATTTTCGAAATTGATAAAAACGAGGGGCCACCGCCGCCGCCGCCCGAGGGATTTGCGAATTACCACTGCAACTGCCTGCCGCGCGCGGATTGTAAAAAATCGCCCGGCTAAAGCGCGCCTGGCTGTCTTCAACAAATACAAAGTGTGGATTTTTAAATGACTCGACCCGCGCGTTTCGCTAAGCCGATAGATTGGTTTTCTCTATCAAGGCAAATGCCAATTTGTGACCGCAACTGCCTTTTTTATTCACATACTGTCTAAATAAACTGACTGTATGATAGAGCATTTATGAAGCCTGTTCTCATTCGGCATTCTCCGAGAAAAATTTTGTCGAAAAAATCATGTTTGGCATACTCGGTTCAAAGAATATTTTGATTGATTTTATTTATTATAGTATGTCTGTTTATAAAATATTATAAAATCGTTAGATTATTCGATTAAGTTATAGCATAGTTTAAGGAATCTAACTTTTCTGTAAATTTACCTAATTTATTTCCAAGGTTATCTCACAATTACTTTACTTAATTATGATTAATTTAAAAAAATGTCTTATCTTTCATATTCTTGTCAAGTATACTTGTAGCTTTATGACATTTGAAAGCATAATAAACAATAACTGCTTTTATTCAGGTTAGATATTGCGGTAAATTCGTCTTGATATTGATGATAACGAGAACGATCAAATGTCAGCATTTACAAAACGAAGATCATTTTACATATTAAACGAAAAACAATTTCAGTTATTAACGAAAATATTTGAAATACGTACACGCAAAAATTAAATACAAATAATTTTTAATAAATCCCTTAACGTGCAGAGATTGTATAATATATTCATATCTGATATTTTTCTCGAAATAATTACAATTATTAATTGCATTAATTTATTATTAAAAGCGTACACAGTACTTACCCACCCTATTTCACAGCCAAAGTCTCGTGCATTTTTGTTTAAATTGATCAGCTCCGAATCCTATAAATATTAATAAATCTGTGTTATAAATTATTATTCGTAACGTAGCTTTTCACCTAAAAGGCTGCTTGGGAACGCGCCACGCACGAGCCATAAATATTAAACTAGCAATTAATAACTAAAGAGCTTTCGTTACACCAAACGAAAGGAAATATATGCAACGTCAATATCCTTCATTTATACTTTTGTAGCAATGCTCGATGAATCCAATTTCATGCAAATGACCTTTTCTCTGGTGAAATTCAAAAGAGCGATGAAATCTTAATTTACTATTAATGGCCTGCAATTGATAATTCATCGTACATTTTCCATCACTGGAGTATTCGCTGGACAATTAATACAGAGTACAGAGTATCGAACGCCGAGGAAATCAGAGCTCAAAATACTGTAATCCATTTCGAGAGAAATTTGTCAAAAGCTCTTACGCATATTATTCTATGTATAATCATAAGTGAAAGGTGCAAAGGTATATTTGTAATTATAAATTTCTAATTTACATAGAATTCGCAAAAAGTTAAGTTGCATCAAATAAAGTTGGCGATTAACGTTTAATGAGACAGTAACATCTGTGCGGAGATAATTTCAACCGTTAAATCGACTCAACCAATTTATCTGAGAATCGAAAGACCATAATGGTAATTTAATTGAATGCGCTCAATTTCTTTTCATCGCGATCATGAGCATAATCAAGCATACATTAAATGTAATTGCGAGTCTCTTCTAAACTAAGCTTTTCATGCGCATTAGGAAGCAATTGAGCTGAATACGAGTACATTTACTAGTTTTTGCAAACGATGAGGGTATTCCTTTTATAGATATCTGTATCAAAAGAGTCTCCGTCAATGTAGTATTTAAAAAATAAGATAAAACCACGAGATATGAAAGACAAGATATGACGTCGGAATAATTATATGTCTCAGTATGACAAAAGCAAGAGCAGTACCAGAGACAGACTGAAATCGCGGTCCTCTTTCATACGGTTCACCGACGCGCTTCAAGTAAGACAGTTTAAATAAAAGCTGAAGCGACGAATTTTTAGACTTGAGACTATACTCGCCAATACAAGGATAGCAATAGTAGCTCACTAAAGGATCTTAAATAGTTTGTTGAACCGATATGACAAGTGAATAGTCACTTATGCTTTGGACCGTAAAAGATACTTGACCTCGATGGTCGCTTCAAAACAACTTTAATTTAATATATAACGATCGAGGAATCGACCCTAGCCTTCTATTTTTTCTGGTGAGGGAAAAGCACAAGACAAATATCGGACAACAAAAACTCCACCAGTCAGTCCTGCTCGAGTTTTTGAGTGTCCACCGAACGAAGTCTGTTTGCTCTGTACGGAAGATGAGCGCATAGGAGGATGAGATTTTTTGTAAAAGGTGATCAGATCGTCCGTATATTCGCGAGTTACTAAGAGATACCATATAATTTGATGTGCTAGAGTAGTATCCCGTGCGGACAATCAATGGAATTTATCGACGCGATCAACCAGCAATATATTAAAGTGCTTGCTATTATGTAGTTTTATTAACATTACATAAAAATTATTTGCATTTAAATCCATATTTTAATCCTGTATCGTCTCATCATTTATCACCTTACCTAGTATACAGTAGCTATATGATAAAAGAACTCAAACTGCTCTTACCCATTGTAATTAATACAAGAGCAGCGAGAGCTACTTGAAAGACTGGTAGAAATCAACACTTGTCTGGACGATACCCTGCAAGGAAGAAAAATAGACGTATGTGCATTAGTACATGAGTAGAGTAAGTTTGCAGTGTATGAAATATGATACGATAAGATATTAATGTCAGCTAGTGGTTTATCTTTACTTTTTTCATTATTATCTGTATGAAATAAAAATATAAATAGTTGAAAAGTTTGTCTATTTAAATATACCAAGTTCCGGTGATAATTTCTTACTCTACTATATCGATGAAAAATTTCTTATCATATATTTACATTACTAAAAAATTGAAAGCTATAAAGGAATGGCTCGAAATAACTAGAAATATTTTTTATAGTTTCTTGTTTCAAGGTAAATTATGTACTTACGAATTTATGAGAAAACTAATTATACTGTTAGTGTAAAGTCAAAAAGAAAAACCAGTCACTTTCTCTATTGTTACGGGTCTATGACGCGACTTGGCGACATCGCCTGCAACGATGCATTGGAGCAATGCAGCAGCAGAGTGGTCATTCTGCTAGGAAAAAAACAAAGAAAAAATTGCGAAAAAGGGTTTCGTGCACTCAACGATATATTTCCGATACGCCTTTATACATGTATATATCAAAGTATCGAGGGCACTGTTGAACTTTTCTCAAATACGTGAAAGCATTAGTAAAAAACACGCATTCTTAACTTCAACAATACCTTACCACAATTCGCTAAAGTAATGGACCCTAGCAGTAATAAGTTCAAAAGCGTTTGCTTGAGGATCCGCACGAAACCACATACGTCTTGCCAAGATATAAAATGCAGCAGGCTTCTGTAAAGTCGGTTTTTACGTAGAGCTCGTGTGCCAGCATGTACCGTCCAGCTTATGCGTTACGTGTTTACGATGCCCATGCCCACTGCCAACAGCTTCTCTATTTTTCCCTTCTGATTTATCGACGCAAAGTGATCTTTCTCCTTCGATTTCTTCAATTTTTTTTATATCAGTGTGCAATAATGTCATTAATTAAATTTTAATTTATTATTCTTGTATTTCATTATTCATTGTAATTGAATATTATTTTTAATAACGTTTGCATAAGTATAATTATATGAATAATATGAAATTAAAAATAGCCTAGTTATATAATAATAATAAGTATCTATTTGATAATGTACATATAATTAACAGAAATAAACATTAATTTATGGCGATTGATTAAATGTAAATAGTATATTAATTATTTTACAATATATTTACTTCTTAAGAATAGCAAACTTTTCACTGTATAAAGCACAACTGCATAATTATATTATATAGATGTCAAAAATAATAGAATTTTCTAATGAGGTAGTAGTATTGGTTTTTATTGCAACGGCTATCGTTAAAATTGCAAGATCAAACTATCGTAATTAATATTAATTACTTTAAGGGCGACCCTACGTCCTCGCATTCTTCTATGCGACGAGGTTTTTAACCTGTAACTCTGCCAGAAAATACACGTTGCCCCATTTTTTTCTGTCCACCTTTCTTTTGCCTCCACATTCTCGCGGAAGGCTTTGTATCCGCCCACACGAGCGGTGTGCATATTTTTCAGTTTACCTACGCTGTCGCGCTTGTCTAGCGCTAGGTCGAAAAAAGCAGACAAGCGCGTGCTTAAATCAGCCCTTTTCTCCAGGCGCTTCTTTGTTTCACTCGCGCGCCATTCTCATAGACCTTATCGTGTACGCGCGATTTCCGACGATAAATTTGCCACCGAAACTTGCTGATTTCGCCCCCCACGGCAACTTTTTTCCCCTGCATACTTGCTTACGCGTCCCTTGTTCGCACGAGCTCTCTCCCTTTTTGGAGACTGCCCGTAAATTAGGTTCTCCATGTCGCTCTGTTTCTTTTTCACGCTAGCTGCTCTCGGCAAAAAAGTACCAAGGCCGATTTTTCGATAAATTAATATTCTTCACTATTGGACTTGAGAGAAGGGTAGAGCGTAGGTGGAGGTGATTGAGGAGATGTAAGGAGAATCCGCTTGTCGATCGCTTTGAAAAACCTCTCCCCAGCGGTTTACTTTTATTTCTAGGGGGTGGGCTCTTGAGTAATTTATGGGATGCTTTACACGTGTAAAAATATTACCGATCAATAAACGATATATATATAATACTATAACTGAAAGTAGTGCAAAAGGTTTGTCGATGTATTTATTGATGCAACAAATAAATTTTTATAGTACTATATTCAATGTTTCGGATTTTACTTTAACAGTTGTATTCGTAATTTTTATTTATCAATTTTATACCGATTGGTTTTTATATTTATTTAAAATATGATTGTTTTTATTACAATGCTCAAAATGCTTTCAACATTTTCGTACTTCAATATGATTTCTGATGAATGTGTGCTGTTCCATGAACAAATGCTGTACAAAGAAACTTAATTTATTGTAATTAGACTTTGCATAGCATCTTTATCGTCTGAAATTCCTAAAATTGCTAGTGCTCTAATGTACATAATTTACAACTGCTTCATTAAAAATAACATTTACTAATGTATTCCGTAAATTTACAGGAAGAATTTCAAATCGGTTTTCATCATGTTTATCTGTACATAGAGCATGTTGTAAAATTATTTATTCCATATTACGCTCGTATTCATAATTACCAAGCGATGATGTTAATCACGCTTAATGTCGCAAAAGCTATCACCAAGCTCACACATTACTCTGGTAATAAATTATTCAGCCGTCATTACCTTTCACACGTTCCGCACTTGTAATATCTACGTATAATTTATCAAAGATTACACCTATACCAACCATTATCCTCACACCGAAACTCTCAAGTCAGTGTTCCCACACGGATATACTCCAAAGTCCAAACAACTTGGTTTCTATGCCAAGCGTTCCAAAACGTTCAAAGCAGAGGCATTTGTCATCCACAAGCGCCTGGATGCACCGGGAAAAAGCTCCAAATCCTTCTTCCCCTGTTCGAGAATGTATCCCTTGCGCATCTCCTTTCCGGAGCTCCCGAGTCCTTCGACTCCTGGACGCGGCAAACGAGCCACTTCCGGTCCGTTCGGTTTCCGCGCCCGGTTCCGCTAGCCGTTTCCGCTTCTAATACCAGTTGGCCGCATGCCCTAGAGTCCCGCGTACTCGCCCGACCCGCTGCGCATCGCCCGAAATTCGTGCGCGCACTGCTCGATCGAACGAGCTAATTCTTGTTTTTTGCTGTCTCGCGGAGAATTTTTTTCCATCAGAACAGAGAGAGACTTTTCCCCTGAACCTAGGGGGTAAATAAAATTGAGCGTTTCCTAAGAAAATACTGTTACTAGGCAGTGACCTGACTTTTCAAGGAGATCACGTTTCAGTAGTTTTATGGCGTAATGGTCAGGCTTGATATATTTTTCCTCATTTTTTAGTATTTTCTTGTAATGGAACTCTATTCGCGTTTGGAACGTACATTTCTTCAGGATGATAAATCGATCCGGATGGCAATGTTCAAGATATGAATTTCTACTTATGTAACATACAACGAAAGGAGAAGCCAAAGTTTTATGAAAACTTAATTTCAGACTGCACTTGAGTCGTAAGGACGGTTATGTAGAGAAACGATGGCATAACGGATTTAAGACATTCTAATGGTGGAAATTCATCCAAAAAGGAGGATTACATTACGTAAATTTTGAGAAAAGGGGGAGAAAATTCACGGGACTGTCCAGAGATTCATTGTTAACAAGAATGGAACAGTGTTTTAGTATATGCAGTAGAGGACCTCGGGCTCAGAGGGCAAATGTGTGCACTAGACAAAGTGCTTACCCTCGCTTCGTATGAGAATTTAACTCACCAGTGATATCCTTTCTAAGATTCTGCCTGAAGCACTTGCATAACCAACTGTAAATTGTACAAGAACACGTGCGAGCCTTGGCTTTACCCTTTATTATAACAGACATGTAACGGACTGACATGTTACCTGGTAAAGCCTACATCGAGTGTGTGCAAAGCCTCTTTGCAACTACTCTAACATTAAACGAAGAAGTTTCGTTATTTTTTAAGCCAGATTACACTGGAAAAGCTGCAAGAAAAGGGAATACTAAATGACAGTGATTTTCCATTAAACTTCATTTTAATGGTGAATTGTCATTTTCAATAATGATATTGTCAAAATATTTTCTCTTTAAGATTTATTCAGTGAAAATTCAAAGAAAATAATACATTTTCAAAACATGCACCTTTGTATGAATAATTCCTTTGCGCATACGCCCGAGGGACATTAAAATTTAATAGTTGAAAAAATCATGTTCTGGAGTAGGAACAGTTATTCAACTAACGTACAAGTTATTGATAAGCGCGTGGACTGCATGGCTTATCATTGACCGTCTAATTCCTATTTGGCTTTATAACGGCGCTTTCCCTCTTGAACATTGACTTTGTGGGGCGACGGGCCGAGCATTTTTCCCAGCCGGGCGCCGAAGGCATCCTAATGTTTTCCCTCGCGAGCGGGCGGCTGCCTCCCCCGCCAAACGCGTTTGCACTCGATTCGCGCGGCAGCATCCTATATCCGGGCCGCTTACGTGGGGCGCATTATCCCCCTCGTAAATATTCCCCGCACGCGCGTACGCCGCGCGCAATCGGACGAGGCCTCCGCGCTTTTCACGGACGATTTCCATCTGCGCGGCCGCCCCGACGCCGCTTTGTGCCCCGGGAAATTGAAAAAAGCTCGCCGAGCGATCCCCGGCGCATCAGCCTGTTGTGATTTGCCATTTGTTGCCCCGCCCCCCAATTCGCTTTTCACCTCTTGTTGGCCCGCTCGCGGGCATCAAAATTTTGCGGCGGAAGATAGAGCCGCGGCCGGCCGATTGGAATCCTGAGCCGCGTCTGCCCGCCGGGCTAATTCGTTATCGAAAAATTGGACGCGGGACATGAGCGGCGGGGACGTCGGCCCGGAGCAATATTGGCTTCCGTGATGCCGGCGCCTCTGCGAGACCGTGGGATCTATCCTCAGGAAGCTTCGGGGGTGCATTTTTCGGGCAAAGCCTCACTAGGGGTCATAGGCGCCGATCCGATGGTTAATATTTTCATTGAATTTTCGAGAAAAATCGGCTGCTTGGTGGAACGGAATGCAACGCACTGTCGAAAATTCTATCAGGTGGAGTGGCTTTGATAAAAACCATAAGGTGTTCTTCGATACCCTAATGGGAATAGCAATATTGTTTGAACAATCAATTAATTATATATCTGATGGAAAAGAATATTAATCAATTCTATCCATTTTCTATAGCAAGATAAATTGAATGCTGCACGTGTTTAATTGAAAGTTTTTTTAGCCAACTTTAATAATTTTTAATCATATTTTGCATTTAAAGTGAAATGAATAAATAAAAATTTTTTGTTAGTAAATTGAAGTAATCTTAACGCTAAAAGGTTAAAAAATGCTATGATCTTTCAAGCAATATATCGATAATTATAAGCTTAAATTATATACTTCATCATGTTATTATATGCTAAAGTAGATAATCATCTATTTACATTCATAGACTATTATATTATAAATTTTCGTTTCTCGTTGAACACGATATGTGTATATACGTGTACATGTATATACATTTTGAAAAGAACGCAAATAACGTATTTGCCTGTCCTGTTAGTGCCTCATGAAAATTCTAAAAAATTGAAATTAAACGAAAGTATTAGCAGGAGTCGTCCTCCCATCAGAGGCAGTACCGCCTTGAAAGTGCAGAGAGGATAGGGGCCCGCACCGCTCTCAGGCTCACATTTCCTCAAGCGCCTCACAATCCATTTCTCATCGTCCCGCTCGGCTCGAGACACGTCTTTCAGATTAACCCTTCAGTGCGCAAGAAGAGGATGGGGTTATACGTCTTAATGCTAGAGCGCGCGAATATCATCGTCCCAATTTCCATTTGTATGCTTTCCACTTTTTGGGCAAAGCCGCACTTCACGTTGCCCATCCCAGCAGGTTAATCGAATAGATAAACGCTTCCGAAGAGTACGGATTCTACCGAGTCTGAGTAGTTCTGGGATTGAGCGTGTGGAAAGAATTTCAATGCCCCTGTCACTGCCGTGAGGAATGAAAGTTGGCGGTCCTATTTTCCCTCGATTATCTTTGAATTATATCCCCGCATCAAGTTTGTCGGCGACATCGATTCGAAAATGAACAATGCCAACCCTGAAGTCTTGGACAACAACTATTAAAAGCATTAGCCGCGATGCCTTAATCAATTTTTTTACCACTTGGAGACACTGTCGGCACAACCATGAAAAGTCTAAGGGTGAGAGTGTGAGAAAAGCCGATATAGCTGGAGAATTATACAAGTGCGAAATCCGTAGTACGTGTACTTAATTCATATGCGAAGAGTATCTGCACTCTGCGTTCTAGCGGTAGCGCCCCTTGATAACTGTTTATCTGGCCTAGAATGAATTGCCTCCGAATTTATCTAATGTACGAAGTTGCGCGCGCATTCGAAATCCACTACAACGAGGAATAAAAGGCCAGAAAGTTCCGAGTTAAAATCAATCCGCGCGAGCGGGGAAGAATACGTTAGCACGCGTTGACCAGAAGCCGGGAGTTGGCCAGCTGCCGGCGAGGAGACGCGAGCGGCGCCCACTCACTGTTCACGCGAGTTCCCCCGCACATTTCAATCCCGGTCGAGTAACGCGGAGCTAACGCGGCCTAATACACGGGCGGCCGAATATTTCTAGGGGCCGGCTCTCTTTTCTCCCGCGGCTCTTCTCGGGAGGACAGGATTAATCTGTGTTTTTAGCACGCGGCTCCCAGTTGCTCCCTCTTCTCGGGGCCTTTGTCTCGCTCTGTTGGATTTGACTCCGGACCTGTACCTTCAGCGGGGCGCAGTTTAAACTCCGGGACATTGTTCGGCCTCCTTGAAAAATCAAGCTTTTTCTCGGGCGAGCATTGGTCGCCGATGGATTAAGGCGCCTTTGTTGTACCCTCTTGCCGAGCTTATCTGCATATACTTGAGGGCGCCCACGGCGCTCCCCGGAGCTCCACGGAACCGGGAATTATTACGCGGGTGTTCTGCATTTGTCAATATATAGTTGGGCTGGTTGATTAAATTTTACGATCCCCGGCCCGGAGAGCGAGCTCTTAAAAACGTCCCCGGTGCACCCGCGAGGACAATGACGCCGGGATAACTTATTTGGGCTCGAGGACTAACAGTCAGTTTTGGGAAAAAAGAATGTCCCATTTCTCGGCGACTCTTATTCCGCTGGCTGCGTAGCCGGGGGAGAATATTAAAGCTGATGGGTTACGCCTCGAGCTTTAGAGCACAATTTAACGATTTCACGGGCGCACACGTTGAGTAAACGAGATTTTTCCACGTTTAAAATGCAGCGGGAAAAGGGGGACCAAATACCACCCCGACTTTTGTTGTATTTCAAGAGAGCGCAAATATTTTTTTCCCCTTTTTTTTTCGTTCGGGCGCTTTTTTTTACTTTGCCACGGGCCACATAAAAAAAATGCTCGCGTGCCGTAATCACTCGCTACATTTTATCCCAAGTGAAGATTTGAGCGGGCGGGCCGTTCCCATTTGCGGGAAGCATATTCTCGAGGAGCGTTTTCAATTACCGCCTGAAAACCGACAGATAAACCAAAGCCGACAATTGCTAGTGCATTCGAGCGACTCAAACGTAGGCGGTGAAAACGCGCGTTGCTCGCGGAGCGGGGAGGCCGGCATTTGACCGATATAAAAATCCGGTGCGCATTGGGGCAAAAACAACAACCGTCCGAATGAATTTATCAGCAAAATGATAGACGAGGCTTAATCAATCGCCCCTTCCCGCAGAAGCCCGCGTGGGGCAGTCGCAATCTGGAGAAAGTAGGGGGGCTCACGCCAGGAAGCCGGCGATTAAGAATTCCGCGAGTGCGGCCGAAGGGGCTAAGTCGCTGTTGTTCCCTTTCGCCGGCGGCCGGCCGGCTTAAAATAAAACGCGCGCGTGTGCACGGGGCCGGGAGCCGGCCGATCGATGTAATCTCGCGGGGATCTCCGCCCCGTGTACTCGCTGTGTACGCGATGTAATCGTCGAAGAGTGCAGCGAATGCAGATTAATGTGCCATCGTCATTAAGACGACGATTACCGCATCGGCCGGCGCCGCTTGTAAGCCGCGTGCGCGCGCAAGTGCGCTGAGATACTGCCGGACGTCGGCCCCTTGCCGCCCCGCTAGCCCCCTCCCCGGCCCCCGGGGCCCCACCCCCTGTAGCTGCTCGCGGTTATGCACGCGCTGCCTGTCCAGCTGCGCCCTCTAATTTTCGGGCTGGCGATGCCGCCGTAGCGGCTCGACCGACGCCCTAGTCGAACGGCATTCTATTATGTACGCCGAAAGCTCGTCAGCTGCTTGGACAATTCATGATTTTTGAGGCACCTTTACGGGCTCGTTACCCTCCGCCAAATTGCCAAAATTGTCGCGTTACGTCGGCTAACGGAGGCCCTCAAAATTAGGCTCTTAAGTTTCGAACAAAGGCCTGCATGTTTTCAAAACTGCACCTTGTAAGAAAATAGATCCGCGAAATATCGCCCATGGTCAGCTTACGATCAGCATATACATCATATTATCACCATAAATTTATGTACAAATATGATCAAAAGCTGATGATAAACTGTTGTACGTCTGATCGAGTAAAACTATATTAAATAACACGTGTATACGAACTGTGCACCGCGATGTCGTCGTATTATTTTGTTTTCTCAAGCGAGTATCAAGCGCCCTGTATAATTTATGTCACTCGGGAGGTGTGGCCGAAGCAATAAAAACAAATGTTAGCGAATTTCGCGGCAGTATTTTTTTTTTGTTCGATCGGAGTACGAGGTGGTCGATTGGGAGTCCCTAGTAAAGCTGCGTGGGGCACGTATGACTATTAGTGTTGTGATCCACTGTCTCGGTGGGGCTAGGATAGGACTTCCCTTTGAGAACCATCCTCGGTGCGGGGGAGACATAGAGGCTCTCTCTGTAATTTTCTGGGCCCTATGTAGAACTTCTGACCCGCGAATATTGTTGGGCCCCTACGACGTAGACGTTTGAAAGGACTGTAACCGCACGGTCCAGAGACCGGAGGTTATATGTACTAAATCTTAAAGAAAAAACCCACTAAAAATATAATTTTCTACCTCGATCTCAATTTAGTCCTTCACAATATATGTTCGCATAGATTCCACATGCAACATTCAAAATTAAATAAATATTCTAATATTTTAACTCATTTTTATTTTTCTTTATTTTTCGAGTCGCATACATGCAAAAGAAGTTGATGAATTTTTGCAAAGACTCGAAATGCGTGGACGGATCAGTCAGATAATAATTTTACTACAGAAAAAAATAACACTTGTTCTAAATTGAACATTGATGAGACACTGTATTATTTATGTGCAATACATCGTAATATACTTGAGTTAACCTCACTTTGTAAATTAGTACATTAAAATGTACGATTAGATTACAAATATAATTACTTGAAGCTGTTAATCATGATTCATAATTTTTATATTGAAAAGATAATTTCATGATAGTAATTTTGTATTGTATTTTGGTGACAAATACTATAATTTATGCAGTTACCATGAGGTAGCAGGTTGCAGTCTAACCCCACCTTTCCCGCCATGCCCAGTCTTGCGCAAAATACCTCATTTTGTTTTGTGATAATTGTTCAAACTAAATATTACTATCTTTGATCCTATAAAAATTTCCAAACACTTTTAAACGAGTTTTGTGATATACATGTTAAATACTTGTACTAACATTGGATTACTTCAACAGCTAGATCGGGAGGTTATCGAAATTGTTAATTTATTAACATTGATATGGTGTGTGTTAAGAATGCTGTCAGTTTGAACATTGATTGCGATCTGTATCAAATATGTATGCAATTACAACAGTTACTCATTAGCAATTCCCCTTTACACATTGCGAGATTGACTTCTCCCAAGCTCCTAACAGATTCTCAGAGAGAAATTGTTATGGATCTCGGTATATATACAATTCTAAAATAATTGCATAATTTTTACTGTTCTATTTTAGATGGTAATATAATATTTTGTTTTTATAATTATAAATAACTATAAGACTAAATAAGCAATATTTTCTTTACAGGTAAGAAGTTCAGATGTTAGAATTATCAACGTCTGGTAATATTACTGTGAATGTACAATAATAATGTGAGTTAAATACTTAAATCTAAAATTAATTATAATGATTTATTATATATACGTTCATTTATTTGCTACCGAAATTAAAGCTTAAAGACTGATATCAAAATTTTATGTAAAAAATTGTTTGTATAGTTGTATCCGTATCTGTATAATGGATTTCGCAATGCGAACCTATATTTGCAAAGCGAGCGTATCGCTGTTGTTTGCATAAATTGTTACTAGTGGTTAAAATGGATACTTTGTTAGCTGGCAACCGCGGGCTATTGTGACTTTCGAAGAGCTTTATAATAATCGTAATCATCAAATTTCTCGGGCACACGCGTGCAGCTACTACGAATTAGTCGTAATTCTCGTAGTCAGATCGTAAAAGTTTAACGCAGAAGCTGTATATAATGCATTAGCCGCTTGTTACACTGTTTACGTGCAGAGCGGCGCCAGTGGCAGCCATAAATTGATTTTGATTTGTTTGCCGCTGACCGGCTGCTGTGCGTGATGTATCTAATGTACGACTGGATTCATGCGCTGCGAGTAATTACGCGGCGGCTAACCATTTCAATTTCTCGGAATAAACATAGTTTTAGACTAGCTGGACATTCAGGTACTAGAGTTTATTGTTGAATGAATCAGGTCTTTGAATAAAAGTGATAACCTATTTCTCTAAATTATCAAAATAAGTCACGAAGGAGCATTTTTAGTAAATGCCAAGCCTATAAAAAAGTTATGCGTTTATTTTATAAAAGTTTAAACCCTTTTTTAGAAAAATCGATATAAATTAAATTACGTGCAGATCTGCAATAAAAATCCGAATTTATTCAAAGATCTAACCTAATAAAAGTTTATTCATTTTTTAAAAATTCATTAATAAACATGAAGTAACCTACAATTTTTCATACAAAACGAATCACCAAACGAGAATAATTCGTTTGTTCTCTTAGAATTATATAAATTTCTTGTGTTTAGATTTCAAAGACTTGATATAAACAAGCAAATTAATAGTACTATTTGATGTACTGAACGGCACAGAAAAAGCAGTTAGATAAATTGATACATTGTAACTTTCTTATTGCTTGGGCATCTGAAAGTATCAGTAACTGATCAGTTGGCTCTGCATTATTCATTTTATGAATGACGAAGCAGTCGAGCAGCGCTCCAGATTATTTCTGTACCGAGGAGTGGCTAGGGCGACAGTCGGCGTTTTGTCGCTACCGAAAAGGATGGCGCCAATCAATGGCGGACGAGGAGCTGCAGCTTGTCGGAAGCTGGATTGATCGCGAAAATTTGCATGGGCGGGTTCGGTTGATTCTTCGGCCCGATTTCGCCCGCACGATTTCGTTTCGCGCTTGATCGATCGCTCGAGCGATTGCGGGTGGACATCTTTCACTGTTTCAAGTGAAATTCATTGCGCTTTGAGAAACATATCAGTATTTCTGGGAGATAATTACATAGTTCGATTGAAACAGGTTGTTCCGTGATAGTAACAGTTAACGAAAGATTGTAATAGAGAAAAATTTATTTTGAAATACCTTTCGTACAAATTCAAACATTGTTATAACATAGCAACAAAAAAAAGTACTAAAGTAACGTTAATAGTTCATAAATAACGACGAGTCAATTTTAATTATATAAATGTATTCATTAAATATTACGGCATAGTCGTATGACAAGCCTCAATCTATTTCCTTTGAAGATTTTTTCAACAAGAGACGCGCAAAAATTAGGCTAAAAGCAAAGAAAATAAGTAGTACTGGTCGGCTGTCGAAGCGCACTATATGCATCGTTTCGTGAAGGAGGCTCTCGAGTGATAAGCAAAGTCTCGCCTCGGCTCCCCACAAAGAGGCGGCACTCCCGCCGTGAGACCGTGTCGCCCCGAGGCTTATCTGCCGCGGGCCGTCCAATCGTTCGACTCGATTAACTCGAAAACGAGCCGTAAACGCTCTCTTTTCTCCTCCTACCCCTCATCCGCCCCAGCTAATACGTAATCGATATGCGCAGGTGAATCTTGCGTTATATTGGTCACGAGGCTGCAGGGTGGACGGGTGTCGCCTCCGCCTTCTACGTGACGATGCTAACGCCCCTCGTTCAGCTAGTGAGCCACACGTCAAATTTATCGACGGAGTGAATTTTCATGTACGAGCCATTTAAACGTAAATAATAAAGTACAGTTTATGATCGAATCGAATAATTTTACTTCTACTTCTTTCCTTTTGTGTATATAGAAATTTTTAATGTTTCAAATCATGCTGCTTCTTCTGATTTTAGTTCGTCATAGTAACTAAATGTAACTTTCCATAAATGAACACCAACAACTATAACATAGTATTAAATAATAACTTACGAGGTATCATTATAGAAGAACTGAATTATATCAACTTACCAAAGCTCAACAGTGCTCCTAAGACGCCTGTTATTACAATACCTAAACTCGATTCACCGATTATTAAAAAGCAAATTTCTGCTATAGTTGTACCTGCCAATTGAATAGCAGTGAATACAATCCATGGAATCATAAAAGTAGCTTTTTTCTGTATAAGAATGTAGAAAGTAGTATATAATAGAATTATATAAAACTATTATTTAAACCATTTAATTATTTAAATTAATTACCCTGAAGATTCCTACAAACATTAATAATATTAAAATAGAGACAATCACTGCATTTGCTAAAAATAGTGGCCGTAAAGCATTTATAGCTTTTTGCAGATTTTCCTTGTAGCCAGCAAGATCTGTATTAGTTGAATCATGAGAATCCGTAACATTAATCGGTATAAGTAATGTTAGAACTCCTATCTGTAATGTTTCAAAAGATAAATTTTATTATACTAAATATTAAACAAAATAATAGTCTATTATAGAAAACGTGTAAGATATGTATTTTCATCACAATTCGAACAACAATGTTAGTTGAATTATTTTTTTTATGGGAAACATTATAATTTAGTCAGATTTGTTTTCTTTAAGCAATATTTTAATTAATTGATATCAAAATAGTAATTTTTCAAAGATTATTCTTAGCATGTTATTTAAATCATTTTACAACTTACTAAGTTGATAATTCCAATGATTATTGTACCTGTCTTCAGCGGAACAGAAAAACAACAGTTGTCTGTTTTTAGATACCTGAAGCAATAAAAAAATATATCATAACATGTTTTTTGCATACAGAACTAGTAATTAAAACAAAATATAAAAATAAAACTGAACTACCATCTATTGAAAATGGCCTGTCAGAGATGTTTGTTTATTTATAAATTAGATTTTTTAAATAGATACATAAACTTTTAATTAATATAAAACGCGCTCTTAATCTTATATTGGTATTAACCTTTACTAACATGTATCATATAAGAGAAATAAAAAATGTAGTTTACATAAAATTAAAATATTTATAATTATATACCATTAATAGCTTTATTTTTATTTTGTGATATTAATTAGTATACACCTTTTAAAGTTAATAAAATAATGTAAGATATTAAACAAAAAATAGTTTCTTAAAATATGTATAATACATAATATGTATCAATAAGGTTTAATACTAAATTTCACATTTTTTACAAATCACCTGCTAGATACAACAAAATATTAAATTATTAAAATATTTTATATCACGTGTTTTCTCTAACATAACCATTCTCATTTGAAATTTATATTCATTTAAAGATGGAGTATGAAGTGAGTAAATTTGTTTATTAAATAAATTAAAGATACTTACTTTGTATCGACGCAAGCTACATTAACTGGCATCTTGAAGAAAGGCAGGAACTAAATAATATTAAAACATTGTATAAATTGAAATGTTTTGAAATGTGCAGAAATATTTAATAATAATGTTGCTTGTACCAAGTGAAGCGATGTATTTATTATTTCGATATTCGTTTTTCAATATAATGTATATGGTAGTAAACAACCAAATCGTTACCAAGTTGACATCTATATTGTGACAGAACTCATATATACACATGCACACATATATAAATTATGAGATTCAAATTTTAATTTAAATTTAAAAATTGAAAGTTAAGGACTGTAATTAAATGCACTGCTATAATGCCATTTTGTCTTAAATCTATCTGTTTGACTCACGAGTACAATTTACAAACGTATAGTTTTTAATTAATAATTTATAATAATAATAAGAATATTAATTATAATCACAATTACTACACTACTTAATTACGCCAGAATCTCGCGATGTAGGGCACTAATATGAACCCGCATGTATTCGCTTATTTGAAGTAATCCTATCTGAATGGACTCTCTTGCTGTACTTATAAGCATCCTAAATACGGCATAAACGCCTTCACTAAAAGTAATTCTACTTTACAGTACTTTACCTCTGTACTTCTATGCTTTTTGTACTCGACGCCATTCTGTCAGTAGCCGTTTTTAGAATATTAAAAGAATATTCGATATTCTGTTAAATTTCTAATATTTAGAAATTCATGAAATTAATTAAAAAATTAAATTCTTTTATTCGCGATTCTTAGGCGAGTTCTTCTGACCAGGGATAAATTAAAAGTGTCGGTAACGGTAGCTGGAAACTATCGGATGTAACATTCAACATGAGCATTATGATTTATGTCAAAATACACAGTAGAGCCAATTAAAACCACAAATTGATGGATTACTTAATTAACACAAAGCATAGATTTTAAAAAATAGTTCGGTCCGTGATACAATACCTGGATTAATTAATTGACAGATAAGAAACAAATAACATATTTTCCTATGAAAAATAGCTCAATTAAAGTGACAAGAAAAATAAACATTCGACAGCAACAACCAGCGGCAAAAAAATGTTTATAAAGTATCTGTGAGTGTGCGAGCGATTTACGTAGCAAGTGAGAGAAAGGTGGAAATCCGGAAGGGCGCGAGCGGGAAAATGTATAAAAGCGCGAGGGCGGCAGGTTGGCCGGTTATTCTTCCATCTTTTATCTCCGGCTGGGAGTCGAGCCTAAAGGTGCGGTGAGAGGAAAGAGTGCGATTACTTTTTCATCTGCTCGCCGACCCGACCAGATTTTGTACACAAGTGCGCGCGGCAGCAAGATTATTTCGCCGCAGCCCGCAAATGGAGCGCCGCAACTGAACGGGGACGCAGCCCGTGAATGCGCATAAAATTGCGGGCGCTGCGCACAGGGATGAAAGAGGTCGCACGCGGGAAGAGAGGGACACCGCCGCCCCTTCCCCAGCTTGCCCCCTCCCCTCGAGTCCGCTGCGGTGCTGTAAGAGTCCGCGGCTTTCGCGGGTCGATCGGAGGCGCCTTTCCACATTTCCGCCTGATGCCTTTGGAGCAATTTTGAATCGACGGTGTAGCAGCGGAGCCTTGGAGGGCCGCGACTGATACAGTCTCTCTCTCTCTCTCTCTCCCTCTCTCTCGGCCCGCCAACTTACCGGCAGAAGCTGTTTCCGAGGCACGGCCTATTTACAGACTTCCCAGGAGCCCAAGGGATTTTATTCAAAGTTTCTTCCATTCGAAAAGTCTTATTTCCGAGAAATCCGCGCGCTGCCTCCTAACTGTTGCCGACTCATTTAGTCAGATGTGCATCGAAAGGCTCGTTGAATGATAATCTTATCAATGGAGCTTTTTCAAAAGTGGATCTCCAACGAGTTCAGTAAATTGCTTGTACTTTCGAAACTACTCTAGATAAGAAAATGGCCGATTTTTAATATGGCTAAGGTTTTTGACAGATATTTGACTAGTTTTTGTAGTGAACGTGTTAATCGCAGTCTTAGAAATCAACAAAATTAACCTGCAAATATAACAATAAAAATTATCTAAACCTACGTCTGCTGCTTAAATCATAAACTGTAACTAATGTTTTTATGTCTTTGCACCACTCAATTCTAGGACTAAATCGTAGAATTAAGAGATCAAAATCTAATTTGAATTCTAAATTCAACCGAGAAAATTCCTAGAAACCTGCTTAAATTTCTACTAGAGTAGTTGTCCGTAGATTTCGGCAGCTTTGTTTGTTAAAGGATAATCGTAAGCCGCATAGTAACAACATCTATCGGATTAAACACCATAACCCGCATCTCCACAGAAGCTTCCGCGCCCCTATATTCCCTTTCAACTCCGGCATACGAGCCTTGGCAAAGGCAACGTTTCGCGACTGGTTCCCGAAAAACTAAGTCGCGATGGTATAACTTTATCCCCCGGTCAGAATGTGGGCGGAAACCGTAAAAGAGGGCGGCTGCCAAGTAGGAGGGGGGAGTGCAAATTTAGCGGAGTGCAATCGAGAGACAGACGTTCAAATGCGAAGCGACCAGAGAGTCTAGTTGGGCGCCAGTCGGGGAGGACAGCGTCCGCGCGCGCCCGGGAATAATTAAAGACTCCCGGAAAGGCTGGACAAAGTCGCGTCGCCGCCGCGCGACGGAGGTCATTTTAATACGCGCGCCGCGGCTCCTATCCCCCGCGAACCGTAATTCGATTCGGCGCGCACTCGCCGCTGCCGCGGACCCCGCGAACTTTTGAACTTTATGTTTAGCGGCCGTGGCGCGCATTTAACTTGATTTCATTTCGAAAGAGGCCTGCTTAATGCGCGAAACGGGGAAAGAAAGGGCCGAGCCGCGGAACGAATTAGTCGGGCGGCGGGTTGATTATATCAAGCGCGAGCGACTGCGCGCATCTTTTTTCCCGGGTCCGCGCACTGCACACGGTTAATTTAACTTTTTCGGGGTGGCGCCCAAGTTATCGCGAAATAGTTTCCCGGGATTTAATTAAACGAAGCCTTACTTTTCTTTCGGCCACGGCGTTAACAATTTGGACGCAATTAGGAAAGTAATTAGGCGCGCGCGAGTGATTCGTCGAAGCGGAATGTGTCGCCGCCGCGGCGAGCCAAACTAATGCTTGCGCGTGCTATTTATCCCGCGCCGAAAAATGTTTTGATTATAAAGTTTGTTGGGCGCGGCGATAACGCAGTTCCCTACACTACAGCTCTCGGAGTGTCGCTCGATAGCCAGCGTGAGGGAATCTCTCCGAGTTCTGCCAACTTTTTCTATAGGGTTTTTAAAGTGGAAATAGTAAAATGAATTTGAGTGGGCAACTTTGTCGACTTTGAATAAGAAAAGCGCCGCGCATTTTTTACGTCGTCACTTGCATTCTACTATAAGGATTACAAAATGGTCTTGTTACAAAATAATGAGAATTTTAGTTACAGAATGAGGAAGCAGTATAAGCAGTGTACTTTCATTTA
This sequence comes from Sycophaga agraensis, assembly GCA_018906755.1. Lineage (NCBI taxonomy): Eukaryota > Metazoa > Arthropoda > Insecta > Hymenoptera > Pteromalidae > Sycophaga > Sycophaga agraensis. The sequence goes on along the minus strand of JACCIE010000006.1, from coordinate 4,490,648 downwards.
AAAAATTTATTGTCACCTCAATCTGCATATTCCTGAATAATGTTTGAAGCCAGGACGCTTCGTTCCTGGATTATCTATGCAAGACTAATCTGTAAGACTTTTACTAGTAAATTTTGCTTTAAACTTTTGAAAGATGAAGTACTTTGTATATAGACAGCCTACACGATACAACCCTGCAGTTTGCCTTATCTTGCGACACTTGCATCATAGTCCAAGTACTTAAACTTATTGGGTACTTTGCTTTTTTCCCAGAGGCAATGGTACTACTGTGACCACTCTTACCGGGTCTCCATAAGCCTCCAGTAATCCCGACATGACAATGAGGGAGGGACTTCATAGGCCGTTACCCCTTCATACAGGATGACGAGACAAGTACACCGTCCGGATCCCTTGTCGGCTCGCACGCAGACGAGTAAAGTCGCAACTCTACTACGCGCTTGTTCCGTGTGGCTCCCGAGCCACTCCGCAACTGAATACCGCGTAAGTGCACCTTCCCTTATACAGCAGCCCTCGGATTCGCTCTGTACCGGCGCCATTCCGTGCTCTTACGGTCCGCCATTTCGTGAGAATAACATTCGCACAGCTGCTCGATGGCTTCGTGTCCCTAGAGCTTTCTCGACAACGTCGGTTCGCATGAACTTCGCCTTTAAATTCAAACTTTACAATTATACCTTTCCCTGGGTTGAAAACGATTGTTTGACGTCAGTCTCGAAAATTTGGCGGGAAGTTCAAAACATTCGGAGCTCGAAACAGTGGAGCAGTAGCTCAGTAGGGTTGAAGTTGCCACAAACCATGCGGGCACTGCAAGATGGCGGAGTTTGGATTGGGAGACAAAGAGGTGCGAGGTGGATAAAAAAAAGGGCGGCGACAAAGCGCGGGATAAACGGCTCGCGCGGCCGGTGGAAGAAAAGTTTGCTCAGCGAGAGCTAGCCGAAAAATAAACCGCCGTCCGGCGTTGTCGGCGGCGAGCTGTCCCCTCCCGAGCGCCGGCAATTACTTTCGGGCGCCGTCGTCGCGCCGGTCTTCTGCCCGGTAAACGTATTGCACAAACAAGGCGGCCAGACGCCCACTGCACGTGGGCGCGGCGCCCGCGAGAAAGGGAGAGTGGGACAGTGGGCGGGAAGGGGCGGCGGCCCGCGACGGGCATTGCGCCCCACGACTCCGATTCACGCAGCAGCATATCCCGCGGGGGCCCCGCATCCACTTGATCGATATCGCCCGGAGAAGAGCGTCTCAGGTTCGGCGGAGTTAGCCGCGGCCCTCGAGTGCCACTTGTGGCCCGACTATATTCGAGCATCCCTTTGCAAGACTCGGCTTTTTTCACCGCCACCTGTCGGTCGAACTCTGCAGCTTTCCTCGACTCCGACCTCCAGCTCGACTTTTATTCCGACAAATCTGTTCTCCTACGGACGTAAATTCTAGCAGCTATTAGACAATTTTGATGCCCGATGATAACTCCGTAAGGCTGATACCGAGTCGCCCAATCCAATATGCTGCAATAGCAGAAATCTAGTAAAGTGATTGTTTATTCGAAGAGCGCATTAATACATAAGGGTGCAACTGCGGGTGAATAAAAATGTAAAAGGCTAGGGACTGCTATACTTCTAGTTGCTTGCAGAGATCCAAATACTGTACAGAGTTAACCCAAGTATACGCGTCCGAGAGACTCTCGCTGCTCGCCGTATCCCTAAATGAGAAAGCAATGCACCAGTGCCTCTCTTTTCTCGCTTCCTGTGGACCCCGGATGAGCGGCCGAGATCCTCCGACTTACCGACCAAATTTAATTTATCTCCTGCTCCGGCGTTATTCGGGACAGTCGCGCGAGTTTCCTTGTCATCCGATCCAGTGTTCTCAGGAAATATCGTTTGGGTTATAGGGGAACTGCGAAAGACGTCGAGAGCTTGTCGGCGTTTATAGCGTGCATCTCGATAGGCTCGTATTTCCCCTCATACTGAGCCAAAAACGAATCTTGTTTACTAAATAAAGAATGAGCCAAATTTCATTAAAAAAGTGATCAAAAGAATGATCGTACAAATTTCACTCAGCTTCAAAAAAATAACTCCTGTTCTTAAACGAAGTTTGCTCTTGCTGCTAGGCTTATAGTAAAATAAAACATATAACTCTCACTGCAGCTGTGGCTATTTATAAATCATAAAATATATCTTCATTATAATAATACTGAGCTTCAGAAGTACCTAATCTCAAGTAATAACTTTACTAGCTAAATTTCACTCGTTGAGCCAGCTATTTTTCTTTGCAAACACACAAGCCACACATATTTGTTTTTTTGTTACCATATATAACTGGACGTAGCTCGTAATTGAAAAATAAAAAGAATAGAAAATTTTTAGCTTTTAACCTATAATTCAAATTAAATGTAGAACTTCCTGAATGAAACTTCAGAAAATACGTTTCAAATTAGAATTTAAATTAATTTTCAGAGAAATCCATCAGAATAAGATCTATAATTTAAGAGAATAAGCGTTGAATTTATCATCGAGTTAAAGGCATGATCTTCAGAATTGATGTATGCTCGTTAGCTCGCCGTCTTTTTCTTCGCGTCATGGCGACCTCCAAATTCTTGCGAAATAAACGACTTCGCATTACGCATTTACTTCGCGCGAGCACGCGGGACCTCGTGCCTTCTCCCAAAAATCCGCGACCAATAAGTCACCAAACCTATCCATAGGGCACGGAAGGGCATATCACACCCTCGGGTTTACAGCGCGTCTAGACAAGCTCGGCTGCATTCTGGCGACTCACCGTTTACCTTCGGACCGTGCGAGCCCCTGTTCCGTTGGTATATAAAAGGAACAATCCTGAGCACACATCCTTTGCGTCGTCCGGGTTGTCGCACAAGAGTTCTGATCTCTTCCCCAATCTTCGAGGAGAATGCCAAATGGCGAAACTCTTGCGTATCGCGAAAAAGTTTGCCCTGAATAACGCGAACAATCCGCGCGTGATTTCTGCTTGTTCACGCTTGCTGCTCAAAACTTCTTTTTTTATAAACGACGAATCTTTTTCATAGTAACCCTTTCTTTCCTCGGATTTTCCGCCTTCTTACTCTTCCATCGAGCACTGTTTTCTACCGGAGCCATACTGCCCGGTCGCTGTCCCCTCGAGCGATGGTCAAAAGGTAATTAAAATCTTGATATCTTTTGGAGCCCCTACTTTATCACCCTGTAGACGACGCGATTTCTTCGATACATAAAATGAAATTCTTATCAGGAGTGACCAGGCCCATAAGAGCTTTGCGACGGCTCGGGAAATTAACTCCACTGGGAAAGAAAGGGCAGAAGGAAGGCGGGACAACCAGAGGAGGACAAAATAGAGGAAAACGAGCAGATTCAATTACGAGAATCCAGTTCCTCTGCGCATGCAGCACGTGTAAGTTTTGAGAATCGCTCGACTGCAAGATCGCACGAGTTAAAAGTAAACTTGGCTAGTGGTCATTTGGATAAATTCGCATTTAGCCGTACTCCCGCGGCTGCTGCACCGAGTTCAGTCGCCTTATGCATGTGAGCCTTGCGCGTCTCTGCGGGGTCTCAAGCATCGGTCTGGGAGCGCGTGCGCTACTGCTGAGCTGGCAGTGTAGAGGGAGATTAAGTCTCCTACTCATCCTGATTAAACAGCCGAGCAAAGGATTTGAGGAATACCTCGCTGGATGCAAAGGTCTCCAAATCTGTTTTCTTGCTTTCATCTCTCGTGTGAGACAATCGGCTTTTAGTATTCTCCCGCCTCACTAATGGTGACAATTCTCTGTAAGTCATGATGTATCTTAGAATACTAAACCAGTCAACCTAGAGGAACTAAGTCGAGAGAGTCAATAAATTTTATCAAATGCACCACAAGAACGATAAGGATCTGACCACCGAGTACATTACGGTCAAAACACGTAATCTCAAAATCCTTACCGGTGCCATTAAGTACAAAAACAAGTATATTAAATCGTAAAAGCTTAATTTGTAAAAGGATTAAGATAAAATAAAAGATATATACATACCCTGCTCGATATTTAAAGCCTAATACAGCTGTAAGCTAGAAAATAGTATAAAGGGATATTTCTCAAACATGAAATTGAAAAAACTGATGGAAAATGTTGGCCCGATCAAATTATAAAGAATATATTACATTTTCTGATTGTCTAGCTTAATCAGATCAGTGCAACTTTTTATACATTTACTTTATCTAGAAATCCAAGTAATATGTTTTTGTTTAAGAAGTGATATTTCATTTTCTTATTTGCAATAAGCTAGAGAAGTGAAATGTACATGAATAGTATAATACGCGCAATAGTACGATGGCAACGTCTGAAGCACCGGCTGTCTGCATTTTACATTCCTAGAAACTAATGCGAACAGACTAATAAGCAACAGAGAATATATTTTATGGTAACTTATTCTTCATAATGATTTACAAATTGCTTTCATATGCGCATCATATTATATAGAATTCTGTTTGTTTCTTGGTTATTCTATCTAACTACTTTGACCTGTTTCCTCTTGAAAATTTCAACTGTGTGTAGATTTAGATATCTCTTGTATTTAAAACATAAATTTAATATGTTAAATAACTCCTTAAATAAACTTTTTAAGGAATAATATACAATTTTTTTATTTCCTTAACCAATTGAACAGTCTGAGGAGTTCAATTGGTTATGCTTAATATACAATTTAAATGTTTTTATTAATTCACTTTATTAGATTGATTCTCATTTATTATACTTTTCAGATTCATTAGTTCATTATGTATATTTTTTCGATTATTAAGAAACTGTATAAATGGCACAGGTTTTCTTCTAATGCGAATATTTTTGTCTTAAAATATTATAATAGGCATTGATAAGTATTTCATAGTTGAACTTTCAACTGACAGTGACTCCATAAGTAGTACATTAGACCGTGCCAATTTCCAAACCATACAATCTCGCTAAAGCAATGCAACTTAAAGCTACACGATTCCACAGGTCACACGCTCGCAACTCGCATTATACAGTGAGTTGCTTTTATTTCACCGAGCCCTCGATCCCCTCCCCGAAAGCGCCGGCGCTCTCAAGCAATTAAGGTACGACGTCTGGTAATTAGCATCGCTCGTACGCTTTACGCGCTCATTTAAAAATGTTAAACCGTCGTTAGAGCGGTAATTTCTTACTTCTTATCGAGTTTTTTCTCTATGAACGAATATCGAATTTGGTACATAATAACTTATTGTGTATAATTTAAACTAAATATTATATAATTCCTATTCACAAACAAGAAGACTCAAAACATCTTCAAAGATTAAAATTATCAATTATTTTACATCAAGATTGTAATTTTATATTTTTCATTTCAAGTACTTTGTGCAAAATATTTACTTTTCTAAGAGTACAATCCTCGAAAAAAATTTAATATCTTTATTTCGTAAATTAGACTTTTAAAGAGAGAAAAAGTAATACATAGTGACTAAGGGAATTCTGTAATTAATTATGTAAAATTCACTACCATGTAATCCCCAGAAAGTTTAATTAAAAAGTACAGTAGTAAGCATAAAAACGTTTAGCTGTGAAGTGTATATGTAGATTATAAAATATATTGATTAAAAATAAATGTAGATTTTTCAATATCCTCATATAAAAATGTATGAAGCCAGATGATTTCGTCCAATAAGCGTCTTTACTCTTTTGTCCTGTATCCAGGATAGACAGTTTATCCGTGTAATGATCTTTCTTGCTTAAATAAAGCCAGCATAATAATATTATTAGGGAAATCGTGAAGATGAAAAAAGAAGCGCGCCATTCCTTCGAGTGTTAGAATTTTTTGTTAATTTTGACGCACATTGTTAGCTAATTTAATACAGGGAGTTTATGGTAATATTCGACGCGTGTGTTAGTCTTTACATTTATGGAGAAAGTTTACATTGGGCAAATATGTGTAGCGTACCGTATATATAATTTAGTACTGAGGTACCAAAGCGCTGGTTTTCGAGCGAGAAATCATTTGATTAATGAATGACAAATGATGTTTATATTAATCGTAACTATATCAGTAATAAAATATATATAGAAACCAGCACAGTATTAACAATGACTGTAGCCGCTCGAGGCCGTAGGACATATTTAACATAATTATAATTAGTAATAAACGGAAATTATCGTTGGCGCATGAACTGTGGAGTTGGCCTAGGCAGGAGTCGCGGGGTGACACATTGAGATCCGCACATGTACCCCGGGTGCAGCTAATACACCGGGGAAAATGCGACGCGGTGTGCATCGGCACGCCGAAATTACAGGCAGCTAAGCGTAAAGGAGGAATCGATACGTCGACCTCGACTCCCCAAGTTGCCGGCGCTTCCGAACTCGGGCGGGGCAAGCTTGCGAGGGCGCGGCCCCAGGAGCCTCGACGGAGATGCCGCGACGAGCGGCAGGGCGGCTACAGTCTTTGCCGGTACTTTTCCCAGCCGGAGATGGTGGCGCTGTAATATTTTAATAGGGCTGTTTCGGCCCGTGATGGCGGTGCGGGTGCGATGCGGTCGGTAACTCGATCGGGTTTATTCGGCCGCCTCAAGCAGGCCGAGCAGCATCTGGCGTAAGCCGTTGCTTTATTAGCGGTCAGCGGGCCACTGGCAACCGCAGGATGCCACGGCCGAGGCCAACGGCGCCGTTACACGAGCATGCGAATTTATTGACGCGCGTCGACGCTAATTCCGCAATTGCGCAGGTAACGCAGTAGTGAAATCCGCCGGGAAGGACTAGTGCGTGATCGGCCGGTCGAATGATATCCAAGTCAGCTAATTGAACTGGCGGGTGCAGTTATCGACGGCCGCCCCTAGGACTTGAATCGGCGCTAATTCCAACCTCGCGGTCGCACTACGCTCGTGGCGGGCGGCTATGTGTTGCCCGCGAATCAATCGCCGCCGCAAGGGAGGAATATAATCGGGGTCCAAGGAAACGCCGCGGGAGCCTCGCGCCCCGGAAAACTGCGATAATCCGATCAGTGTCGATCCGTTAAAGTCTCGCGCATTATTCCGGCCGGTGTATGATCCCCCGGTATTTACGCGGCGATTAAGGTTAATTGGGGAAAAATGCAAATACGCTCCGTAATAGCCAAATCAGCACGAATGTTTTTAGCGCGCTCGGGGAGAGTTGGCCTCCCCGTTGCGTATGTCCCTCAAATGTCGTTGCAGCCGTACACTGATGGGACAACGGTCGGCCCTCGGAATAGTAATAAAATCCGGGGGATCTAGATTCAAAACTAATTCGATTCGTGCTCCGGATGCGGCTTCGTTTTAGCACCGTAATAAAGATTAATGAAGATATAGGTGAATATGTCCATTGCTGCAGTTGTCATGTGAAATATAAATACATCAATCAAAGTTATTAGGATTGATGAATATTGAATTGCTGAATGTTTAGGATGATTACGAATTTCCGAGAGCTCGCCAATGCGACCGATTCGATTAAAATTGATTTGCCGGCGTTTCTGTCACCCTCTTAAGCCATTTTGGTATAGTTAAGGAAACGTTAACCACAAAGCTACTTCTGCATAGAATGGAGAATGCATATACGTTATTCGAATCAGCTGTGGGTTAATAGTGTAATACCACGGTAACCTTTGCTGTGGATCAATTGTAGTTATAAGTGATCTTTAATGGAATTAATTCATATAATAGGCATTATGAATCGCATTATGGAAAATGAATTTGGCTGTATATCCCAATCCTCGACTATACGGAATTATTGTTAAATCTCATATGTGGAGGAAACTCCGTTTAATTGAGCATTAAATTAAGCTAATAAATACCCAAAAATATTCTTATCGCATAAATCGGAGAAATTATACAATCATCATAAAATCTAAATTGCATCGAACGTTGGTACACGATGATTTTAATGCTTTTCAAAATGTCAATGCATAATACCGGTATAAGCTTGCACAGAGTCCCAAAGGAACGATGTGAATGGATACTCAGCATTTATGGTAAATTAGAATGCAAAATGCTACTCATTTCCCATCCAACATCCCGGTACATCGAAACTGTCCCGTAAGCGCTTGCGCTTGCGCACCCCACCCCTCGACCTCCTAGTCAAAAGTTTCAAGTTCACAGTGTCAATTTGTAACGTAAACAGGCTGGATGCTGGGGTATTTGGCCGCGGGCCGCCCGGGCCGTAGCTGACGAAGAGCGATGATCGTTTTTTGAGATCGGCCCCGCCCAAAGTGCACGAGCGGCGCGGGCGCTTGCGGTGAGTCAACTCCCAGCGGCCGGCCTGCTAAATTTTACGTCTCGCCCTCGACTTGTTGCTCCGGTACAAATATCGTCAATTCAATTATGCAGCCCAGGAATGAGATGCGCTCTAATCACGTTATAACGTGTATCGTGAAAGTTGCACCGCCGATGGCTTAACGGTAATTGGAAATCAAACGGCAACCGGGAGCTTTACGAGAGATGAATTTGCAATTGACCCAAGTGGAGCCGCTTCTCCTCCGACACTGGCGAAACGTGTTTCGTTCTAGTGTTATAAGTCAGACCTCCAGTCGATTCTCGGCTTTAAGGTCAAGCGTAAATAACTTGTAGCAGTGATTGATGAAGGATTGCTCGGAATGATAAACTTTAAATAAAATTTAACCCCTTCCTTTCACTTAAATTGTATTCTTTAATTAGTAAAGGTATAATTGTGCAATACTAATGTGATTTTTCACTATGATATAAATATCTGTAAAACCAGACACAATTTGATCAACAGATTTTATTAAACAAAAAAATGAACTTCGTAATACTTTGTAATTCACATTTTATAATCGTAACTTTTTCCAATTGAAACTTTCTCGGTTAGAGCAAGCGACACTAGTTACAACTCTGGAAGCCACCTCAAATTGAAAATCCATAGTCTCGATACGGGAATGAATAGTATTTATTGATTTATTGTTGAACTCTGTAGATTGAGACTTTCGATCGGCATCCGTTTGTCTAGCATCAACGGTAGAATTAATCGAACCAACTTGAACTTTTCCACAAGTAGTAAAGCGAGCGCATCTCAAAGATAAAGGTCCGGGATTCACGGAGAAATGTATGGGGCTCGCGTCTTATAGGAAACTGTCTCTGAGCTTTTGATTGATAGAAATGAGCTCGATTACGAAGATTAAAGGTCACAAGCCAAGATTTGCGAGCAGACCACGTATTGATCTTCCTTTAGCCCAGAGGCAAGGGCTAAACCGCGGTAAACTTGAGCGTAAGTTCGCTTAGGGTTTTAGCTCTGTCATTGCATCACCCAGACTTTTGGTAAATTATGTGCAGCTTGTCTGTAGAATAAAAAATGACCCAGAAGGTCTCAAACAGAAAACCAGAATTATTTATTTAACATCTTTTTTAAATAAAAACTTAAAACATTCCCTAATAAATAAAATAATTAAACTATAATTCATAACTTTACTCATAAATAAACTGTTATTTTTGGCAGTAAGACGATGATCCATTTACAGTGAACCTACTAAATCAAGCGAAAATCCATTAAAATCACGTACAAGCTTAGATTACTAATCAATAATGCAATAACTATTGTTGTGTAAAATTATATATCCACAATACAAAATTTATACTGCATAAAATTATTTATGCTGCATCAGTGTCTCTCAAGTCGCTGTTTTTATCACATTTTATGCACTATTTACTTTAAGCTATGCCATGAGGCGTAAAGAATTTTATTCGAAACCAGAACTGTTCACGACTAAGTTTGATTAACAAAAACGGAAAAGTGGATTTAAAGCTGAACGTGCCTTTAGAGTTCAAAAGTTAATAAGTATATAAAATTTATACCAGTATTTAATTTGTTATTAATTAAGTTTGCAAAGGTTAACAAGACAGGATTTTATGAATTATATTATGACTTTACAATATTCGAAAATATAATAAACAAATTTAATAATATTGCAGAGTCACATAATGCATATTATGTTATCTGCTGGAAATTTATACCAGTTTGTCTGGTGTTGTTAGTGACCAGTTTTTAAACTGTTTTTTTTATTTTTATTGTTTATTACTATTATTGAGTAAGTTCTTGTTGGAGGTGTGTGGAAATAACAACACTGATGATCTTGTTTGGTTGTATTTATTTAAAGTACAGTTTCACAGAAATCGAATTGCGCTCGTATAAAGGATGTACTATATGAGAAATCACGCGTTGATTTGTACACAACTTGCTCGTAAGGCAAGTAGTTGAAGAATGCAGCTGAGTGTAAGCGCGCGACGGTCGACTTCTTTTCCCCCCTTTTTGGAGTCCGACGTTTTTGGCGGGATAGCGGAAGACGGTGCGCGGGAAGTCTCCCTGTCCCGCACTTTTCCACTACCGCAACTCTCCGAATTTCGAACAGACCGCGAAGCTCGCGTTTTGCCCTTGAGCCAAGAAACGGCCTCAAGGGGCCCTCGGGTTCCTTGAGCCGCAGAATCCAACACTACCTCGAGATTTCTCTCATGAGGGATTCGAAACAGCTTGGGTACAATTTCTTGTCCCCAGCTGACGGCTAACACGGCCGCGACGCCGCCTAAAACGACGCCGCACCAGGACTCGTGCGAACCTGCGCCGCTCACGGAGTCTTTTTCTTTCTCAAAACGCATAACGGGTCCCCGTTACGCTCTCCCCCGCATCGTCACTCGCGCCCTCGACTTACACGCACCCTTTCTTTCCTACTATTACATTAGCAAATAATAACAAATCTATGGAGAGATGGGAACCGCATATAGCGCGTTGAACAAAACCATTCTACTTGCTCTTTTAAATAAAAAATAATACATGTATCTGTAATAAATGTATGTGCGCATTGTTAATAATTGCAGTTTAAATTCTATTTATTTCAGTTAGTTTTAGCAAAAGAATGCATATAAAAACAATATGTACATAAGAAACAACTAACGTTTGGCCAGTTTCAAGTTTTGACAAAACGCCAGTTTCAAACCATGCCAGTTAAAACTGGCCAGTAAAAACTCGTTAGCTACTGGCGTTTCGCCTAGTTTTAATGGTGAAATTTCTATCACAGAAAATTAAGATATCATTAACTATATGTTATAGATAATTTTTAACAGATCTTAAGGCGATATATTGGCTCAATCGATCGAGAATTACGGGCTCCATGAGAGGGTGTGAAGGCTGGTAATTTCAACTCATCGTCTTTAAATTCTGAAGAGTTCTAAGGATAAGATCCCGGATTATGACGTATGGATTCTGCGTTGTTTTGTCTTCTTGGTTTAATTCTTGCAGATGTTGCTAGCTGTGAGATAGCGGTTTAATTTACTAATACTACTATGTTAACGCTAAGATCGTATGGCCCTACGCCTAATTACCTCATCTTCTTCTCAATCGATAACCTTTACGATCAATATGCACGTTACAAGAAAAAACTAAGGAACCCTACTGCTACTAGATATGAGTGATTGTGCGAATAATCCTTTGATATATCACAGTATCCAATAAAGTTTTATTATTCGACCTGTGATATACAAGTTTTTCAACAATAAATGAAAAAAATATACTGCACAATAATAATACCTCGTAAAACGTATCTTAAGCATTAAAATTTTTTATTAATTATTCATACAGTATAAATTTATCACGTTCTTGTCTTTCAATTTTAAGAGGACATGTATTTTAAAAACAGCTTTTTCTGAGAAATAATAAATTACTGTAGATCATAACCGCAACGGCAAACTGTCAATGAAATTTTAACGAGTGCGCTGTGAATCATTTTGACATATATTGTCGCTAGATCAATTAAAAATAAAAATTTATAGATAGAAACTAATTAATTCTCAAAGCGTCTTGCAGAAAAAAGGATTCTACTCATAGAATAATATCGCATTATTTATTTTACAAACACAAGTTACTTTATTATTACGATATAAATTATATGTCAAAATTATTCTTTTCGTGTTGATTCAATTTCTATTAAACTTGTGAATTATTCTAAAAAATATAATATTATTTATAAAATCTAAAGTTATCAAAATCCTAAAATATAATTGTATAAAACAAGTAGAAATTATGCATCAAATAGAAAATATAAGAAAGACGATTCCTCGCATTACTTTAACATTCTTTAAACATGTAAGTATATATTGAAATATATATTAAATGCATATAGAACTTCAAATACTTGGACCCAGAGGGATTATAAAATTAGAATATTAAAGTTTTAAAGTTCAAGTAATTTAAAAACATCTATAAAACCGATAAGATTTTATCTGTCATAGTTTCTTATGCCAGAGCAAATGAAACTAAGAATATTTTTAAGAGAAGAACATTTATTTAAATTATTAGTTGGAGAAAAATATTAATTATTCTGCTAATTTTACAAAAATTCCTCCGCTTTATTGAACCATAATTCAAACATGCAGTTATACTTGTCGGTTTCTTGGATAGTTTCGCCAAGAACGATGAATAAGTTGCGTCGTGAATGTAGCGCAGTTGATGCATTACATCCTTAGAGAACGATGAGAATAACCGTTCATTCAGTGACCAGTAGTTTTCCTATGATTTATTGCAGTTGTAAATATTATAAATTATCCCAAGATTTAGGATAAATGACACAACATCCATTTAGCGCATTAGCTTGCCATATTTCTACGTAAACTTTTAATAAATCTTTTAAAGGCAATTATGATAAACATTTTACAGATGTGTTTAACACCGACTAATATATATAAAAATATTTAAACAATAGTTGTTATTTATTTTCAACCCCGTGTTACTAAAACAGCTTTCTAACCACTGCGATATTAAAATATAAACACATTGTTCTTGTGTATAATACAAAAAAGCATACAATACGGGAAAAAGTCTACACTATAATTCATAAGAGTGCTCAAGATAAACCAGTATTCTTTTGTGAATCAAAAGCACATGTTTTCTTATTTTAAAAGGATGTCTTATTTAAGATATATACAGCAAACTTTTACAAGTAGAAGTTTCGGATAAAGCACTTTTTAACCTAGTCACTTTACTTACCTGCACTTTTACGATATGACTGAATTCAATGCTAAAGTAAGTATTTTTTGTTGTTTATGATACATGTAGTGTCTTGTACTTGATCTTGCATAAACAATTGACTTTTTTATACCAAAACGACATCGTGATTTATAATCTATTGGTATAAGATTCATGCCTTTTAATCTCGACTTTGTAGACTCATACAATTTATAGTCGCATCTTCTTATAAATACTTTTTTATAGGGATCATTACTTTGCATTGATAGGCAAAACGACATAAGAACATAATATCAATTCTTTCAATAGAATCTACTGCAAAGAAAACACATAATTTTAAACAATCCAAATTTATAATAAACAAGTATACTAACAAACGCTATACATATGTATTACTTCAATATTTATAACTACAATCTATTCTATTAAATATTGATATTTTATACACACCATATACGATGTTAAATTTGACCTCTTCACAATATACAATGCACGGAATACCTTGAATAAGAATTCCAGTATCTGTTAATGGATTACAATGCACGCTTAAAAGATTCTTTATATTATTCGCTGTAGAATTTTTATAATACTTTATGAATTGGTTTCTTTATTGTCAGATAATATCAAGAACCATTGTTCCTAATCTTATAGCATATAAATTTTAATACTTTTAAAATATTTGAACAGAGGACTAAAAATAATACTGGTATTAAAACGAATTAGTATGCAACGGATAACTATAGCTACAATTTTAATAAAATTTATAATGTACTTTATAATATAAAAAAGAATTAAATTAACAATTTAGATAATGAATTAATTGAGATCAAAATAGGTTTTATTATTCAAAAATCAAAGCTTTTATTCTTCAAACATGTAGTCAATACAAGATCTTATATATGAAATGTTATTAACATATTTTGTATGTATAGTAGTAATTTTTTTCTTACAACATTTAAATTTCGTAAGACTTTCCTTGCTTTTTATATTTTTATAAATGTAGAATTTATCAAAGTAACAGAATTCAAGCATTTTCTCTATTCAAATGGTATCATTTTTATAAAAAGCGTTTTGGAAAATGCAACTTTTTAAATTCTTTGTAATATAAATTTTTAGTATGTAAATTATTTTTAGAATACGTGACTTAAAATTTAAAATATGTAGCTTCTTTTCAAATAAGCAGAATAGATGAAATGATTATGCTAACAGATGTAAAGAGAAAATGAAATGTAATATGTATGTGCTGCAGAAATTTAACATACCGTAACCAAGATTTTCCAATATTTTTACTAAATAATATTAAAAAAATTCTAAATATGGATTTTTTTATTATTATTTACAGAGAGTCCCACGTGTTGTAGAAGAATAATGTTTATTTCATAAATCTTCAATATAAATTAACTGAAATGTATAATTGCCATAAAAAAGCAATAGATGTTCTGAGCATGAATGGGTGAACAAAACATTTAATACCGCTTGATTAATTATTAATTAATATATTATTTCTACTTAGTTAATAGGCAGTTATATGTATATATGTATCATCGACTTGGCAGATAGATAAGACTGATAGTATTTTTCAATAACACTTTTACTGTATGGTTCACACGACAAAACGATAAGAAGGCCTCGAGGGCAAGCATCCGGCGCATACGCAGGCGAGTTCATCGCTCTCCCGAAACCCTCCGATGGAATTCACACTAGGGAGCCTCGCGAGTGCTCCGGCTCTCGCAACTCGGAGCCTCTTACTTTTATTGCGACGTTCCTCCTCACATGTAAATGCACCTTTCCTTATTTACTCTGCGTGTCTTCGCATCGGCCCGAGAGAGCCGGTCGATGCGCAGCTTTACAGCTGCCAGGCCCGTTTGTCTAACGTCTTAGGGTGCACTACGGGAGGCGCATTTTCGCGAAAACTTCTTACGGTCCACAATGTTTGTACGCTCCAACTTCTGACCAAATTTTTATGGTCCCTGAGGTGCCTCGTCTGTTTTAAAAAAAGTTCCCAGTTAATGGTGCACATGAGGTGAGCCTACTTACTATGGCCAAACTTAGATAAGGAGTTAATTTTAAGGAGGAGAGCCTATTAATGCGATCCCCCCAGAAAGTTCATTTCAGTGCACGAATCAATGCTGACGAGGCCTTTATTGAGTCATTTTCCATTGCACTTGCGAACCAGGCGGTACCCACTGAATCGATACTAATTTTCAGGGATAATCGGACGACCGCTCACACGCCGAGTATTCTTTTGACCTCGCCGTTCAAACTTTACCGTGACCTGTTCGACCAAGGATGATACGGTTTCAAATTTTATGGATCGATTTTATGATTAGCCAGTGATGAGGGAAAAATTTGGAGCTAAAACTCTTGGCGAAAGATAGATATGGATTTTTTAAATCAGAATATACTGCGTTCAAATTTATGAAAGTTAATATTCTTAAAAAAATGCGTTGTTTTTATTAATTCAGAGTCACATTTTTTACTTTATGAATAAGCGATGAGGTTCAAACTCTGAAAACAAGCTTTTTTAACAGGATTACGCTAATTTAACTACGTAAATGTTTAAAAATATTGAATATGAATGCCCGACTTTAAGGCTTCATAGCTTTATGCTAAGATGCACCATCTACCACTTAAAGGTTCTTAAAGTAATGAGTCGTGTAAGCATAAGAAAGATAATGACACTTAACTAGAAGCTCATTTTCTTTATTGTTAGTAAATTTTATAACACGAATATTTTAACAAACTTTTAATAAATAAGTTTAGTATTATAAAATATTTTTCTTGCGAAATATACACATGGATCAAACGGAATAGAAAATGAAATAGTGAAAAAAGAGAATTTTGAGTAGAAGAGAGAATCCAAGATTGTTGCAGTGCTTTGCTTAAATTCATAATGCGACTCGAACAACCGTCCACCCTTGCGACATAGATAGATGCAGCACTACATGTTCGTAGTTTACTTTACCTCATCTGACTAAAGTGTACGTTTCGTAGAGTATGATACGAAAGATAAAATGCCTTTCCTCATATTGCAAGCTGTAAAAGGTGGATGATATCGAAAATAAAAACATCTGCTTTATTCTTTCTGAAATATACATGCCAAAATTTACAGGTTATGCTTTTTAGAAAATGTATTTTAAATGAAGAAAGTTGTCTATCCAATAAAATTATATATTAAAATCGTTCAACTTTATAAAAAATTTTAATTTACCCTAACCATGTTTAGTTGTATTATGCGATTTCTCACTCACGATATCAAAAACTAAATAGACAATAGAAACAATTCCAAGAAATATGGCATCCGAGTGTTAGTAAAACGTCAGATTATAAGCATAAAACCTGAAGAAACGAGCGAGCTGCTTATTAAGAGGTAACGTTTCGTTCAGTATCTAGCGTAGTGTTGCGGATATGTATAAATAAAATGTAAAACGGCGGAAAAGTCGGACATGAGTTGGGAGGAGAAAGAGCGCGAGAGTCGCTTCTCGGAATCCGCGTGAAGGCGCGGGAAATGATGGAAAAGCCCGCCAAGAAGGCGTATCAAAAACGCGCGGGGAGCTGGGCCGAGGGGTCTGCCCGCGCGCCGTCTCACGGCCGCCGACAGAGGAGAGGCTACTCGCGGGCTTTTAAGCCTATACGTGCTGACCGCGCGGCGCGGGAAACGGCAGCCGACGGAAAAGGCCGTCGCGTAGGGAAAGCGCTGTGATCGCTTACGCGCTGGAGACAAAGGGCCTAAAAGGGGAGAGGGAAAACCGCGGCAGGTGAGCGCGGCAGCGCGACTCCGGTCTCACTCTCTTTCCAACTCCCGGAGCTGATGTATATTGTGCAGCAACACACGCGCATATACGCATATTCATATACACATATATCTATAATAAATATAACTAACGAATAAAGTGGCATTTAATTTGAAGAAATCCGTTAAATTTCCTCCTCCTATCACTGCAATCACCAACAGGTAGATTTCAGAATTGTAGTATCAGTCGACCTCATAGCAAGCAGGTACGGTATATAATAAAATTAAATCTTCCAACTTAAAAGGCAAATAGATAAATATTCAACAATTTGTTATGAATAATATAGAATAATTTTATAAAGTCAATGACAAATTTGTGCCTAAAGTTAGTTTTTTTAATTTTAAATATAAAAATAATATATTAAAAGTCTTTGAATTTAAAAATTGGTTACATGTCACATTTTCAATTTTACTACCTATGCAAATAACACGAGAAATATCTCCCAAAATCAGTAATGAAAACGTAATGGAAGTTCAATCAAATGCAGGCAAGTATAAATTCAAAAACGAAGACTACTAAAAAATAATTTTGTTGAGCAAGAACTCGTATTCAGGCTAAAAGCCAAAGCTCGATGGGTACAATAAAAATAGATATGAAAATGTCCTAAAACATACGTTTTTATTCGATTAAAAAAATTAACGCAGTGCACATGGTAAAATATTAATACTTGAAAAACAAATCTAAAATAGTTTTTAATAACCAACGTAACGTATTAACAAAATATTTATTGGATTTTGTATTTATAAAAAATTGTATTAGTACAAATTCACAGATTGATTATACAGAAATATGATACATTTTATAATTAAAATAAAACTGCAAACATAAAACTAAAGTATTTATTCTGCTGGTTATTTTATAGTTAATACAAACAAGACACCCTATTTTTGTACAGAACATGTTAAATCAAATATTGATTATTCGAACGAAATGGAAGAAGGATTATACTCTACGGTACATGACGGCTGTTTAAATGACTATGAACTCGAATAAGCGAACGGTGCTTGTTTTGATAGAGGTCACTTAGGTAGCTCATTAATAACTTTATTCTCTTTGTTTCCAAAGAAAAGTACCGCTTCGTTCATGATTTTATTATCGAGTACGGATCATAATAAACTTGAATAAGCGTTTTATTAGTCGGAATAAATCGAGGAATAAATACCGACATTAATGCCAATCTTATGAAAATAAATTAAAGAGTCATTTTGCAACGCACCTTGAACCGATCGGATTCAATGCTCCTCGACAAATTGACCGTTTCCCAAAGGACGGACGGCGTTTAATCTCGCGGCGAGCGCCAGCGACCAACGAACAATAGAGATCCGGCATCAAATAAGGAATTAGGTCGATAATTCAGGGACGGAGAGAGTCGCGCGATCAGGCAACATCGACGGAGAGCCGCTGTTTGTCCGTAAGCTCGCGTGCACCGGCCAAATATGTCTTAATGGGCCCGATAACGGGCCACCGGTCGACCGGTCAAGCCCGGGGCGTCCGAGCCGTAAACGCGCGCCTCCCGCGGGGCAAAACAATCGTCGCGTTGAGTTACGACCCGCACGGCCCTCGGCGCTAATAGGTCGCCCCGTGCCGAATCGAATCTCCGTCTAATGATTTCGCCGTCTGCGAAATGGAAGACCGGCTGCAAGTCGATACTCGTTTATTCTTCCAAGGCGCGCTGTAAAGGATGTGCCGCTCATTACACCGGTCGAGCTGGTTTTTATCCAACCGCGCCAAGTCAAGATGTTAGAACGCACATTGGAAAGTTATTTACTGGTTTTCTGCATGTATCCGGGTGTTAGTCTTGGGAGGGGGTCGAAAAGTAAGCAGACTACGTTAAGCAAGGAGATTCGCAGAAATCGAAAAATACTTGGGTTGGTTGGCTGTCGCCGCTCGTTTTTAGATGTTAAAATGTAAGCTTCTTTGGGAAAAAGTGCCATTGTCCACTAATGGAGACGAATGTTGCGCGATAAAAGTTGAGATCGAACGTGTCTCGCTAGGCCCGAACTGTAACTCCACGAGTAATTGGCACAATGGAAACTTTGGATTTTATTGTTCTGACGCTGAAGGCTGTTGATGTTTTGAAAACTATAATGCTCTTGTGTTGCTAACTTTCGATCCAGTCTTGCCAATTTCTCTTCTGATCGTGGTAAACATGAAATAAATGGAAAATGTTTCACGTATCTTTTTACGCTACAAATTTTTGTACATGTTGCGTGTATTTTTATACGAAAATAATCAAACAACTGAGAATTAAATTGATAAAATAGCTTCAAAGTAAACTAATAATTTCCACTCTTTTCGTATATAAATGCATTGGGGTTGTTTCGAAAACTAATCGGATAAAGCAGGCATTGGTTTGAAAGCGTTTGTCTCAGGTAACATTGTTATTAACTTTAAATACTATTATGTTAGATAGCAGGATGCCGAGCAGTACAGAACTCTCCGGGCGTTTTAGTAACAACAATTTCGAGCATTAACTTCTAATACCCGTGACATGTATTTAACACGATCGTATTAGTATTGTGTGTCTAAGTGCAATGGAAATGGCTGAACCAATGAATATATCAACATCAGAGTAGCAACCGCTGAAGTGTATAAATCGATACGGACAGAGATAGATACCGACTTTTTATTATCAATAGTTCTTGATACAAACGATTAAATAATTGCATATTTTTAATAGCAAAAAGCATCGAATAATCAATGTTTTACGATATCCAAAAAACAATAATCGCACTGAATTGATCCTTCTTTTGATAAAAGCGAGATAAAGAGTCCATCGAGTTTGTCCGAACGGATTAGGCGATCTTTCTAGTCCAAGGGAATCCCGCGAGAGTGCGGGGGATGCCGAAAAAAGCGGCCGAGTAAACGCGGCGGGCCGTTGAACAGGTGCGCCGGCTCGGGCAGCGTTAAAGGGCCACAGAGGCCGATAAGGGCGGGGCCAAAGCAGCGACCAGTGAGCGTTTACACGCGGAGGCCGGTCAGTGAAGTGGGTCATTATGCGCCCGCCCCGGGGACCGTATAATCCCCGCGCGCGTGACGCTCGGCTGCTTAGACGAGTGCGTTTACGAGGGCCGGGTTACGGGGCCGCGGCGTTAAGCGGCGCTCGATCAAACGAGTCCGGGATTGACGCACGCACCGCGCGAGCCAAGGCCGTCCCTGCCGGTGCGCTTTATATGCCCCGGTCGACTGGCCCGGAGGAAAAAAAAACTTGGGCTCGTTCAAAACTTAAGCAGATTCCGGAAACAGCGTCCAATCTCGCACGAGTACTTAAGTAACTGGGAACTTCCCGGCCGAATGTTCTTAGTTACATCAGATTTTAATGAAAGTGTTAAATTCCGCCGGTAAGGGCCGCCCCTGAGAGATACTAAAAAATGTCGTTCCACTCGGGAAAATTGGGTGGGAGGTGCTACATCACGGCGCCTGACTGCACGCCGACTTTTCTACTGGCATCGGTTTTTCCTTCCCCCATGAGCGCCTCGCAATCGCTCGCAGCTCGATGGTTTATTTTGCATTGTTTTCAATCGAGTTCGTGTTGCTTTTAAAAAAAGCGGGTGCAGCTTTCTTTTAATGGCCCGGTTTAAACATCAATTTTAGGCTTGGCGTCTGAATCAATGCGCGAATAAAAATGATGCGGGCTGCTTGAAAAACGTACAAGCAAACACGGGTGAATTGATAAGAGTGACAGAAAGATGGGTTTTATCGCTGCAAATGTCACTCGGCGCCGGCTTAAAAAACTTGAGTAAAACCCCAACATCGACGGGGTGACAGGAAAAAGAGGGAGCAGAAAACTCGATCGTAATTCATTGGAGGCCCAGCGGTAATCGATAGCCTCCGGCAGTATTTAGCGACAGAGGTAAATTATTCACGAGTTTTCCCGGCAAAGGGAAAAGCAATTGGAAAAACGAGAAAACAGGGCCAGATGATATTCTAGCGGTAATGATCGTGCCGACCGTCTGGGATATCGCTTCATCCTTCGCTTTATTTCCGCGGTTACGGATGCGCTCGCTAATTGTGCACACATTCTAGCTTGGACGTGACGTGGATAGGGGCTGAATGAACGGCGGATCTGCCAAGAAAAATGTTTCACGCTGATCTATGAAATCCTTTGCACTGAAGCGTATTTTATACGCGAGGTATCACGAGGCCGTTTGCGAAATAATTCAGAGAATGAATTATTTATCGAGGCCCTAACTAAATATCTTAATAAAAACCGACCGCAATTCGACTACGTTCTGTTAGTATAATTCCTTTCCAATTATTTGCTGGACAAAAGAAACTGTAAAAACCTTAGCGGGATGATTTAGCCGTGTAGATTTTAAATTCCAATTGGCGCCCCTTCTTTGCCCGCGGAATATAAACGTTCGGGCGGACTCGAATCGATTCGCTCGC
Source organism: Sycophaga agraensis (assembly GCA_018906755.1). NCBI lineage: Eukaryota > Metazoa > Arthropoda > Insecta > Hymenoptera > Pteromalidae > Sycophaga > Sycophaga agraensis. Next base: position 4,469,513 of record JACCIE010000006.1, on the reverse strand, counting down.
GAGGCTACTCTTGTTTCACTTGGGCGCAAAAGCCATTACTACAATACTAAGTAAGCGAAAAATATCGGAGAGTATTGGCAAACTCAAACGCGCGTACGTCAATTAGGAGACTTTTGCATTATCGCTGCGGGGGTTTCTAATACGGATGGCGGCTCTAATTAAAAGTTCCTCGAGGAAAAACACTCGTACGATTTCGTCATTTCGTTCAAGTTCTTCAGCGGGCGGACGAGAAGTTTAAATGAATTTATGGCTCTCCGGGAGCGTAAAACTTATTTTACAAGCCATTTGCGAGAGGGACGCGAGAAACGCGATATATCCCGGCGCTCTCGACTTGCGGAGGGCGTGTCCTTTCTTGCATTCTCGCTGTTATGAAAGCGCGGGTTAGGATGTACTGTCCGAACGATCGTTTTCCAAAACTGGCCAAACGTTGCAATAAAGCCGTTATATTCGATACGTGTTATAAGAACAGCTCGTCAAACTTTAATTAAAGCATTTTAAAGCATTAAAAATTAATTATTATTAATTAATTATTATTAATAAACACTGTAATAAGAAAACACTTAACCGCTTATTGTTCGATGAATACTAATTTAAAATTAACGTTTTATATTACGCACGCAAACAGCGAGCGAGTATCGTGCAAATATGATCAACACGCAGTGCTGCAGTAGGCGATTAGCTGGAGAGCTTGATTCCTACACTGAACGCGTCTATTAGGTCCCAAGGCTCTGTATTCAGCATATTTATTCGTTGTTTTCATACGGAACTTTTGCTGGCAAATTGAAAATTATCGTTAAGTCAATGGTTTCAGTATTTATTATGGGAGTAACGACGAGAAACATTTTAATTAAAATAATATAAATTAAAAAGCTCGATATGTATGTAATTAATAACATAAATATAAAGCACAATCCAACATGAAGAGAGCTAAACGAAAAATTTCAATATGACAAGACTTAATACAGTAAATTATTTAATCATTTAATTGGATAAAAATGTTTTTATAGACAGAAAAAAATGAAAAATTTTGTTTTTAACAAATAATAACTGGCGGAAGATGTATGTAATTAATAACATAAATACAAAGTACAATCCAACATGAAGAGAGCTAAACAAAAAATTTCAATATGACAAGACTTGATACAGTAAATTATTTAATCATTTAATTGGATAAAAATGTTTTTATAGACAGAAAAATAATGAAATTTTTGTTTATAATGAATAATAACTCACGGAAGATTAATAACTACTTAAAATTTCTTTTGATGCAAGACTCTCTGGGTCTCTTATACAGCTGCAAAGCGAATTCGCGTGAGCTCTGCTATTGCCTCTCGTTTACTGATTTATGCATTTCAGTTGCCTTACCTAAATTACGTTCCTTTGTAGAGTTTCCTCTTTACTTCTCCGATTTCTCCTTTATGCTCAGATAACGTTAATTCGTTTACCGGTTAATTTATCTAGATTTATCATACCAGACGTACGCGGTGTAAATCTATAATATAAATATACAACGATTATGCATGCAGATCTTCATTATTAAACGTTTCAATAATGTTTCTTCTGTTGAAAAGCCGTACATGAAATAGTGAGTCTAATAAAAGCAGCTGCAGTCGACTGTAGACGCTCGAGGATTTGCCGATTCGAGGCCAGCAAGAGAGAATAGGCCGAGAGAAACTAAAAGCAGTGCATTACAATATCCCTTAATTACTTGCGAGTTCTTTTAGTCGAGTCTGCACACGGAGCCAACTTTGCCATATTAATAATCGTATCTAGAAAATGAAAGACAATTCAGCAGACCTTTCCAGTGGAAAACTTTGGTGACGAGCATGGAACAAACCCATTACGACCGTCCGTCGCAGCAGCGAGGCGCAAAACGGAGAGCCAACCTACGGAGAAATTTAATAGCCGGAAAGGGCGAGAGCAGCCAGATCCGGCTGGACGAAAAAAGCGCACGCACTCGCGGGCCACTAGCGATGATAAAACGCCGGCAAAGGCGGGGGTAGCTAATCCGGCCCTCGCCCAACTCGTCGTACCCGACCGCAAACTAATACGCCCCCTCCCCCCCCCCCCTCAAGAGTGGACCGAGCGGCGCACGCGCTCCCATATCAATTATTCGTCGCGGCCACGTCGGCCGCCCGGGAATTATGAGCGGGGCGCACCTTTGACGCACATCTGCCGATTAGTGCGCGGCCACTCCCACGATCCGCCCATTAGGAGCCGCGGCTGGCCAAAATTGATAACGCCGCCGTTTTTGCCCCAACTGGCCCCGGAATTCATACCGGCGCCCCGGCCGAGCTTAAGTGCCGCTGACGCGCCCGCGCTTTTGGCCCCATTAGTCACGGCCATTCGCCGCTTTGTTCGCAGATTAGCGCGGGCTTTTTACCCGGGCGTGTTTAGGCGGCGCGGGCGTTTTAAAAATTTCACGTCCTAGAGCGATGCGCGGAATTTCGCCGGCCGGGAAATGCCGTCCGGTTTTTGGCCGTCGTCGTCGGCTGGGGGTCTCTTCGATTTATCGCCACTGATAAAAATGAGTTGCCCCGGCAACCGCGCGAGTCGCCTTGGCCTAAGCTCGGGACGACGCAACGCCCCGTTGCGAAAACTGATTGTGCAGCAGTCGAGCGCGGCGCGGCGGCAATGACGAAATCCGGCAATGTTGCACGGAGGGAATATATTCCCTGCAGCATGAATAATGGAGTCCTGATGGGCTTAGGAGGAGAGGGCCATTCAATAAACATTAGCGTCGCCGGGGAATTAGTCGGCGGGACTCGGTACGTCTATCGGCCCCTTAAAATATGACGCATGGGTTGAAAAGCTCCGGGCGACAAGGAGGGCAGGAACAACCATGAAAAGGCCGCACAGGCAGGGGATGCATCCGGTTTCCTATTAGCCCGGGGGGCTGATATGGGCCGTCGGCGAGGGGACAGGGGCGCTTCAGCCCGCGGCCAAAGCCCGGAAAATCCGGAGGCGGATTAGGCGCCGCGGCTAAATATCGGCTCCCGGGCCTCGGAGCCGTGTTCCCGGGGTCCCGCGGGACTCTGCCTGTCGAAAAAGTGCGTCGGGCTCCCCGAGTTCGATACATCGAGCGGGGGATTATCTCGTCGCGGACAAAGCGTTGGTCGTCGATTCGATTAAACTGTCTTACATCGATCGCCGGCGGCGACCGAGCGAGAAAAAGGCGCCCGCGCGCTCGAGTGGCTCCGGGTCGACATCGACTCGCGGCAGTTTGGAGGAGCGCGCGCCGGCCGTCCGCAACTCGAGTGGATATTGTTTCGCCCGGGCTCGCGGGCCTTTTGTCATCGCGGATCAAATTGTCGGCGATGGCTCGCCCCCGGCGCTGGATGGATACCCGACCGCCGAGGATCTTCCGGCTTCTTCTTCCTCGGGAAACTTGGCGATTGCTTTCAGTTCTGTTACCGGTACAGTTTGTCTCGCTGACTTGCGGCCCGCCCTGCCGTTCTTATATTTCGGGTAAACATCCCCTCAACTTTTAATGAATAATATTGGCCCGGGCCAGATCCCCGGCTGCCTTTCCCTCCGGCTCCGTGATAGAGACGGCACGTGTACTTTTAAAAACTCGTTTCTCCGGAACTTATGTTGTAATGTACAAGCGCAACATCGGAAATATTGCTATGTGCAGAAGCTTTTGAGCACTTTTATCAATCGTTACCCGGATAGAAAATTAAATAGTTTATCACCAAGGTCAAGAATCAAATGAAGTCTCAAATATGCAATATTAACATTAAACATAATTAAAATTACCAGTATGTATACCATATCCATAACTTTTATTATTACTGGATCAAATTCTACATCTCGACAATTAGAAGTTCAAATCCAAAAAGTTTAGACTATAAATTTTATCCAAAAACACAAGAAACTCGTGTAAATTTTCTATTGGAGTATAACAAAGTTTTGGACAAGTTAAATTAGTATAAAGTAAAAAACATTATACGTGAATCCTCTAATCGACTTACATAACTTTTACCAAAAATCTCTACCAATAATCGCAAATTATCGTTTTGAATCACCCAAAAAGAGATTGCACGATCAGCTACAAGTTTTCTTTATTGCAATAAGTAAGGCACTTCTCAAAATTCGATAACTGGTACATGCCAAGCAACTTTAGCGTTTTCTTAATCGGATGAGTTCCATAATTGGAAATTCCAAATGTACACTATCTCTAGGGTTTAAACAACCTCAAGAAACAGTTTCACTTGGAGTCATCAATAATGTTGAAACTGCTGGAATTATTGGAAATTCTAAAACTATTTGAATCTTAAACTCAAATGGTCCCGTTAAATATCCATATACCTATGATTTAATGCACTTGGGATTTGAATTATATTAAACTTTGCACTGCTTAGTATACTATAATGTGTTCACTTTAGTAGATCTTCAAGATTTAAGACGGTAAATAAACTTCAATATTATAGTCTCTATACTGATCGTGATTTTTTGGATAATCTTTTTATAAATCTAATGTGCTACTAAAATTTAAAACGATTTTTTACTATGAGCAATAATTGGTATTGTTACGAATCGATGCCGTGAGTTAGAGACCTAGCTCGCAATGATATAAGGTATATCAGTCGATGGGTTGGTGGTATAGCGGAAAGATATAGTTCTTTTACCCTGTATAAGTAACAGCATAAAATAAACAATATTTGGTTTACTCGTAACCTTCTAGAGTTCTACTCTAAATTATCCGCAAGTTTGCCACAAGGGTGCAACACTACAAGCGCGTGCCACACAGGAAACTTTGGCAACTTGGCCATGGAGGATAAACCGTTAACAGGTGCAGACTCGGCGCGATTTTCCGCACTATTAACCAAGCGGCTTAATCGTTCCTGAGCAAAGCGGACACGAATGATCGTCGCGTTGTCGCTGCTATTTTCAATCCAGGCTAAAAAAAGGTGTGGCCCGGCTAGAGAATGATGAAGCCGGGACATGATTCCAGATGGAATTATACCAGGTGAAATGCGGAGTCGGATTAGGGCGGATTCCGTAGGCACGGATCTAAACAGAAGGAACGCGGAGGTTCGGGTACACTTCTCCCATGGCTGCTTATCAAGGCGCTCATATAAGCCGCGGAGCGAGGGCTTCGATGAAGTATTTCCTCCCCGCGCTCTCGCGCTCGGCTCCTTATATCGAATTAGGCGCATCCCGGGGCCGAAGGAGCGAAAGCGGGACACGCGCGATTGCAGTCGACGCAAGGACCTGGAACGAGGTTGTGAAAGAAGTCCTTCCTCGGCAAAGTGGCTTCGGAAGTTAGCCGCTACGGAGCGCCGGCCGTTAACGTCACCAGCGCCGCCGGTGGCTCGACGCAGCCCCGTGGCGTTGTGTAACTTCCTTGAACCTTCCCCGGGAGAAAAAGAACGCCCGTTAAGTAAGCGGGGGACCGAAGAGCATTCGTCCGAGCAGCAGCTGGGCGCGCGTCGGGAACAACGCACGCGGCGCGTCTTGAAATTCGTTTACTCGGGCCGAGCGGCCCTCGAGGCCTCGGCGGCTCTCCCCCCCGTGTAATATGCACGTTTACCCGCGCACTTTGCCGCGCGGCCGTCGGGGCCCGGGGCCGCGGCGCACACTGCACGAGTAGGAGTGCGCGGGCGTGTCGCCAGATGAGCCAGGGGCGCCGGGGTAACGAGACACCTGAAATAACGAACCGGGGCCGGGGCCGCGGCTCGTACACGCCAGGCCCTCCTCCCCGGGTCTTTAAGGGCCAAACTTTGGACCGGAGGCTCGGCTGCTGCCTCCTGCCATTGACGCCGGGTACGCGCGGAATAAGGTCACCTGCCTTGTCTACGGGCCGCGGAGGCCCCCGCTCTGACCCCTCGTTAAGCGCAACACATGTACGCGATTGGATTACAATATTCAGTATGTTATAGCGAGCCATCGGCCATTAGCCAACCGCAAGTGTACACATCCCACGCAAGGAGCTTTATTTTCCTTCATCGATGTGTGCGCCCCGAAATTATTCATCAATATTTGAATCCTCTGCAGGTGGGTGCATATATTGTCCGGGACCTTTTAGACTCCCGGGTCCCATGCACACTCCCCTGCAATATGAATTTAATCAAGTTTTACTATACGATCATCCATCAAATCAGGAGAATGGCTTAATTAAATTCAACAAGAAATGAAGTTAGGGCCGAGGGCCAACTTGATGCCTTCCAAATGGACACTCAAATGAGATGATAACACTCAAGCGAATTAATGGCTATTTTTACTCTGGCTCGGGAGGTCTTAAGCTCGACCCTATCGGCCCGCTCGGAGCGAGGCGCTAATTAAACGAAATGAAAAACTCGCGCGGGCCGCGAGGATTTCGAGGGCCGGGCGAGTCGCGCGACGCGGAATGAAAAAGAAGGGGCAGCCGCAGCGGAATCGGGACAAAGTGGAGGAAGACGCGCGGCTTGCACTTGCCGTAAGCCGTAAACTGTAACCGGCGCATTTACGAGTCGAGGGCCGTATAACCCGGACGCCTCGTTACTTTTCGGCCCGCGTCAAATTTGCTTTCATTCCGCGAGGCCGCCGCGCCCCACGGCTACTATACGGGCATACTCGCGCCAACACTAAAGAAACCTATTGCTACATGTCGAGTTATCGCCGCGGCCCTTATGAAACGAAGAATCTAGCCTTGGATAATACATCTCTTACTATATAGGGAGAGCTGAAATCATTATGATGTTTGTTTATTAGAAAAAGTTGTACGATATCATTGCTTATTTGCTTTTTTACTGAGAGTCTTAGTATAAACTTTTAAAAGTACATTTCTGTAGTTAATTTGCAACTTGCATTAGTCTCGTGCGCGGATATAGTAGGAAACAGGCTTGATTCTAAAAAAGTTTGAACGCTCAGAACGACTGTAATAAAAAGAATAATAATAAGTGTATAATTTAAAAGGATGACCCCCTTCAAGTAGTCGGGGCTGCGGTATAAGTTAGACCGGCGGTGAGCTATTCTAATTTTTCGCAGGAGTAGCTGCTATTAGTGTCGAGCATTTGAGAGGAACGATTCCTCGGCGCTTGCTTGCCGGCGGCTGAAAAATCGCCGGGGGGCCGCCGACCGAGGCCCCGTTTATATTTATTCTCATGAAGGCAGCTCCGACTAGGCGCGACGACGACTGCGATATTATTGTCCGCGCCATAGTCGTTCGTTTTTATTAAGGGGCCGCGGCGCTTTGACGAGAGCTGTAACAAAAAGTCCCCGGTATAACGAGGGGAAGGCTTACAGCCCGCGGGATTAATAACACCTTACCCCGGATTAAATTTTCGCCCGGGCGCAGCGGCTAACTCCTCAGAACGATTGGCGCGCCTACGTAATAAATCCAGGGGCAAAGGGCATCCTGGCTCGCTCAAGGTAAACAAAGGGCAAATTAGCAGGGCTACGTGCAGCCCGCGGGAAACGACCCTCGAGCGGCCGTCTTCCCGAGTGCTCGGTAAAAAAAAAAAAACAAAAAAAAGCGCTCGGCTTATTGTCGGCTGAGCGCACGAGCCGGGCTTCTTGAATCTGGGCCGAGGAGCGGAGGCAAGTCCGTGGGGAGCGCGAGGGCCTAAAAATCGGCCGACTCTCTCCCGGGAAAAAGGAGCTGCCCGGGCCAATGACACTTGGCCGTGTCCACAGTCAAAAAAAAAAATTATTCAGGGTACGGTCGTTGTGTTTTTTTTTCTGTTTTTTTTTTGTGTTCGCTCGTCCTGTTTACCGCGTGGTGTAACGTTGTCGAAGATAAGCAGCTTTACAGAATATGAGGCGCCTTGGGGAGCTAAGCGAGGACCATTTGTTCAAGTTAGAGTTAATAGTGCGATCAATCTCGCCTTATCGTAATACAAAATATAAACTATTAAGTCTTTAGACGCGAGCTGGTTAATGGGTGTAATTTTACCCCTAAATTTATTACAATATTTACCGCGGCGCCGGGGAGCCCGGCAATTGCCGGGCAAATTACAACGCGGCTCCGCGAGCTGGCCCCAAATAAAATCCTAGAAAAGAGTGAAACTCAATTACAGTTGAGAGCCGCGCCGGAATTTCATATAATGGGATAACTTTCCTCAAGTCGAAGATGAGAATCCCTCGCATCAACTTGCCGGGATTCTGACGGCACTCGCGTCACCAAAATTAGCAGCGCGCGAGCCCGCATTTTGCAGCGAGTTGCACAACACATCCCGCGCTCGGCCCAACTTTCCCAAGGGTCATATTTTCCTGGAGTCGGAGCGGCGCGCCACGCCCACCCTTAACCTCCCCAGCCTCCTTCTCTCCATAATATATCAGCTCCCTCTCTTACCATCGGCATCCCATCGATTTGGAATTTTTTCCCGGCCCTCGCGTCACCCCCGCACTTGTAAATGCGCTTGTTTCTATCCCGGCGTCGGAGCTCGAGGCGTCGACCTGTCGATTCTGGAAATATATACTCCTCGCTCGACTGTCGAAGACTGTCGCTTTGGGAAAAAATCGCCTTTGCTCGCTCTGCCCTTTTTTGTCCATCCACCCACAGTTGCAGCTCTGGGGTTTCTCCCTGCGCAAAAATGCTCAAATCTTGGAAAATTTATCAGGAAAAGTGGCGGTAAACGTTAGTGCTAGCGCTCCTAAATAACGAAGATTGAGAATGGCAAAATTTCCCTCGCGAGTGAATAAGCGCGAGAGCGTAGACGGGGAGGGAGGGGGGAAGAAGAGCGAGCAGCGAGGCAGCGAGCAAGTGAACGGAACGCACCTTTTGCATAAATACCGTCCTTGATGCGCGCGATCCTCTTGTAATGGAAGCCCCTTTGACGCCGCGCGCGAGCCATTACACGGCAAACAAAACGATAAAAAAGCAAACAGGCTACCTGGAGCGTAAACATTGACCGGCGAGCACTTGATCAGGCGTGTCCTCCTCGTGCGCCCTGAGATAATCTCGTGTGTGTGCTCGGCGCAGGCCGAGTTACACGAGGCCACGGCTACGGGAGCCCGGGAACAAAGCAAAGACGGGGCCGGCGAAAAAAGAGCGGGGAGCTAGTCTAGCGCGAGGAGCAGATAGGAGCCGGCGCCGTCGGCAAAAAGAGGGATGGGCCGATTTGTAACGCCGGTAATTGCAAAAACGCCCCGATATATATCGCGCGCGGGGAGGATGATAAACGACTCCCTCTCTCTCTCTGTTTGTATTGTGGATTAAGTGCAATTTTCGCGCGGGCTTATCGCGCGACGGGATTGGCACGAGAGCCGGGAGATGATCGCCAAGGTTTCGAAAGTTTGGGCTTTATCGCCCCCGGCAGGCGGCCGATCGATACTCGGGCCATCCGCGGGGACTCGCCCCCTCCGCGAGGGTAATTAAACGTTCGCCCGATAAGAAAATCAATATGGACCCGATTCAATGCTTCAGGGACTCTTACTTTTACACCTGCAGCACCGGGCGCTTTGTTTTTCTTTTTTTTTTTTACATTCTCCGCCGTATAGCGAATAAAGCCCCTTTCGTTCTATAAAATACCGGAAATTCCGCATGAAAATCTCCCCCGACGAAACAATTAAATTAAATTCTTGATATCAGTATACTTAATATTAATGCGGGTTCCTTGTACCGTTATATAAGTCTTCAAAGCATATTTTACGTTGATCGATGAGTTTCTTGGACAAAAGGAGAGCTAAGTTTCAGAATACTCGAGACTTGATAGAGCGATTCATCCGCGAATATAAGATGAGAAAGAATTTCTATAAATTAATGTATTCTATTATTATCACTATACATCAGTATGATTATGTATCTGCGGGGTTATGACCGATTGTTTCGTGTGCTATTGTAAACTGCGTCTTTCATCAGGATTCAAACATTTATCTGCGCTTACAGCGTACGCAACGTTTGTCCAAACTTTTTTTCGCGGCGAGCTGTTCCCGTGAATCTCGAAAGGTATACGTGATTTTGTGAAAAATTGGAATTTTCCAATACAGTGTGTGTAAGCACAGGCGTGCGATGCGACGTTTGCCAATTTCCGATGGAACACATAGGTTATCCGAGAGATTGCCAAGGAGTGCTTGATGTTTGTCGCACGTAAACCGGTTTTGTTTTTATGCTTTTCTCGGGTCCAATCTCCTACTCCTTCCCCGGATTTTGAAGAGATTGTCAAGAGGTTTTTACGAGGCCCCTGATGCAAAAACACTGCGATTGAAGCTCGCCCTACAGTACTCCTCTCTCGTAATCGCAATCGCAGCGACTCCACGACAGGTGATTTCGGTCAAACGGATACTGTTGGAAAAATCGGTTGCTCTGCTAGGAAATCGACTTAATATCGGGAGCCGTCGCAAAGGCAGATATCCGCAATTAAGTGGTCACAGGCGAGCTACGAGTAAAGCCGAAATCCAAAGTTGGGAAAGGAGAGAAGGCGAGCAGTAAAACGGGAGGGCCGATCGCAGATAAGCGCCGGGAGTGCGTCACGTCCGGCGGCCGTATTTCACAAGGCGCGAGTGAAGGTATACCGGTCAAGAGAAAGGGATACGGCAACTTCTGGACGAGATAGATGATTATTGAGGCGGGGATTATCATTGTCATTGCACGATGGTCCGAAGCTACGTGCGTCAATGAAAAAGATGCAGATATTCGATCGCCGCGTTGTTGCACGGTGGCACACGTTTCGAGAAGCTACCGCCGCCACGTCTATAGATTGCCCCGTTCATTCCCTTGACCCGTTGTCACTGTGATCAGGAAATTGGCGGGACCAATGGTTGCGATCGACCCGACACGTATCTATGGAACCATCTCCCCTTGTTCAGTATAAATACTTATATTTAAATGATTCGTTACACTTATATAATGTTATACTGAGTTACTAATGTAACACAGTATTTCTTGAAAGCAACTTGGAGGAAAGTTGCAACGGCTCTATCAATGTTACGTTTATTATCGAAAAAACGTCTTCTCAAAGGATATTGAACGCTCGCGAACTTTGATCAAACGAAACAATCGTTGCTCCTGGTGCAGGAGTCAGGTAACGACCGACTCCCAAAAGTTTACGAGTGCCCCATGTATATTTCGGCCTCCCGTAGCTCAAGCTCCATATAAGGGCCAGCCAAACTTTGGACGTATCTACCCCCCACCGACACCGAATTCGTTAAACATCGCTCATATGAAACAAATGCGTCAGGACAGTTTCTCCCTCCCCCCCAACTTTGACAATATATTATTATCTCCAGAATTACTGATTTCTGATAATTTAATGTTTATCCTCTGTTTAGTTTGAAGAATAAAATACGTTTAAGCGCGCCAGTTGAACGGAAGTTCAACGCGCGCTCCTCTATATGTATCTGAAATACATTTTGAGAAGAATATTGACTGACGGAAAGCAGATAAGCCCGAGATTGCTCGGAATGCGCCAGTATATTTTCGCTCTCCCTCGGTCACTCTATTAAATGTCCAATTTATTTTCTCATATCGCACTCTTGCCAATGCCGATTCGGCAAGTTAAACAGATTACGGTGTTAATGTTCACATTGTTCTTGTAATTGACGGCCCTCTAAAGCACTAATCCCGACAAGTTACAACAATTGCACTTCCATAAGGCCTACGCCCGTACAATTAAATCCCGAGATTGACTAACAACTCCTAATATTTATTGCTAATTTATTACTAGATAAGGCTCGTTTGTATCATTTTTATCAACATTCGGATAGCTCTTGCTTTTCCGGAATTGCAGGCTCTTAATTATATTTAGCCTTATTTATTTTTACTTATTATTTATGCTTATATATTAATTTTATTTCTTTTATTGCGATGTTTTTTCGGAGGCACAATTGGATTGTTATTGGACAAATCGAGTGGCTTATTGCTATACATAGCGTCTCGATTGAATTTTTATGTTTTACGATTGTAAACCTTGACGGGAAATTCGGGCCCTCGAGATCCTAGCCCCTAATAAATATATCATATAACGTAACCTTTGTATTTCATTTACGGCATGTTGCTTTTACAAGGACTGCGTGCGTTTGGACCACCCGCGTCGACTGAAGGAAGCGGATCCATTCCCCAGAGCCACAAGATTGAAGGGACAAAGAAGGCCGGGTGATAAAGCGCGGCAGGCATTATCTCGACGGAGGAACAAGTTGGCGAAAGAGTCGTAAAAACGGGGAGGGGCGCGCGCACGGCCACCGGACAGCATATTGAGAATTCCGAGCGCGCGCGCGCGCCGCGGATTCCCTCGCTTCATTTCATCCACCAGAGAATTATCCAAAACGGGCTTTACGGCCGCCTCGTTTAAGCGCCGGCGCGGCGCGTCAAATACGCCATCTTTACTGCGCCCGAGACGCCACCCAACCGCCCCAATCTTGCGGGCGCCCAACGGGCGAAAAGCACTCGAGCTACCTTACGGGCGCCGATTGCGCGCCGCGCTTTTTGTCCAATTAACTAGGCGCGCGAAAGCCGACCGCCGCGGGGATTAAAGAGCTTGCCCGGGGCCTGAGGCGGCGGCTCTGCTCGACAAGCTAATTCCACCCTTCGCTTCCTGCGTAACTGCCTCGCTTTTTAGTAACTCGAGCCTCTTATCGCGCCCCGGGTCAGACTCCCGCTCTGAGCCACTATGCCGCGGCTACTTCCCTACTCTACATTTGTACAAGATGTATAACAATGAACTCCTCCCTCTCCTCCTGGACCTTTTCTTCGCTCCGCGGCGCCGCGCTGCTTCGTCCTTTTACAATTGACCTAATTTCACACGACCTTTGATTAATTATGCCTATTAGCGTAAAACGTACTCGTATCGATTTCCCACGGCACTGACTATGAATCGTAGAGCCGAAAACTAAATAGATGATTTACATACACGTTAAAATAATAATGACGATCAATTTCTTATTTTTTAAAATATTAACAATATTATATGAACATAAAATGTCATTTGAAGGAATACCAAAGATATTAATTATGAATTTATAAGAACATTATTATGAATATTATATTACTAATTTCAATGCTAAATTATTCTCTCCTTCATATAATTTACATACGAATCAATTAGTCCAATTGCCCAGAGATTCGAGAATAATTTTAAGAATTCTGACTTTTTAAAGACTTTACACTCGAGAATTAACATCAATTTTAACCCGGACAAAAAACCTGTACCATTCTTGTTGTAAGCTAATGCAATATAAAACAATTATAAATAATTTATGACAAAAAACAAATATAATGCATCTTAAAATTAATTCAAATCATTTATGATACTTTATTGTCCATTATGCGTAGGTAAGACATATTATTTGAACTAATTAATGTACCGATAAAATTTATGCATTCATTAATTAATTAATACAATATAATTAAATTAATATAACCTTTTATTAATAAATATATAAGTAATGTCAATGGTATCAAATATTTCATAAAATCCTACAAAGAAAATTTATAATGTGCAGAATGAATCCTGATAAAAACCTCGGTAAAAACTTTCAGGTTATAATCGTATGTTCATCATTAAAATTTCATACTATATCGATTTTTAGCATATTAAATTAAAATGATTGACATAAAAAGTATATAACATATCAGTAATATTGTTTGTAATAGTTTAATAATAAGCTAAAATGGTTTTTATTGCATTTATAGGTTAATACATTTGATATATTACCTGATTAACAGGTTATTAATTAAAAAAAGTTCATTTTTAACAGAGGATTATGATTTTATTATAATATGTATAAGCTTATTATAATTTATTACTTTATTTGATAATTAGCACTAAAACATAGAGCGTATAATTTGCTATTAGATTTCAAGGGTAGGAGTGCAAGACGAAACAATTCATTTTATATATACTATAGCAACACAATATACTGAACTATTACTTGAGGTACGCCACGCGGTCAGTGTCTTCATTGCCAAGGTTCATAAGACGCTAGGTGTAAGGCTGTGTTCGCACTATACATACGTACATAACGGCAACCACCGTCACCACGAGGAATCGAAGCAACCGCGCAAGTCGACCAAATCCCAATTTCTTGCCCCCGTACAACTCTCCCATGAAATGAGGGGGCGTGAGGAGGGGCAAGAGTCAGAAACCCGGTAACGAGACCCGATCGCCTGGATAAGGAGGCCCGACAATTTCACAGAGGTCGCAGCGACAACTTACGCTCGACCAATTACGGTCACTGGACGGAAATTGATCTCCTAGGTGGGGGCACCCAGTCGTCGTTACACGCAGCACTTTATTTTTCGCTCGCTTTACTACAGCGCACCCGTTGCGCTTTCAGCGCTCCGGCGTTTGCGGTTCGCTCGGGATTACTTTTTGGGTGATTTCGAAGCAATTTCTGCAACTGGGAGGGGAAATGTAATAGCAAAGTTTAATGTACCGATGTACGAAATAATGAGATTTTGGACAGTTACTGCTATTTTTTATGAAATAATGAAATTGAATCGATTACTAACGCACTATACTTTTATTTGATTATAATTTATATAAGACAAAACTAATTTAGATATCAGAAATTAAATTCTATATTACAATCGTCATTTTAGGAAAAGAAAATTACGCTCATGAACACATCACGTACTTATATACATATCTATTTTTAATGGACCCGGATCGTCTCGAAGATCGTGTAACCTACAATTATTCTGCCTTAAAGCTGCAAATATGTTTCCCCCTCTATACGCACAAATGACAAGGGTCCCCTTAAAGTAAAACATAAAATCTATTTACATATCTATTTCGTGCAACCGAGCGTGCGACACTTCGACAAGTACGATGTGAACGCTACCTACCTTGAAACTCTGGTCGCTCTTTTGTTGACATTAGCTGTACACTCCACACCAGTTGGTACGTTGAATTCGCGCCATTCTGTAAAGTCACCTTTTACCCGGCAGCCAAAATAGTTAAAATTTTCTGAAGCGTGTTTATTTACTTACATTCCAGAGAATGAGTCGCCATACATCCTTCATAATTACATATTTTGATGCTTATTACAATATTTTATAAATTTTAGCCTATATTTCAATTTATTTTCCACTCGATTAAGGTAATAGCTAAGTATATTATAATACAACAAAACTTCTTATCCCGATCTAAAGGAAAACGAATATTTGAATATAAAATCTGACGCATGTCAGAATAAGTAGCAGATACTTTAAATAATAATAAATTTCAAAAATAATCGATCCATCATTGCTTAAAATTAGATTTTCCTGGAAAATCTTATGAATAATAATGGTTTTACTGAATTCCAATACATTTATTTTATTTTATTTTTTTATCTACATCAAAATACTTCAAAATATTTACTAGTTGATTCTCGCGTGTGCGAAAATAGTATAGCCGTTAAAATTTGACGTTTAAAGCTTTCGTAACTGATCTGCTATCATTTTATCATAACGCCTATAAAACTATATTACAAAGTTAGTAAATCAATAACTATAAACTAATTTATTCTAATATAAAATTTCTAAAAATCAAGTAACTAATAATGAGTACGATTTTTCAGTACAGATACGTTTAAAAATTAAGTTTCTACTTTTTTTAAATATCTATAATCTTATAATATCATCTTTTTGTTTTCTGTTACAGTTACCCATAAGAAAGTAGCTATTACTGTTTTTTTTCTGTAAAAATACATCATATTTCTATTCTCAGCATTTGAATAAAACAAAAATTATAAAAATCTATTAGAGTTAATCTATTTAACATTGCTTGCAACTATATCTGAATTTTACGCTACGGAATAAGATCAACTTGTTAATTCTCTAATCTCATATTCCACTCTTTTCATCCTTTATCATCAAAGTCTTGATACACTAATCACGCGTAATCGAAAAGAAACAGCAGGAGTTTCTTGAGATTTCTTCAGTTGTTTAAGTTATTTTTGTGTGTGCCATCTAAAAGTGTCTAGTCAAAGAACTTTTTTAAACTATTATCTTTTCATAAGCTACATTGAATACAATTCCTATACTATAATAAAAAGTGAAAAATAAAAATACTTACTATAAACGTCTTCAATTTTAATTCACTCATATTTAGTATGCATAAAATATGAATAAAGATGGATTATAACAGTTTATCTCTTTTAATTATTAAAACGAATACATTAAAAATGTTTGACTTAAAATGATCAATGTTATTATTTTTATTATATTCAAAATTGTAAGTTTTCAAGAAATACTTCTTTTTGCATTTCATGTAATATATTTAAGAAAAAAGTAATTTAAGGAAAAAATTCGAGCAAAAATGTAAAATTAAAAAATTTCTCGCGTATTACTTTATATCATGGCTGAATGGAACGTTAGAAAAGTTTTTAAATGTTCTTAAGCATAAAGGAACAGTTTAAGTACTATCTCTTCTAATCATACCTCATTACATAGAAGCTATGTAAACCGCATAATTATAATGTAAGGGCGACCTCCATAACTTCAACTCTGGCGGTAATATTTTCAAAAATACCCACCTCTAAACAAGATAACCGCAGGAGCTCATGGCCATTACATAGAGGCAAAGCGTTGGTAATCTACTTCGGAAATTACACGAGACGAAAATTTTGAGAAACCCAGGGAGCGCACATTAAGGCCGCACAAGGGGCGGTGGATACCGCGGGGGTAGGGGAGGGCGCGGATCACCTTAAATCGCCCTAATCCAGGGGAGCCCCCACAAACCCGAGCTTCCGCGGACGGTCCGCTTTAAACGTGGGCGTAATTGGCACGGAGGCGAGGAGGGACTTTGCCGCGGGATGGGGCGGCGCGGGCGTAAGGAATGGCCCGGGGACGAGGGCCGGGGATCGACGACACGTACGCGCCTGTTTACCTGGGCCCCCCTATTTCCATGCGCCGGCACGTTTCTTTCCTGGAATCTCGAAGGAATAGTTCCGCGAGTTTGCACGAATTAAATTTGCTCCCGTACGTCGAGGTTACCGCGCCGAGATAAGGCTTTGCTAAGAAATATGCGGCGGCTCCTCGCCCTCTCCGCCGGACAATTGGGGCGCATTCGGGACCGGCCGCGCGCCGCTCCCGGCAGACGGGGAGCGCCTTTTTTTATCTGTCCTCGGCGCGCTACATTCAATGGGAAATAATTGGATTTTAAATACTACGATTTCACGGTTATAAGTGCGTAGCTCTTTCATACCCGCTCATTTTCCATTCAATCTGAAACTCGGCGTTATTTACAGACAAGCTACGGTATTAAAACTGATGAATTTCAGATTTCTTCGTCCGATTTATTCTGGTCGAGGCGTTTTAAAGGCGAGGGTCTATTTGTACTAAAGATTATTTGTTCGTTTATTTGATAAGATAATAATTGCACGTTCTACACGGCGGAACGTTATATTTTGCAGTTATCTATTCGCAGCAGCTCCTGCGCCCTGTAAAAATTATCTCCTAGCCGGTAATAATGAAACCTCTAAATGCGCCGTAAAAGTGAGAGAGCAGTCGAGGAAGGCGATATCGCTCGAATATATTTTGAGAGGCGCAATAATAAGCTATATACACGCGCAGGTCACGTGATTCCCGCAGCCACGGGGAATTTTTTTCCCGCGCCCTCTCATCCTTTGATGGCCGCGGGAGCGACAACAGGCGGCGTCGACGACCGAGCCGCCAAACTCCGCCTGCGCTCAATTAGCTTTATGAGGATCGATCCGCGCCCTTCCGCGACATTTAATTGCACGCATGCGCCGCGTCGGCTGACGTCGGCACTCGGTCTTATTATCGGGCGCCGGCGACGACGCCTTGTCAACCCTCCCTTCCCCCCCGAGCGCAGCCCATCCCCTCTTCTGCGGTCACCTACTCCCGCGCTCGCCGAAATTAATTGGGATAAGCGGCGCTTTGAGGTGCTCGCCAACTTTTCCACGGAGGCTTTCCCCTCTCCCCACCCCTCCCACCCCCCAACGTACCGCGACTCTTTGCGGCTCTCCCCTATTCGTAAAGTCGGGGGCACGCGCGTGCGCGCGTCAATCCAGAGTTGGGGGAAGACGGGCCGCGCGGGCATTAACTGCCTGTTTGGGAACGCGGCCGCGCGAATGACGGAGGAATCTGCATAACTGACGCGACGCTGTTTGAGAGAGCGCAAACTGCGTTTGAATTTAAATGAAATCGAATGCCTCTGTTTCCAAATGCGCTTGAAACTTCCTGATTATACAATTAAATAATGACAACTAATATAGCTTTAAGATCGAGGATAGATTCAGAGAAGATTATCAAGTCTTGTTAGGTATAACCGTTTATTCTTTTTATTATACTAATAACCTGCACGTGTAAAAGTTAATGTGAGATAAAAATAAAGTTGATAGAGGTTAAGTGGAACTAACAAGTCACTAAATTTCAATTCCTCTTACTTAATATGAAATAGCAAATGCGTTTAGTGAGTTAATAATGGAGAACTGAAAAAAGTCCTTCAGTTACCCCTTACAGTATTAAGAGGAACGCGCAAAGTGCGAGCGCAGTATAACTCGGTCCACTCTGGGCTATTGTCGCGAACGAAAACAGTAAAGATAGGAATAACGGCGGAATGTCGCTGTGGTGCAGGTAAATTAATAAACGGTGTCGGGGAAGGAGGAGAGAAAAAGCATCGAGGAATTTAATTGGGTCAGAGAGTTTTCGACCGGAGACCGACTCGGCCTTCCTCTCCATATTTTTTGCATCCGACCGAGTTTAATTGGAGTGGGAAGAGAGCGGGGCCGAGTCCTGATGCATGTACCTGCATACGTGACCGGCTGCTCATAAGCACGTACATGCATGTACTATAAATACGTACACGTGCAGGCCGAATGTACTGCATGCGGCGCAATTTGCACTGCGCACCTGATACTCGCATTTTAGTCCGAACCCCGTTGAGAAAAGACAAATCGCTTCGTTTCCTCTGAGCGCGTGAGAGAGTATAAGAAAATATTGCACTAGTGGGAAAAAGATTTTCGAAAAGGAATCGCAATACGTTTCTCGGCTACGATACTTTTTACTGCTTTTGTCGTATTGGAGAAAAATCACGTAGCTACAATGGGAATACTTCGGTCTCGTGAAATTTTAGAATCAATAGAGATATTGTTCGTTACACTTTATGAAAATATTTTTTTTATTTCCAATAGAATTGTAGCACCCTTATATCCGTGCGCAGACAAACGTATTTGTCGGCTCGAATTTCTTGAGCCTGTATCGAAAAAGGGCGATATTCTGTAATCGACTCGCTAAACTGATAGTTGCCTTTTCGTTAAAATTGTAGCTGCGTAAAAGAAAACGATTGAACCGCCCACGCAAAGGGAGACACAAAAAACCGAGTGATCCGTGGTCCTTTGGGAACGATGGAAGAGCCTCGGAGGCGGCGGTCAACGCTTTCAAATAATTGGTCGTCACGCTGAATCGGAGAAGGGACGGAGCGGACAAGCCGAAGGGAGGGTCGAGGCTACTGGACCCAGACGTATTTTGACCCTAACCTCAGCTGCGCACACCCGTCACCATTTTTTGTACAACTAGCCCTCGATTTTGCGCTCTTATTGGGTGGAAAATTGTTATTCGACTTCGTTAGCGGTCAGCCGCACACGCCTCCAGTTGAAAGAGAATCGACCGTATTTACGTGCAATTGATTCTGGGCAATAGCAACGGGTCGATATGGATGCGCAGCTCCTCTTTCGCGAGCAGCCAGTCGGCAAAATGCAGCTGAGAAGTGCATTTTCATGTGGTCAACTGTAAAACGGACGTTTACCCTATTTCTGGGTGCACCACCAGCACTTTTTTCCTCGCGCCCAGTCTGCGTATTTTCTAATACGATATTTTTACCTATACAGTTGGGATCAGTTAGATCCATCATAATACGATCTAAGATCAATTCATGTGCGTTACAATCAACAGTTAGAGTAGAAAGTATTGGAGTAATAGCTATAGAGTGACTATATCAATAGCTAAAAGCAGAAGTCACCAGCGGTTTTATCGAGGCAGCCTTACAACTAGATCGGAATTTCTTGGCACGAGGCACCCGTTGTTTTTATCAGAGTACGGAAGCCAAAGCCCTTGCAGAGCCGTTGGCACTTCGATGATGTCAGCCTGCGTGACTTATGGCCCAATCACGATTTCCAGCCATTCGTCTCCGCGTCTATTTGTCACGAATGAAAAATGTGGCCCGCGAGCGCACTTTATCCCTGAGCAATGTACAGCCTGCTAGAATTCTCATTTATGGAAGAAAACGCGCCGCCCGTCAACGCGCGGGACAATAATTTACATCCTCAGTGGCAAGATCGCGAGTCACTAAACCCCGTCTGCAAGTTCATTTACAGTTGACCCTTCCCTTTTTTCCCCCTCTGCGATTACTAGCTCTATCTGTCGACCTCTACTATCTCGAAGCAATCACTGTAAGCAATATCCATGGACCCTAACTGAAAAGGGCCAGGAAACGTATGAATTCATCTTGAGAAAGTCCCTCTGAATGACGTATCAAATAATTTTTTATTTGCAAGAAACGCAGACGCGTTGGAAGTCAACGCTTTTGGTTCTCCCTCGTCACGGACCAATGCGCATCCCCGGCTATTAGTAAAACAATTTCTCGCGACGCCACACGGCGAGAAAAAGAAGCAGAATAGGATCGATCTTCGTCACGAGATGCTGATCTTCATCCGCCTCCCATTAGACGCCGGACAGCGTTTCTTCCTGCCGCACCTCTTTTTGCTTCCACTGGATCGGGAAGTCTGAGTGAATTTATCGTTGCGGCAGAGAGCAAGGCTAATGCCATTGTTGTAAATTAGACGCGTTACAATGAGCCACACTCGGAGATAGGACGAGACGTGGATGCACCGACTGTGAGTCCGACTCCGTCATTTATCATTCAACAATGGTTGTGCACCGGAAAATGCATTGAAATAAATCGCTAAGCTCAGCCGCATATACGCCTGTGCACTCGTTTCCTGTCCCCTACGCTCTGTCCGCCTTCCTAATTGCAACGCTATCTCTTGACCACGATGGGATTCTGTGTGATTAATGCACTCGCGCATACCGTATCCATACCTAACATGAGGTAATGCAAATATTTGTACTAACATCCTGAAAAATTATGATTTTAAATATTCTAGATCATTTTTTCTCATACGTTATTACCATTACATATGAAATATTATGTTTCATTATGATTTTTATGGAAAATAATTCCAATCCTACTTTTATCTTTAACCTTTAAAAAAAATTTAATGTTAAAATTATCCTTTTTCGAAAGTAATATTTAATAATTTCAGATAATTGAAGATTTGATCAGTAACAAACTGCGTATAATTAATTAGGAACTGTAATTTTCGCTTGTACTTTAAAGTGGATTGCCAGTTAAGAAAACTTTGAGAACAGAATTTTTAGTAAATCATTGTAGAAAGAGACAGAGATAATGGATGAAGTCGGCAATGAAATAAAGAAGAAATAAAAAGCATGTCTTGAAGATTTCTCAAGGGTCGTAAGGAAAAAGTCACACAATAACTGTAAACTATAGAAGTTTCAAGAAAAACCCGTTAAAAAATAATTTTAAGTGAGAAAGAATGTGATTATATAAAAGTGTAATTTGGAGGAAATTTTTTTGCTCTCAACTGTTAACTGTTCGACTTAAAATATGTACATTAAACCGAGATTAGCAATTAAAGTTCAAATGTGAAAAATACCGAACATTTTTCACAAGGAAAAATTTTTTATCCAACGCCTTAAGCTCGTGTAACAATTATTAATCGATAATTCTTATCGTTCCGAAAAAAAAAATCATTGAACCAAAAAAAAACATCTCGCACGGTCACGTATATAGATGAACTATTCGCTCACAGAGCGTGTCGGAGATGGACAGCACAACAGGTAGCCTGACGGATCATCGCAGTTTTCTTTCGACTCATCAGTCCCGGTCCGTCGACGCTTTCGAGCGGCAGGCAACAAAGCGTATACGGGTGGGCCTTGTACACGCACCTATAGATTCCGAAGCGATGTGCATTACTATTCATGTTTTCATGAATTTTCATCGCGTTCGAGACAACAAACCATTGGTAGTTATTCGTTGAGCCCTTCCGCGCACCCCATCCAATTACTTAAACAAGATTTTTCTAGCCGCCAGTGAAAATTTTTTCGAGATCGCCGAATGTGTCTCATGCATATAACATGCACAACTTGCAAAAATCGTTTTTAAACGTGTTATTTGTGGACTTACTGTAGACATTTGGTATATTTTTAACATCACCTTCAGTGCACTCGAATCTTTAAAGGAATTGACTTAAGAAATGTCAAATGCATCAAGTGTTAAATTATTAGTGAGCAGAGAGTTTTAATCAAGTGCAAAATAATAAATAATATATAAAAAAGTTAATAGTGTTTCTTATCGGACTATGAAGAAATCAGAGCTTGTCAAGTTTAGAAGATCCGACATGAGGATGATTACTAGATCACTGATCGCACCACCGTGGTCGATAGACGACGACTAATGAACTAGTCTGGCTTACAATATAATGAATGATGAGTTTGCCATTATCTATTCCGCATAGACAATAAAAGGCAAAGGAATAATAGAACTAATAGAGCAGGGTGCCTCCAATCAAGTGTGAAACGTCATCAAGAAGAATTACAACATTTTAAAAGTCACATTTACCATTATTTTTCATATTACTTTAAGTTTTTAAAAAGTATATATTATTTTTTAATTTTTAAGAAAATATTTTAATATTTAATTAAATACTGTAATATATTCGAACTTTAATAATTGATTTCAAACCTCGTTTTAGTAATATTACAGCATAATTCTCCTCTTTTTTTTTATGCCTTTTCACTTTTCCACGGTAACTTCGATTGTTAGAAAGCGAGTATATGTTTTTATCTAGAATGACAAGAATCAGTAACAGATACCGATACAAGGAGAAAAAATTTTTGAAAAAACTACTATACTGACTAGTATAACACTAGAGTCGATTTGTCAAGACGAGAAAAATTATTAAAAATTGCAATTTTTTTGCTAATTTAAGTTAGTAATTAAAATAAAGTTTTAGTAATTTTTCTCTACTTGATGAGTCTTCTTACGTTATTATCCAGCTTAGTAATTTTTCTAAAAAAACTGTTTTCCATTTATATGCAATAAAATGGCTTTATACTGACAGATTTTGCTTATGAATGGTGATAGAGAGTCATTAGAATATGTAAAAATGTATCAGGATATGTTTTTACGGTTGGACAATAGCGAAAGGTATAACTTTATAAATTATTAATGGTCTTCAGTATGAGTACATACCTTGGTCTGTACACACTAGAAAGTGGGGATATGTTACTTATCAAATAGATAAACATGGACATATAAAGCTGCTACCATTGACCTTCTCAGAAATGGACTACAAATAAATAAAAATAAATATTCTATAAATTTTCTGCAGAAATCTTTGCAATTCAAAAATTTATTTACATTCTCTTTCTGTAGCCATTAAAAGCAATAATGCATTATCATTATGACTTGCAAGATTGCAAATGATCATACTTGAGATTAAAAAGTAAAATGAGACGAAAAATAACGAGTATATTTTCAATTTAATGAGCCACGCTCAGATTAATTGATTTCTCAGTCATTTTGAAAAATTGTATTTACTATATCTTTAAATTTCTTGAGGCATAAATTGCTCATTGTACTTAAATGAGCAATCTCATCCACTAAATAAAAAAAATAAATAATAATAGTTGATAACAATAGTATTTAGTCACAATTAAAAGATTAATGCTTCTAAAACTCTAAGCTCTAAAATTGATCTATCAGAGATTAACGCAAAATTCGATTATTCTGTTAACAGCTGTCGGAGGACCTGGGCTACGTGCTCTACTCGGCTCTGGGCAGCTTCTACATCCCCTCCTGTATCATGGTTTTCGTGTACATACGAATCTACTTCGCGGCAAAGGCGCGGGCACGGCGCGGCATCCGGAAGCCGCCAAGGCCACGGCCCACTATCCCGCCCCCCGAGTCCCCCAACGTCCGGCAGACGAGCTTCACGCAGACGGGGGTAACGACGGTGAGCATGCCAGGTTCAGGGGCACCCCGTAAGCCACCCGGTTCCGCTTTGGAGAACGTCGCGACGATCGAGAACCAGCCGGTTCAGATACCCATCGTCACCTGCGATTTTGCGAGCGACGTAAGCACATCTGAGGCCGACCCTACCAACAGCAACATACCCATGGAGGAGAAGGATACGCTCAAGGTACGTTTTTTCTCCTTTCCGCATTCTCTCTATTTATTAGTGCTCTCTAAAGTATTCTTTTAGACCAGAAGCTGCGATAACCGTTCTATCATCCAGGACTTTGTACATGCCTTCCAAATAAAATATGCGTTGTAAAAAATTTAATATGGACATAAAGTCAAATTATGAGAACAATATTCTAAGCATCCCATAATAAATAAAAATAATAAGGCAGGTATGTAGGTCACAAACGAGAAAAGTCACAAAAATTTAATAATTAGTTTTTATAAAGTATAACCACCATAAATCGATACTTGACCAATACCAAAGTCGTAATTAAAACATTTTCTCATGCCTAAACACAAACTTTTACTTAACGATTTATCTCCATTAATGATCTCCAGTCAAAAATCATTAAAGAGTGGCGCAGTTTCCTTCTTTCAAAATTCATTACTTTAAATTGTAAATATATTACCACTCAATTTCTTATTAATATTGATTATTAATATTCTTTCTCATGTAGTGGTGAAATAATATCATTTTTTACACTATAATTATGGAGTAATTTCAATCACGTAAATTAAAAAAAAACATTTAATCTTGAAATCGATTCAAGATACAATTGATTTAATGACAACTGTTAAATGATGAAACTGAAATCTCGACATTCTCTTCATTATTGGATACATGAAATAAAATTGCCGAATAATTCACTGGAAAGAGTGAAAAACATAATTTCTTTTTTTATTAAATGACCGACTTTGCATGCGTATAGGTTCAAAAGCATTATAACAAAGAATTTTTTATGTGCTTCTATCTTTTCATCGAAACATCCAATTCGCTAAAAGCTCGAATGCTATTGTTTATTCAATGATTCCTGTACCCGCAGATAATAAATCTGCATGCAAAATATAAATATGTATAAGACAAAGTTTGTAATCTCATGACCTGATTATATCCTGCGAAATGAGGTCTAATTTTCAAAATATAATTAAAAATGGCAAATAACATTAATCGATAACAGAATTAATTTGTCAAAGTTCTTTCAACTTGTATTTTATGATAACGATGATGATTCAATTTTTATTATGTTATTGTTTTTTATACTTTCTTAATAAATTCTTTAATTAATTGCTTTATGACGTAAATGTTACTTTAATTTATTAATGAAAGCATTGAACGTCCAACTATTTAAATCGTTCAGATCTTGTAAAAATATACAATTAAAACAATCATGAGTTAATAGGATCGAACCCCGAGTAAAAAAGTTAGGAGTGTCCTACAGACTAGCTGGACGCGGATTTGCCGCGGCTAAATACTAGCCAGAGCTGCGGTGCACCGAAGCTCAGCAGCGACATTATTTGGCGAGGGTGAGCAAGGCGAATCCGAGCTCGGCCGAACCGCGGAGAGGCTCTGCGGCTGAAATTGGGGTGCCGCGAGCGGCTGCAGCGCCAGTCGAAACTGAGAGACGAGACGAGAGATCGGGGGAGAGGCGCGCTGAAGTAGCGCTCATCTAGTTTTATCTCGATTCGACCTGTAATCCTGCTGTTCCCTATAATGACCTGACTGAACAGGACCTCACTAGTCGCAGAACTTGATGGGGTAAAAATGAAATTGAAAGGACGTACTGAAACATACTGGTTCATACTTTGTAATATAAAGTAATTTTTGTAATGATTACTTGAGAGTTCAATGTAGTAGGAAAATATGAAACTTTAATGATTTTGTAATAATTTAATTTTAATCCAACTATAATCTTATCTGACTTTGATCATCTGATAAATATTAAATTAAATTACCCCAAAAGGGTTATATAATATATACTACCGTATATGTAGACTTTTCCGCACGTCGTAATTCCTATGGCAGTTTTTAATAAACACATTAAGGTTTCTAGTATACATTCCATAGAAAATATATAATGTAATCTGTTTTTCTATGACCTTGTCACAAAAGTTTAAAAGTTGTAACACAAGCGCTTGTTTTTATAGACACTTGATACATGACTCTACGATATATATTTAACTTTACAGAGAAATATCTGAACTTTATGATTATTAAGTTCCCTAAAACTTTACTGTGTGTAAATTATACGGAACTTCTACCGTACAGTGCAGATTTTTGAAGACTTATTTTTTACGACTGATAGTCCGTTATGATCAAAGTCATTTTTTAAATATTAAAATAACTTTATTTGAAATTGACTTAAATATAATAATTATGATCAAACATTATATTATTCAATACTATAAAATCGCGAATTAATATGCCGAAATCAAAATACAATAGAATTTAGCGTGCGTCCTACCATCGTAAACAGAATGAGGCGATCAGCGACGATTTCAAAGTACGCGGAAATAATAAAATAAACATGTTCCGATAGTTTATTTAAAAGCCTATCGTCATTTTTATGTGTTTTAAATATACCTGTGAAATAAATAAATAGCTTTTGATTTTTTCTAAAATTAGTAAGAAATCTTTGAAAATTACTGTAGAAATGATTTTTGTAGATAAATGAACATTACATCAAATAGAGAGAATTAAAATTATAACTTGTGTAGCTTAATATTTTGATTAACTTTAATGCATGTAATATCGAAGTTATACTGCATTTTCATTAGATTTTAGGAATCATCGTAAGATATAGTTTATTTGGTCATATATTTTATCTTAAAATTAATGAAACCGCAATCGATTCAGAACAGCATACATAGAACCTTTCCTTAATAGAAAAATCTGCGATAATAATATTTGAACGTGACTTATTGCCGAGCAGACTGCAATAAAACAGTTACTCGATCAGAACGTCAACGGAAAATAAACAGGAGCGAGCTTCCTTGACTCTTTGAGAAATACATAAATATATATAGAAGAGAGACAATTTCCGGTAAAGAGATCGATATAACTTGCAGCCTTTGTTGTTATATACACAACCGATCCTGAAATTTTCCCAAGGCAGACGTACACATACGTCGTGCATCCAACGAAAAATGTATCACTGGTCTCAAGCGATTATTCAACCAGCGATCGCTCGAAAAAGCGTGAATTCTACGATTCTTCCGATCCATCAATGCAACTCATATCCTACGTCCGACAAACGAACAAAGACGGGACGTACATTTCCCGCTCACTCGATTCTCCCCTCGGACGACTCCTCGTGGCGAACGCCCCGCAGGTTTTATGCACCCGGTCCGTCTTATATCAGATCATATGATGAAAAATGAGAAAATTGTGGAATTTCTTCAGTATTATAATCGTATATAAGCTTTTAGTATTTGCATTTGTACACTTTTGAAACGGTAGACAAATATTTACATATATAATAGGACCATATTAACATTTTGACACGTATAGTCTCTTTTTAAATAATTGCAGTATTACTTGATTTCAAAATATAATGCAAAGCATTAAAATTAAATATTTAATCAAAAAAGTTACCTTTTGCTAAAAAGAATAATTACTACTTTGAGGGCGGGAAAATGTGTGTTTCTTGCAGAAGATGTTGTTCCTGAGTGCCTTCTCTTGCACTTGAGAGAATCGAGGGTTGTGTATAAACTTTAGAGTTTCACTAGAAAGTTGGATGAATCACGCCACTTGTGCATTTCATTCACTTAGCTAAAATATATTCAAGGATGCACTAAAAAAGAAAGCTAAAAGATCTAAAGGATCTAACTTCGTACAATTATGATGCTACTAAAGTCTCGTCAATTCCTGTACTGAAAACCGAATCAGATAACCGGGCAAAATAAGGTCGTAAAGTGCTTTCGTTTCCCGAATTTCGTATTAAACCCTTAAATTCACTTACGTCCAGGGGACTCATTCTTCTCTTGCGTGCTTCTGACGACGGTCACGTATGACACTGCTGCAGAGGTGTCGTTCGGATCTAGAATAGGTCTCGTGGGTCCCTCGTCATGCGACTGCGTTGGGTCAAAGCCGAGGCCAAGCATTTACGAGCACTTGAAGCATTCCAAGCGTGTAAACGGATTATTAGATCTGTAAAAAATTGATATGCGATTTTACACTCACAGTAAACAATGAAAGGAGCCTAGAGGCAAAGGGATGGGAAGCAATGAGCATCATCCGGCCAACGGGTGGACTGTCTGCGGAGTCTTTTACCCCTCTTATATCTCTATGCAGTACGTGTTCACGAAGCTTGCGTGTATGTACGCGCAGCGAAATGTGCAGTTTGCCTATATCTATCGGAGAAAGCTTTTATGCCGTGTGCAATACCCGCTAGCTGAACTTTATGATGCGCGCACACGTACCTGCGCACGCGAGCGCTCATGCTCTGTCTTTAAGCGCACTGATATAAATTACTCCCACTCACGGCTCAGAATTCAAAACATATTTCCCAGTAGATTGGAGCGGATAAAAATCGAAATGAATTAAGCCAATTAAATATAAATCTTTAAAATATAAATATCTTGAAACAATATATCTTCTACAGTAAACGGATTGTGAGTTGGAATATCATATAAATTAATTGTGCCTATCTATGTTACTAGCTTGATTTCAAAAAAAAACTTTTTTTTTACATTTTAACCCATTAAATATTTTGAGTCCAAATAAAAAATATACTGATGCATCGGAATAAAACGAGTCTACAAGTCTAGGTCTTCTTCAACTGAATATCTTCTACCTTTTTAGTTAAAACGATCTAATTTCTTAAAAACAATCAATTTTTCACTGCTGGCAGTTTTAAAGTACAGAAGAGAGGCAATAATCTTGCCTAATACAACAACACTTAATCCAACTATGGGTTTAAAAATTTTTTATTTATTAGCCAATTTCAAAACTATCGCTTAAAAATTAAAAAAAATCAATAATCGTTATATTTTTTGTCACTGATAGATTGTTTGTAACTGGTATATCCTGTAAGTACGAATGTTAAATTTATTTTATTTATTTTCAGCTATTTTTTTAAATTGCTGAAATTAAAAAATAAATTATTTAAAATTTAGTCATTAATAAAAATCTAATGTTCACATGAAACTATAAATTTATACGATTTCAATTAATACTAATATTAGCAAGTGTGTTCACATATGTCTCTTTAATCCTCTTTTGTCTCTATTCCCATGATTAAACCTAAATTATCAATCGGTAGACACTTGGATTTGGTAGATTTCTCGTTCACTGTGACAGCCGATGATCCTGAAAATAAATTTACGATGACACTTAGTCATGTGCCTATACAATCGCCCAACAGTTTTTTGTTTGCACGTTTTACTACGTATAGCGTACTTAAAAAGTGACATTAAAGTTTCAGCAGAACGCGAGATAGCTGCGATGCGCACCTGCACTCGAGCCTGAATATTTCAAAAGGGCATTCAAATTCCAATCGTTCATTATAGCAGCCATGTGGATCGAGTAAAAATGTGAGCGTTTTATAAACCGCCACCTGTTTTTGTTCTACTAGAACGTAGGTGTTCGATCGGTTACACGCCGTGTTTACGCATGTGCAATGCAATGGCCTGGGTTAATGCCTTTTTTGAGATATACTCTGTATTTTATGATGCAATTTGCGGGTCTGCAAACAATTGCTCATTTCGGTATGAGATTCCCTTTTAGGAGCAATATGGAATAAATCGATTCTTAATTATGGCTATCAACTTTTATCGACAAAGAAAAATGTATCATTCTTTTTCAGTTTTAATTAGAATTGTATGCATAATTAAAGCTTTTTATAACTTTTCATTTTTAAACTGCTCATTTTTTACAGTATTTAAAAGTAAATTGGGTAATAATGTTAAAAAAAATTGATAAATCCAAATTTGAAATACTACTTGATAACTCTTGAACTGTGATAGCTTTCTTTTCACTGTAGTTATATTACATTGGTTCTTTTGAATTCATATAAGTTTCTTCACTTCTACAATTTTCAATCGCATCTATTTAATTTATCACATATTTTGAATTTTTTTTAATTTATTTGACGATCTATGTTTTATACAACTTGATATGACATTTTACAAATCTATTATTTGGTGAGATTTGTGAATGAAGTAAGATCTTAATATTTACGCACGAAAAATAAATATTTATATGATATAAATTAATTTTATACATTAATCTTATATGTAATAAATACAAGTACACAATCTACAGAAACAATGTTGTCTTAAAAAAAAAATATAAATTCTCTATAGCAATGACGTCTTACTGTCGAGGACTTGAAAATCTACAGCGATCGATTTTTTGATCGAATCGTCGGCTCAAAATTGGAGCTTCAAGCATTTTAGAAAATGAGGGTCGGGTGAATCCTGCAATATAGATTTAAGAAAATTGAATGCCTGCAACGAGATAATGATAAAACTAAAATAAATAAAAATAAAAATACCGATATGGATTAATGCAAAAGAATGAAATTAATTATGTAGAAAGCGAAAGCAGAGGATTTTTATTTTCTAAATAAATTTATCCTTAAAAATCTGTTCGTGTAATAATTGTGATATCTTTAAAAATAGTGTGTTAGTGCAACAGAAATGATGCATCATGAAAAAGGGATATTTTTCAAAACATTTGTAGTAATAAAATGCAGTTACAAATATTGTATCCCCTTACTAAGGCATAATTTATGTTATTGAGTAAAATAAACAAAAAATAAATATTATAGTGATTTTTACTATAACTGAAACGTATAATTCCTACTTTATTTTAAAGTAATGAAAAAATACAGATTCTTTACAACCAGGGCTGCATTGGATGCCATCAAAGAGTCTTCGTAGTTTTATGTATCTCAAAAAAGCTAAAGGAATCTCGCACGCTTTTTTATGGCGACAGGTACTTGCTCGGCTTTTCGAATTTCTCCGACGAAGAGAGATTTTCGACACGAAGGTCTTGGTAGTACCTAAACTACCAGATAGCAATCAATACGATTGAATCAACTTTTTATGATATTATTATCTTTTATGTTATTATTTCATTAGTTATTATTACATTACTTATCTCAATTTAATTGATGGATATATACATGTAATTTATGATGATATATATTACATTACGCCATTTAAAACATTTTTACTTTTGAATAGCGAAGTAAAAACACGAAGTACGCATGCTCAGTAACTACATTGCAATTTTACTGGAAATCAGCTCGAATCAGGAAATCGAATAAAAAAAGACTGAGCTTTGTAAAAACTGTTACCTTGTCCGTACACATTGTACATAACGGCTTCGAAACCACACATCTGCTAGTAGGTGAAATTGAAATTCGATTGTAGATCCAATTCGAAAAATTTCCTTTCGTTGACGTAAACAGTGACCTTAATAAGATGCCTGCAACGAACGCGGCTAAATACAGGAGATCCGCATCGAGATTGGGACTTGGCAGCAATCTTCATCACAGGCAGTTGCTCCATCGACCGTTAAAATCACGGTGGCGAAACTTTAACGCCGGTGACAGTCCACGAACGACAATTCTTGAGGATTTTCTTTAGGGCCATTGCGCAAGCAATTACGTTTCTGCGCTTAGAACGTAATAATCAGTTCCTTCACATCAATGGTCATCAAACCGGAATCTTTACCTACTTCCGGTTGTTTCAAATCTTCTACTCAGCTGCCAATACTGGTAGATCACATCTCCTCTTGCTAGACAAGCGATAAGATTATCGCTTTGTTGAAGCTAGTTACTTTTAAATTCGGATAAAAATGAGAGAGCAAATCAAACTACGAAAAACTTGCAATTTATTACAAAAACAACTTGTGAAAACATTTGATTTTACCTCAAAATTACAACTTTCGACTATTTAAAAACATTATGGCTTCGGCGAGAGATACGGTAGTTGTTCATTATACTGTGATTATACCGAGAACTCAAGCTAAGTTTTATCTAGAATAAGTAAAATGCAGTAAGTAGCTACGGATTTTCTGAGAGAGTAAATTGAAGTCTCAGTGTGGAATGCTCTCTTGACAAAGTGATCGAATGTAGATCAAATAGAGAAGCGATAACCGTGATACCGGGACCGGGAAAGCCGTGTCGTTGGGATAATTAAGCGGTGATTAAAAAGCCACTTGCTCTTATCCTAATGCAATCGTCAGAAAGTGAGGTCCCCGACCCCGTGTAGATTAAAACAAGTGCCGGGTAATTGGCGATGCGACCGCGTAACGAGCGTGCGACAGACTCAACTCGAGACACGAGGTGCAAGAAGAAGATCCGTGATTTTTATTGGAGGCGCAGCGTCGGCGCGTCGCGGTTCGCGGGACCCTTTGACCCGCGATAAGACTGGGGGAATGGAATCCATTAGGTGGGCGCTGCTCGACAGTGCCATTATCCCGTAATGGGATCGCGGGCGCGGGACGGGGGAGGGTATAGGGGGCGAGCCTTGGACCTAATTACCACTTAGACACGCCCCCTCCTCCTTGAATCTGCATCACCACTATTTCCTCGGCCCCTTTGTCCCCGCGCAGGCCAGACGTCGCGCGAGAGCCGCTTTCTTATTAGAGCACCCCGTGGAGCATCGGAGCCGAATCCGGCTTCCTGCCCCTGGCGCGACGGCGCGGGTGCTCCATTTTCCGGCACGCCCCCTACCCCCCGAACGCCGCTTATGTTGCGCGATAAATTCCACGGGCAAGCACCACCGAGGCTCTAAGCTGCCTCCGCGGGGAGGTCTTTCCTTTTTCCCGCTCCTTCTGCCCCCTTTCGCCTATGCCAATGTAGGCTTCCCTTGGGCATTATCCTTTTTTCTCTCGGCCCGACCACTGCCTACGTAATTTCCGCTTAAATTATGGACAATGCTGCAACGTGGTAGTCACGTCGAAAGTGATAGTCGCGACTTGGCCCTCTGGGAAGTGCGTGCAGTCGCTAAGAGAGGAAAGAGGGACGGGGCGCAAGAGGAGACGAGGTCGGCCCTCGTTAGAAGCGGTAATGCTTGTATGATGGTAGCTAATTAAGATAGACGCTCTGAATTTATTAGGCCACTATTTATTGCACGTTATTTATGTTGACTTTGTCTCTGTTTATTCAGACTCGCGTTACATTATTAACATGTGGGAGTGGGAGGATTATTTTGGCGCTTCGAGTGATTGCCTGCTTATTGGTAGATGGTATATCTAATGTGCTATTTCAACGAATATGTATATGCATATTACGTCCTATGAAATTATAATTAACGCCAACTATATCGATCAGCGCATCTGTTATTTAAATAAGACTAATGATATTCAAATGAACAATTTACTTTGAATTAAAAGTTGTCCCAAAAAATATTGAAGAAATTTATCCGTACTGTAAATAGAAATGTTAGTGAACTCAATCGCGATGAACTTGAGCTATAATTATCCCAGGTTTCCATTGAGTTTTCGATGCTTTGTTTGATCTACGCATACACTAATATCGGGACTTGTATGCGTACTAAGACTACTGAGCAAACTCGAAACCCTCAATGGAGTCGATATATCTGCTGACAGAACTGTCCAAACATATAACAGTTATTTTATGAACTTGTGACATTTAGTATGTTAAATATATCCTACGCAGTCATTTAATTTTTTCTCTAAACCTTTCAATTCCAATAAATATCAAGAGTAATGATTATGCTAATATTGTATATAAAATTATTGTAAATTCTTATCTAATCAGTAGGTTTCTTGTTTTTTTGGCAGGTGAGCGTACCAATGCCGTTGCAGAAGTCGAACCTGAAGACAACACTGTCAGTGAACGGCGAGGGCCAGTCAGGCGGGCAGGGCGTGCCGATGCGGTGTCGCGCTCCAAGCGTCGGTATTGACGTGGACATGGTCTCGGAGCTGGATCCCTCCTCTTCGGATAGCGGAGTGGTATCGCGGTGCGCGGTGGTGAAGCCCCTCAAACTGCGTTTCTGTAAGCCTATCTTCGGGCGCAAGGCCGTAGAGAAAATGCGTCAGCAGCAACACCACCAGCACCATCAACACGAGCACGAAGATCGGCAGCAGCGTGAGACCCAAGTGGAGAGCAAGCCTCAAAAACCCCGGGACCCCGAACGCGAGAAGCGCCGCCTTGCCCGGAAGAAGGAGAAACGGGCGACCCTCATCCTCGGGCTGATCATGGGCAGCTTCATCGCTTGCTGGTTGCCCTTCTTCTTCCTCTACATCGTTAAGCCCCTTTTCCCGACTCTCGCGATCCCCGAGCAGGCCTTCGCCATTGCCTTCTGGCTTGGCTACATGAACTCGGCCCTCAACCCCGTCATCTACACCGTCTTCAACAAGGATTTCAGACGGGCCTTCCGCAGGATCCTCTTCAAATGAGCGGTCCTGGACGTCCAGTCGATTCGACTCCTCTTTCGCGTGGCGAGACGAGGCTCCGACCACTGCCGCGGTAAGTAACTCCGCGCCTATTCTGGAACTCTCCGTGCTTATGCCGCTGCGTAAGGACTTTGAGTTCTAAAGGGCTTTTCCGCTCAGCGCCTAATCAAAAAACTTGCCTGCGCACTTTTTGAACGACTTTCAAAACTGACCCAATAAAAAAACTTGCGCGCTAAACGAACCGTTGCAGTAAGTCGGCTTTCCAAACTTTTAACTCTCTTCCCTATGCTAATCGACTCTAGATTGATTCAGCTTGTCGGACATTATTATTTATTTTTTTCTAAATGCAGTACGATGCATTAACGATTTGAGTAAAAATGGAGTATTAATAGTCCGCGTGGATCCATAGGCCATATACGATTACAAATATCGCTTATATCTTCACGTAATACAAGACGCAAAAGCATGAGTATTGTCGACCCCAAGAGAAGAGGTAATCATTTTACACAATAGGAACCTCATCTCATTGTACTATTATGAAGTTACTAGCTGGCCTACATAATTACATCGCAGATAATTAGGTAGCTCGTATTGCTCGTAAGATTTCATCCAATGGATTTAGCTTGTTGAGAATCGATAAATTGATTGCATAATGTATAAATCGATTGCATAACCAATTGTTTAATTTTGCACATGGCAAAGTGAATTAATTAACCGGTTTCCCTTCCCCAGACAGATGACTCCAATCGCAAGAGCATCTGAGGTCGCCCAGGGAGAAAAACCCTCGCCAGCCGCCAGTAGTGATGGTGCATGCAGCCAAGGCTTCTCCACCCTCCGCAGGATGAGTACCGAGCGAGGCCGCCGAGAGCCGTCCGTCGTTCCCTCTGACGATCCCCTCCGAGGACGTCTTCCAAGCGGCGAGGCCGGACTCGCGTTACTCTTGTCTCCTGGAGGTTGAGCAAACCAAACCGGCCGAGGAAAAGGCTTCTTCAGGGGTTGGGAACTCGCAGATGCTGGTGGGGATAGCTCCCGAGCCGAGGTGTCTGCGCGTCACTCCATAGGGAATCGACGGCAGAGCCACGTAAGAGACAGCGCGACGACTCGTCGTAAGCGACTTCAAAGCACATCGAAATTTATCGTAGTCCTTTGCTTGTAAAGTATTACAATGTACATTACTATTTAAGTTGCGAGGCGCATAAGCTGGGAAACAATATACATATAAATAAGAATATAAATATATAAATATTTATGCGAATATTCATCGAGCGAGTGCAGGCGTCGTATTTTCTTATAAGGACGTTGTTTCTAACTTTGAATTTATTCTAAAACTACCTTCACTCTTGGATTTCTCGAATAAACGATGAAAAAAATCTTAGGTTCGCGTGGGTGACAAAAAAAAACATAGTCAAAGACGATTTCTTAAGTGGATATTTCAAAATAGGATATAATATAATTAAATGTAACGAACTAATCTTAACCGAGAAAAGAATAAATAGGACGTTGCATAATTTAAATACTCTGGACCAATCTTAGGGATATGTTCACATATGTTTCAGCTTCTAAATGATCGCAGACATCCTAATGTTTAAGATGCAACACCCTACACTAAGTCGAGTTGTATAAGATACACAAGAAAACGTCAGTTAGTTGACGAGAGCGCGATTGGTTTTTTGACGATTTTTTAAATTGACTGTGTTTCCGAGATTCTTTAGCAAGCGATACACGAGCTGAAGTGCAAGTAGGGAGGAAACGGCGTCGCCTCGTTCGATATCGTTGATTTAAAGATGGAGCATATGTCATAAGGAGCGCAGGGGAGACGATCGCGATGTGGGAAGGTAACCTTGAAACGGCTCGACCACGTTAACTATTGATTTCATTAATGTCATCTAACAAACACAACAGTCTTCTAAGCTCTGAAAATCTTGTGATACTTTTGTAACCTATAGGTAAACTAGTTTGTCATGGCGAGTAGCGCGCACGGGGCGACCATTTTGTCAAGGACTGCCGAAGGCGCTAATGGCGGCCGAATGGAAAAAGAAACCATGCAGGAGAGGACGTTAGTGTCTCAGCCGGTACGAGCCCCGGGGAAGTCCCGAGGACTGGCAGGACGAGTCGCGGAAAAGTCCCGGGGCCGCGGTGGTGGCTGGTATCGCGATGACCCTCGACCCCCGGCCCCAAGCCCACTTGAATATTCACGCAATCGCCGCGCGCGGCCGTGATGAATATTTAGCGAGGCGGTATAATACGCGCAGCTCCTTGGCCCCGCTGACCCGGAAGGGGCCGGGGGCCGGGGCTGTGGCGCCGTTGCGTCGCGACCCTCCGCCGACGCGGGCGTCTTCCCCAGGTTCGATCCGCCCCCAACACCGCGTCTCCTGGCTCGCATTCGAGCCAGCAGCTGGCTGAAGCTGACCGATGGCGCGATGTTGCTGGACACGTACCTACCTGTATGGATCCTTTGCTGCTCCGGCCCGATTACGCACGGCGGCTCGCCGGGATTTTTTATTGTTCGACACCCCGGATTCCATCCAATAATGCGCGCGCGTTCGCCCACGCTCCTCGCGACTACGCGCATAAAGTTCATTGAAATTTATCCAAATGAT
The DNA here is from genome assembly GCA_018906755.1 of Sycophaga agraensis. NCBI lineage: Eukaryota > Metazoa > Arthropoda > Insecta > Hymenoptera > Pteromalidae > Sycophaga > Sycophaga agraensis. Next base: position 4,432,623 of record JACCIE010000006.1, on the reverse strand, counting down.
TATACGCTGTTTGTTATTCAAAGTTCTATTTGCATTATACCCTAGTGGCTGCTCAAACGGCAACTCATGAATGTTTTATATACGCGATGCGCATACGTATCGCCTGTACAAGGTAGGAAAAAATGGAATAGAAGAGTTTACGCGCTCATCTTCCACTTTATGGTACACGCATGAATACGCGATCGCCTATTGAGAGATACTATGTATAAAGAGTTGACGAAATTAAATCTATAAAGTACGTTATATCAAGGATAGCAATGAAAACCACGCGTCTCCAAAAAGAGATGATTTTGATCCGCAGCTTCGTGGGCGTCGAAGAACTGGCAAGATACAACTAGACGAGCGCACGAAGTAGTCAAATGTCTTGCTCTTGCTTACAATTGAAAGAAAAGTTGCGTTAAAGTTCGATCTCGAATTTTCAAGAAAATTCGTGATTAGATCACAGTTGTTACTAAGCTTGGGCTAAAACCGCAAAAGTTATTTAGATTTTTCGATTGGAAGATATAAACAAATTAAAATCTTTAAGGTAACTGTTTTTTAGCGCTAACATAGGCTAAACCAGACTGAAACTTCAATTTTAATAAAAACCGTTCTCGTGCGGAATTAGCGTTTATCTCCGGACCGAGTCGGAAGCTTGCAATATCGCCAATCCTCCACGCCCACGAATAGCCGTCAGTCTGTAAGCGTGTATAAATGTAAAGTAGGAGAAAAGGTGGTACAGACCGGCCCCCGCGACAGGCGGACAACGCAAGACAGCGCCCCCTATATTTTCTCATCCCTCGAACGGCCACTCGAGAAACTCATCCGGGCCCGTGCATTATGCAGAGGCCTCCCGACTCGGTTCCCCGCTTCCCCGCCTCTCCATTTTAGCCCGGCGCCTCCCTCCGCGTGCTTCCGGTCCTTCGAGATCTTCTGGATTGCTGAAAACCCTTACTTCCGCGGTCCCCGCCCCCCGGACCCAAGGACGTTTAATTATTTCCGCATCCCGATGACGGCTGCCGAGTGCGCGATTCCAACGCCGCCCTAGTCTCATCCTTATAGTGAAATATTGCCGTGTTCCAGCGCGACTGATCGAACAATTAGGACTGCGAGATTGGCACGGACCGTGGTAATCATGATCTAACTTTTTCATTACGCCCATTTTCTGCCTATAAGTTTTTTATCGGGAGACACTCGTGAAAGATCGCATCGGAACGCCGCGTGTGTATTAATTAACTGTTTAGAGCGCCATTCCCCTGAATCGATACAATCTACTTGCTTTTTATCCAAAGTTGACTCGAAAGAATCATTTAGTAATTTGAAAATTGTTGACAATCTCGCACAGGAAACTCGCGGTCCAGTGTAGCAAAGCACATTGCAAGGAGTTAACTCGTAGTCTGATTTTTCACGGGAACCGAAAGAAAAATATTTTTAATCCTTAATATCTTTTCAAAAACTTAGTTAACACCGAATAATAGATCAGTATTCCGCGAGTCGCCCTTATTCAATTTTTAATTTATGATTCAATCTTCTTATCTCGTGAGAAACGCAACAAGAATCAATATCGTTGAACATTTTTTCCACAAATTTTGCCAATATTTTATACTCTGGCATCCAATTGATCTCAAGTGTCTTAAAAGGTGATTTAAAGTAGCATTCGATCCTCGTAAGCGAAACTCTAACACTAGCAACGTACGATCGAACTTTGCGATCATAATTGTATTTTGAGTCTTCCGGGATGAGAAATAACTTGGAGGAAGTCCTAAAAAATCGAGCGATACTTCAAAATTAACGCCCACACTTTACGATTCGGGAAATTTTGTCGCTCGCAGACTACGAGAATAGCGAGACAGCGAGTAAAAAGCGAGACAACACAAGAGAAAAAAAACGGAATAACTGTCAAACACAACCTTGTCATTTATGGGATGAGAAATTTGTTTATGTCGCTAGGACTCACTTTCAGACGTAGAAACAGGATATAACGACAATCCGCTCCACTGCACACGCACGTACGCCCTCGTGCGCTCGTACGCCCTCATGCGCTCGTGTGCAGACACCGAGGCTAGAAAGCTGCGCTCGCACGATAAGGGGGCGAAGGCAATATCGGATGCATGGCAAGAATGTCGGTGGAACTGGACTTGCAAGTCACGAGATTTGCATTCAGCTAGTGGCCGTGCCGAGACAGTCATTATATAAATATTACTCTAAAAGTCACTGACAAATAAGATAAACAAAAATGTTTCCTAATAAATAAGATGTATAAGCGAACGCGGGCGTGTGTACATAAAATAGCAACCAAAGAAGGCAAAAACTATATATACAAATAAATATGTAATACATGAAATGTCGACCGTGCGTTGATCACACGAGTAAATACCGAAATTATTAGATACATTACATAAATATATAATAACTTGTAATTGTAATAATAATAATATTAATTATAATATATTAATAATAATACGGTGGATTCCAAATTCATATACATACGATACAGGTATATTTAAGGAACATTTATTAAGAAAAATTGCAATGTATCAAATATACAACATTAAAACATCGATATCTTATACATATGCATTTAGAAAATAATGTATATTTACAGTACATAACCGCGTATAAAGTCTTATCCTTTTGATTTATGTGTATAATACATAGTAGATGAAACTACCAAATAAGCGAGATTCCGCTATTATCTATAACAAAAACATAGGTAGACCGAAAGGCAAGCGTAAATTTCGCGCAGAAATCTATTTCAATTTTCGTTTCAACGGTTACACATAACATTATTTTATTTATCTAAAGCTGCAATGAATTATGTGCTTATGCAGCAGACCAAACTAGAAAATCTCCTCGCAGGCACAAAAGGTCGAAAATCGGTCAACAAAACGTGCCAACTGATGCCGATTATGCTTTTTGCTTAGGAACGAGGAACGTCCCGCTTTCATTGAAAGCAGGACTAAAGCCATTATGAAATGAGAATGCGTATGTCGCGGAGTCAGAGTGTGCGTGAAATACGGAATTGAAAGCAAGCTTCGTCATGCAATAATAAGATCAAAACGGGTAAAAACTTGGTATACAGTCAGTTATAAAATATCCCGCTGGATATTCTAAAGAGAAATAATAAAAGTGGGAAAACCAAAGAAATTACAATTATCAAAATTTATTTGATCGATAAAGTGCAATTTACAATAATAGTCTGATACATTAAAATAGTTGCCCTCTATAACTCGTTAAACAATATTGTATAACGGATATCAATGAAATCGGGGAAAGTGAGACTGTGCATCTCGTTTTATTCCCAATGCATAATGCATGTAATTATGGGTGATGTAGACGCCCGTTTCGGTTGATTGTTTCAAACTTTGACTTCACTTTACTGTAAATAGCAACTTCTTTGTATGCAAATAATCGATGTGCTCTCCAAACACGTAATTATATTTCGTACGTAATTAAACAGTGAATTGAAAATATCGATCGATCTACGTAAGTAAGGTTCTCAACTTTGAATCAAATCATAAAAATAAATATAAATTACGTAATATGTATACAAATGATCACTCGTTTATCGAAATTCGAACATTAGTAGAATAATTTAACTTTATCGATAAAAGTAATGAGAAATTCATTACTACGATTAGAAAAAATATTAAGCAATAGAAGTATTAAGAATATACACTGTACAGTCTCATGATCCCCTATTAACACTTACAAATTGCAGAAAAAAATAAAAAAAAACAATTGCAGTGGCAAACATAACCGTTCATTTTATGCACTTAAATTCTACATGGGCAGTGCAATACGTTTCCGATCAATTGATAAATATCCGCTCTGGGAACGTAGCAGTTGTTCAGTCGAGAGAATGAACATTGGAATAAAGAAAGAATTCAGTAAAAAATTTAAGGCTAAATAACAGCAGTACAAAATGACTCGAAGAGTTATTACCGAAAATTGTTGTAGACACATTGTACGCCATCTCAATGGCGTATTTGGCTCTAAAATGTTGAAAATGTACGGGCACTGTGTAAACGTAGACTGCAAAAATGCGATAATAAATATTTTATAAAATTGTGGAAGTCACAAGAACAAAATGATAATCAAAAAAAAATCATAAATTTTAATAAACGTATAACGAAATCTCTACGATAAATTGTAAGTTCTTGACTCTTTTCAGTGAATCATGCAAGATATTCGTTCCAATGTAAGCGGAATGTATGGATGTGGGTATTAACTTATTAACCTTGTCAACAAGAAATACTAAATTATTAATTGAAACTTTATTCAAGTCGATAGAAGAAGCGACTCGTAGCATATTCACTTGTCAGGATCCCCTCTAGCTTAAGCCATCTACCGTTCGAGCGAGTGACATATTCATTGGTATATAAAACGTTACAAAGCGAGTTTGTAATCAAAGTGACACAAAAATCAATAACTGCACAGAATTCTGAAATATACCTATCGGTTGGCTCTTCCCCTTGGACGACAAGCGCTACAGTCTGCAAAAGTCCTCAAAGGCTGTAAAGCCATCTTCGGTTTAAATCTCTTGGGTAAGTCAAAGTAAGGCCGCTGCAAATAAAACCACGAAAGAAAGATGCGATGCGAAGCGGGAGAGTCACGGGTGGGAGGATGGAGGGGGTAGGCTGGGCATTAAGATCGACGTCGTGTATCGCTCCGATTCCGCTCCCGGCAATATGGTGCGGACTGATAAGGCTTTCCCCCTGATAGGTTATGGACCGAGTCGATAGCCCACGGTGCTCCCCTCTTCATTCCCAGACCCAAACTTTTGCACCGCAGCGACATAGCCGCGCCCACCAACTCATTCTTAAACCATTCACCGCTATTTTCGGGGTACCCAAAGAACAGCAAGGAAAGTATCGCGGTGGATGAGTGAAAGGTAGGGCGTCCAGCTTGATTTATGTGCTGGGGCGAGGCCGTCCGAAGCTCGAAGCGCAAATGAAGCGGGAGGGCGCGGCCAATTACCCGGGCCACTCGAAACTCAATCGGGCCGCGGTCACGAGTAGTTGGACCGCCGATTTGATATTTATGGGCGTCGCCGGGCTGGCTCGCTTGATCAATTTACGCCCTCATTAAGAAGCGGTGGTCCTCCCGAGTGGAATATTGAACCGGAAGGAGGGCGACCGCGGCACTCGTGATTTTTCCCCGGGCCCCGGAAGTTTGGAGAGTAACTCCCGCTAATAACTGGGAGCGCCATTGCTGGACGCGGCCTGAGACAGTTGGCGGTGATCAACGCGGGATGGTCTAGGAGTCGCTGCCGGCGTGGTCGGCCTGGGAATAGCTCGGGAAACGAAGCGAGCTGCGGAATAAATCAAAATCATTCGCAACAATTGGCGGGGCATTAATCCGGTTGCCGCGAGCGAGAGACCCGCGATTTATTTACACGGGGAGCCGCAGTCCGTGTTAATATGCGCGGGGCCTGTGCGGCTCCCGCGGACCGCCAAGAAGTCATTCAATACCAGGCGCCACCCGTTGAATTATTTATTAATCCGATAGGCATTTTATGCGCGCCGCGGAAAGAAAGGGGCGCATAAATCGGAGCCGTTTGATTCCGAGTCGCCCGACTCACCGGCCGGCAAGGCGTTATTTTTCACTCATTGCCGCTCGCTTGGTTTCTTTTTTCTTCCCTCGGAGGAGAAGCCGACGACTCGTCCCTTTAACTCCGGGCTCTTTTTCGATTGGCCGACTCGCCATTCGTCTTCTTCCGGGCGGCGCAGGCGGCATCTCGCGTGTTTAACTTAGCCGTCTCTCAAAAGGGCTCGGAAATCGAACGGATTATCGGCTTTCCCGGGCACATCCGCGACGGGTTCTTGGATGCCTGGTATTTTTTTTTACTGGAGGGTTTGTCCCTGGCGGTTGGAATCAGGGCGGGGCGATTGATCGGAACACCCTAGGCAATCTGGCGATGGGCCTGCGCACACGCTCCGCAGCTTGTGGATTTCGTAAGCAGGGGGAAAGCCATGCCCGCGGGGCCCCAAGTTATTCATCCAGGCGCCGTTGCTAATGTCACCTCACGCAAGGCAGCACCTAGCGAATGATGGCCCCGGGCGCATTGGCCGAGGCCTCGTTACGCCCGCTGGACCGCCTCCTTTCGATTGTTTTCCCCTACAGTCGATCACCGAGTTTCGTTTGGACGCCGATCAACTTCGATCATCGGAATTTTCTAATGTGTTCCTTTCGTAGGATATACACCGCCCACGAGTATTCCGTTATTCTTTCATTTGGCCCGCTTGTCGTCCTCATACTGCCTAAGTATGCTCGAGTCTCTCGCTGCTTTCCCACTGTCTCCCGCAGCGCTAACCGAATTACGCTGCGCCCCTATTATTACTTTTATCATTATTATTACGAATTCAATTAAACTGCGCGACTTCTTACGGCAAAGTAAATGAAACTACAAGCTCCCTCCATTTTCCCCGTTACTTTTACATTTTGCTCACGTACCTTGCCGCAACTGCATATGCGAACGCGAGCTTATCCCTTTTGCTTCGCGTGCACTTTCCCACGATGTAATAATTAAACTCGACTATTCACCCGTAATCCTTGGTTCATTCACTCGAACTAAGGGAAAAAATCAAAAGTTACAATGGACTATGGATTCTTTTCGTGCCTGCAAAATGCGTCTCGATGACCTTTACGGTATTTTTGGATAATTTATTCATTACGCTTTCAAACTTTTCTCCAAATTCACGAGTTCGCTCATTCATTTTTAGCAAACTGTGCGCATATTTCACGATATTTTTATAAAACGATATATTTTTTAAAAATGTTTGCAGGCTAATTATTTTGCGTCATTAATTAATAGTTCTCAGGTATATATCAAAAGGAAATAACTACCAATAAAACTTACTACGTAAATATGTGCGTTTCTGTAGTATAAATTTTCCAATAAACGTATACGTGTAAAAAGTTTCGTTCTCTTTGACCCACAAAAATTAAAATACGTAAAATAAAGCGTACTGCATCGTCCCTCATATCCAGCAGCAAATGCAATTCAGGCAATTTTTTGTACAATAAATCAATATTAAAACTACTTAATGTATAATTGTACTATAACGGTAACGAGATTTCTAAATGTACCTAATGTAATGTATATATACTGTAAAAATGTATTTAAAAATCACATGATTTGAATCTACGTAAATCCAGAATGAAAAGGAATACGAACAATTGTAAATACTATACTATATATAAATCTGTAAAATCTTTGATATGTAAGCAAAATACTATAATAAGATTACGAAAATACCTGCACCTTAGGAGGGCTTATAACCGCATACACACATACATAAGCAATCGACTTTGTCTTTTTTTCCTTCTATTAACTTTCGTTACATTGGACCTACAAGTTCGTCAAACGGGTGCTAAACTTAATGAGTTTAAAAAACTTATTGGAGTGCGAACAAGCATTCAATACAAATAAAATTAAGAACTAACTAACTACGCCGACAATGGTGGTGACAAAACTTAGATATTATGAAAAAACGAATATCACTAGCGCGCAACAAAAAAATTGGATCCCCGAACCCTTGTATGTTCTAGGCGCGAAACTACACTAGGGACATGGGATGATCGCAATTTTTTATTGATAATGAATCATCCAAACAAAAAATAATTTTAAATACCAATCTCTATGTGTATCTTAAGGACAAAAATAAAGGAATACTCTTGACGTAAGAAATGCACTGTAAGTAGTTAATGACAAGAACATTTAATAACAAAATAATGGTGAAGAAAGGAAAGAGTGAAAGGAAAAGATGCGTTAATGAGTAAAATGTTATGATCAGTGTGTATAACAATTATTTGTCCGTTGTAATGTACCGTTGTACCGATGCATACCTGCGAATCCTGTAGAATCTTCGCGTTTAAAAATGACATCTCATGCATATAAATAATTTATCGACACTTGAATGGTACATTGAATGTATTGTAAGTGCTGGCGTGCACGCAAGGAATATAATGAATTGATATCCTTGTTTTTCCTATATGATTTTCGATTACTTTTAAAGCAAGATCTGCTAATGTGAGCAAACTAAGTAGCTTTGTTTGTTAAGTAAAAAAATTAATTTGGATTGCGAGACTATAATTTTAGAAGGAAGCTCGTGTAGTTTTTATGTGTTCCAATTGAGAAGCATAACTTTATATTTATGTACTTTTGATTTGAACGAATTGATATAAATATATATACATATATAAATATGATACACGATACGATTGACGGTGTGCGATAAAAAATAATGTACATAGCATTTTTTTGAATCATTTGTAGTTTGCAGTGCAGACTTTACTCAGAGAATAATATAGTTGGTAAATTAAATGTGAAAAATAAAAAATGTAACGTTGAAAAAAGTATACATATTTAAAAAATATAAAATCCAGTTTTCTCTTTGGTCCTCTCCGCTCAAAAATATTCTATCTCCTATTAATTTTCATTTTAACAATTATAAACGCTAAACACAATAATGTAGATTTTCTCTCTATTTATTTGTGAAAAATTATCCATTAGTAACAATATAGAAATTATATTCAACAGTATTAAATAATAAAAATGAGCATAATTCAAAAATCATTGCTGGGATCCGCCTGACTAAAACATACTTGCATCACTTGCAGGTAAGTGAACAACCAATTTAAAAAAAATTACAAATACATAACGATACCTATTATGTCTTTGGATAAGAACAATAACTATGAATTTTTCATACATTTATATTCGAGAATAACAACAGATAAATTCGATTTTTCGATAAAAAATAACAAATCATTAATCAAAGGTTATATTCGGCAAAATATCTAGGAAATGAAAAAAATCTCCCATATGATAAAAAAGAACGAAACTCTTCATTCGGGAGCGCAAATCAAGTTCAGCGAAAAAAAAATGCTTCCGCGTAAAAGACGATGGCAGTGAAACGTCAATCGAGCGGGGACACAGCCGAGATGACGGAGCTTACACGAGACGGAGGGAAACAGGGCGCGGCGGCAGGAAGCCAGTGGACGCGGCGCACCTATAAAAGGCCCGCGCGTCCCCCTCGGCTTCTCATCTCGTTATTGTCAATCATCGAGTTTGCGGGGGAGTCCCGTGGAGTAAGCCATTTCAAAAGAACGCGCTGTTTCGCTAGAGAGTCGCCCGCACTGACGGGGAAATATACGGCCCAGAAAGCCGCGCAGCCTCTCAGCAGTCGTCGATACCCCGTCGGCTCTGCGGCAGGTTATACTCCTTTTATTTGGATATCGTTAAAGCGCAGAGGGAGATACAATGGGAGGAGTCGCTCGGAATGAATCACCGCAGTATTACCAAGGACAACGCGAATCGCAGGATGTTAGCATAATTAGTCCCGAGTAACCGAGGGCGTAGCATAGCCTCTCATGAATCCTCGCAAGTCTTGCGCTAATTATGGATTATCTATGTTAGCCCTCGGCCTTCAACACCGCGCAGTGTCCGAGTTGGCTCTCGACCCGCCTCGATTCATTCCCGAGATCGCATCTGTCAAACGATCGGGTCCGCGCCACCACCAAGGAAGACGAGGTGGGCATTGCAACGGGGTGCAGGTGCACGGCTATCAAACGAAAGCGCTCGACACGCCTCGCGTAATTGCGCTGTTAAAAATGATGGCTGATCCGGATCGAATTCAAAGGGGGAGGGGAGGCTTAAATTGCCGACGCGGCTAAAAGCGGCCGATTTTCCGGGAATTAAAAGTATGCATTTATACCGCCCCGTGTCTTTTTTCAACGGCTCTTCCCGCTCGCTTACGCTTTCCCTCTCTGTAAGCCTCGGTTTTTCTATTATGGCGCCTAGGTGAGTACGAACAATTACTCTGGGAGGTACGTAAACCCAACTCCTCGGCGGCCCTCGTAAAACCGTTCAGGTCCACTCGTCGAACGTTTGTAGCGCCCAACCCGCACTGTCATAAAAGGATTAGGAACTTTGAGCCGGGCCGAGCTATTCCGCCGCGAGTGGAAGCGGTTTGACGGTTTCACTCGGAATGATGCGATTTCGTCCAAATATTAGGGAGGATAAAATTTCCTCGGGCTATACTCGGCGTGGTAATGGTTTATTTACAGGTTAAAGCTCCATATAATAACGGCGCTAATAGCATCGTCATTATCTACGTGGGGTGTAAAGCATTATCTACCGCTGGCCTATATTTACGTAGAGCCGTCGAGGGCGGCCTCGAAATTAAAAGGCCATTAGATAAAAAGCTCGCTGCTCGGACTACGTGTCCGCGGATTATACACTCCCGGAGGCGGGACGCGCGGGTAGTCTATATCGGTAATCGATGCGCGGGGAGAGACGATCGCAGCGCCGGCGACTCGGCCCGAGTCTTGACCCAACCGCTCGCCGAGCGGGAAATGAAAAGGCTCGCAGCGGCCCGGGCGCTTTACACGCGGCTCGCGAAACTGCCCCGCGGCCGGAGGTATAAAGCCCCGCGGATGGCCTGCTTAATGAGGGCCGCGGCAAGACAATGGGGATGGGTGCCGCGCCCCACGCCTTTTTAAACGTCCGCGGAACACCCGCCGGCCAATCGAGCCGCTGAGGAAGGTCGCGCCGGGCGTAAAAAGCCGCGAGCCGAGCGATTCGCCCGCGGCGTTCGCGGAGTCCCGCCCGCGGCCTCGGCCCGCTGCCGCTGTAGCGCGGATTGAAAATTGACGGGTGGATTAAAGAGCGCCTTTAGGGTTATTATGCGAATAAACCCCGAGAGCTGCCGAGGCCGCCTTATATCCCCCGTTATTCCTTTCCTTTTTCCCACCAAGAAGTATGATGATAAGTCCTTCTTTATTCCCGCACTAACCGAGAAGTTGCTGTACGCCGACAATCCCGCGCTTTTGATCATTCTTCATAAGCGTTCTAGTAAACAGAATTGCTCGACCAAAACTTGCCTAGAAATCTAAGTTTTTAGTTCCAAGATTTTAGATCCAAGTTTTCTGAGGTGTCTTAAATTTAACGAAATGATCGCTAATTAAAATTCTGTCGTATACGTTCTTAATAAATCTCAAGCATGTGTATACATGGCATAAAACTGTTTATATATATATATTTACGTTCTAACTGAAAATTTTAATTTCACGTTTAAAATTACGCTGATAAAATTATGTACAAAATTTGGAATTTCGAACAAAAATTTTTTTTAAATTTATTTATTTTGCTGAAGATTTAAATTTAACTTTTTTCCTTTTTTGAAATCTGAAATACTAATAGCAATTAATTGTAAATATTACAGAGAAACAATTGAGTTAAGTATTTGACTTAAAATTTGTCTAAATTATTGGATTTAAGATCCATTCAAGAGTTTTGTGTCTATACATAGTTTGATTAAATGTTTAACTTATTTTCATCCATTTCATACCGAAATACAGTACATTGTTTTAAGAATGTCGTAAAAAACTAGCAAAAACATTAGCTTAGCTATTTAATTTTCTGTCGGAGCTAGTCGCAATCTTAATACATTATACTTGCAGATATATAGAGACCCAGCTTCGACATAGGTCCGTATACTCGTGAATTGAAATGGCTCGGCTACATACAAAACGTCACCTCATACTGCAATCAGCTGTTGATCCATTAATCTGCGCACGTGACGACTCGGTGAAAAATTCAGCTCGACTTAGAAATCCGAGGCAGCGCCCGAATGGTCTGGATTTACTCGGGAGCAGTCGCGAAGTCGGCGGGCATTGAAACCTTGGCTCGATCGCGAGTTGAAAAGAAAATTAATCGATGGGGCCAGACTGCAGGCGCGATTAGTTATACACGCGAGGGCCGAGGCGGGCGCCCGTCGTCTCGGCTGCGGGGGCGTCGCGCACGATCGCCGCCAAGTTTAATGTACCGTGAGCGGGCCACGCGGCTCGCGCCCGGGCCCTAGGATTCGCTTCAACTTCGCCAATTTGTCAAGCCGCCGCGGAAATTCCCGATCGGCGTCTCGGCATAGCGTCTTCGCTTGCCAACGGCTGGCGGTCTCAACGCCGTTATCACTGCCCGCACGTCCAGCGCGAACTCGCTGCCGCGAGGGATCGACCGGCTGATATGGGCCGTTTTTTCCGGACACGGACGTCCGCTGATCGCTTTTTACGCCCGCGCATTTAAATTAAATTTCATTCGGTTGGCCGCCCCGCTGATGTCGGACGGCGCGCCATTTTTCCTCGAGTGGAAGAAATTTAAATTTTATTTACCAGCCCTGCGGCCGCTCGGATACTGGATTAAATCCAGATAAAGACCTTTCATTCCATTACGGCATTGTAGTCGCTTTCAAACAAGCCGCGTCTAGTCGCGTTGAGCATTTTTGTGCCAAATTCGCGGGCAGTCATCGGTGAACTTTTATTTGCACATATATTGGATTGCAATGCAAACTCGGCTGCTTCGTTGAATATTAAACGAGACTACATTGCCTACAACTTGTTTTAAACTGGTTCATTTTCATCCTCCATTCATGCACTTCTATACGTGTTCCTTTACATCTTCATCCGTGCCTTCAATCGTACTGGACATTAAACTGGTTTGATTTTGAAGCCAAAATCACGTATCAATTTATTTAAATCTTAAATAGAGGTTACAAAATAAATATGTTCCAACTCTTCTGAATTTAATTTCAAAAAGGCGACATTATAGCGTTATCCGTTTTCTACTACTAGATAGTATCCATGATATATATCGTATGTTAATATGTGTTTTCATACACTCTATGTTATCTGCATGAACTGAAGAGCAAGCGGATAGAGCTTAGCAAATAAACCATTCGAACGATGGTCGCAACTTTTTTGAATAAATTATGAGCTGGCTCTAGTCGTCGTCCGTTATCGCACTACGCCAGGACAATTCATCTTGTCTCCGGCGTGGAAGTCTCCCATTACACAATTCGAAACAAAGCAAGCGAAAACTTACGAAAATTTATAAATTAAAACGTACGAAAAGTAGCATCTCGTGCACATCGGCGGAGGCGAAGCGTCTTTAGTAACAAAATAAGCGAAACGCAGGAGGTCGCAAAAAGAAGCTGCGAGTCAGCTCGGAATTTACTCGCGAAACAATCCAAATAACGCTTGGACGCGCTAATTCATTTTCTTACCCCGAGTCGCTCGTCGACAAATAGCTCAAGTTGTCTGGCACAAATAAAAGCTCGCGATCTGCGCGCGCGGCTCACTTTATTCCTGGGGGTGAAGCCGAGCGTGGTTGAGCTTTTTTCTCAAGGTTATTCACTGAATTGGTAATCTCGGTGTCCTGTGCCTTTTCTACAGGGAGCTGCGATGGAGGAAAACAATATTATGCCGGTCTCGCCCGCTTATTTTGAACCAAGCCCCCGCCACTCGGATAATGCGGGCCCTTTCTTCTTTTAATCTCTTTCGCATTGTGTTACAATCATTTTAATATTGAATAGGCTGGGGTAAGTAACTTGAAGTAAAATTCTTCCATTACGTGAATTTAAATTGTGCCTCGATCTACCGACTAGAGAAACTCCGGGTCCGAGACAAATTAAAGTAGTCGTCGTTGTTATTATGTCACAATTAATTTAAACAGTTGCTTACGAGAATCAGGTATGAGCAACTGATGCAGCTTTAAGATTTCTCAACACTTTGTGGCAAATCAAAGCTGACGGGTGATTCGCGAGTTATCCGATTTGATTTAACCTATATATAGAACAGTGGCAAGAGAGTAACTTTCTAGACAGGCGATGCGGAAGGAACTCCCTTAACGAGGCCTTAAGATCTTTGCCCCGCTGCCTTGAATACGAGATAGAGGGATACGTATCGGTCCACTTTCCTGCAAACTGCTCTTAGTTAGCGCAGCTTTGATTAGCAGTCGTCCGGTAACCACCGTCTCACTGCTGTACTCCAGCATTATTTATCCATTAAACGATAAAAAAAGAAACCATAGAGTTGTTATGATATAAAAAATATTCAGGTCCGAAACTCGATCGCTTTTACTGCGCCTCCAATTCTCGCCTCCGATCGCGTTATACCTATGATAGGGCAGGTCTTTATTCATGAAGACATTTAAAATTCTAACGACAAAACTGATGGAAGGAACAGGGGGCGGGGTTTCACTTCAACGAGCCGCGCCTCGTCCATCCTGGCGAAAAATTGGACGTCGCGACGAATGCACTCGCGGGCGATCAATCGCCGCCCGTTTGTCTTTCGCCCGCGGGAGCCCGGGAGCGGAATTCCAAGCTGGAGAGATTAGACTCGGAGTGCGGTTTTACAAGCGCCTGCCCATCGGTATTCTCGGGACGGGAGGGAATTTTTCATCGACGCGCCCCGATGAAACCTCGCAAAGGCGTCTTTGAACTGCATGCGCCCCGTTGCTTTTCCAGACTGCCTAACGATTCCTTGAATAAAATTTGAAGCAGGATTATTTTCACCCCGATTGTTATTGTTCCAATGCATAGTAATTTCGTTCCTCGTCTTTTTCCATAAAGTATCTTTTGCAAATTGATTAAGAAAAGACTTTGAAAACAGTTTGTTGAAAGTAAATAACCCAGTTAAGTATAGCACATAAAAATATCTCACAATAACTCACTGAAAAAGAATCCTGCAAATCACTATTAAATAGATCGTTGAAAAATACTATGCACTTTGCAATCGTCACATAGTAATCCATTTCCTGGAATAATTGTGTTAAACGAAGTTTACCAAGCAGATTATACATACTTGAAATCACTGAGTGACAAATCCGTATAGTAATCTAATATTTTACAGTTCAATTAATGAGTAAAATAAATAATATATATACGGGTATTTCAATTAAAGGGCGATAGTTATGATAGAGTCTGATTACGTAATTGATCTAGAAGAAAGTTCCAGGAATGTAATTCCAAAATTTTTGATAGTCAGATAATAATTAAAAGGAGACCGAGTACGTATGGGATCGAAAATCGAGATAGACTGAAAGGAGAAAACACGTTGATATATTTTGAGGTAGATCTCGATATTAAAATAATGTTGCGTCAATTAGAATCAACCATATTTCATAAGGGCGAGACATAGGACTTCATAAGATTTTCAGGTTATACCCGGTGAAAAGGCATACACACGTATAATTACTTTATCATAAATTGTTTAATGTACGAGAAAGTGCGCTATTATGACAGGTGCATTCATAGATAAGCATATATTTTATAAATAAATTCATAATAACTTCTTAATATATAGTTAATGCAGTTAAAAATCTGATGCTTATAGCTTTTACCTTTCTTATAATTAGATCGTAAGTATCTAGGACTAGTAGTATTATCAGTATCCTGGAAAGAGTTCCACAGAAAATATATCTTTAATTCAAAGTATTACTCATGTTGTTATACACCTATGACATATCCTAAGTAGTATTTATGAAAAAAGTTTTAATCACTTCCTAAACACGTAATATCAAAATATCTGGTAAATGCATCAATTTAAAAAAAAATTTATTTGGGCTTGTAGTAATTTCTTGATCAGATTTTCTCATTCTGTTTTAAGGATTAAAAATCAATTGGTCTAATAATATTGTATCTGACCTACTTAGTTGACAGTCCGTTATGTGACGAGCTATGATTTTTTAATCCCATTATGTTGATGATAAGCAAAGTGAGAATGAAAACGTAGAATTGAAACAGCGACAAGTGGACGAGTGGCTCTGACGGTCTGGAAATTGATGGATTAAAAAAGGCCATGCCGCAAAAATCCGAACGCGAACGAGCGTAAATACAAAGCGGCCTAACTTTCGGCGATGGGGCCACTTGAAACGCATTCCAATCAGGAGCCAACGCATCGCATCAGTGTCGCTCTCTGGCTGCATAATCCGCCGGCATGAAAAAACGCGAATTTGAAATATGCGGAGGTGTGCCGGGGTGTGAGTCGGCGGGCTCCTTACACAATTATCCGGCGCTATTTAAACTATGCCCGAGGCAGACGCCTCGCAGAATTGCGGAATTTTATTAAATATTTCGCAAAGTTGCCGCACTCGTTGCGCGTCACATCGGATTCCCGGCGGGGCGCATTCCCCCGCATGCGCGAATCGCCGCCGCTTGCCGAATATCGCGCTCAGCCTCACGCGGCGTCTTGCGGGACGCGCGTCCGTCTGATGGCCGATGCGGCACTGTGCCGTTCGATCCTCTTTAGAGCCGGTTAAACAGGGAACGAGCATCGCCGCCCGCGCCAATCAAAATTGGCTTTGAAGCCCGCGAGCAGTACCGCACTAAGCCCCTGCTCCTCAATTTCGACCAAGTAGTTAGTTCTCAACGATCCCGTCCGATGCCGAGAGATTCGACATCGGATGAAGAAAGAGACATATAGCACCGGACTCGAGATCGGACTCCCGCTACCTCTTTCATACCAAGAGAGATCTTGTCCGGCATTTAGACGTACTTTGCATTACCAGCGACGACCACCGCAGAAGAATGCATGAGCTCACTCATTAATTCCTGTCTATTTCATTATTTTAATTAACCTCAACAACCTGATTCTGAATCTATTTTTTAAATGATAAAGGTGCTTATCAGTTACTTCTTTCCAAAAGGTAGTTTTATTTAATACTTTTTAGCCTTGTTTACAAAAAGTATTTCATAAAATTTCAATAATTTGTGACTCATCAATTAGTTCATATCTTTATTCACGAATGATTTTTTGTTAATATATATAAAGATGTTTTTGTTAATTTTAGGCTCAATACAAATTCCATTGCTATAATATTCGGCCATTATTTGCACCGGAAATTGAAGAGCTTGTGCCCATTACATGTTAAATTTGATGTTCTGTGGGCATATTATGTACCATATTATGCCCATATTGCACCTCTAGGAGACGACGGTAGTTTAGCATAATATGTTAAAAATTATGTTGAAATTATGTTAAGAATGATTAGGAATTATAACCTCAAATCCTTCTCATACAGATATTGACAGGCTTAATCAAAGCTCACTGTACTAGAATGCCCACTCGAACAGTGTGCAAATGAAATTAAAAGTTTCATCTGAAGCTTTATTTGCCTTGTTCGGTCTGTTAAGCTTGAACGATACAAGCTCAAGGGCCTGCTCAGCGAGAGAGAGAGAGAGAGAGAGAGAGTGCGCACGCGTATGTCTAACTCCTCATGGTGGTATTATTATGGCAGGATAAGAGGTTAGGATTTACAAGGAATAAATATAAGGAATAAAGCTGGTAGAGCGAGGTAGAGAGGTGGAAAGAATTCGATGCGGACAGATATGCGCTGTTCCTCATATCTGTACCTATTTCTCGTATATACATATATACTACTAATATTTAGAAATGTAACGGGCAGTCCTCTCAGTGTTAAAGCCGTTTTTGATATAAGAATATAATTTTTTTATTCATTAACTATTAAAATAATAGACGATTTTCCAATAACTTATATTATTGATATCGTGAATTTGAGGTTATGAATTATCTATGGTATAAAACATTTAACATAATCTGGGCATATTATGCTAATCTATTATGCTAAAGAAATCTGAGCATAAGTTAGTCGCAAGGTCAATTTATGGTCAATTTCCTATCAAGATACTAACCTTGATCGATAGACTTAAATATCTTCACAGCATTTTGGAGCAATTTTGGACTCTGTATACCAATGATGTAGCTGAACGCTGCGCATATAAAAATATCAACTCCTATAGAAAAAGGAATTGGTCTTATTCGATAACCGTATGATATCATGGAACGTGACGATCCTATTCGACCCATCGAAAACTCGATCGAGAACCGCAGTTCCACCCGAACTGGTTCTCTCGTTGCCATCGGAATGGCAGCGACTTACGATATTTCGCCCCGCTACACCGCCCAAAGCAGCGAATCCGAACGGTAATCCAATGCTAATGGAGCTGCAGGGCCGCCGAACGGTGCACTAGCTCCGCAGTCCCTCGCATTCGTGTGCACCATTGTAGGGCAGGCGTGCACGCGGAGACGTCAGGATGCAGGAAATCGGGAAGTGGGACGTCGAAATCTGCAGGGATGCGAGATAGTCCCTCTGCGTTCGCTTCTCCGGCGTCGATCGTGTAGCGCACGCTGTGCACGCACCAAGTGATGAATTAGTGGGCGAGAGAACGCGCCGCCATTCATCATTGAGCTCGTTAAAATTAATTGACCGCAAATGTTGGTTGTCCATGTACTATGCCGATGTTCAATCTTTTGCTTAATTTGCTTATCCATTATTGATACATTGATGTTCTTTGATCCGATCCTCAGCATTTCTCCATTATGTAATAATTACCAGTCGTCCGCAATTACAGCATGCCTTTATTTATTATTAGTGTAAATACGTGTATCCTTCGAAATGCGTGTCTCCTGCACATAATTTTACCATGTAAGTAATTTATTGATAGATTATTGAATATTATACCGATAAATAGATTCGGATACAAACAATTAGATCCAAGGAATTACAAATGGAAATGAACATAAATATAGTAAGTCACAAAAGTTTTGACGAATAATCGTGGTTAAGCGTTACTTTACCAGCTTCATGAAACTGGGACATGCAATAAATAATAGTCGAAAAGGATTATGTACTTTGCGTGTACTACTAATAAAGCTGTTTTTATAAAGACATACAGTTATAATATGCAGCAACATTTCAGGAACAATAAATTTCTCAACTATTGTAAATTCAAATTTAGTATTTAGCAAAAAGCTTCTTTGTTTGCCTTGTTACAATGTATGACAGTGGCAAACCGGTAAATTTTCTTCATTTAACTCCAATATATATAGGATACTCTATTAATTCACAGAAAATGAAACATTTAGAAAAAATTCTCATCCGTTTCAGTAATTAAAACAGGAAGGCAATTTAACAATGGCAAAACAACGTTTCCATGTGTATAAGTACATCATCTGAATAAATGCAATTTTCTTCTAATTAAACAGGTATTATATACGTATAATCTAATCAAGAGTCCTGTAATGACCTTATAAATGTAAAACAATAGTACATAATAATGATTACTCCTTAAACTACATCTCCACATTTAGAAATTTATTATCTTGAAATTTATTTTACGAAATTAAGAATAAAAATAGCTAGTATGAATCTCTAATTCCTTGAGCTAGGAAGATATCTCTACCGGTGCAATTGCTGTCCTTATAGAAAATAAAGAGTAAAAAAGATCTATGTACAGAAAAAAAGAATAAGTGTTGGTGGCCCTTACAAACTACGGCCAGCATCGTGACCCCTGCTCTGGATATATGGCCCACGATACTTTCCTGGAATGCCTTATTATATATCTAGCGCATAATGTAACTCATGACGCGCGTCTCAACTCTTGCGCTCCTTGCAGAGATATAACGGGGCGCGACCTGTGCAAAACAGGAAAATCGGCCGCGAGAGGACCTGACGGGACAAACGAAAAACGAAGGCGGAACAAAAATTGACCCTTGCAAAAAGAAAAAAGAGAAAATGGCTCCCGCGCACCAGGAATAAGAAACTGCCTCGCGATATTTGCTTCGCTACACTTTTGCGGAAAACTGCCCTTCCGCCTCAGGAAATTCCTGCGTTTTGTCCAAGATGTAACTTTAATTAATGGATGCTCTGTAGTGTGGAATGTTGAAATTTTCGTTTTATCCTCGTGTTCCTAGTATTTACCCATTATTATTAAAGCCGAAATGAACTTTACATTTCCCGCTCGCTAAACTTTGCTTGATATTTTCATTATAGTATTATATTAATTCTTTTCAAAAAAATCTTACTTTAAAAATCCAATATAATAACACGAAAAATTATAGCTACATCTTGAGATTTCACTGCCAAGTGACAGAAAATAGAACAAAATCATCATGATAAAAGTGCAATTATATTATTATAATTATAAAAGTCCTCTTGTTCATCCGATTCTCCTTGGGTAGCTTGGTAATCCCACCCTCTCTTGCCATCCGTTATTAATACGTGCTTTGCCCCGTGCGCAACTCACCGACTTTCAACCTTGTGCATTAGTAATATAACCGCGCTATATACCAACTCAGCGTTAGCAACTAACGAAAACGTGCCTGCGGGATTTATTCAGTTTTTCCATCTACTGTCATTAAAAAAAGAAGACTAAGTCAAGTGGTTTAGCAAACGGACTGGACTTTCCAAATGGTTACGATGTGTATGTACCGTTATGCATATTCTACAATTTCTAATCTATATAAGTGTTGCGAATAGAATAAAATCCTAATTTCTTCAATATTTATTGCAATAAAAGTCATTCAAGTCTTCATCAGACAACATCTTTAAATTTCGTAATGAGACAATGAATATAATTATTATTATCTTTTATTATTATCTTTTCACGCAAATTATTTCATATCCTGACATTTAATTAAAAATTAATTAATATATCAAAAAATACTTCAACGTCGTAAATCAATAATAACACTTCTATAAATTATATGTCGTGTTCTGCGTTTCAACAAAATCAACAATGCTTACGTGCTCATTTATACTTTAAGTCTATCGGATTACAGTTCATATATAACCAAGCGTAAGCATATTGTGTATTATCGGCTTTTAAATACATTTGAATTTCATATACAAAGATACATGAATACATGTATCCGTGATAATCTCCTTAATGTACTATCACGTTCATTGAACATTTTTAAGGTGAAACATCGGGTAGAAATAAGCTCAAATTATGGATATCTCTATGCGAGAATTAAAAATATAATATTTTATAACATAATTTTCATACTTCAGAAATAATCTAGAATAAAATATTTACAAATTGATTAATTGCTTATTAAGAAAGAAGATCTGCTTTAACATAAGATTTAAGTTTCATTTTTTCCATAATTTTTAACTTTGGTCAAAATTAAAATTTCTGCAAATACCTATGACTATTATAGTATCAGTATCAACTGCCCTTTCGAATTCTAGTTGATCAAGAATTTCCGCGATAAGGCCGAAAGAGAAAGCTACTTAAGAGGTCCGCTGTGACAATTAGGCGAAACGAATAAAGATACCGGCCGGCGAACAAAAAACGAGCTGGAAACTCCTCGGCAAGGGAACATCAACACTTTGTCCGTGTCTCTGTACGACGTGCTGCGACGTCCCTGTGAGCGAGTGAAGGAACGGGGGAACGGGTGGGACGGCCCCTCGAGTGGTCTGCTCTTTCTCGGCGCAATCGGCCCGTGGGTGGCGGCGAGCCCGACCGCCGCCCGCGCCGTGCGTCAGTCCGCTAGGGGTCCGCGGGAAATTTCGCTCTAATGGCCGAAAGTTCCCTCGTAAAGATGCGCGCGACTCGCTCATGCCGGTGCCCCCGCGAGAAATTAAAGGTCGCGCGCGCGAAATTCGAGCCGCGCAGCCTCGGCAGCCCGCGCGCACGCAGCAGCCCATGCTCAACTTTTTATCTGCGCCCGACGCCATTTAATTTTAGGGCTGCTACGCGCTCGACGGAAATTGCTTATCTCGCGTCTAATGAGCCTATACCTATTTGTTCTCAGTTAACTGGCATCGTATTTACTCTAACAAGGTCGTCATGAACTAAGGGCGATATTGCAAGCGATTGAATTGCTCCTATTCTTATACAGCTGCCTTTTTATCCTTAATGATTTTAATGGTTTTATATAATCTACTTGAATTTTATTTTCTTTGTGCAATAAAGTGTTATATAACAATTTTTAAAAAATGTATGAATAATTATTATATACCAGTTGTATAATTTTCACTTTGTACTAATTTGCAATTAACGAGTAGTTTACAATATACAAAATAGTTCACAGAGTTTATTGGTGACTATCAGTTACTAAAAGAAATCAAATCAACTAGTTTATTAGCTACAGCTTCATTTTTGATGAGTGTAATATTGTGCTCCCTCTCAGATAGGAAATTAAAGAATACTATTTTTACTTTTTCAAATCCTTTCAACGTCAATCGTTCAAAATGAAAAAAATTATCCATGATTGAAATTTCGATTGAAATTTCCATTGTTTTTAATTTATTAAGTCATAATCTGCACAGTAACTCTGAGCATTCCAAATATTTTGATCCCGTTTTAATATTTTAATTATTACAGAACAAGGAGGAGATATATCTTAAACATCTATTTCTTGCAGCAATTATTAGCTAATTATATCTTATCGTTCGTAATCAGAGGATGACTAAAATTTTATTTTTTTTGTAATTTTATTTTTTATTTTTTATATCAAATTATTCATATGTATGTAAAAGCATATTGTATATAAATATGTAATGCTTTTTATTAAAAAATTGCATTTCTAAGATGAATATTCCTATTTCTATGCACAGTAGTTTATATTCATGAACAATTTCTTCAGGAAATTTAAACTCAAAAAGAATAATATAGAAATCTTTGAGTATAAAGGAATTAAACCATGATTTTACACGAAAAGAATGTAATCGGAAATTTAAAGCATTAGGTACAAAATCTGAGAGCTATTCGAAATAAAACGATAACGAAATTTTATTTCTGAAGTGCAGTGAGAAAAGTAGAGAGGTACTAACAGTGAAAACTCACGCGTAATTTTCTTTATTGGGAAACTTACAGGACGCTATAGCTAATCTCTAAGTTTTAACGGCAATAAAGTGATTGCATAAATCCCAGCCCATACCACGCGTAGACTAGACTACCTTGATGTGACTTAGTATGGTGGTGGCGAGAATAGGATATAAATACATACTCATACTGTGACACACTGGCTGGCATCACCAGGTATACGAGATCTAGATGTCGAGAAAGTCCAACTCGATATAGACTACCATTGCATTCACTACAGTGTTATATAACCTTAGTCATTATCTATCTCGCTTTGACTCTTGATACTGTAACTTTATTCATTTGATCATGATTTAAATAGTAAAAATATTCAATATTAAAACATAAAGTTTCTATAAAGATACAAATTTTTTTCTTTATTTAAAATAAGTTACTAAAATTTTACCTTGGCTTACATTAAAATGGGAAGATTTACATAATCATTTACATAAATATAAACATACAAAAATAACGTCATATTACTTTCTTTCTAATGCGTAACACGAGATATTTCTTCAATAAAATTATATCATTCAAAATTCTTGTAACCATACACAGCAAACAACTTGAGAACATGATCAATCTGGGTAAATACAAACAAAAATATTTCATTCGTTTAAATAGCACAGGATGTCTTCAAATAAACAATCGACCAAACAGCTCACGTTGCGATGCTTGAAATTCACTTTGCAATCAGTTTTCAATGTTTATCACTTGGTTCAGAGGTATATAGCAAAGTGCTTTTGCCTCGCCCTTGTCTCTCTCGTGTCCTCGAAACTTTCCCTAAGCACCTTTTTCAGCACGGTACCGTGACTCTTCCTTCCACGTTTCAGCCAGTTTAGCCAGTGCGACGGTATCCCTTCGCCCTCAAAAATTTCTCTTTCGCTTGCTTTATGCATGCGATTGAGTCGTTTTCTCGCTTGCATGCTTAATGATTTACGGTCGGCACAAGACACGATCGTCCTTTGTTTCTTCCTCCCCTTTTTAATCTTCTTCTAGCAGAGCATTGCAATGCTCGAATTTTTTTCAGCGTTGATTTGATGCGCATGTTTTTGTGTCACCTTCATTAAGATTCCGTAGCGATACTACCGAAATTAATTTTCAGTAAGCGTCAGATTGAAACAGGAAGGAAAAAAAGAAAAAAGGACGCCTCGTCGATGTCATTGTCGGAAAAAGTGTCGCGCGATCCTTGAATTGATCGATAGAAAGATTGATTATGATGAATGGCGTAGGGAACACCAAAAATTGTCCAGTACCGCGCAAAGACTCGTCACCCCACATGAATCAAATCGCTCACTGCATCAAATGAATGCAAAGAATTTGTCTTCGCCACGTAAAACGGCACTGTGATCTATGCGACAAGCACTAAGTTATTTCCGAAAATATGACTTTGATTGAACCTTTTTGAAAGAACAAAAAACAAAATATTATACTAGAATATATTAATCAAACTGTTTACCACTTTTCTACTCATAGTTTTTTTTATTAAATCAGCTAGCAAGGACGGGAACCCTCCGAGTAACATTCGAACCAGTGAGAAGACCTATACCGTGGATGTTAGTAAGTATAAGGACCAAGCATGCGGTAAAACAACCGAAGTGACTGTTATGTGCACGCTCGAATGAGGAGAGACAGAGAGAGAAGGCACACATACTCCGTACGTGAGAGGCACACCAATGCATAAGCCGAACCCTAAATCTCACGCGCTCGACTGCGAGCTTTCGTATGTCAACCTACTCGGATGTACCATAATACAGCAATTCGGATAAAAAGAAATTCTATGCAGAACAGGATCTAAGGTAGCAATTACATGATCGATCTTTTCAGTAATGAAAAAAAGTAATAGAATTGACTGAAGAACAGA
The DNA here is from genome assembly GCA_018906755.1 of Sycophaga agraensis. Classification (NCBI taxonomy): domain Eukaryota; kingdom Metazoa; phylum Arthropoda; class Insecta; order Hymenoptera; family Pteromalidae; genus Sycophaga; species Sycophaga agraensis. Next base: position 4,408,326 of record JACCIE010000006.1, on the reverse strand, counting down.
AATATAAATATAAATTTACAATTTAACTATTCTCTTGGTGCATTTTATCATATTGCACTCGCTAATCTACTCATGGCAGCTGTATCGCAAATGTATAGCAAAGGAGATAGGGCAAAGGCTGGAGGCTGCTCGAGTCTGGTGTACATGTCCGCGCACCGACAATGCCAAGTTACACTATACGCAGCAGAGAGACTGGGATAGGAGATGGCAACAAGATGAGCAGCAGCTGCTGATTACGCTACTCCGCACTAAGCTCGAGGAAGCGAAGAGAGATGAGTTTAATTGTGTAGGTGGCCAGCCCTACGAATTAGTTATGAAACTGGACATTGCTACATCGCCTCTCGAAGTGTGCGAACCAATCATGATATTGTGTAATATATATTTTGTAGTCAATAACAGATAAGGATTTACTAAATGATACTCTATTTGTTCAAGCCAATTTGGCTCTAACTGGTCTCCGAAATAATTGTAGTAATTGTAAGAAATAATTTTTTTTTTAAAGATAATATTTATCGCATTAAAGAAAACGAAAGCACATGATTTTTTTATAAATATAATGCATGTAAACTTTTTCTTCTTTTCTATTTTGTAAGCTGAAGCGTAAAAAAAGTTTTTAAGGTAAAGTCACAACCTAATATCTCAGCCGTCACCTGTACACGTGTTACGGAAGCTGCTTGGCCATAAAAAAATATCACGGGCACGTAATCCAGCGACTGCGGGCCCTTCTCCCTCGGTATTTGATAGTGGTGCGTGCTAAAATTAATTGCTCGGATCTCGATTAGCGCCCGCTGCGAGGCTTGTGCTGCACGGATTAGCCCTGTACGGCCCGTCCTTCGCTCTTTGGCTTCGTGCTCAAGCTCATATGGATCGCCGCCGTTGGTCCGTGCATTCGTGCGCCGCCATAGCACAAGACAGCCACTGCGTTAATTGCTTCACAGCTCGCAATTCAACCGCTTCCTCATATCCTAACTTACTTCCGTTACATTCACGTGACGCTTCCGTTGCTAATGTACGTTGATTTGCGAGTGCTTTATGACGATTACCGTTAGCCTTCGATAAAGCTGACTCAGTATATGCTGAAATTCTCGATAATCGATAGTTTCTTGCATAAATAAGTGGAATACAATTAACTGAACGATTAAAAAGATTTTAGAAAGTATAGATAGCGAGAAGTAATCAATATACAATCATATGTACAAAAATAAAGCTCCAAATTCTGTTTTTTATGATGGGGCAATTTACCTATACAGGAGAAGGCCACGGCAGATAAAATGAGCTTAAGCTTCTATGCGTAAGACAAACGTTTGTTCGGGTACTTGAGTCGTAAGGAGGGGAACGAGGAAAAAGTGATTATGCAGAGATTTCCCTCATGTGCCTTCAAAATTGCTCGGCAAGGACTTATATACCTAGCAACTAGCCGCATATTTCGCTAAATCGTCCCAGATCTCTTTCTCAACTTTCTTTCATTTCTGTTCATTTATCTTAGCTTCTTTTTTTACTTATATAATTCGCATATGCCAACTCGCTTACGTATCTCCTAACTACGTTCGTATCCTTCCTACCCTCCATTTGAATCTACCCCGGCTTCCGCTCAGAATGTATACGACCGTTTTTTTCTCTTGGGTATTCAATATATCCAGGCTCATGTAGAAATGCTTATTAAGTCCTTTGCTCGGTCTTTTGTACCGTATCGACTCATAACAATAGTCTCAGAATAAGATATAAATAAAATAATATGGCTAATTCATTAAAGATCTTATACGTTTGTACATTAAATGTTTTATGCTACAGTAATCTGTTCGTAACTTCATGTTTAATAGAATAATACTAATTAACTTAATGTTGATGCGTGCCGACCGTTGTAGTAACGACTTTCGTGTACAACCATCAATAGAATCTTCCTGGGTCGTTTTCTTTTGCACGTGTAGCGGCGAGAATCGATAACAGGTAGAAACAGCAGAGACCTAATGACGTTTTACTGTTGAATACAGAACACTATTTAAAGACACCTAATAACAAAATAATTCGGTTGGTACAACAGCAAGCATTATCCAGACAGAAGGGCTCGCTTAAAAAAAGCGAGTATATCCCAGCGGTATTCTAGGGTCTAAGAAACCAAGAACTAAGTCGGGAAATTCAAATGAGTGCGAGCGCGTGAGGCGCAAGGAGCTCGAGGGGCGGACAAAGCCTTATCCCGTGTGTCCAGCGAGCGGTGGCGGCTACTTGACAATGGCGCCGAGGGGCCGCGCGGAAATCGGAGCGCGACGAGGGCTCGCGGGCCCCTGCGCGAGGCGACCGCGGGGATCGGATTAAAACTCGAAATCGAGTTGGGCGCCCCGCGGGGCCGTAGCCGCCGCCCGCCAAATTTACTTTGCGACAAACTTGCCCGGGCTCGCCCCTGCCGCTCCGGGGGAAGAAGCGCGCCCGTGTGAAACGCGGCCCAACTTTCCCCCGCCGCCGCGGGACTCGCGACCGAGCGCCCCGCGGAAAAAACTTGCGGCTTTGCTGCCCCGGCTGTTTTTGCCGGGCGCCGCCTCCTTTTTCCCCGGTGATCCCGATACCGATTCCTCGGCAAGCCGCACTGGGGCTTGGGGGATTTCTTCCGGGGGGACCGCGGTGCCGACCGAGGACGCGAGGAGGGCCTTCCATTATCTCCGCGTGTGACTTTTCATACGCAGGTGGCCCCGGACTTTTTTGACGCTTATCTTCCACGCTCGCAATAGTCTTATGAATTTCGTTATAACCGCTAGACTTTGTTAGATCGTTAAAAAGTACAATAATAGTTTTAATGTTGACCGCAATTGTATAAAACTCTTCCTAGTTTTTATTCCTTTAAACGTATAAGCTTTGCATTTTTCAAGCGCTTTTTCATTATTACACGGCAATCACTTTTATTTTTAAATCTAAAGAATAACAAAGTTTAAACGGATAATATATGAACCATTTTTAGGAGGATCGTAAAAAACTTATAAAAAAGTTATTTTTGCATGATATTATGTACATGCATAAAACAGAAATTATAAATAATGAGCGACAGGTGTACAGTTACAAAAAAAGAAAATGTATAATTTAATTACGTACCTACATGCAATGTACCGCAAAACGCTAGTGATTTTCACTACGTCAAGTATATTTATAGGAAAAATCTTGTTTATTTTGCTCATAAATCTTGTCTGTTTTCGTTAAAATTACAGTTCAGTAAAACGTGACATTCGTGTGATTTAGCTAATACTCTCCCGACAATACTATTTGGTGTAGTAGAAATTGCTAATAAATTTGTCCCAGTGTAGACAATGGGCTTCCCGCCAAGCTTCCCCATTACAGGATCGCTTTGTAAGGGTGCGAGGCAGGACCCGCGCCGCGGCAGTGTTCACCGCGATCTCGGCAACTTTCAATTCATTAAGCCGAAAAAGCTGGACCGGCCCATTCGCACCGGGGAGCGTTTAAAGCCCCGGGAAACTCTATCGCTTTATCGCGCGCAAATTTCAGGGCGGAGCCGTGGGTGCGGGGGCGCAAAAAGTTGCTCGCCGCCAGCGGCGCCCGGCCGCGGCCGCTCCGGGCTACTCTCGCCTCCTCGCCAGCCGCTAATCTATTTTCCCGATCTTCTTGGCTCTCCACATCTTGGGCGCCAACATCTGTTTCTCTCTCGATGGCGCGGGCTACCCAATTCTCGACCGCGCCCCCGCACTGTGTACAACGCTCGAGACGTCCGATCGGCGCTTCGCTCTCTGTTACCCGCTCGAGGGTCCCAGAGCTCCTCCTCCTACTCCTTCCGCCCACACTTAAGCCGTCGTCAAGGGAAAGGACGCATGCCAAGAGAAGAGCAAGCTTCGTTCGCATACAAATTTCAAAGTGTACGTACACGTACGTTATTTCTTATGTACTTGAACAAGAGCTCTTGTACAAAATTAGGCTAGTCTTACATATGAAATAATCATAAGTAAATGATCATTTGTACAACATATTGGCTCTAAAATATTACTAAGCACGGTTGGAAAATTAATTTTCAGTTCGAAGACTCAAATAGTAATGACAAGAAATTACAGAGAAACGTTTAAGGTTACTTAGACGTTTGAAAAGCACCGTAAATTAGTTTTCAAAGTCTTGCATAGTAATACAGCCGTTACAAACGGAACGTTCATACAACATATATTCACCCATGTACACATAGTGTACGATCTCGGGCCATACTTTCAAGAAGGATATTGCTTTTGGTTTCGTTTTCCTTTGTCGGAAGTTTGGATAAAAGCCCCGCGCGCATATAAACGGCTCGTGCGGGAAGATAGTATAAACAAGTTGGGCAAATATCTGCGCGATTAAAACTTGGAGTTGCGCACTGCAGGAGGTTCGGGCGCGCACTAGGAAGCCGCGGGCCCGAGCCTTAACGAGGAGGGAAAAGAGGCGCCGCGGAACAATGAGCCCCGGACACACTCGAAACTCGGCCAAGTTTGTAATTCCCGAGGCGGCCGCGGCGCGTTTGCGCGTGCAGTGCACCGCGGGCGAAAGAAGGGGATGGCCAACTGCCGGCTCCTCGGTCAAGTTCTCCCGAGGTAACCGCGGCCGCGTCCTTCGATTCCGGGGACTTTAATGAGGAGCCGGGGATTGCCCCGGAGCCGGCCCCCCGAAACTGTTTGCCGGCGCCGCCAGTTTGGAAGCTGCTTCGCGGCCGCGAGGGAGGCGCCCGCGACTTGGCCCCTGCCCATATAAGCCAATCACGCCCCGGCTCCAGGGGAATCTCGGATCACTTGGGCACACCTCGCTTAGATTCTCCCCGGATTTAAAGCCTTCCGAAGAATTAATTGCGCCCCGAGTGATTTATGCTCGGGCGCCTTTTACGATTCGCCCCGACTAACGAGTATCGATCCCACCCTTCGACTTTCTAACGCCGCACGCGCAATCGCCTCTCGAACGCTTTTCCCAGGGACGAGGAGCCTTAAAAAGACTCGTATAAAAATATTTATCGCCTTCAGGTGCGATGGTCAATTAATTATCTACTAACTGTAGCCGTATATGCAACAGGCGGTCCTATACTTAAAAATACACGTGTTATTTGAAGAAAATAAAAACTGATTTGGAATTGATAGTCGTTTTATCCTGCAGATTTCATAATAACGTATTGCTTTTATTGTTTTGATATTCGCTTATCCTTTTATATGATTTGTACCGATATCATTTCACATTATTATAAAAGTTTAAATTTACTTTTATAACATATGTGCTGCAGCATTTATGCTGTAACCGTATACGTGCAGTAATGTTCCTTGAATGTACAATGCACGATATCATGTAACAAAATACTCATTGAATTTACAAGGTAGCAAAGATAATTTTAGTGCGAATATAGTTAAATGTATTAAAATAAGTTATAACTTAATTAATTTGAATTTCATGTCATACATTTTATATCAAAAGATTATTCATTTAACAATCGCTCTTTCATTAAATTTCAAAAAGAATAATCATAACTTTAGCAGCAGGCGATTAAGAATTCTACACCAGTATCGCACCGGTATCAATAAAGTTTAACAAACAATTCAACTAATTTTACTCCTCAAATAATAGCACAGGATGTAAGGTATTATTTTATATCCTTTATCTCGTAAGCTTAATTCAACAAAGTTTATTATTTCTATATGAATTTAAAAAAGTTAATTTTCTGCAGTTAATTTAATGGAGTTCTCGACGAAGTAAAAAATAATTTTTTAAATTGAAATAATTAAGCAAGGATTCAATTAATATCGCACTTCAAATATAATTTCTAATCGAAAAAGAAAGGAGGAGTCTTACATCCACTCCCAACGTCTGGTTTCCTACAGTCCACGTACCAACTAACTCCAATTGCGGCTAGAATTCCAAATTACAAAAAACTGTTGGTCTCAACAAGTGACCAGGTATCTTGGTTTGACTCTTCTGCTCCAAAGCCGAACAACTACGGGTGGAATTAAATGAAGAAATTTACTGCAAGAGAAGCATGTACTAACACTGTTTGATATTCCTATGGTGTATTTATACCATCAAGGTGCAGCAGAATCGATAATTGGTTTATGATTTTTATTATTTAATGATTATATATGTAATTTAATTCTCAATAAGCTTTTAACAAAAATGCACTTACAAATCTTCTGTAATTGTGCATTAGCATTTTCTGCAGTTTTTTGTTTATCTTCTCAAATCTAATCGACTACTGAACCCCGATATTAAGTAGAGAGATTACATAAATATAATCACTGATAGGAGAGATTCCATGGATAAAGTTTTTATTAATTTCTTAAAATAAAATGTTTATTTTAATATATTATTGATTTTATTTCATTTTCAAATATTTTAGATATTGTAAATGTATAATTTTCGCATAAAGTGACTGAATGGAAACATTTTTTGCATATTTCTTTATTTTAAAAAGTAACTCACTAAGCAAAAAATGTGTTCGCATCATTAGGCTATAAATAGAAGCAAATGTGCTCAGTCAAAGGCTAATGAAGCTTTCAAAGAAACTATATTGAGTCTCCTTTTTCACTTTTTTCTCCTTTCTTTTTAGATTACATCAACATTAATTCGCTATTTTCAACATGGTCCTATACCCCTAACAGTAAAACAACTACCGATTTAAGATCGCAATTTTTCTGATAATAAAATTTCACAGCTTTTTCTATTATAATTCATATCCATATAAATAACATTAAAAATATGTACGTTACTTTAAGGGTGTGCAATAGATATAAACAATAGTAGCGTTGTTTGCTTTTGGATTGGACAGCACGCACTTGAAGCGACCGTTTGATATCAGAAAAGTAAATAACAATAACATCTCTGTTATTGCTACACATCGTATTACACATATATTATTACATCAATCAAGACATTGCTTTATATAGCCAGTATACCGGAGTGTATGGTGCTCTAAAAAGTTTCAGTACTGCAGAGTAAGAAGGTAGCCCGAAATAAAGTGTCCCTCGGTCACTATTGTGTGGGGGTGAGTTCGAAGCCGGTCAGCTCCCACTTTAGCCAAGTGCAATTTCTCGGCTATTGCCTCGACGTCGAATTATCCATTTAATTGGAAATGAATAGTCGAAGAAGGTAGAGAGGGAATCGAGTTTCTCAGCGCGTGGTCCATCCACTTTCCGCTCACTGACAGAAGTCTTTGGCGCACAAGACGCAGCTATTATTGAGCCTCTAGCTAGACTTTTCAACGGATATATCGACTTCGAAGTGCCTCTTCTTTATTTTCTCAAAGCCTTTTTGTCCTTCCTGTCAACGTATCCGGTCTTCACGTTGCTTTTCATTGTAGACAAATATTATTGTCAAAGCGTTGAGTAGTTTTTCAGGCCTTTTTTAAAACTCGCTATTGCAGATTTCCTGCCGTCAATTATCATTAGTGATAATGAATTATTCATTAGGAACTCTTAGGAACTAATGAAGCATTTATATCTTGTAAACTCAATTACAGATATTTATTTTATAAAATGGACAATACTATATCAGATCGTTACGCTAAAATTAAAATTGGTATTTTTAAAATTCCATTCGTTGATCCGATTTAGAAAGATAAATGAGATGCACATATGTCTACTTTTAAATTCTGACCCTTTCTGCATTAACTGGTACAGAACAAAGATGGCAGATAAATCCACGGCATGAATTGTAGAGTTATCCAGTGAATTCCCAGATTTAACATAAAGCGGTTCTTTGTCCTGGTCTCGAAATAAAAATAACACACAATTTCCCATCCGAGATTGGGAAGGATATTCCCGGAATAATGGAGCCGAGGTTCTCTTCCCTCTAGTCGCAAACAGTCTTAAAATTCCAGCGAAACACGGGAGAATCTGGGCTGCAGGGGGTCGCGACAAATGAATGAATAATAACCGCATTGAGAAGTAGCCAAGGCCGACTAGCCCGCCGGAAGGAAAAAGCCAGGGATTGCAGTGCACCTTTGATCTGGCGGAGGTCGGCACTGGGGCAAAGCCCGGCAGCCGAAAGCGCGGTGTAAGTTTGGCCCCGGGGCTGGAGGCGCCGGCTCGGCCGCTGGATTAAGCCGCCACGGGCATCGTGTATTTACGCAGGCGCGCGCGAGCCCACGTAAATCTTGCAGATGGGATCCGACGACAACTAATCCCCTATTAAGAGGACGGCGAAGCAGGTCGGGGCAGTGAGAAAACGAGAAACAGATCGGGCCGGCCTAATCCCTCATTTCGCCGTTGAGCCGCAGCCTCGCGGCCTTCCGCGAGTGCAGGTAAAGGTGTCTGCCCCGCGCGACCTGTAAATACGCGCCGCGATCGGGAGTCACTTATTTTCTCTCGGCAGGCTAATTACCTCTGGATTACTGTCTCGGGATTCAAATTGAAAAGCCGAAGCGCCCGGCCCTCGTGAATATTCACGAGTCTGTGGCCACGGCCTGCAAGAGACTGGCATACATATATACCTTGTTCGTCCCTCGTAACCTCTGCCCCAGTCTTCGATCTCACCGGCCACGATTGGCAGTCAAGTTGGGCAAGATTTTTTCCGCTCTCGTGGGTGGAACGTGCGGAAGGTTGCCGGGGTCGGGGCTTCCCAAATCGAAGGCAGATTAAGCTAACTGGGAAAGAGGAGCCGGGGGCGTCCGAGCGAGGCGTCCATCGGGCGTCGATCGAGGGGCGCAGCAGCTGCTTGCATCAGCAGCCGGGGGGGTGGGGGGGGTGGGGGGAGGATGCCGATCGGTGGCCAGTGCGCCCGACCTCACCCGGGGACTCGGACACGCCCGATTTCCGAAGATGGACGCGCTACGAGCGGCCCGCTTAAGAGGAGGCCAGCCGATAAGGCCAACTCGGCCGCTGACATGGTTCAGCCCTCCCCGCGGAGCGCCTCGTTACTGGGCGGCCGGCCCACCTATACACGTACATATCGGCCAGCGAGGCGCCGCCCTGTAATGTCTTTGCGCGATATAACTTCGGCCGAGTTATTCAAAAGCCCCCGGGCGGCGCGTTCGGTCCAAGTTCCGACCTTTATCGGACCTCCGCGGACCTTCCCCCGGATTATTTACGGAGCGACGGATATCGCGTGGGCGGGCTTTTGGACTTTGCGTCGAGTCGGCGGAACCCTTTGAAAATATCCGCGAGCCGCCTGCAGCCCGGGCGAAATTAGAATCCTCGGGCACGAGCGCGCGATCGCTCGGCCCGGGCGCCGCGCTCGTTCCCCGGCCAATAACTGCCCGCCGCGGAAGATCGCGCCGAAAACAGGGAGACTCGCGCCGCCCGGGGCCCATTACCCGAAATCGCCCTCGGGGATAAATCGCGCGCCCGGGCTTTGCATAAAAAACTGCTGCGCGGGTTATAAATAAGTGGGGCTAGAAAAATTTGCCCCCGACCCCTTAACGCTACCCCACCCCCCCCCCTCCTCCTCGGACTTGGCGCGCTAGCTCTCGCTCTCTGCGGGATCAGCGCGCGTAAAATTTTTTCCAATATATTTTATGCGCCGGAAAGGCATAAAACGTCCCCCGACGAATCCGAGATGGTTTTTCGCCTTTCCCCGGCTCTCTCGCTTTTTCAGAATCGCCGAATCTCCGGGATGGCCTCGCAGTGCATTCGCTTGTGATACTCCCCAATCGGCCTCGCGCGATTCACCTCGATAAAGGCGTTTTTTCCAAAATCTCCGCTTTCACCTCAGTCGCTCCGCGGTCCTTGTCATTTGCCTTTTATACCTCGCGTTTTACTGCTATGTGCGAATATTGCCTCGTAAAGTAAGAGCCATTATGCAAATTTTCATTGTTTACATCTTGTATTTCACTCCGAGCGATTAATCTGCTCAATTGTAATTTATTCCCAAGGCGCACAATGCCGCGCAAGCGAAAAGAATTATCATCGGCAACCGTTTTTCTCTGTCCTTTCAATTTCTTCGTAATTACTTACAGATAATAGAGTGGATCTGGCTTCGCGTGGCCACATCAATAATATATAAACCTCGCGACGTACCGTTTATTAGAGTCAATTATACTTTCTTGGATTAATGCATATTAATTTCATCCACTTCTCAAGGTAGGATTTTTGCGAAATGCTTTTCGGGTACCTACTTGACTCTCTAGGACTCTCTTGATAATTAAATTTGGCACTCCGGAAAAGGAATCAACAAAATGAAGATAATTGAAGTAGCTAAGATGAAGGAATCAGATAATAAGAAGTAATCGAGGAGCAAGATAATAATAAGTGCAAAAGAAATTATGAAAAATGTACATTTCCTTCAAAAGTTCATATTCATTTAGTGCGGCAAAATTCAAGAATCGATGAATTAAACGCTTCGTTAAAATCTCATCTTACCCCCAAACAAAGTGCATATTTAATTCGATTAATAACGAGAATCTTATTTAAAAGAAAAATTATATAATCGTCCAAGATTATTGACAACCTTATCCGAAGTCAGATCGAATATGGAGCCAAAGTCAATTGTCAAAAAGCAATCAAGGAATAATCTCCTTAAATCTTACACCATAACCATAACGCACTCCACCACTAGGTTCGGGAATCATAACGTTCACATCGTGAGTCGATCAGCGGTAACAACCAATTTCCACGCCCTTCCTGACCGAAAGCAGTATCGATGTGCACTCGAGCGCTCGCTCCCTTATCATACGCTACGGAGGCGGACATGCTATCAGCCGCCCATCTCCTCCGTCTTCCCACGTTATATGTCTCTTCTTTTTTCGGTTTCTTATTGGTTGCTTGTCTCTTTTTTATTAGCATAGGGCGTAGAGCTGATAAGACCACTGTAAATTGCATTCGCTTGACTGTGCGCGAGCTTTTACGCGTATTACAGTCCGCAATATATTTACCAGTGAGCGTATCTGTCCAAAATGTTATACCTATATGGGAAATAAAGACTTTGCAACCCTGTTTATAGCTAAACGTAGCTAGACTTTTTGATTCAAAGGCGTATCCATTTTTACCCTGAAATTTTTATTTAATACTTCTATTCTTGTCAAATCTCTGCATTCAAAAATTAAATTTTAAATAAAGTTATTGCTCAATTTCGATTAGTATTATCTAAAACAAATTATGTTTTAACATTTTCTACAGAAACTATTAAATTTAAAGTACTTTTATTTGTTTTACTCAAAATATTCTTTTTGCGTATAATACTTTCTTTTTTTCAAAAATGTATGTTTTAAAAATAACTTACATAAATTCATTCCAAGATCCACTCATCTCTGCTGCACTTTTCTTACTTTCACAATCTTTATCTGGAATTTTAAGAAAACAAAATATGTACAAATAGCGTGAGTTTATCAAACAAATATTACTTGGCAATCTATTTGATTCTAGAATTTGAAAATATTCAAAAATTATGCATTTCACGTGTACTAAGTAATATATGCGGATACCTTATGCGATATCTAGGATGCTGGTTCAACCTAGGTTCAGTGTAACAAGAGAAACATTTTACGCAAAAAATTGTAACCAAAATTTAAAATACGTGCATTTTTCATAAAAAATTCATGTTTTTATAAAACAAAAATACGAAAAATACAGAATACAATAAAAATTATTTATCAAAGAGAAATAAAAAGAATTAGACCTTTATTAACCATTTATACATAATCATTGTGTTAATTATGTAAATTAGATTCATGTTATTAAAAGCTTCGTATTTCATTAAAAAGAACAAGTTTTTATGAGCCATATCTTAATAAATACAAAACAGAGATTTGAATTTCATTTTGAAATTCAGATTAATATCACCAAACACAAATAGAAAGGTAATTACTTCATTATTTTCATAAAGCAAAGCTTCAATTTCTTTTATTTCTTTCGAAAACCTCCGTAATAAGTATACCCTCGGGACAGAGCAGCGGAATGTAAGCTAAGCGTAATGGAGTGTACAGGCGGAAACCGAGAGTATCATGTCTGAGACTCGTAACGAAACCAGCATAATAAAATCGTGCCCACCTATAGACTGTAATGTCATTCTGGACATTACTCACAAGAGACAGTGATTGTGCAGGGCAGTAATCCGTGAGTAGCACAAAATAATCACCTACGAGCATAAATCATTGCATGGCCTTGTCCTGTGCTCAAGTACTAGCAGAATGAAAAACAAGAGCGAGGGTGAGTTCTGTAGGTGCAGGTGCATGACTATAATATACGACGATTATAACCCGACATTGAAGACGAACTGCGTAATTGAGCGGTTAACGATCATCCCGCGTGCTTGATAACTGCAGGCTAACCTGTAGGATGATCACACCCTAAATCTACATGTGCGCAGCTAGAAAATCTATGTTTTCACGAATAAGCATTAATAACTAGAATTCTGATAATTCTGAATCATTTAATTCCAGTTTTATTAAATAAAATGCATAAATATAAATGTATAAAGATGAATTTGTAAAATGTAATCGTTATATTAACCTTACAAAAGTGCTTAGTATACTCATGAACATGAATTTATAAAAATGTGCACGATATTATACCTTATAGCATTGAAATTGAGTTACAAAACATTGGATAAAGAGTGTTTCCATTGAGGAAACTAAAAAGTACAATTCTATACCTCTTCTAACGTTCTTGGTTCAACTTGATTGTCGGTTCTTAATGAACCAATTGAGAATAAAAACAAGCATAAACTCCGTCTTATTCTTCACCGCGGTATCGCGCAATAAAATGTGTATATTCGCGTTTCGTTTCATTCATCCAGTTATAGAGCGAGACATTATATAAGCTGCCGCGAAACAACTTGCAATAAGTCTACTTGGAGAATAAATGCACATCTCGAATCGCACGCAGCTGTAAATAGTTAATGGCACCAAACGAAATAAGGAGCTAGAGTTAAGGTGGGGAATAAAGAGTTGAAGTAGGAGTTGAAGGAGAGCTGTCCCGCTTGAGGCGGCCAAGTGGAGCCAGGCCGAGTGTAAGGAAGTGCCTGAAGGTAGATGGGGGACGATAACGGCGGAAATTGCCGACGGCACCGATCGCCGATAACGCCTCGGCGTCCCGGGGACTCCTCTACGCTCCCCCTTCCATTCCCCAGCACGCGTTTCGCTCGAAGCGAACACGATTCTCTCTCTCTCTTTCCCTGTTTCTCTCTTGCTTTCTTGCTCTCTCTTTCCCCCTCCCCCTCTCTCTCAGTTGTGCACGCAGGACTCGTGAGGTCACCTTATCTAAAATTTCGCACTCGTGCGACAGTTTTAATATTTGGTCAAGATTCGGTCTGGGCTGTGGACAATTCATCTGGTCAAGAAGTCAAGTTGACCCACGTTAGTAATCAGAAGACTGTTTACATAACGAAACTATTCTTACATTTGAGCTTTCGTGCGAAGCTATCCTCTCAAAGAATAGGGATATGGATTTGAACCTGTTTATTTTGTATAGGAATTCATAATGTTCATAATTAAAATTACAATGCCTGTAGCTGTACAATGAAAAACGTGATTACTTTTAAATGAAATTCTAGATGAACCCTTTAAAATATTTTATTTGGAAAAAATTCACTTTTAATATTTAAATCGAATCCAATCCGAAATATCAAAGTTTATGTTTATAAAATTGCTAGTTTTTGAAGCACTGTTGAAAAACTTTAAATTTAAAGGATTATTTAGTTACAAGTCTACATAAAATTTTGATATTTTTATATTTGCGGATTAGAAAATAATTGAAAATAATTGATAATAATTATTGATTGAAAAATAATTGTAGTTGAATATATATAAATGCCAAACTATGAGATGGTTTGCAATGAAAAAAAACTATAGATTATTGCAGATTTATTGTATCCAACTCAACAACGACTATTAGTGTTGATAAACAATCGTTGTCATGAATTCAAGAAAGGATTACTCTGTTAAATATTCATGTACTATTCGTGGACCACTCTAGTGAATTCTGCAGCCTCAAATATTTCTAAGAGTCAGCAGACTGTACAAAGTTAAAGTTCTTATTTCATGAATGCAATAATTTTGTTAAAAATATTCAAATTTCTTTCTATCAGTTTTCAGGTAACAAGAGTAAATAACGCAAATACACATTAAAATTATTCAAAACTTTATTTCCTTAGGTGATCGTACAAAGAAGTTGGACAAAGTTATTCGAGCACGAGAAAGCGGAAGTTTGCATTTTGCTAAATTGTTATAGCGTTTCATTCCAAATCGCAAGCCACGGCAGTAACTGAAACTGTAACTTCTTTGTACAAGAACTGCCGTAAGCATTTAAAATTATTTTCACCAAGTGTGCGAAATGTTCATTTTACTCATTCTTGACCTGTTAAAAGTATAAGCTTCATTTACTTTTCAGAGTATTATTATGCGCATATAGTAGTGCCAATATACTCTTATTAATTTAATTATAAAAAGTTAGAAACCAGTGTTACGCAGGAGGGGTACGAAGTTGAACGCTCAGACAAGGTGAGAGATCTATGGAATAAAATGACTCTCCGTGGCGGCAGATACCGGAGCCGCTGACTTCGCGGCTCCGTCGCATATCACGCTGAAGATGTGTACGTGACACCAGTCACAATTGTTCATTAAATATAGTACAAATAGAATTTCTTTTAATTTTTAAGAAAACTTCATTAAATTTCCTATATGTACAGAAGTCAAAAAACATTATTTCTTTAGTGTATTAACACTTAAGTGCGCCTTATAAATATAAAAAATTCTGTAAACTACGTAATGGATTAACTGCATCTAAAGTGGTAAATCCGTGTTATAAAATAATTTGAAGTGCAGCTTTACTTCAGCAAACTCGATGAAGAAAGTAACATTAATTAATACTATGTTGTCAACCTCATACAATGAACCACTCCCGATTGCTTCCTTTACGTGCTTGTCCTTTTTTCTCTCTTTACCTACTTTCTCTTTCTCCTTCTCATTCTTTCTCTTTCTAGCCGCGAATAACGACTGAGCTTTAAGTGCGCCGGCAAGCTGCATTTCCATGGAAATTGTTCTTCTTAGGATAGCCGAATTCCTTTTCTTCTTCTCTCGGGCTTATACGTCTCGTGAGATAGAGTGAGAAAACTTGTTGGAATATGTCCCTCTCTAACCCTTGCCTTTCGTTGTCGAAACTTATTGCTCTTCCACGACTTATTTGTTTATACTCACCTTGTACTCTTACAAATCCGATACAAGCTGCGGTAAACAGAAAGTAAAATAATACTTTATATGTATAAGATAAAAAAAACAATAATAAATAAAATGGATTTCGTAAGTAAATTAGATCCAAAAATTACTACAAAACAACATCGATGAAAGTATGCGTTATACATCAGTCTTTATATTAAAAGACCTTTTAAAGATACATTAATATACTCAATTAAACTATAGTAAATATATTAAATAATTAATGTACATTAAATCATAAAAATAAATACTATAATGATTACAGATTTCATAACATTTTCAGTGAAGATTGCTGTCGTGGTAGATATGTATGAATGGCGGTAAGGATTAGGTGGATAGTTCACTATAATGTAATCGACGTTTCTGCTAGCAACCCTTTGAGTGTGTGCGTGTGTGTGTACGCGCGCGCGCGCGTGTGCAGATTCGCTTGCCTATCCTTCCGTTTCCACACAATTATATTCTAATTAAAAACTTTTGGATAATTCTTTATTCGAAGAAAATTCAAAATGAGAGTTAATATTATAAATTTACATATAGTTACAAACTTTCAGCTCAAACTTGTATCTTGAGGCTAATGAAGCTAGCCAATACATTAACTTGTTCAAAGCTTTCCAAAGTTTCTACGCTCATCGCTATCTCATAAGTAATCATACATCGTCAATGTTTCTTATAAACAAGAGCTCGATAAGAAGAGAGAAGGATACAACATAAAGTTTTGTGCACCGTCTATAATTGAACTCAAACTTTAAATAGCTCTCGATCGTTCGATTAAATTGTAAAAATGATAAACAGAAAAAAACAAATTGTTAAAACTTGTATTGCACGGCATTTCCACGCAAAAATTTTCTGAAGCTGTAGTCGTAGCAGTGACTAAGTATGTTCATTTTTCGTTAAAAAATAAAATAGCATATGTTTTCAAGTTCTTCCTTACTCAAAAAACTGAAAATAAAAATTTAAAGCTGCCTCAGAAATCATATAAGTATTAAGTATTGGTTACAGACGTGTTTACTTTGATAAAAAATTCTTAAACTATTTTTCTGTACATTCAAAAAAAAATTATTAAGTTCTCTTTTTCTTAAATTATCAGTAGGCTATCTTGCGATTTACAATAAAAATAAGTAACTTTTAAATCCCAACGTACTTTCAAAAAATGAGTTTCTATTGTTTCAGTTTCATTTATATTTTCAATTTCTTTTAAGATTAGAGATTTAAAAATGATATGCTTAACTCTTATCTTGAACATTATAAATATAAATAAATCTACCCATCAACCTGCTCAAAACTTAAATTTCTTTATACAAAATATTCATTAAGGAAGTTTTATACTTATTCCCTCATTAATTTTTAAATGTCTGGGATAACAAATATATTATAAAAATATGAAACTTTTTTTTATAAAAGATATTTAAATTAATGGTTAAAAAAACTTACCAAAATTTTGTAGATTTATCAACTCAAATTTATTTTTCAAAATTTTTATTTTGACTTAGACTTTAAATCGAATAATTTTTTATTTTTTGTGCTATTTATTGTGCGATCTGGTAGACTTTAGTTTATAATGTGTACTCACTAAGAAATCAGTACTCAAGAAAACTTACTTAAAAAATAAAACCAACTTTCGTAAAAATTATATTAATTGAGGAAGTATTTACTTAAATTTTGCTTAAAACTAAAATATATATTAAAAATTGACTCCATCAAAATCAAAGTCATCATTAAATTGCTTCTGATTTAATTTCCATGTAAAATATATGATCAGCGAAATTATTAGAGAAAATAAAAAGTTGTTTAGAAATTTTTTTTATGTCTTGGGCAAATTAATTGCATTAAATCAAATTAAATATTAATTAATTATCTATTCATATACTCTTACACATCCCGTTCAGATTGACGCTTAAGGCTTGATCTCGATGCCCCTCCATATTTACAGATTTCATGGCCCAGGAGTCGTTACATGCCTGTTAGTTGTTAAGGTCTAATTTCGTCATGAAAATATTCACTAATATGTTCGACAATGTGCTACATGTGAATTCGACGCTCTGTGCACATCGGGTCGATTTCTGACTTCGATTTATTACATAACTTTTGTTTTTCTTTAATTAATATTGAATTCTTTTAACTACAAGTAGCTTTTTATTGGAGATCTTACAAATCTTGGATCATGGTTATCTTTGAATGATTCGAGCTACAAATGTTTAAAAAGCTTAGACATATGTTACCACAACATAAACTCCAATGATGACACTAAAAGTTTTTTTGCCAAAGTAGAACGCATGGATCGAGCGCCACGTGAAATGTAGATAATCAGACCTAATGCAGTCTATACGCGTATTAATAAATAGATAGTGAAAAGGGGAAGGGAGATGATAGATTTCTGATTCTGATCACTTACAGGTTATTCGCTATAAACGCTGTATGCAAATCTGGATTTACAGATTATTTTACGGTCAGGGTGTTGTCGCATAAAAATAACAAATTTTCTGCTGATAAAGTTAAAATAAATTGCTATCTGCATCGATGTTAAGTATGCTTGAGAAAAAAATATAAAACAAATGCTCACAAGGTACAGACTACAGAAAAATAATAAGCTATTTCTTTTCACATACTACAGGAATTGGGTCAGTATCGTACTGTATAATTATTTTAAAAAAATTGTTTTCAATATTTTAATATATCACAACTTTAGTATTATTTGAACTATACAACCGTATAGATATAATTATAACAGTTGAAATGTCATTTCATATATCTGCCGCAATGAAGAAACCATATGTTTTAGCATAAAACATAAACTTATCAAAAATAAGAGAATTCAGCAGCATTATTAAACGTTTTCATGTTTTTTAAAAATAATATATTTTTCAGTTTTATGTAATTTTTATTTAAAATAAATTTAATTTTAAATTTAATTTTAAAATGATTAAATTTTAAAGATAAAAATTGCATAAATTATACATAAAATGCTTTTATAATAAACATTTGTATACATATATTAAACAATAAAATATTATGATATGACTTAAATTTAAAAAATGTCGCGTAATGTACAGTGATTTTAAAATACAATCTTTTAATTGTAAATGTTTACTGATTATTTTTCAGTTACATATACTTAAACAATAAAATAAAATGAGAAATTTGTTATTTTTCCTAAATCAAGATACATGACATTTTTACACACCACAAACTGCTTGCATCTTTGTTACATAAAATAGAAAGTGTGCATATATGAATTTTTTAATCCTTACTGGTCTATTCGCAATGTGCATCCTCTGTTAAATTTTGTCAGTGAGTATGCGAAAACAAAAATATAAAAGAGAAAAAAAGATGCACGGTATTCCACGCCCTCGGCTAGATGTACAATGTGCACTGAAATTTCAAAAACTTTGTTACGATTTTTGTCGAGAACAACGATGCGAGAGAATCCAGCGCCATCAATTTCTTCCATGAAACACGGCCTGAAAATCCCCGCGAGCACATACATAGTCCTCTCGAAAGCTTTCGGTCGACCCTTTCGTATCCCGAAATCCCATTAACTCCACTGGCCTTCACCAGTATACAGTATACAGCAATAAGATTGCGAGTCACCAGTATGATTCTTTGTTTAAAGGCTAACAATAAGCAGAAAATCTGCGCATAGTTATGTTGAAAGCTTATTACTCTACTAAGAATATTATAAAAGCATAAATTGTTTACAATATTGAATATAGTTTAGTGTTTAGCTATTAAGACTTTTTGTGACGATAGTTTTAAATAAACTACAAAAGGGAAAAGGCGGTACTGTTAAATAACCTTATAAATATACCTCATATATATATATTTACTTAAGAGATAATTAAATTAATTTTCAAAAGTGCTTATTTAATCACACGATTTGAGCTGTACTAAATTATAAAATCTAACATGTTTTCTGCAATGATAGGGAGCAAACCAAGTAGCAAACAGAGAATAATATATATGCAACATAATAACTCCTCTGCTGCAGCCACTGAATTTGTATTAAACAATAATATGACCTATATAATTAAAGATATTTTTAACTTAATTAGGTCGATGATTAAAGTTACATATTCGAACTGAACCCATGTTGTATAAACACGTCATACGCGAGGGGTCGCTCACATCGCACTCTTTCGAAAAAGTACAAAGAGTATACGAGAGTTCGAAAAGCTGAACTCCGGATTTGTACTCCGGGCGCAAATGGGCGGAAGGGGGAAGTGGAATGAGGAGTCCAGGCAGGCGGTAGCCGCCGTCCGGCGAGCGAGCAGGCCAGTGGTGGGGGAGAGTTCAAAGAGTATACAAAAGGACACGAATGATTTCGGAAGTACATTGATTTTTCAAAGAGTACATGATTCTTCAAGACTCACGGCCCTCCACGCATGCTCGCACGCATCTTTAATATTTATTTATAGTTATTATTTAATTAATTTTTTAACTTTTAACAATAATTATTTTTAACAATTTATATTTTCTAATCTTTTGATGACAAAAGATACCTCCTCTGCGACACCTACCTCACCCCAGAAAGCGTGTCAACTGTACATATAATAAAATGCTTTTTCTTGTGATATCCTTAGTCACAAAAAAAATATTTTCTAAAACTTACCTTTACTAATACAGCATTAAAATTAAATTTGTGCTTTTCAATTAAAGACCGTTAAAAGTTACCCTTATAAGTTGAAAATAATTCTAAAACTTGGTATTATTCTCTAAGTCTAGGACAATACACACAGAAGTTTCGTAAAGAGAATGTTAAAACTTTAACTCATTTTCATAAAACTTCGGAAAGTATTTTAAGCCAAAATGATAAATGGAATTGCCTGTGTAAAATAAGGTTGACAATTTTAATATATTTTTAACAAGCATTAAAAATTAAATTAAAAATTTCAAAATTACAATAAAAATGAATCTGAAATACTTCTACAATATATAGCATCTCGAATCAGAATTGTATTAAGGAGCGTTTTTTAAATATCCGTTTGATGCTATGAGATATTCGAAAGGATTATTTTAATTTAAATTTATTTTTCAAATTTGAGCTGAGTATATAGTTGTAGACCACTAGAGGGTAACGCGAGAGTTACCTGCCGGTGACTGGCTCCTTTCTCGTTCCTCCGATCACCCTTCTGTCTGAACATCAACCATCGCCTTGATACGACCTGCAGTCAGACTTCGCAATGCGATCAAATGGCTCAACCTATCCTACTTACATTGACTCACAGACCCAATATTTAAACTACCTAAAGTCGTTTCGATGCATCTCCAAATCTGTCCTAGTTCAACATGGCTTTGCGACCGCAAGAATGAAAGTAAATTCTTGCATACGTAAACTCAACTGCATTTTCCTTGATACAAAATGAAAATCCCGATGATAAACTCACGACAACATAATCTATTATTACTTTCTTCCACATGGCATAATGAAACTGCTGCAGAAATTTTCGTAAACAATATCAATAATGCTAGTTCTAATTTTGCTTAATATTATTTTAATCTTATTCTAAAAAATAATACGTAATAACACATTATGATGTGTATATTATCAATATATTAAAATTTCACACTAATTTTTCAACGCTTCGACGCATTACCTACAAGATCATTTGAACCAAAATTGATAACTCATTTCTGAAATGTATACGTAAAGCACTACATCGCGTGAGCTTTTTTCTGCACTTTAGAAGTGGCCCCACATACATTGGTACGCAAAAATCGAAGAACGAAGGAAGTAAGGGACCGAAGCTCGTGCGCGCTATCGGCCTCCAACAGGGAAGAACGTCAACAAGGGGACATTATACGCGAAGGAGTCGGTACAGGTGTAGGTGGAAAGCAAGCCAGGAACTCGGTGGCTCTCCTACATCGACCAACCCGAGAGGCCAGTAGGTGTTGGCGCACTCTGGGCTCCGCGCGTGCGACACAAGATTGGATCAGCGAGCTATGGACGTCCGGGCAACTTTGCGAATATTGCCGCGTAGCCCCGTGTACTCGCGCGCGCATCGTGTATTACCGCGGCGGGCATTAGACGATACGGGCGTTGATTGGCTTTTCGGGCTCGCGCGGCTTATGACTACCGGGCTTGCTTATATTAATAACGGCCTCGCAAGACTGTAGCCGGGGGCGAAGAAGCCCGCGCCCCTTTCTGTTTAAGGGCCCTTTGACACCGGGCGGCAGTTGGCGGTCGCCCTGGCCGAAGCGCGGGAATAAAACGGGTCAACGCCTGGCCTCGACGAGCTCTAGGGCCTCTACCCACCTTTACTGAGGCATATCAAAGTGAATTTACCCTCTGAAATTAATATATTAATTCGTAGCAATTTAACAAGGCTTATGCACATCGTTGAGATAATATCTTATGCACGCTTTATTATCTTGACCATCTATTAAATTTGTATGAAAAGTATGAAAATAAATGAAACGAAGGCCATGTTAGCGATCAATGAAATTACGTCGATACCTAATTGAACATTATTGATTTTAATTAGAGGCTTTTATTAAATCTTCGTTTGAATAAGGATTGTTAAACAGAAAGGTCGTTTTTTCATTTACAAACAAAATCCATCTTTTCAAAACTCGTTCTGTTTATTCCTATATTCTTGACATTAGACGCCTCGAACAGCTGGCAATGTAGCTTCTTGAAAATAAAACTCGTCTTTAACTGTTATTTTACAACTGCCCGACTTGCAAGGAAAACGACGAAAGCGCCCGTACCGCACAAAGACCAATTAAATTTCATCGCTGAATGCCTCGCTCGATCGCCAGCGTGGTAAGTCCCAGCGTCTTCTTCTGTAAATTGAAATTGAGATCCATCGAGTTTCTTTCATCGCGCAGCAACCTCGCAGTTGCAGTTATCGTTATCGTCTCGGCTGCGCACCTCGACGCCCTTTTCTCGCCTCTTCCTCCAATTCTCTAAGTGGAGACTTCTCCTCTAGACCAAAGTTCTCCGCGGGGGTTTCCCAAATCCCTTGAGCTCGGCTTTTAATTGACACAAAGTAGATGGTATTAGAAATTTTTATTTCATTTATACTGATGTATATTACATTAATGCATGAGATTATGCTGCTTAATTATGCTGATTATCTTGACTTTATAAATATCCAGAATTTTTTATTTGTAATGTAGTAAAAAATTCACACTTAGATAAAGATAAGATTTCAATCACCTGTACTAATCATATTTTTTCAAATACAAGGGATTGATACCGTACTTTACAAGTATTAATTTTTTTAATAATTACACTATGTTTACATAAAAGTTTTCAAAATCAACTTAAATAAATTTATTGAAATGTTAGTACACGATTTTTTTTTGATGGAAAAAGTGCAGTGTAAAGAAATACACTATTCATGTTTCTAATTAACTTTCAAATTTATAGTCTATTAAGTTAGATAATTTATAGTCTCATCTCGAAAGTCACCCATTATTTCTCTTTCGCAATGTATAAGTAAAGACGATCTTCACCATTACATAATTTAAAAGACCAAATGATAGAGTAAATTGATCAAAAGTACGATCTTTGAAAACTATTTAATACATTTTTTCCAAAAATGTATTCAATAAAAATTTTGTGCATACTAATACTTCAACGAATTTATAAGAGTTAATGATTTTTGTTAAAGATAATTCATACAATCATAAAATAATTATAACATTTTTTATACTGCTTACAAAAATATAACAGTAAGCTTCATAACCTATATAAAAATAAATACAATATTTATCGATATTTAACCCTCTTTTTATTCTAAATCATAAACATATTCTTAATATTTTATCTATATGTAATCGATATCATACGAAATTTTTAAGTACATTAATAACAATTCTTTTAAAATAGAACATTTCTAAAGACGCTGTTTTAATATGAAACAATTTGAAGAAATTCGGAATTCGAATTTGAAGATCACATCCTCAACTAAACGAAGTGACAAAAGCAATCACTGGATGCTTACGCTCTGCTCAAGAAGCAATAAAAAGTACGTATAACGACTGATTTACTTTTGTGATTGGTTCAAGTGATACAGCAAAAAATCAAGTGCATTGTGGACCCGTATATTTGTCCCTATATACTCAACTGGAATCGTGAAACTCGTAAGGACAATCTGATTAATAATCTATGTATTAGTTTTTGGAGATCTGTTTCCTTAGCAATAGAATTTCTAAAATAAATAAATTGCTGTAACAATATTAACTAGAGTTGAATATCAGTTATATGTAGATTATTTAGTTTTGAGTAAAAAAATCAAATTTGTTACGAATGAAGCGTAAAAGTAGAATTTTGTCTTATAATAGCGTATCTAAAAAATTTACAGCATTATACAGCATGAGAAAAGTTAATTTTTATTTAATTCAATCACTTGACTTCCACAAGACTAAGCTGGAGTACAAATTGGCAAAATTTTTCTTTTGTTACCACGCCCTAATTAGGAGAAAATGATTAGATTAGATTATAAGTCTTATTCTTTTGAAAATAATAAAATAAACTTTTTTAGGTCATAATTTGTAACAAAGTATTAAAGAATTAGAACTTTATTAGACTTTATTTTAAAAAAGAAGCCTTTCATATTTTGTTTAACTACAAATCAAGCATTGAAAAATAATTAGGCAAATTCTACCTATATCCGCATAAAAAGTAGTAAGTAACAACCATAGTCTCTAATGAGCTACATAACTATACGCTTGAAAGCTGATCCTAGCATTGGCAATTGGATAGGAGGGTGACAAATTCCTCTTCCGCGAATTTCGCACCTGTTCGAAGTTTCTGTTGAAAAAATCAGACATGCCTCGTCTTTAATAAATTTGCGTAACCTGACGAATCAGTAAAGTTTCAGCGGAGTCGTTCCTCCTCATCCTACCTTGCAACCTTCATCTTTTTGTCTTTCTCTTTCTCTTTCTCTTTCTCTCTCTTCCTCTCCCTCTCTATTTCTCTACCTAACTGCGCAACCCATAATTCAGGAAAGATCTCAACGATATGCACGAAACTTTGCGACGGGGCGAAATCGTCATCGCTGCGAGTCGCTGCAAGAAATCCTATCATCTACCACGAACATTAAAATTACTTAACAAGCTCGAAATTTAATTAAATTGGTGTTTGTCGTCTATCTTGCAGATCTTTTAATAATATGTAGTGAGCAAAGAGATTCCATAGAAATTAGTTTAAATGAATGATGTTGCTGTATAATAAAATAGTCTCTACTTAATTCAATGCGTGATACTATGGAGTCAATTTTTATCAATTGCGTGTTATAATATCGCCATTTAAGCAGTAAAGACTCGTCAACTAAAAAAAATTTGACAGCTAACTGTTTAGAGCTAATAGAAATAGAATTAGAAAAAAGAATCATTTTCATCATAATCAGTTGATTGTTAAAATTGATGCTTTTGTGATTTGAAAAATTCACGTGTATTTATTTATATTAGCCACATTAATGAAAATAATCATGAAAAGCTTTGGCGAAAGGAAAAATTATAATAAAAGTTTTAAAGATTATTTCCCTTATACCCTAATCCATATACAACCGTATATCATGTACTTTACGTTTGAACAAAAAACGTACTATTAAATAAGTATATGATTTTTATTCAGTTTAAATCTTAATGAGAATCCATGAGGTCTACATATGATCTATACTGAATCGATTATATAAAATATCCTTGAACAAGGTATACAACCTGTCTTTTAATTTCTTGTCTCCAGCTATATCACAGGATAGCTGAGGTAATTCTAAATATTTTTTTTGTGATTGCGAAACTGTCAGATGCACCTCCGCGAAGATACAGGTGTTTAAAAAATAGAAAAATTCCAGCTCCCGCGGCCTACTCGCCACAGCGCAGCCAATAAGAGTCACGGAAATAGTTAATGGGAGAGAGTAGTGCGGAACTATCGGGGCTGCAAGGTAAGCAACGGGCCTGGTCCCGCCCTCTAGGCTTAGACGCGTGACGGTTTGTCGCCTGCCGAAATCTCCGACAAAAGAACGTCGGGCCAGACGTGCTACTCATCCTGCGGCCTGATAGCTCCGACCTACTCTCTCCCATTGACAATTTCCTTTACTTTCATTGACTGCACTATTGCGAGTAGGCCGAACTTTGCGGCCGTGGAGGCTGTATTTTTAGCATTTTTTAAACATCTGTATCTTCGCGGGGATGCATCTGATAGTTTCGCGACCACAAAAAAAGTGTTTAGAATTGCCTCAGCCATCTCGTGGTATAATTGGAGATAAGGAATTAAAAGGCAGATTGTATAAGTAAAAAAGTGAATTGATCAGATAAGTGAAGTTTGACGTTATTTTCTGATTGATTAAATCTTAAACGATTCCCCAGAATACATTGTTCATTAAATTAAATTTATTCATACATTCTTCATATGTTGTAGGTTTTAAAAGTTTGTGATTATAGAGAATTAGTTTCAATTACTATATTTAGGGAAATAATTTTATTCTCAAATAATCATGTACGAGAGTAAGTAAAGAGTAGTTTAAGTGAAAGATGTTAGGTTACGCTAATGAAATATCTTAGCTTAACAATATACCTAGAGTGATAATAATTTTAATAATTATTATTTTTTATCAATTCATATTTAAAATTAATAATCGACTGGTTTTTCAAGATAAATAAGAATGTTGGCGTAAAGTAATGTATATGTCGTAGGTAATATTGGATTAAAATTTTGTTGTACTTGTTACGATTTTCATAATGCATTTGATCTTCTAAATTCATTCTTCATTGTTTACGACTTTAATATAAAGAATGACCTCCTTCCGACGCGAGTTGTAAGTACACAAGTGAACTGTTACACCAGAAAACTAAAGTTACTAAGGAGAAATAAAGTTACTTGTGCAACGTATTTTACGTCCACAGTATGGTGGAAAGTAAGACTGACACGAAATTAAAGTCCACCCTGTGTAATATGTTCAACAACGAAGTTACTTTAGCGCTAGCTCGTGCCCTTCCACGTTGCCGGTCCCCAAAGTCTTAAAGTTTAAGCTTCGGCACAAAAGTCTATGCATACGTTGCACAATGTGAAAGGTAGCCGACGTTGCCATCATTCTGCGTTTCCTCTTCCACTGAATTTTATAGATTTCAAAAGTCAAACCTTTCAAAAGATAAGGATTGTAAATGATGCCATCTATTATTTTAAATTTTGAAATATTTTAAACGAAGTACAGCATATTTATATATTTAAGTTAATATCTATATAACACAGCAAGAATTTAAATATTATTAATCAATTTATAGTCAACTTTAACTTCCATTCAAATTTAAGCAACGTTTTTTACGAAACAACAAATTTTTTACAAATAAATGAGCAAAATACCTACAACTCTATACTTAATAAATATTTGTAAAAAGAAAACTGGTACATATTGCATTGAAAAATATTACTTTAAATTATATTTCTTAGTTGATTAAGTAAAAATTTAACCAAAAAAGAAATGTTTTATAAAATTTTTACGAGATGTAATTGCCGTGGAAAATGCTGACAATATGTATATATACACATACACAAATATGCGTATCTGAATTTGGCATCCTCTAGCAATGTGTCTACTGGCATAGCTCATTAGTGACTACTATCTAGTACGCGAGTTTAAGTACTCATCAGTAGATGTAAAACGTCTAATTGCTATTTCTTGGATTATTGTCGTTTCAGGAATTTCTAGATTGATTAATATTATACCAAATATTGTAAAATTATGAATATTTATTATAATGCCTTAGCAAAAGTGCAAATATAAAATCAGTTAGCTTCTTTTCTTTAATTTTAAAAAAAAGTGTAATTTATTAAAATTAAATGTTATGTATGAGTATACGTTTAATTGATTTACATATATAATATAATAACATCTGTTACTTATACAAATAAGTTAAAAATAATAGTTGCAGACCAAAATAAATAGGTTAACTTCTTCATAACCAAGTTAGTTAAATTAGTGTACGATTCGTGCAGAGGAAGGTAGAGAAATACTATAAATCAATAATCCAGTATCTGATACTTTTGTCAGTAGTTAGATGAAATCCTTACGTACACATTACTGTCTTAACTATATAGTTCGAAACGGATCGAAGAAAGTGGTAAAATTCAACTTCTCTTCATTGTTCTTGAGATAGGGACTAGTTCAACAGCTAAATTGTAATGCTGGCGTTGAAGGGATTTCGTTTAAATGTTCGTGCCGAGAGAAAGGTAATTAAATTTCCGAAACTGCTGCTCCGCTTATAAGGGCGAGGTACTGAGATAATAACATTGAGAGGGAACAGGTTATTAGTTGGCCGGATAGGAAGGTCAAGAGGCAATCGTTCTTCGAGATTAAAGCGCCAATAGAATAATGACATTAAATGTTTTACCGGATTTCCCATGTGCAAAGTGAAAAGACGTTTTGAAAGCACGGTATAACACGGACGGACTCGCATTCTCTTAATTTCAGTGCGGAATTCGTCGCATAGAGTAAATGTGAGACAATGCGTTGCTGCTTTTTGAGGCGTTATTAAAGTCGAGGACTATACGAGGAATGTAGATACGTTAGTCATAAAAATTCCTCAATGATGGATTATTCCACTACTGTATATGCAGACAATTATGTTGATCATGAGGAGTATTTTAGTACTTTTTGACGAGATCGATAAACTTACTATGAGATACTCATTATATTGAAAATTGCTTAATCGAATTAATCAGTCTGCTTTATTATGGTAACGCTTAAGGCCTACTATGCGATGTATTGATCTATACCATTTTACAGGTTACTTATATATTATGTCATTCAAAGTATAATACTATCAATGTGTAGATAACAATAATTGGCTACTAATAATAAATTCGATAATTTTCCGAGCTATTATTGTTGCGAACCCACTAATTTTTTACGATTATATTTACTGATTATATTTTTATTATGCATTCGTGTATTATTATTATTATACTTATTTGTATCTGATTTTGGTATTCGATTTAAAAGGCTTTAGCTTGTATTTAATCGAATATCGTTTGACAGCATAACTTTAATTTAATGTGTAACAACTTAGGAATCGACTCCAGTCAACTATTTTTTCCCGAAAAATATATACGGGCAGGGGGCGAGCAGAAGAGAAATATCGGGCATCGAAAATCCCGTCAGTCAGTCCTGCTCGAGTTTTTCGATCGCACGCATCGAGAAGTTTTGCAAGTGCGTCAAATGCCCGCCGAGGACACGATCCCGTTCTCAATCCCGTCATCGTGCAAATGCGACTCTTAGACACTGGGAATAAGAGGCACGAAGATCAACTATCCGATCTTGTCCGAAAAGGTGAGCGTAGGTGATCCTCTGCCCGTGTTATCTTTTTTCCTAGCGGAAGAGGTTTGTGAAAAACAGTAGCTTAAAAACACCTTGTAATTTTATTCGTTTGAGTCGCATTTCACGGGATAAATCGTCTGATCATCAGCATAGCAGAGTTTGGAAATATCTTTATTTAAACCATAACTAATTTAGATTATTAAACTGTAATATATATATATATGCTACTTATGATCATGGTACTTTGTAAAATTTCTTACAGGATTTATAATACTTTTGAATTAAGACTTTTAAGTTGCATTTTACCATCGCAATGATTGTAAAGTATTATGTTATATATTTTTCATCAAATTATTTTATAAAAAGAGGAAAAGTGTTAAAAGTTGTGAAGAGTGGGAAATGGCAGTGGGAAATCGTCCAGGTGAACATAAAGCGGAACAGAACAAAGGTTTCCCACGTAACTTCGTATAATCGAATAAGGCTTTTCTTACCGGCCGTGCAGTTCTGTCGAGCTGACGAAGCGAGCTGCTTAAAAATTCAAGCGAAAATTCCTATATTAAATTGCGACCAACTCGATCATGAGATCGATAGACTGCCGAGTGCTCCGGTTGATACGCGAAGGCGCACATCCCTTAAAAAGGGCATCATAATAGTAGGTCTTTCAAATCGATAGGCCGCTTGTCTTTTTCGTTTTGCTCGCGCGTCCGCCGACAGCGGCGCTGCGCGAAATGCGAATGTCGTTTACCCCGCGCCCAGTGTACAACAAAGGTAGTGACATAATGGACAGGGAGACACATGCATGAAGAGACGCAGGAGGTTCCCGGTCGATAACTCGGTTACCGAGGCGCCGCGGCTGCTGTTGTTGCCGCTTTTATCCTATATATAGCGAGCGAGTAATAGGCAGCAGCATGCCGAGCTTAATATTGTAAATAAGCATACATCGCCACAGTGTAACGAGTGATTGATAGTTCGATGGGAGTGCTCGCATGTCCTTCCTGCCACGTCAATTCCAGTTAGTTCTACTATCGAGCGAAAAAACAGACACTGTAAATTGATAAAGTAAATGTTTTCAGACTGCAAAATCATCAAAAAAGTAATAAATTTTAAATTAAATCGAAACTATGTAGCACTATAACCGTATAAAATATAGACATAATATTATAAAAAATCAAACTTTAGATTACAGGAATGAAGACTTCTCTTGTGGTAAAAGAATTTTTTAATTTGAAAACTTATCCTATTCTGACAATTTATTTTGTACTATTATTATATCTTTAAGCAAGATTACTATCCACAAACTTGACATTTTCATTCTGCAAATGCATCGTCTTTAAAAATTTAAAATGAAGGGCTCCCTATATATTTTAGTGTAAGTGTTGAAGCTAAGATATATTTAAAAATTAAATTATTTTTTTTTGTTTTAAATTTTATCAAATATATTAAAGAAATTGTATAGTTTTGTAGTAATGAGCATATCAACTGTAATAAAATGAAAACATGTATAAAATTTTATTAAAAATTACAAAATCCGAGTGATTGTGTCACATATTGTTTTTTTTTTGTTTTTATGGGCACATATTATAAACTAAGAGTTTGACTCTAAAAACTAAATAAGTAGTAGTAATATTAATATTCGAAATAACGACATTCGAATTTTTAGATTAAAATAAATTGATTGCAAATTTATTTCAAAATTGAAGCCCACCAAATGTATGTCACGCTTAAATAGCGAAATGCTAAGACGGTCTCCTCGAATTCAACGTAGAGAGGAGATAGAGAAGAGCCAAGTCGAGAGATAACGTCGATCTCTTGCTCGGGACATCATTCTCGACTTGCTACTCGAGTATAGCGCGTTGCGAAGGGCGATCGTACCAGTCTCGATTACAGCATCCGACCGCGCCCTATTTAGCTATGGATGACAAGCCATTGGATAGAGACTGGCACTGACGCTGTTCCCCTCCAAAGGCGCACTTGTCCTCCGGACGCGAGTCAATAATACTGCTCTGCGAACGTGACCTGCGGCACCTTCCGAACAGGACAACGCCTACACCCGACGCCCGAAGATGCAGACTTAGTTAGGACCGCGGAGGTTTCCGCTTCATCGAGAGAGCCCCCGGCCCTCCGACTCTCGCTCGCTCCGCTCTGCTCTGCAAGTCGAGGTCGGGAGTAACGGGAGCAGCTGTACGAAACTTTCCTATAGTTCTCACACCTGCTGCTGCTCTCGATTGAGCCGAGACCACCCGCTTCTAAGCCTAGTTCTGTAATTGTGCGATATCCATTTACTAGTGCGAGCTTGTAATCACACTTAAACTGCAACTATATCCGTATTCGAATATAACACTAATAATTATTTGATGAAATAATTAGTTATTTGCTGGACGTTTTATTATTCTTTGAAATCCTCACTGTAATCAAAAATTTAAAACAGCTTAAAAGTCATGCTTTCCCTACAAACTCATATTAATTGGTATAAATAAGTTCAAATTAAACTTTTAATTTATTTGGTGATATATATATATATATAATACGAAAAAATATGTTTATCTAAATCCCTTTTCATTAAAAAATGCTCTGATTATCATTAATTTTCTGTTAGATATAACGATAACACAAGAATACTTATAAATTATAAATAAGTAATCATACATAAATGTATGCAATTAAACTATTAAAATTTAATAAGACTGAGTAGTTTCTCATTCACTATGTAAGCAACCCTCTGGATATTTATGCTTTATTCCTCTAATGATAATAACGCAAGCATATATGTGGTCAAAGAGGAGTTATGTTAAGCATGTCATGATAGTGTCGTTACTTAATAGAACTAAAACTTCTAAATTTATAATAAAATAATACATTTTTCGAAATTGAAATTTATTTTTGGATTGAGACTCAAAATTGAGATTTATTTTTAATAAATTTTCTTAAAAAATTGTAGAAATATAAAATCAAATCAAAGAAAGTTTTGCGCGTATCAAATTCTACACTTGCATGCAAAGAAAAAATATCAAGTATTCCAAATTCAAGTATTCCGAGTTCATCGTATCTTATCAAGTGTAACATATGTGTAGCTGACCACAGTATTTGAAAATTCGATTTACATGCCTTTCGATAACCCCTAGGTAGTAAGCACTGAGCAAAGATGATGTCTAGACTCGTCACGTACCTTTCAAATAACCTCCGTACCAGTCGTCATCATTCATTCGGGCGGGCTATCTAAGATAGAAGCCATGCGACAGGCTAATCCATATTCCAACGAGATGTCAGCGAGGACGAAGGCGTTTCAAACATAGAGTTGTATTGGTTTACATTAATTCAGTGAACAGTCAAAAAATCGATTTTGGAGTGGATCGGCAAGAATCGGAGCAAAAAGCTCGCGAGGATCTATATCACCGTCAGAAATTTGAATCGAAGCAACTCCATCTGCTCACGCTATTTTTAATCCTATACCAAAGTTTTTTTAGTATACTTTTGGGAGTATCGGATTCACGGATGACGCCGACTGACGTTCAATCACGCGGAGTGGCGAAAATGTCACGTACATATAAACTTACAGCCTTTCGAATAACTTGGACGAATTTCGCGAATGGATTTTTTTGATACGTCGAAAAATTGAGTAATCGATGTTTTTATTTTGTAATTTGGAAAACGAAGAGATTTCAAAAATATATCAGTTAAATTTTTATCTCGTAAATAACATTAAAATATTAATTAATGTATTGATATAATACAATTTATAATAAAGATAAGTTTTGTAATTACTGCACCTTATGTACATTTACTCGCTTATCATTCTGAGATATAGTGACATTGCATTCTAAAAGGAGAACAGCGTGGGGATGACGCGCGCATTAGGGAGTAGAAAAGATAGGAAAATAAAATGAAACTAGGGTAATTTAGAAATTAAATGTTCCTGCGTAAGGTGTGAGCAGAGGTTTCGCGTGCCAAAAGATCCCGGGCGCGGCATTTGCTGCAAATAGCGCGCGAGAGTTAGAAACTCCGTGGGACAAACCTGCAGTACTAAAGAAGTACTCGTGAGTCTGCCCTTCCACATATGCATCAACGGACGTTCATCCGCTGGACGCGTAGATAGCATGGCTCTGTAAGCCTGCGCGAATGAAAACAAAAATCTCAGGTCCTCGACACGCTACATTACGAGCGGTACCCTAAATGTAGCTCATTCGAGAGCCTAAATCTGCGTGACCCGGCGGTCAAACTCAAACTGTCGCAGATCCGCGACGCGCCTACCTCCCATTTACTATTGTGACGCCCGATTGGCTGCTCCGAGGGCTACTTATGAAAGAAGGAGTTAAAGTCAATGCCCTTTTTTCATAACCGCCTCCATCACGCGGTGGCATGTGCGTTCGCGGATTTCGTATTTGGAAAAATGGAGAAGATAAAGTTGTGCCTTAGGACTATACACGCGTACGTCAATAGGTATTTATCAGAATCAATAGACTACTCATATATTTTTAAATTACTTTATAAAGCATGACAAATTTTCTATTTATAAAATACAATCGTCTATATTTATTTAATTTTTTAACACTTAAGACAACCAAGGAATAAATTTACTTGTCATATAAATGAAATAATCATTTATAGCTATACTGAAAAAAATAAAGAATATATGCCAATATTTAAATTAAAAGACAAATTATACAATAGATTTCGATCAAAGATTTGTGAAATGGCTTAAGTTCGAATTTATTGAGTATATGATACGCAATATACATAGACAGTTGAGCTCGCAGTCGCAACGGACAGAACTATGCGTAGGAGCTAACATTTTGAAACTAGTAGATATCGTAGTTATTTTGTTAAAAATTATTAATATACAGATGATTTCACTATGTCAACGCGTTAAAGGTTGATTATCTATAAAAGCCATACTATACCTATATAAGCCATAAATTAATTTACACTAATAGAACGATTAATTTCAATAAAAGTTAATGCATTAATAGTTAACGAATATAACTTTAATATGGCTCAAATGTGCAAGTATTAATAATTAATACATTCACCATTAACCGTAAGTTCTTGACGAGATTGAATGTATAAACTTGAATAATATAATGCCTTTTAATAACTATTTCGACTTTATATGTTAAAAATAAGAACGATGATAGACACATAACCTCATTAATAGATTACTGATCAATTATTACTAATAATCTACTTTTTTATTTAAATAACTATGAAATATACTTTTTTTCTAATATTTTACAATTATTTATAAATATTTATATATTTTCCTTAGTATAAATGATCTTTATCAAATTAGTTTTAAAGAAATTAAGAGTACTTGGGGTGTTAATTGATAGTGAATATTTTTTTAATATTAAAGAACATACGTTACTGTAAACATCGCGAATAAAATGCATTTGAAACAAATGACGGCTACGTCTGAATGACTTTTTTCAATCAATATACTCTAGGTCTCGCTCTAGGTGCGTTATATTACTTATGAATTACAAACATTTATGCTCTAAATTACATACATATGTATATAATTTACATAAATTTGCAGGGTGCACATGAACCCTTGCATCAACTTCACATGGGTAACGATAGCGTTATTTATTTCCGAATATAATAAAATTATGATGAGATTCATTTGGGTGCAATATGTTCATATTATACATAATCGATAAATGCTGAATGCGATTATTTAAAACTTTTGTTTTGGCCTTAAATATTCCATTTAAAAAACTGATGCTGATAAAGTAGCACTCATTCATACTTTTATTATTAATATAATGTAATGAATATATGTACATATACAATTTTTTCTTTATAATTTTAAATGCGTGTACGTCTATAATTATTTTATTTGTTAATACTATCTCTCAATTATAATCAGCGGATCTCCCCGAACACAAACAAGTGGTCAAAGATTTGATCTCATTGACACCCCGTTCTCCCCTACTTACCGACTCTGAAACCCAGGAGACGTTACCTCACTAAGAATTGTCACAATCGAATAAAAATTTCGATAACTTCAACGAAATATAGTAGTATGTTTGATTTGTGTATAATGCAAGGTTTTGTCATGAATTCATGTTGCAAGTTAGCTTTATAGTTGACAATGACAATAGTGGCGGAATGATCTGTGCGCTCGACTTCAAAGTCAAAGGACTCAAGTTCAAGCTCAACTCTTGACGCATTTCCTTTTGATTTTTGTAGTTATTATCTCTATACACAATACTATGATCAAACGTTAGTGTTGTAAAATCGGAATAGTGTTGTAGATACCGAACTTTTTTATCCGTATGTATTACGCATCAAAAACTATCAACTTATAGAGTAGCAATTCCAATGCAAATCGGAACTCACGATATGTAGTTCAACGTTAGTCTGATAAATCAAGTTAAATACTTACAGTGTTGTTTATAATTTGTAATGTAGAATAATGTCATAACTGCAATGTTTTGATATTTTTTACATTATTTTAATAAATTTATTTTACATATTCGTTATCTATCTAGTTTATATTATAAAAAGTATATTTCCATAGAGTCACGTAGAAGCTCGCATATTATTAAGTTTCCCTCTCAAAATTCCTTGTAGCTTCCGATAATCGTCTGATGACATAATTATCCTAATTAGCTGTACGAGATGCGGAGAATGCAGTAGAGCCAAATTTAAACACGTGTACAGGCATGCATACCCTGCACAAGAGATGTATCAGTGTCGATTACAATCCCGACCACGAGTTCAATGCCTCGTGAAAATAGATCATAACTAACTCGACTAGTTGTCAGCGACACATACTGACAAATTAAGTTTTTAACCCGTACATGTGTTATACAATGTGTATATTGCTTAATTATTATATGCGTTATTTATATTTTATTTGCGAGCGACGGAATAGTATCAGGGCGATTTAAAAATTAATGATAAATAATCGAACGTCGCATGTATAATGTATTTGCTCCGTGGTCGGGTCAGCCTTGCGTCCGCGTTCTGGCGTGACGTCGCTCATACGATGTCGCTATCGCGTAGCTGTCAGCTGAGGGCAGTCCTCGGATTCTTTTGATATCAACAAAACTCGCCCTCGATCATGTTGATCTAACGCATAAACTCTAGATCTGCATCTTAGAACAGGATTGGAGAGTGCGGACCGAGGAGTCACAAGAAGCGCCGCAATCGAGTTTTCCCACCGAGCAACCGAAATACGCGAAGGGCCTCGACAGAGCAAAGAGAGAGCGCGAACGCTTGTGGAAAAGGATTACGGCATTATTCGGCTAAATGCTCTGCGTGACGCTTTACTCGTAATTCTATCATATTTAAGTTCGATTTATACTCAATATTAAAAATCCTATGTCTCATATAATTAATTTATATAATTTCCTCCGAACGGCTCGTAATTTATTTTTCCTCAGTCTCCATCTCTATACACTAGCGAAATAAACCAACGAAGTGTGCATATAACGTTTGAACTTGTAAGCTTTGTACGTTCTATTTTCTTGTAACACATATTTTCAAATATGCAAGTATAGTCATAATTATCAATTCATATAATTCTGTTGTATAATTTTAATATTTTTCTCTAATTATCAACTTTTTCCATGCTGACAGTCTTATTATGAAAATATCTAAGTTAACAAGCAGTAGTAACATTTAGTAAATGTACATATAATTAAATTTTCGTAAACAAGTGTGTACAACATGCGCATTTACCTAGATACTAATAGCAACTGTAAGAACTGTATGTACATTTACAAAGCATATAAATTAATTAAATAATTCCAAATTATTAAAAATTAAATTCTTTGTCGCATATAGTGTTGTAATTTTTTTTTATTCGCCTTGTATTTGAAATCTAAAAATTAATCTGATTAATATGAAAAAATAAAACAAAAGTAAACATTTTGTTTCCACTTATTTTACATTTATTATATATTATATTTTTTTGTATAATTTTTGTCATAATTAACATACATTTTCTTGCTGTCGGCTATTTTTAATTAAAACTTAGTGCTTTATTAAGAAGTCAGGTACGACAAAAGTAACTCAGAAGCGTATTAAAGTAAAATACCTGCAATTAGTATTGAATTGCTAACCTAATCGCATGGGGATATAATTTTCACGTGTTCAGAATGTCAGAAGAATCCTTGGAAAGAAGGCGAAAATCCAGTGACAATTCCGAGGACAATTCCTTTCTCTAAAAGCACCTTTTTCTACAGACAACAGCACTACGCGTTATCTTAGCCGATCTTCGAGCCATAAATCGAGAGCAAAATTTTCGAGAAATCTTGGTACGGAATAAAGCGAGTGTCGCGAGCGAAAAATCGGCACTGGCCAATAAATTCTTATCTTGGAGGTAGAGATTTGCTCTATAATACATTTTTACGGACAGCGTTTGCTCCGATGGATTCCTTGCTTTTTATCTACACACCGGACGTTTTATTGTCGAGCCTCGATACTTACACATACGCATCCTTATTGTTTGGCCCTGCGCGCGATCACCACACGACTGCATGTCGGAGAATTTCCCCAGATTTTCGCCAAGTGCAGTCGCACTCAACCGTATTTGGGTCACTGGGTTATTATATTTCTTTTCAGCTCCGACGTCTCTCGTGTAAGTGTGTACGTGGTTGTGTGTGGCTTTGCCCGCTCCATTCTCTTACGTGTCATTATGCTTTTGTTATTTTTACACTGGCCTTTTTAACTTCGTATTTCTCTTTCTTTTTTCTTTTTCATTTTCTCGTGATTCTTGCGCTTTCTCTTTATACGCTATTTCCAACTTACTTGGGATTGATGTGCGCTAGGCGATCCCTTTCGTAGAAAGAACCGCATCATTTTGATTTACAAACCACTTATTTATGTAATTTTAATTTTTGAAAATTTACCTCGAAATTTACAGCAATTTCGAAAAAAAGATTATTAATAAAGCTAACCATTTCCTTTAAAAATAAACTTGAAAAGAATATATTCAGTAATATTAATTAAAATACTCTTTAAAAATCACTGTAATAAATGTAATACTTTAACCACAACTGTTAAATGACTTATCGAAAGGTCACAACAGCTTGCTTGAGTTAAAGGAAAGGAGACGTTAAAACCTACGAAACTTGCGATATGTCGAGTTAAACATCTATTCGTTATGAAAAGGACAGATAAGTGGAATAAACACAGATCGATTAAGAATGCGACGGGCACATAGTCATCCCTTTTGGCAGGTATATCCCGTGACTTGTCCCTCGAAATACGCTTCAGCGGACGCAACACTGAGCAAAGCGTAACAGCATGCTCCCACCTATGTGTGTGGCTCTCTTGGTGAGTGCCGAGTCTCGTATGCTTGGCGTGTCGCGCGAGTGCTTGTGTGTGGCCCTGGAGTAACCGTTGGACTTGGGTTCCCTTTTTGAATTTGTATACGCGCTGATTCGACGCGACGAGTCCGCCCAACGCTAGGTCAAACGCCTTTGACCGTAGCGCGAATTCATCTACTGAAAAAAACTATCGCGAGTTCTCACCGGCATTCATGGTGAATCTAAAGGCTCGCTGAGGAGTTGGGCCCTAATCGTCACGGTACGGCAACGTTTAAAAACTTTTAAAGCTTACAAGCGAAATAACAATTCTGATACATCTCTGATAGTTAATATATATTTAATGATTATAATTTCAATCTTATTATTTACAATTTTTTACATTTATTTATTTATTAATTTTATTTCTATGCTTTATTATTTTCATTCAAATTATTGTTAATATGCATTCACCTTTAATTAACTTTGAAATCAGCAGATGATTTATTTGAATTATTTATTGAAAATCAGTCGCTTTCCACTTTGACATTTTGAAAATTTCAAAATCCATACAAACCTTATTGATTGTTAATATCATATATGATTATAAATAGTTAATGGATCCTTTAATATTAATATCTAACGATTGGTGTATTTAGTCTCTACCAAATAAATCAATTTTAACTA
The DNA here is from genome assembly GCA_018906755.1 of Sycophaga agraensis. NCBI lineage: Eukaryota > Metazoa > Arthropoda > Insecta > Hymenoptera > Pteromalidae > Sycophaga > Sycophaga agraensis. The sequence continues at coordinate 4,370,047 of JACCIE010000006.1, read as the reverse complement.
ATGAATTTATTAATTTTTAATACATAATCTATCGTCTTTGTCGAAATTCCAATATATTAAATTAAATACTATGTTGCCGTAACATCGCAATAAAGTTATCTATATCGAATTGAATAAATTATAATTGTTTTTTAACATCTTCTTCGAGAACGACGTGTCTCGGAGGGGCCCGGAACACCAGTCACGATGTAGCCCGGGCCCCGGACTGCCTCTCCCTCTGGTCCGGCATAGGTCGGCGACCATTACTCGCCTCGGCGCGGACGTTCGACCGAGCCTGGTAATGGCGGGCCCGGAACAGTAATGGCGATCCGAGGTGGCGGTGGTTCCCTGCCAAGTTCGTCCGGGGGCCGATACGCGCCATTTTATTCACGATCGCGGGCGAATACGCGGGTTGAAATTAAATTCGCTATCTACGCGGTGCGAAGTCCCAACTACAACTGTCTTCCGGGGGCCCGCTACCCAAATTAGCTCTTTCCACCCCTCCCGCGATTGGCCCTCCCGCGGCGTCCCCGTCACAAGTTTAAAAAGTAAATTCCTAGCTAAAGTCGTTGAAATACGAGTTCAAAGTATTTAGGTCTGACAACCATGTTTTGATGAATTAGGAAGGTTTTTCAATTTCGCCAAATTTCATAAATTTTTGTAAAGGGTCGAATTTCTTAGAAATTAGAAAAGCCGCGAGTTGAGAGCCGTTGTGATGAAGGTCACGAGGTTTTCGCCGCTAACTTTAGGGAGGGAGCTGGCCCAGTGGCACTGCGGGGTGAAAGGAAGGAGTAAGAGCGGACCGTAGACGCGCAGGTGTAGTGCGTGGGTTGCTCGAAGCCGACATAAAATAATAAACTACCATTCTTTCTAAAAGTTTTCTCTCCTGCCTCTAGTATTTAATATTATCGTTGATCATGATATAACATTAAATGAGCTGTAGTAGTTAGAACCTCGTTTACCATTCTGAGGAGCTTATGTTCGATACCAGGTTTTGTTATACATTATACTAAAGCATAGAAAATATAACGTTTAACTTGACAAATACATATAACTAGAAATTATGGAAATTAAAAATATTATGTAACATTTTTATATATAACAAAAGATAAGTGCCTTCGATAAAATTAAAATTTAATTTAAAATTTATTTTTTAAAACAAATGAACATGTGTGAGTACAATAAATTTTTCCTGTAAAGTTAGTTTCGAAAATCATTGCTATCGTATGAAAAAAAATTTTATTTAGAAAAAATAAATCATCCCAATAACATAAACAAATGTCTTTATATTTTTAATGAGAATTTTGAAAGTAAGTTCGAAGTAGAAGCGCTACACTGTTGCATTTAATTTTGGCTAATCAAACCTGAAAAATATGTATTATTACAAAATGTTCAAGAGCTCATTATTTAATAAAAATATGAGTTTAGAGCAAGCTTGAAATATATTTGAATAATACTTGTCTAGAAACTTATATGATGCTAGAGAGGTAAGGGAAAATCAAGGGCGTCTATATGCACAGTGAAAGGGTAATAAGTTTATCTTTGTAACGAAAGAAAGCTTCAAAGGTGCATATACCGAATAAACCCCTGGAGCAAAGTAACTCGAACATTATTTTAATACGGAAATTCGGTTATAATAATCAATAAACGCTATTTTATTACTCTAGCATATTATTCTTTCATTATATATTTGCTAGTGCACAGTTTATACTATACTTTTGACTTATTCATATTGCAATCAAGATTTTGAGTACTGTATTTATCTTTGATTCATGCTTATGTGCATTTCAAACCAATTCCAACCCGGGACTACTTTATCACTCAATCACATACATTACTTGTGCTACTACTTAATATGCACTAGAAAACATTATTCAATAGTCCGGTGTATTTCTAAAGTTCCATAATTTAATAAATATAATTCTATAAATATATTTTTATCATTTTTTATATTCTTTTGCTTATCGATCAATCGTCAAGTTAAAGAAAAAATTTAAACTCTTAGAAAACAATAAGAGAAAATTTAAATTCAATGACAACTCCTTGAGGCTTTCTTTTTCGTAACTTTCTTATCTATCGTTATTTATATAGTAGAATGATTGATGAAAGTTAACACAATCACTGTTACTCGCTTATATTCTAAAAATATGTGACCCGACTACGAAATTAATATACATCTGCTACAATTCTTAATTTATTCTCGATATTTTTAAAGATATTCTCGATACTATAAGACAATTTGTAGATAAACAATTATCCTTTTTTTATAAATAAAATTTATATTTCAGATGTAATATATTAGAATACACAATATTATATCTTCATGCTAGTACAATAACTACTATCGTTCTAGCTTAAGTCTAACGTCTCTATATATAAAGTATGTAATGATACGAACGAGTAAACACTATATATATAATAACCTACAATAAATAAAGATATTCCCTTGATGCGATTGCACAACCTAACTATACTTCATGACTATGTTCCAAAAAGAGATTATTTTCCACCTCAGATTTATGAAGTCTACTTGTCTCTAGAGTCTCGTATTCACTCCTTGTCGTAAATCATTAGGCCACGCATCAGTCACACAAACCGAGAAGAATCTGATCTTGACAGACCAAAATAATAACCTTTTTCCTGTATTATAATTCAAGATTGCGTTATAAACCGGAAATGATCAATGGCCATAAGTGAAAAGATACGGTAAAGCTGCGCATGTTGCATATTATTTATTAAGAATAACGGTGACGTGCCGGCTATGCGAGCTAGTATGTAACAGAGATTTCACTTCGTCCTCAACATAGAAAAACAACGGCGAGGCCGTTGCAGAGCTCGAAAACGGTCTAGATTTTTTATACAGTCCTCGGCAGAGGTTCGGGCGCCATGGAACTCCTAGTATAAAGTGCCGAGGAATTTTATCACCTTGGTGGATATGCGTCGCACCTTTTTAGACAGCCGGTATTCCGTTTTACGAGGCGCTTTTGCCCCGGAGGGCGTGCAATAGTCAGCCGAACGCGAATTCACGAAATTTCAACTCCTCTCCCGTGGCTCTTCACTAGACTGGCGGCAAGGCACGGCGCACTTTTATGAGTCGCGGACCCAGGCAAAATATGTAGTTATTTATATACAAGGCTGTAACTATCTAAAGAAACGAGGGTACCTTTCCAGAACGTAGTTACGAGAAATAAACTTCTCTTTGAGAATGGACACCGAATATATTAAAAACGCCGAGCAATAAATTGGGCTGCCGGAGGGCATGTCATGCGCTTTGAGAGAGGTTATGCACGTGTGCTTACTCAGTCTCAAATTCAAATGTACAGCTCTTGTTTCATAGTCATTATTACATTTTTTTAATAGGCTAGCAACAAATTATGCCGATTCATTGCTTGCATGCTGATCTTGTTCTCTTGCCATCGCAAATGTACAGCAAAACAGAAAATTAAAAACTGGTAAGTGAGCGTGTAATTTTATTGTTTATGTTTTATGAAGTACCCATCTGTATTTGATTGTATTATTGCCGTACCTTGCACATGAATTGTTTTGAAATTCACGCGTAGCCGTGTTTTCACTTTGAAGAGGTAGTGCATTGAATTTAATTGTATCACTTTATGAGTCACTTAAAATAACTAAATGAAATAATTAAGTACCTTGATATTATTTTACACAATAATTACATCTTTTTATTCATATTTTTTCAACAGAAATGTATATATTTTTTTTCTAAAAATTCGACAAGACAAACGCTCAAATTTAAAAGATCCGCAATTTCTATTATGCGCATTTTAGCATAGCTTCTTTATTCTACATAATTATAATACATAACTTTATAATTTAAGTTTTTGTTTTAATAAACAAAATTAATTTAAACTAATACACAATTTTGATTATAAATTATGTAGCAAAAATTACAAGAATCGCATTTACTATAAGCTATAAAATATAATTTATCGATTTGTTTGATGCTCTATAATTATTATTATAATTAAATGGATTTATAACCTACATTATAAGCATTATAGTTAAATGTACAATTATTAATTGACTCAAAAACATTGCAAATGTAATGAAATTACTTATTATAGAATTATTGAGTCTACTGCTATTACGCATTTTTGTATAATATTTATAATTACGGAAGTGAGTTTAAAAAACGATGGTACTGTTTTTCATGTCTGTTTCATGAATTTGAAATTGCTGCATTAGCTGGAAAATGAACAGAGTAACTAGGAAAATGTTTGATGCTACATTACAGTAGTGCGAATGCTGTACATTACGAAATACCGTGAAAAGTAGCTCTCTAGATTATTCATTTCCCTGAGTTTAAACTGAAAATTAAAACAATTGCGAACCAGAGAAGCGGAATAGTAATAAAAATGAAAAGCTATATGCGTTAAAATAACTCAGATTGTGAAAGTAGCGTAGATGAATTCAGAGAAATATTCACTTCGAATGTACAACAATGTTTATATTTGTACAAAATTCTTATACAATTACCATATAATACATGTAAAAAATTATTTGAATAAAGTATATCTCGTTCGAGAATCTTTTTCAATATTTTCAAATCTTGTCTTGTTATTGTAAATTGTGCCATCCAAGATCTACGTATACAGGCAGTTAATGCAAAGCGAGATGCAAAGTAAGCGAAGCTGCTCGATGAAAAGCTCAAAATTGGAAGTCTTTTCACGAGTCATCGCTCAGACAATCCACATTCAAAACTGCAGATCTTTCAGAGCGGCATCTTCTCCAGCGAGGTAATCATCTTTCCCTCGGCTCTTGTACACAGAGCAAGAGGGATAACTCAGCGCGTAGGAGAAGGTTAACAGAAGCAGACTGGGCGCACCCTCGTGAATAATCTCGTGCTTAATCAGACGCGCGGCCGGCGGGGGCGGCGCATTCAGGCGGCGGGACCGCTGCGCGCGATTTTCAATATATTTGAGAAACTTACGAGGGGCGGAATTGAATGGGCAAGCGGATTTATCGCCCGCGAGTCGGCGGCTGCGCACGTGCCTCGTGGCCCGCGGGCATTTTTCATGCGTCGTCCTCCTTAAAAACATGGGGTGTCGAGGTGGCCTAATGGAAACCTTTATTAAACCTTCTTCTGGTGTAGCCGCGTGATGTACTGCCTGGATGTCGCCATTCAAAGGGTGGCCAGATCGACCGCGGGTAAGCAATAGGTATCTGGCAACCGTTTCTTCCGGGACATGCGGAGTTTACTAGCCTGATGATTATTTCAAACTTCATCGATCCTGCGCACGTGACAAAGAGCGAGAAGCTATAGGCGAGGAGCGCTCGGGAACGGTTCCGAGTGAATGTTTAATATCGATCAGGGGAGTTCCTTTCCATTAGCGTTATTATGTGGGGCCCAGGACCCGTCGATAATTTCCCAGGCCAGGCTTGATCGGGGGAAGATAATTAATTCGCCCGGGACGCAAGGATACGATTCGCAAGCGCGAAGAACTGCACCTGCGAGGGGCTGAAAGAATATGAAGGAGGGCGGAAAAAATGAACGATAAAGTCATTCGTGGCTGGGTGTTTTACCGAGCATAATGCCGAGAAACTTGACCCCTTGCCAACCATTCCACTAAAAAGTACATTAAGATTAAATTCACTTGGAACACGTGGAAATAATTCCTCACCCAGTGCGGGATGCTGAAATTCTTTACATTTTATTCCGCCCGGAGCAGCGCGGGCGCGCGCGTTTCCAACAGTGCTTTAATTTCATATCACGCAAACTTTTCACGCGTCGTTATATTACTCTTTTTATTATACGCCGTCGGCACAAAAAGATACGAGCCGAAGATCCAGTTCATTTGAAATTCATCCACCCATAGGCGGCCGGCGCTAATCCATATCCGCCCCGATGTAATTCCATCATTGTACACGCGAGCCCCAGGCGCTTTTTCTATTTGAGGTTATGTATAATACACTTATGCGAAAGGTCGATCTCCGCCGGGTGCCGATCGCGGAAAGGGCGGCTCCGGAAGGCGCGTCTCTGGCGGGTAAACCGCCGGGGCGCACGAGCGGGCGCAGCCGGCCGTGAAGCGATTAGGCCGCATCGGCCCCGTCTCCGCCTCGATTCGTTAATTTTAATGGAGCCGCGCACGAGCGCCGAGTGCGAAAGCCGGGCGCGCGCGTAATCCGCGCAACCCGGGGGCCGACGCGCCTATCGGCCTTTATGAATATCTAATCCCGGCTCGGCCCCGCCGCGCAGAAATCGATTACGCGGGCCTCGGGGCGCCTCGGCCCACCTCGCGGCATCATTTATTTATCCGACGAAAGGACCGTTTGCGCGTCGAGCTGACGAGGTCGAACTGGATCCCGGACGTCATCGTTCGAGGACCGGCTGCTGAGCATAAAGCCTCCGGGGGATCACCGTAAACGCGAGCAATGTTTTAAGCAGTGTGTGCAATTCGGAAAGGTTTATCGATTACGAGTTTCGGCGACTTTTTTCGATGCGGATGCACTGTGGCTGCTTAATATTCTCGGCATTTGCGGAATAATGCCAATTTTTATTCGCCCGTGGGTCGTTCTTCTTATATAAGGGCGTAAATATTACACGCTCGGCTAAGGCGGCCCAAGTGTATTGCGATCACACGAGAATGCGTAAAGTTTTATGCCAGACTTCATGCGAGCATTACATTTTTCGATGCACTGCGTGTAAAATTGTACTTCGTAAAATGGAAAAGCGGGTAAATGCAATTTTTCATAACCTGGATTAACTTTTATTTTTCCTCGACGTAGATGCCCACGTGTATGCTTCCGATGGGAATGCCGGATACGCGAACAAAAGTGGAAACGTTAAAAAAATACGATAGCGTATCAATTGAAGTTGAAACGCCGTTACGGCCAAGCGAGATTACGAGGCGAGTCGAGAAAACCAAGCTTAAAAGAATATTCGAAGAAAAAAGATTGACAGATGCGAGGTATAGAAAACTCGCGCTCCTGGGAAAATGCTAACGGCCAAGCGTTCGAAGCGAAGAAAAGTGGGAGATATCTTGCCGAGTAAGTGAGAATCATTTTGCGAATTGACTTTTCCCAATTGAAAAAGTGAAAAGAATTGTATAAAAAAGAAAAGTTTTATTGCGCGCCTTTAAGAGCTGCGTGCAACATATATTTGAAATTAATGACCCTGGTAGCCGCGGTTCCTTTTACCTTGGGCATTGACTTATAGGAAAGCAACTCCGAGCCCACAGCTGCAGGTATAAAAACTGCCGGGTCATTACAGGGGGCGAGGGAAAGTTTTAATAAAAGCTCCCTGTGCACTAGGGCACGCGGGCCACGGGCTCATCCTCACTCGGCCTAACCAATTATCCGCGCAGGAGCATAAAATTTGCATCCACTTTCCGGAGGGCGCGGCCCGCGTGGCAGTAAATTTATCAGCGAGCCGACTTGACAGTCCATCGGATGCATTTTTCAGCTAGGTGCACGCGTGCAGTTATAACTCGGCAAGTTGGAAGGCGCGGGTGTCGCGGCCCGCTGGCGTATAAACTCGGCGTGGGGTATAAAATCCGCCGGGCATAATGCGCCTCTCCCCCGCCGCGGGGCGACGCGCCGGGTAAAAATTTAATCGGCGCCCGCCGCCCGCGCGTACATATAATATACATTATAACTTTCGAATTGGCGTTTAGAAGTTGGGGGAGGGCCGTGCGAGGGCCGCGCGTCGCCGCGTCAGCCCCGCACCGCCTACATAAATCATCGCCCGTGGCACGTAGCAAGACTGCACGAGTCGCTCCCGAGGATTTCGATACGCCCAACTTGCCGGCAAGTTTGACAAGGCTACCACCAGCTACCGCCGGGGAAATTTCCGACCCGGGCTCAGCTCCGTACGTACGGCGCGTCGGCAACTCCAGCGCGGACCAAGACTCAGGACAATAAAAACACACGCGCGCGGACGATCGGTACTCGATGTCAGGCCCGCACTGCCCTGCGCCACATGCGCCACGGTATCCCACAACGTATGTACACCGATCGCTCTACTATAGAGATCAAGCTGACTCAAGTTTTCCGTGAGAAATAACGCTTTATGTATTCGTTCAAGAGCGATTGATCATGATTTTTTGTAGTAAAACCTTTTCTTGTCAAATACCTGTTTATCTTTCGAAGCCTTTGTTTTCCATCAAAAATGTTACAGCTTGCAACCTATGCTTATTTAAGAAATAAATTTATATTCATGTTCCTATCTATTCATATTCAATAAAAATGCTAATATTTTTTTGAATTATAAAATATAATATACGAGATTCAAACAAATTGCAAAAATTTGTTATAAAAGTTTAAGTATACGTTTATTTTTTTTAACAAAAATTTAAGTTTAAAATATTACAATTTATACCGTTGTAAGAAATTGAACGTTCAAAATATGCGACTTCATTGTGACATATTTTATTTTTTTATACTCAATAACTTTCATTACAGAATATTTAATCAGCTAATATCATTTACCACTACATATGCAAATGAATGAAACACCTCTTTCAAAAAGAAATATTACACAATGAATTTTTTCCATCAGAGTAAATTAAATTACTAAAAGAAAGGATTTTTTAGTTTTCTACAAAACTTATACAAACTGTATAGAAACATTTTCACGGAAATACAAAACATCCAACTAACAAAAAATAATTTATTTGTCTAAAATTATCAGTAACTACATACATTACTAGTAGATTATTAGTAAAATTACAAAATATCAATAACTTTATACAAATTATTAAAACAACTTTACAAACATTAAATAATCATAGAGTACCAAGTATTTTAGCTTGTTAACATGAAGTTTGATACTATTTTTGATTAATGGATCAAAAATAAAATATCTTTGTGCAATGACACTTTATATATTCAAATTGTGCATAACTAACAATTGTAACAGGAATTTAATTATTAATTTGGAAAAATTTAATCTATATGTTAAATTATAACTATTATTTTTAAATCTAAATCATTGTCAAAAATATAAATATGTTAAAAATGGTAATTTTGAACTTACTTAAAAAATTAAAATTTCACCTATTTTGTATGTTTCAATGTAAGTTCACAGTTCTGCACTCGATTCTTCTAGTTATTATTTAATTTGCTAATAAGTAATATTTTCTTACACACACACATATAAACAAATCATAAAATTATTTTAAATAACTCAGAAGATTATTAATCCTAATTTATCAAATTTACATTGTAATGGAAGAAGCATCTGGTATTTGATGATGTTTTGCATTAATATTAGTTTGGATCTCTTGTTTCAGACTAATATTACTGGTGATACTATTTGTATTGAAACATTGACTTGAATTAATGACTGCATTTGCTGTTGGATTTTTTATATCAAGTTGACTTTGAGCTATATCTTGTATTGCAGCTTGAATTCGATATAAAAGTGCCTCACCTTGTCTTACAACTTCTTCAAGTTGCTCAGCTGCTTCTTGATTTTCTTGCTCGAGTCTGCTAAGACTTGCTACTTGTAATTCCTGAGAAGCTTCTTCACTAGGTAAGCTATCGATTAAAATGTCAATATCCTTTGCACATCTTACAATTAGAGTTGCAAAAAGAGCAGCATAATCTGTACAAACAAAATAAAAATTTTAACAAAGTCCAAAAGAACTTTTTAAAATTTAATATTTTTAATTTACCCTCTTGTGATTGATTTTGTTGTTGGGGGATATTTATTTTGTCAAATCCTGGAAATTTACTAGATGTTGAGTATTGCTGTAAAATACCGACACTGTTACAAAAATATTCAGCTTGCTAAAATAAAATGGAACTTTTATTAATAAGAAATAAATATAATATTAGAAAAATTAAATTCATTTTGTTACCTGATTAATTGTATCTTGTAGTTGTGTTAATCTATCGGCCATAATCAATTTAACAGTTTTAAATGTAATGTTTGTATAAAATTTTATATAAACATACAGCTTGATGATATTAATATGTTTTTAATAAACAATAACTTTTAATTGTGAAATAACTCCTTGAGCTATTTTCATAATAGCATTGTAAATTACCATCTTAGAACTCTGAAGCATGTAAGAAATGCATACTTTTTTAAATAAATATAATGATTCAATAAATAATTTTGAATACAACAGGACTATACTGCATAGCAGTGTAAACAAGAGAACGAAATCTGTAAATGAGCTTTGCACGCGATTTTAATATGTATATGTATACATACATACATATATATATAAGAATATAATTGATATGTTTCTATCTCTTTTTCTTCAAGCGGGAATTTTAAGTCAAATTTGCTATTCATATTTTCATTATGCATCAAAATTCAGCATATATTACTATACATTCATATTCATATTACTATCATTATATATACTAGTAATGACTGCTTTAAATTATAACATTTACTAATTAACGTAGAAAGTATTAAAAATACAGTTTTCAATGTTATTCACATCATAATTTTTATTAACGAAATTACACCTAAGAAACAAGTTTGAGATTTTATAATTATTAGAATCATTACTATAATAATAATTTACTAAAATCATGTACAAATAAAAAATTGAAATTAAGTAAATTATGATTAAGTATAAAAAATTATCTAAGTATAAAAAATTCTATTATTTTATTCAATGACTTTAAAGGTTATATGTATATTTTTAAAATTAATAATTAATCAAAAAATATAATGACACATTGATGTTAAATAAATGGCTATGTGTATTTACAAGATGAACGATACATGTAGAAAGTTTATGTAATTAAAATCTTCATTTTTAAATTTGTACATTTAAATAACTGATTAACAGCTGTGTTATCATAAGATTACTCTTCAATGTACAAGATCAATATTCTTTTTCTTTTTTTTCAATTTCATTGGAATTGGAGCAGGATTCTTGAAAACAGTGCTGAAATTTTTAATAATAAACTTAAATAAAATTGTTAAGTATTTAAAGTCTAAAAATATTTTTACTCTGTTTTGCATTATGATCAAGAAATGCAAATAAATAAGTTAAATTTACTCACTGACAAGTAGTGCAGATTGGACTAAATTTACAGAAAACTAGAAAAAAAATAGTATTTAAGGCACTTAATCTTTTGAAACAATAAATATAAATAATATAAAAACTCACTTGAAAGACACACTGAACAAACAAAGCCTGTATCAATCAATTCCTGATGGCAAAAGCAAGCAGCACGGTAATCAACTTTAATTGGTGGTGGAAGAACTAACTTTGATCTGACTGCAGGATCAGGTAGAAAAACCCACTATGAGACAAAAATAATTTTCAGTTTAATTGTACATGAAAAGTTTTACTTATTATAAAAAGAATGATTGGAAAATATAAAAGTCCATTTATAAATTATAAATTCATAGAATAGACTACTTTTAATATCTTTATATCTTTTTGTAATATTTAAAATTAATAAAGCTAATATAAATATTGTGTAAATTTATTATCTACAGCCATAATATTTCAATCAGTCATAAGTATAATATTTTATACATCATTATTTATTTTAAATGTAGTAAAAATGATTTAATAATTTTTAAAGAAAATTTTTTTTAACTTTAGATTACATTCAAATAACTTTTTTATAAAAACTTACTAATAAGTATTGAAGTAATCCAGCAAGTGGTGGCTGACCATTTTGTTGTGGAATTTTAAGATAATTACCACCAGTTAAGTCACAACCTTGTTGAAGTAGTGTTAATTCATGATCTAAACTACAAACATCTAAGATAATACCCTAAAATATTTGAATATTTCAAAATAAAAATATGTTAACGTGATAATTTATTTATTAACTAAATAACTTTTTATGAACTAAATTTAACCTATTAATCTAGTATAGAAAATAATTTAAGAAGTAAGAATAAATACAAATTGTCCTAAAATTTGTTACAAACCATTTTCTGAGCAGTAAAAAAAATATTCATGTAATTCATATACTGCGTAGCTGAATCATGACTAGCTGTAATAACTAAAATTTTAGAAAGCAGTGTTTCTCCAGCAAACTTTTCTCTTTCAAGCCTTGCAATATAACACAGAGCCATTGATAAAGCTCCAGAAATTAAGCTCTCCTCGTTGCACTTTCTATCCATTGACATTTCTCCAATCATCTTATGTATATGATGACGAACTGTACGTTCCAGTTGAGTAAACTTTTCATACTGACCATCAAATTGTCTAACTTCTGGCATTTTAGCTTGAGGATATAGAAATTGTGCACCCTGACTATGACAAGCCATAATTGCTAGCTGGTTATTTGATGATTGCATCAAATACCCATTTGAAAATACAATAGTTGAATCCAAGCAGTGAGTTAAAACTTGTTTCACCATTTTTTGCATTGGATTGATATCCAAAATTATTACAAGAAGATTTTTTTCAATTTCTATAATTTAAAAAATAAAATCATATTTTAATTCATATAATTAAATTAGAATTAAGAAAAACAATACTTTAAATTATAAAATGTAGATTTCTGATTATTTATGAAATATATTATAGAACTTTCCTTTTTTCAGCTATTAAAAAAGTTACTATAATGACTTACTAAAAGAAAAATAAATATAATTAAAAAATTATTATTTTAATATGTAGTAACATATAAATGAAACCTTTTATAAAATTTATTGCTAAATGTATTTAATCACTAATGTATCACTTTAATTTCCTATTTATAAAAACGCAAAGGAATTAATATCAAAATCCAATTTGTTGGATTGAGCAATATTTAATATTTCTTGTAACATTTACTCAAATAATATTGAATATTTATCTATTACAATTCTATTTTAAGTTTTTTAAATACTTTACCGGTCGACATTATAAAAATATTATTAATGTAGGTTATAAATCTTGAAGTTGGGCTTCTGTTAATATTAATTACTATATGTATATAGTTTTAAATTTTATCTGCTTAAAATGCTTGTTTACACCCATATATATTCCACGTGATCCATAGAGTTGCTGATAATTGACATATTCATATTAGCAACCTTACAAACTTATAAACACTTCGTGTTACTCATGCCAATCGAGGTAGAATGTGTTCATACTGGTGGGAACTGGGCTTTGGGAACCATGCTGGTCCCTCCAAAAGTCCAAACTCCCAGCTCCCATACCGTGCATACAACTTTCAGAGTATACTCTTGAGTGTTCTATATTTCAAATTGGTTGATGACTCTTATTGACTGTTGACTCCCATCTGTTTACTTTTATATCAGCGAATTTCGACTTAAAAACAAGATTTGCTTACAATTTAATTGTGATATGCAACTTTCTGATATGCAACTTCACAACACTGAAAGAACAGTGAAAATATTAATAGATAATGGTGCTGAAATAAATGCAAAAGAAAATTGTAATATTAGTCCACTACATTTAGCTGTTATTTCCAATAATTTTGAAATAGTAAAATTATTATTAGATAAAGGTGCAGATATTTTGTCTAAAGATAAAATAGGTAGTAGTCCTTTGCACTTTGCTGTAGATCACAATAATTTAATTATTGCTAAATTATTACTAAAAATGGGAGCAATAGTAGATGATATAAGGAATGATTAATATACACCATTAAGAAAGTGTTATATTTTTAATAAATAATAATGCCAATTTCAATGCAAGGGAAGAAAGAGGTAAAACACCACTTCATTTGGCAGTTCAAAAATGTTTAGAAGGTTGTACTAAAGAAGTAGTACAAAAATTTAAAAGAATAGCTAAGTTCTTACTTTCTAAAGGAGCTTGTATGAATAGGTATATATTTATATACCTATATATAATTTATATTTTTTTATCAATAAAGAGTTTAATAAAAACAAATATATTTATCAAAAATTATTGGTTTTTAGTATTACTGATACTGGACAAACTGTACTTCATACAGCTGTTATTGCAAGAAACGAAGTAATGGTTAAATTACTTTTGGAGCATGGAACTAATGTCAATAGTAAAAATAATTATGGAGAAAGCCTATTGTATTGTGCAGTAGAATCTAGAAATGATCAAATACTGCAATTTATTTTAAAAAAGGGAGCAAATATAAATGTTAAGAGAAATGATGGTAGAACTCCTCTTCATGCAGCTGCGGAAACAGAAGATGTAAACATGATTTATGTACTTTTGGAACATGAAGCAGATATCAATGCTAGAGATGATAAAGGAAAAAGTCCATTATCACTGGCAATTGATGACAGCTGGAGCTCAGAAATTCTTACCAAGTACTTATCAAAATTAAGTGCAAAAAAAATATATACAGAGAATTTAAGGTTGCTTGAGAGTACTGAGAAACTACAAAGATTTCATAATAATTGTCTAACAGAAATAGAAAAAATGATAACTACAAAATCTAGTATAAAGTAACATTTCATGATATTTTAACAAAAAATGATAGAGAATTGTGCAGATATGCATGGGACCAGAACGTAATAAGGATTTTTAAATCTTATGCATGTTTACTGCAATTTCCAATATATGGTACAATGTTAAAAGAAAGATTTTGTAAAAGTCTAGAAAGAAGACGATTATTAGAAATAGTAGAAATTTCTCTTAACTTCCTGTGGAAGTATTTCAATTTATCTGACCTTTTAATTCAAAAAGTTCTGTATCACTTAAGTTTTGAAGATTTGCAATTTATGGCATTGACTTTTGAGCATGCAACAAGTTAAAAATTAGTTATAATACTGATAAATAATAATGTTTCAGTGATTTAAGACGAATTATGATTAGTGTTACATAGTATTTATTTAAAAAATTTATTACAAATATCATGAAATATATTAATTTTATAAAATATAAGACTGTATTTATTTTTATAAACATTAAAATGTGTAGTCACATAAGTTTATTTTATTTTCATATTGTTAATAATTTTTTTTATGACAAATTGAAAAATATGTAATAATGTTACTTTTTATATTATTTTAATTAATGCACATATAATTGAAGGAAATCAAATTTTAAATTCTTCAAATTTTTAATCAATTTATGACCTTATTTTATTAATATTTTATATTTATTGATTTCGTTAGTGGTAATATCAATAAAGTAATCCGGATTCTACATTATTTTAAAAATATTTATATCTACAATATATTAGCCTGTTATTTTTACATGGTTTGATGATGGTTTCGTGACAATTTCTTGACGAAATCGTGGAAGTGCGACAGTTTGGTACAGTAAAGTCAATAGTGTGTATATAGATTATAGCGCGCATTTGTTTATCATTTTCGTTTAGCAAAGTAGTTTTGATTTAGAAAACTGATTACTTTTGTAAATAAATACCTTATGTAAATGTAAATCAATAAAAAATTAAAGTTTTTTATGTTTTGTGATAGTTTTAATTTATAACATTTTAAATTACAGAGTCAAATCGAATTGGAAATTAATGAAAGATCTGTCTAAGAGGTTAGGCACATAAGTATTTTTAATTTTAAATGATGTATAAAAAGCAATTTATTTTTAAACGAAATTTATTACAAAAATTTATAATAATTTACATTCGCATTGAATATTAAATTCTAAAGAATATAACTTCATTACTTATTTAGGTATAATTATGTGTTTGTTAAGAAAGATAGAAACACATTTTATTAAAATATTTTCCTAACAAAAAAGCAGAGATGAGTGATGTTGAACCTATGTATGGGACAACATTGTCCACAGAATCTATAAAAGTTATTGCAGAAAGTATTGGTGTAGGAAATTTACCCGATGAAGCAGCAAAAGATTTAGCTGAAGATGTAAGCTACCGATTAAAGGAAATAATACAAGTAATGCATATAATCTAAACATATATTTTAAACTCAAATTTCATAATACTATTTTATGTTATTCAATTTCTTCTTTAATTTTATGATATTAGGATGCAACAAAATTTATGAGACAAGGTAGAAGGCAGAAACTGACTACACATGATGTCGATCATGCTTTAAAAACTAAAAATATAGAGCCAACATATGGCTTTTTTGCCAAAGATCACATTCCATTTCGTTTTGCATCTGGTGGTGGAAGAGAATTACATTTTATAGAAGAAAAAGAAATTGACTTAAATGACATTATATCAACAGCAGGTGGTCCAAACTGGCCAAAATTACCTTTAGAAACAAACTTGCGTGCTCACTGGTTGTGTATTGATGGCATTCAGCCAACAATCCCAGAAAATCCTCCCCCTGTATCTAAAGGTAAAATTTATTTACATACAATTTTCTTTATTTCAAAAATAGAAATCTAAAAATATTTTATATAAAAAATATGATGATGAACTATTAAAATTCATTTGACTTATACCTTCACAATTAGTGACAATAATTTTAATTTTATGTATTATTTTTATACCAAAAAATTCAAAAATTAAAAAAAATTTAAATGAAATTCAGAATTGTACACATGTAACTTTATTAAATAATACGATTCATTTTATTTACAGAGGTGCAAAAATTAGAAAGTGTTGATCCAATAAGTAACCGAAATAGTAATGCCAATCTTGGTAAACCAGGATGTAAAAGTCACAAGCTGCGGAATGTTGAGACTGTACATGTAAAGCAATTAGCAACTCATGAATTAAGTGTTGAACAACAATTGTATTATAAGGAAATAACAGAAGCTTGTGTAGGATCTGATGAAGCAAGAAGAGTTGAAGCTTTTCAATCGCTTTCAGCTGATCCAGGGCTTCATGAAATGCTAGCTCGTATGTGTACATTTATAGTAGAAGGTGTAAGAATCAATGTTGTTCAAAATAACCTGGCGATTCTTATTTATCTTATGCGGATGGTTAAAGCATTACTTGATAATCCAAGTCTTTATTTAGAAAAATATGTAAGTTTTTTTAAAAAATATATTATTTATAGAATATAAAATGAAAAATTAACTTTATGTAAATATACAATAATTTTTTAAACTTTCTGCTTCAGCTTCATGAACTTATACCATCAATTGTAACTTGCATTGTATCAAAGCAATTGTGTACTAGACCAGAAATTGATTATCATTGGGCTTTACGAGATTTCGCTTCACGTCTTACAGCACAAATTTGCAAAAATTTTAATACAACTACAAATAATATTCAAACAAGAGTAACGCGAATTTTTAGTCAAGCTTTGGCCAAAAATAGTCAGGTAAGAGCTTAAATATTAAATATTTAAAACAATCAAATATTATTTTTCAAAAAATTATGATGGTATTCTTCAATAACGTGAACATACTTTTTTAGACACCTCTGGCTTCTTTATATGGTGCAATTCATGGTTTATGCGAATTAGGACCAGAAGTAATCAAAGTATTGGTAATCCCTAAAATTAAGTCGCTTTCGGAACGGTTAGAAATCTGTTTTGAAGGTCCCAATTCTTCTAATGTAGATAAGAATGCTGCTGGTCATATAAAATCTTTATTAATAGTTAGTACTTTGAACGCAAAAAACTTTTACTGTTACTTTTATAATTTTCAATTTTTATAAATTGATAATTGAAATTGATGATTTGAAATTGATCAACATTGTTACAGAAATCTGTTGCACCTGTATTGAAAACAATTCGTTCTCCACCAGATTTTGTTGAAGATTATAAACAAGAATTTGGTTATATAGGTCCTCCATTATGTACAGCTGTAACAAAAGCTCGTACACAACCAGTAACAACAACTCCAACTACTAGCGTTGCCCTTACTAATAACACAAATCAACAAACTCCAGTTACTACTAGTAAAACAATTTCACAAGCAGGTACAACTATTCTAAAATTATTTTTAAACAAAATTTCTATAGAAAAACATGAGAAAAATTAAAAAAAAAGTTTATGCATACTTATAAATTATATTGATTGATTAATAGACTTTAAATTAATTTAAAATAACTATTTTTAATATTCACACGAGTTAGGTACAATAATTCTTTAGTATAGTTACAATTGTTTTGATTTATACAATCTTTTCTAATCAAAAACATTTACATTATACTACTAGTTATGTTAGGAGCAGGTAGAGGCGCAGGCGGTACGACGACCAGTGGCGGTCAAAAATTCGTGATTTTACAGTCAAAATCACAAGCTCCAGCTCAACAACAGGAACAAGTACAACAGCAGGTACAGATGCAACATGTACAGGTACAACAAAAGCCTGCTCAAACTACAAAACTTGTTGTTGTCTGTATGCCTAACAGTAGCCATACACAGGCAACGATTACGCAGGTATACATTATATTCATTGAGTATCTCAGTAATGAATAACACTTTATATACAAATTTATAAAGTAACTGAGTAGTAAAATGTTCAGTAGATAATGAATTATTTTTATCAAATATTTTAAAAGATATCACTTTACAAAAGAATTAAAAGGATTTTTCTTTAAGTAAATTATCAAAAGATAATTAAATAATAATTTATTAACGAATTGAAATAATTTTAGACTTACATTTATAGATCTTAAAAGACTATGATTGAAAAGTTTATTCTCTCTTTATTTAAATATAAAAAGTAATTTAAATAATTAGAATTAAATATAAGACATAACATAATATTAAAATCTGAATGTGAACAAGAACAAAATTTAAATTTTATATGATTCAATCTGACAATCCAAATTTTTGTTTCTAGTCAAACCTATCGTCGAAGCCACAAGTATTTGTGACCCAGAGTACCGTCGAACAGTTTTCAAATCCAATGGATGAATAAAGTGAAAGAAAATTTTCTATAATAAATTATTCTTGTACAACATATTTTCTATTTAGATGATAAATGACTATACTTATAACTAAATTATGTTATAAGAACCTTATATTTAAAATTATATTACTTAATTATGTACAGTCTTTCTACGATTTATATATTATTTTCCATTCATCGAACTTTATCACTTTAGATATACATATATACTATTGGATGTATATATAAGCGATGTAGATTTTCTTTCTATAATCGAACATCATAACTTTCAATGAATCGTGCTGTCTCATTTTGATCAGTGGCTTCTGAGTCTTCTGAAATGTCGAGACTACGCTGTTGCACATTTCGTACACAGGCTTGTTTGGCAAGTTGTTCCAATTTTTTAGACATCGTTTTTCCAGTTTGATTAACCATTTGTGAAAAATATCCATTTGTGGTTTTGGTTAAGAGTTCATGTGGACAACCAAATTCCTGTATAAATAATTTTAGGTTTAGAGGATTGAAATAAATAGTTATTTAATTATCACACAAAATATTTGGACAAATCGGAATTTGTTTTAATAAAAATGTATACCAAAAATAGTATTATTTGATTTCATAAAATCTTTAAAAAGTGAAATATTAAAACATTGAAATATTAAATATGCTTTTCTCATTTCCAATTTTTTACCCAAAATGGTATTGATATTTTATCGTATTAAATTGTAGTCAGTAATTTTCTCAGTATAAACAATATTTTAATAAAATTATTTTTATTAGTTATTATTCGAGATATTGTAAAATTATTTGAAAGATACTTTTCACAATTAACTAAATATTTTTAATTTGTTTACATACCACTATTGAGCCACTATCCATTACAATGATCCTATCACTGTCAATGATAGTGTTGAGACGATGAGCAACAGTTAATACTGTACATTTAGCAAACCGTTTTCGTATGGTATTTTGAATTATGGCATCAGTACTGTAAAAAGTTATTAGATTACAATTTGTTTAGAAAATATTTGATAGAAAGGTGACTTATAGATACTAAAATAAAAAAAGGCTTCTAAAATTTAACCAACTATTATATATAGCAAATGGTATTTTACTGTTGTTATTATTGTTCTTAATATATCTTCTTTATCTTAATTAGTAACTTTAACTTACTAAACTGTTTGTGTTAACATTCCATTTATAATAACTTACGGGAAATGAAGATTATATATACGTAAGATGAACTAAATAAAAAAATAAAAACAAATTTCATTTTAAAATATCATTTTCGAAAAATAAACTAAATTTTTTATGCAGTTAGGTTTTTTAAATTCAAATATAAATTTGTAGAAACTTTTATGTTAATGAACATTTCTTAACATTTAAACAAATTTGTTTTTAATTTTATGAGTGATTTCTGAATGATTGGATTTAAAAACTATTGTACATTTATTTGTATGAAAATATTGATTGGAAAATATGTCATTGATCCAAAAATTAAGTGAAAAACTCACTTGTATAGTAAACGTTTCTTAGTATCTAAGAAATAATTATCAGGAGTGACTAATTATTGACTAATTATTCTAATATTTTTATGCATTTGTATTATATAAAAAAAACTAAACAAATGAATTTCAAGTATGTAAGTATTGAAACTCTATAAATTAGTAAATCTTGCAAATAAGTATCATTTTCATATTTTTTTATCTCTGATATCTGTAAGATTCAAGTAATTAAATTAGCATGCGCAAAAAAAACCTTATTGACGCGCAGCACTTATAAATCAGATATACAAAGTATTAACTACTACAATCAAGCGTAAATTTGCTTTCCCAGACACCACTCACTTGTATTGAAATGAAAGGTCGAGACTGCAGACCCAAAGTATACAATCACTCGACATGTGCAACTATACTCACCGAGTTAAATAAGAATAGCAATTTTTTAAAAACAAAGTATGTGTGTTTCAAGGACGTCAGTAAATGACGATCAATGCGCGCATAAGAGGCTTGGTTGATTGGATAAGGATTACATGTATACACAGCGTTCAGGAGTAACAATTAGAAGCTCGTTCATAAAACTTTATCATGACAATCGAACACCGTATATTGGCACTTTCTATGAATAATCAATGATATCCTTTGGCACGCGCTTTAAATAAGCGTGTACAGCGTACTATAATGAAAAACAATGTACAATGTGCATACTCGTAAGTTACATCTACTTTGATCTTTATTCTTCTATAAAGCTAATCTCGAATAATTATTAATTACAATATCACTTCCAATGTAATAAATAAACAGTGCTCTTACATTTTTCATGGCCACGATTTATTATTGACGCATAGAGTAGAGATATATTTAAGAAACTTTGATTTCATTACTGACTCGTGGTTTTATTTACTTCCACATGGCCGTTCCTCAAAAGTACTATTGAATAAAAATAAGATCGTTTTCTTAAAGCATTCAACTATAGCATAAATGTTTAAAGGTTCTATTTTTCTAGACCTGTGTGTAGATATATACAATTGCATATTCTTCAAGTGAACGAGTATCAAAGCCCTACCTATTCTACTTTTATCGTATTAAATTATAGCGTCCGCTGCTATAATAAAACGCTTAAAAAATTAATTTAAAATTTTTTCTATTTAAAAAGTAGTTTCTTTTGCGTAATTGTGTCTACTTTTGAGGTCAGTTTTATTATTTATGTTACCTAGTTTTATGAGCAATATCCGATGACAGTAGAGTTTCGAAACTTTATTACAAATCGATACTCAAATTAATAATGGAAGCTGTTTAATAAAACTTCAATTAATAATCATAATGCAACCCTTGAGTCTCCTGAACCCGAAAGGAATTTTAATATAAAAGAAGTTTATTTTTTCCCGATACCTATTATAATAATTGTTAGAAGGCTTCTACGTAGATACGTGTACGGTAGAATAAATTGCCGAGTATTATCGCCTAGTTCGCGTATTCCGGATTTTCCGGCTCGACAGCAAATCTGAACGCGCGCGCGTACCCTGGTGTATTTAAAGAACGAGGCGCAATGGAACGAGGCTCGCGGCGATCCTTCCCCATCGCAGCCTCATCGCTAATTCCCTCCCTGGGGATCGAGGGAAGGATCCCGGGCATTATCGCGTAGCCGCTCGCGAGGAAGTCCATTGGCCGATGCAAATGGGCGGCCTCGCCCCGGAAAGGATATCTACTCACTGAGTGTCGATGTTGGCGGTGGCCTCGTCGAGCACCAGTATCAGGTTCTGGCGAATGATCGCGCGGGCGAGGCAGATCAGTTGGCGTTGGCCGACGCTGAAGTTGCCGCCCTTCTCCGCCACCTGCTGGTCCAGCGACAGCTCGTTCAGCTCGACCTCGCGGAGCGCGTCCCAGAGGACCGCGTCCTCGTACTGCCCGAACGGGTCCAGGTTGTAGCGCAGACTCTGCGAGAACAGGACCGGCTCCTGTCGATTTACCCGCCTTCGTTATTACATCTATGTTGTACCATGTGTGCAACGTTGGCTAGAGAAAAAAAAAGTCTTTCTCGGCCGTCAATCCCGCCCGTGTGGGATTCGATCGCTTCGGTGAAAGGCTCGGCGATTAGACAAAAGGTCGAAAGGATTAGAGAGGCAGAGGAGCACGTAAAGAGAACAAAGTAGCTGGATAGAAAGCGTTGTAGCGCGCAAAGGGCTATCACCGCCTGCATCTCCGGTTGTACAATTACACTAATTAGAGCGGCGCACGACTTATCGCTTGCGTGCACATAATAGGCGCGACGAGATCAGAGCCCGCCGAGCACGATCGCGCGCCAAGCGCAGGTGCTTTGATTGGCGCAGTTCGCACGTACCTGGGGAATGATGGAAATGCGCGCCCGTAGATCTTGCAGGCCGACGTGGGCCGTGTCGATCCCGTCGATCTTTATCTCGCCTTTCAGGTTATCGCCGGTCAGGCGGAACAGGGCGGCTATTATCGAGGACTTGCCCGCCCCAGTTCGCCCCACTATGCCCACCTTCCAGCCGGACTCTAGCGTTATGTTCAAGTCCTGTGGAACAGAGGCATTTTTTTCTTAAGAAGGTCTATTTCACCGAGGATGCGAGCAAAAGCCCTCTCATGCTTGAAGAGTCACTATTGCCAAATAATCACAACTGTCTTTAAATTCCGAGTATTTTTTTTAACATATGAAACTAACAACTGTTATAAAACATAATATATATTATTATTTTATTAATATTTATTTTATAATGTATAATTTTATAGACGCTATTGCCATAGATATGTCTCGAGGTACGCAGTATTCTAATCGACTTATTTATATAAATAAACTATTATTTTTACATATGTTTATGTACGATGAGTTGATTAAATCGTATTACTGTAGCTGTATCTAAACTCGTGACATTTCTATTGCTATTGTTTGACAAACTTAAATTACCTTTAACCGTTCGACAAACAATATAATTAAAAATATAACATAATAATATGAGTAATAATAATTTTTAATTATTAATCGTATCTGTAAAAATTATTTCTTATTTTTACATTATGAATAACATATTTTTACCTTGAGGACAAACGGCTCATTTTCATCATATCGCATAGACATGTGGTTGAGTACAACGCGTCCGCGTTTAGGCCAATCATTAGGTAGCGGCTTTGAAGAAGTGAGAGGAAATTCTTTTGGCAATTTCATGTACTGCATTATCCTTTCAACAGAGGTCAACGCGGACATGACCTCGACGAAGAGCCGGAAACCGTACTGCACCATTCCAGTAAGAATGGACGCTTGCGAAAGCGCCAAGCCGACGTTTCCGCCCAGAATATGGCCTGAATTCAGTAGAATGAAGCTGTACGCGATAAAAGCATTAAAGATCACAAGGAGGATGTCTAGGAACATGCCGAAGGCTGTGGCTGTGACGATAGTCTGATACCACGTCCCTGAATGTTCGTCTTGATATCGATCGAACTCCTTGACAAGTCTGTCTTCGATGCTTCTGCCGCAACTACGGATTGTCGTCAATCCGTTAAGTGACGCGCTCACGTGCGAAAAAACTGGACTTTTAGCTTTAATCAAATAAATTAAACAAAATGAATAAAGACAAGCATGTAATTTGCGGGTCTATAATGATTTAATTTTTACCGGCAGTTTCCAATCTTTTAACTTTTTGTGCAGCGTTCAAGTAAATTGTCTTGCCGATCCAGAAGAGAAGCAGTAAGAATAGTATAGGTATCAGCATCCAATAATTAACGACTACGATCACTACTAGGATTCCAATCATGACGGAAAATATTTGAATGACTTCGGTTAAATTTTTCGACAACAACTCGTCCATTGTTCCCATATCCTTCGAAAATCGATTAAGAATGCGACCTGCACATGTACATTTATAAATATTTAAAAGAATAATCATACAGCTTCATATCTTTCATAACTATATATTATTTATACACTCTTGTATAATAAATAATATTACTTTTTATTACTTGAAAGTTTATTGAAGCATCATTGATGTTAATTTTTTAAAAATTGGCTTATTATTTTGATGAAATAATGAATTAAGCGATTGATATATGTTCTATTTTTGACTCTATATCTAAAATATTAGATTCGAATAAAAATTTCGGTCATGTTTACGTAAGACTTATCTTATCACAGAATGCTTTAAATCTCAGTCTTTTTTACAGGATTCCTTAAACTTTTGTTCTAAAATTCTGACGTATATCTAGATATAGAATTCTGTGTACAAACATTTAAAAAACTATGAGTATGTATCTATTTGCAAATATTTATAATAAAACTAAGTGTTCATATTTACTAAATAAAATTTTAACAACGATATTTATTGATTACTAGAATTCACATAATCTTGAATGTTTTACTAAAACCATAAAGAAATTTTATGTTTTTCAGATTTTATTCGTGTTTTTCCAGCTATGCATATTTATTGAATGTGTTAAAGCACAAAATCATTTATTATTATAAACAATTTTAATTGGTCATTTTCAAGTAGTTGATTTATTTGTCAATTATAAATGATAATTTCTTCTAATTTTAAGATTGCATACCTGATGGATTTTTGTTGAAAAAATTCATTGTGGCGTTGAGAAGATTTGAGAACATGATTCTATGTAGGCGTGTACTAGCCCTCATGCATATTTTAATTATCAAGTAGTTTCGCAGCAAACACAGTATGGTACAGATGACGAGGATAGCGGCGTACACATAAATCGCTTCGACAGTCGTTAGAAGTTCTTCCTGGTCGATATCCGTATCCAATATGGAAAATTGCATCTCGTCTAATTACAAACATGTAGTTTTTGGATAAAGTTGATTGCGAAAAGTAGATATTTCCTACTTCCGCGTAAAACTATAAATTTCTCAAGTATATATTTAATAGTTTATATACTGCAAACTACAAGTAAACCTGTGTTAATAAATTTACGTAACATTTATACAATATAGATACACAGGTATTTTAAAAAATTCGTTTGTGTATTTTACACGCATTCGAATACATGCTCACCATTAAGGTGTACTAAAGTACGCGATTGAAAAAATGATTCAAATGAAATTAGAGTATCTAGGTTGAAAAATTGTCGCCTCGACTTCTACGCGTGTACATACGTCTTCGCCTACGATTGCGTGTGTCGTTGCGAAATCCCATGTGGGATAAAGAAAGGTTTGTGTGCCGCGGAGTGACTCGTTCAATGTTCTCTATGCTGCACTTATTCATCGATGCAGTGATTCTAGGTACACATTGTTCGCGTTTCTTCGTCTTTACGTTTACGCGTTTAATCCTTATAAGGATCCTCAGTCGTCATTTGTATGTAAATTAAAGCTGCATTTTTGCGTAGGAATGTTAATTATGTAACGGGATTATTAGTTATTTTTTACCAAAGACACAACAGAATTGCTATCGGAGCAGACCGATGTACAAACGATGGAGTAAAGTGTAATGCTCTCAATCCACAATTGTACATCATTTCTTTCCCAGATAAACGAAATACCTAATCACTAACCAGTTTGGTTGCCAACTAAGTTCAACTGCCTCTGAGCGCTCTTGTTGGTGGTGGCACGTATGTCCTCTATGTTAGTCCAATAGCCAAGCCAGTAATCGGTGCCGCTCGTTGCCAATTGCGTGAGCACCAGCACGAGGAAGTAGAAGATGAGCATGCACCAGGAAGAGCCCGCGCGGAAATACTTCTTGAAGAGGATCAGATTTTTGTAGATACGCTGCGAGTCCTCGTCATTGTTTGTAGACAGTTTTGCTTCCTCTGCTTCGCCATCCGACACCTGCCAAATTTATTACGCCATGAGTGCATCTCTAGTATTTAAAATTATCAACTCTGATAGATTCTTAGCGCCACTGGATATGTTTTGCATAAAATTCATTTATTACCTAAACTACATTGGAAACAATAATGCGATATAAAAATTCATGCAGGTTTTGCAGATTTATTTAATATGACATATATTGACACTTTTTTAACTGATTTATATAATCATAATGCATAGTTAATACAATTATATTGTATTATCCTGCTTGATAGATTTTAAAAGTTTTGATAAAATCAAATAAATTAAAATGAAGCTAAATTTATGTTTAATTATCGTTATGTTTTGAATAAGAACAATACACTATAGTAAAAGCTAACGTTTATAATTTATAATGATCAAAACATTACGTATTTATAATGCATAATTTTCAAACAATAATTAATTTATGATCATCGACACTTACAAAGCTTCCTCATTTTCAACGTGATATATGATCTTCGTAATTGACTAATGTTTTATTTGTAAATATTTAGAGCTTGGTCTTATATTAAAATATAAATAATTACTGCTAATTAATTAATTTTCCTTGTTGATTTACTGAAATATCTATCATAATTGTCTCGCAATTGATTTCTTGTTTTGATATCAGTTGTTGAATTTAATTATATATTGAATTACTGAAAGTCTGTCTATGAGTCGGTACTCTGCAATTCGTGACTGGCACGTACAAGCCGCAGTTCAACTAGTTTTTTGCTAAAATGAAACTAATTGCATTTCACTTTGTATTGATGGATACCGATGACTCGTAATGAGTGAAATGCACGATGCAATCTATTATGTAATTAATAGTTGCACATTAACGCACTAATCCCGTTCAACAAGTTTGTAAGACGACGCATGATGCGCATGTTACATCTAATTGGAAGTGATATAGTAATGATGTTATTTTACATCTAAATATTTCACGCAATCCTAGATATAAATCCATGTTATTAAACCAATTCCTATATTATCAGACATCATTTATTAATGTTTAAATAAGATTAATGTTATTTTGTTAATTAAAAATTGTAAAAATTTAATTGTAAGTACTGATATAAATTGTTCTAACAGTACATGAAGAGTTATATTTTGCTTTATTTGTATAATGATTCTTATCATACTCCTGTCTATATTAATACAAATTTAAATAATAGATTTTTTGTTTCATTTTTCTTGTAATTTTAAATGAAAATTTTATGTGTCTGAAAAAATATTTATAAGTCGTATTAAGATTTTATTACAATTGATCTGCTGTCACAGTTTATCATCTATTTTACTGTCATTAATAATGTAACACAGATACATTCCCTGCATATACTCACTCATTAACTACTTATAATGTGCTTAATGTAATCAGAAAAGGAAATAGTGGCTTTTTCTATTGAATCTTATATCGAATTTTATTTTAAATACAATAAAATCTTTAACTAATCAATTAAATCAGAAAAAATATTTGATCGTCTATTATAGGATCTTATTCTAAAAAATGAAACTCAGCTTAAGCGGTAATACAATATAATTAGGAGAACGTTATCACTCACATCTAAGCTCTCGTCTATCTCGTCATCGCTTTTGACGCTTACAGCATCTAATTTATCGTCTTTGGAATCCCCGGCGATCTTTTTACTTTCCTCTTCATTCTTGAGTTTACCCAGCAAATCCATCACCTTGTGGTTTAAGTTCGTAATGTTGTCGTATGTACCTTGGTATCTGACACTTCCCTGCACATAGTGAAGTCGCGAATGGAAGGAAAAATGCAGACAAATTATATATTGCATAAAATGAGGAAACGGCTATGATAACCAAAGGATGAAGGCGGAGATGGTGTGCTAGTCCGTTATGCGTGAGATTAAGTGAATTCTTTGCAGAATAATATTAGTGCCACAAGAGTGAGTAATAAATAGATCGCACGTGTCATATGCAGAATAGCAAGTATGGGTATTAAATATTAATTCTGTTAGATTACATTAGTTACGAAGGTAATGATTTTTGTAAAATATTTAAATTATTAAAAACGGATTAATAAAAATATAATAATAAATATGTTTCTACAGCATTTTCTGAATAAAACAGAAAACTTCTATTTGCTAAATCAATAATGCCTTGGCGATACTACGCCCTTACGTTTTAATGTTGTAAAATCACGTACAATCGTTGTATCAATCATGTACAATCTATGCATACATTTTTAATTATTTAATTAGAGTTAGTTACTTTTTAGTTTTTTAATTAAAACTCTTCAGGTCGATAATAGCAAATTGTTACGATCATGCAATTTTTATTAATTACGATCTAGATAACTCTAGTAAAAAGTCAACATGACTACGAAGGAAATCCATGCCATTTCAAACACAGAATTCTCTCCTGTTTACATTTCTGTAATAAAAAAGAGTATTTTATTTAAATATACAAAAGTTGATCTTTACATAGACTCGAAAATTATGCTCAATGTCAAATTTAAGATTGTTTATTTAGTTTCCCAGTTGATATCCTATTCAACTTAAAACTCTACTATGTATTATTTATTTAGCCCTTCTTACTACAAACTATTAAACTGTTTAAATTATAAAATAGAACACCCTAATTAATTCAAATTGATAATGGCGTGAAAGATAATTGCATGAATTAGTAGGCCGCACCGAAACTGGGCTATTTACGTTTAACTAATGAAAGGCATAAATCAGACAGAAATTCTTATCAGCGGTGAAATGGCAAGCCATCAGCATAGCATTATGTTCAAAAAATCGGGGCTTATCGTCTGTGAAGCGTGTCAATGAATCCAGTGGAATTTATACTCACGCGCTCTAGAAAGACGATGGAGTCAGCGCGCCGAAGAAACTGCAGCTGGTGGGTTACGAGGATACGCGTCTTGCCCTGGAGGTAGCCCAGGACGCAGCGTTCGAAAAGGTGGCGGGCAACCCGCGGATCGACCGCGCTTAAAGGGTCATCCAGCAGGTAGACGTCCGCGCGCCGGTAGACAGCGCGGGCCAAGTTGATCCTGGCGCGCTGGCCGCCTGAAAGGGAGGCGCCCCGTTCGCCGACAACTGTCTGGTCACCGCGCGGTAGCTGTTCAAAGTCCCGCCGTAGCGCGCACACTTCCGTCACCTGGAAAATCATGTCGTCGAACACTTGACATTACATGGGAGCTTTTTTTCTCAAAGGTCCTGTCCATGTGCCTTACTTCACATAGGCATATTTAGAAAGTATTTGCTTTTCGATGTAAAATGCTATGAATCTATCCAAGAATCAATCTTTATACATTTTTTTAGTCACTATTTTATAGCAAAAGTTTTTTATCGTGTTAATTATATAATTCATTATTGAGAATATTTATAATCATTTATTAAAATAAATAAAATTTAGTTTTAATACAAATACTGTTTAGAAGTAACGGTGCAAATTTAAAGCTATTTCCGCATTTATTATATCTTATATTGCGCGCTAAAATTTAAATTTAAAATTAAGTCCTATTTAAGTTCTGCTATACAATTTATATCTTCAATGCATTATTTATCAATGGTAATTGTGGCTTTATATAGCAATACTGATATTATTGCACGAAAAGAAAAAAATGAAAATATGGTTATTAGTGACCGCATGATGTTGCCCTTTAAAAGCCGCAGCTTATTGTCCATGTATACACATCATGATTCAGCCATATTTTATGAACGAGGAGGATAACTACTTTACGTCACCATACATTCAAGGAAAAACTTGAAATATGAAAAACTGATTGTAGGTGCGAACACGCATTTGTTTTAAATTAATTTTGACTATTGACACACGGATTCCCATGAATTGTCGTTGCTTTACAAGCTCATTACCAAGATAATGATAATTATGCACGATAAACATTTTGTACGTTCGTAATTTTTCCCCGGGATGATTTTAGAATAACTTTAAATACACTCGTCATTCTCTGTTGAAATATTTTTTCATTATCGTAGCTGTTCTTGATGCTATTTCCTGAAGAGGTACAGACGTTTACAAATTATTTATAAGTTTGAAGTTTTCGCTGATCATTCGGGTCGTGTCGATTCCCCTCTCTACATTATAATCCAAACGACCTTGCAAGGTTGTTCGATATGCCGCACAAGGAAAAGTACAGATAAGAATAGAGAAGCTCACCTCGGCGTAGCGCGTGGCATCGTAGGGCTGTCCGAAGAGGATGTTGTCACGAACGCTGCCAGAGAAGAGCCAGGAGTCCTGGCTGGCGTAGGAGAATCGAAGCGGCG
The DNA here is from genome assembly GCA_018906755.1 of Sycophaga agraensis. Classification (NCBI taxonomy): domain Eukaryota; kingdom Metazoa; phylum Arthropoda; class Insecta; order Hymenoptera; family Pteromalidae; genus Sycophaga; species Sycophaga agraensis. Next base: position 4,339,917 of record JACCIE010000006.1, on the reverse strand, counting down.
AACCTTCCGTGTGGTAGCCCGACTGCTCAGCAGGTCCATGGAAGTTCCGATCCGGGTCGTAGCGACGCAGAGATACGACACCCGCACCCAAGGGCAGTTCGCGCAGCAACAAGTTGAGTATCGCGGACTTGCCCGACCCGACGACGCCGGCCAGGGCGCAGAGATTGCCCGCCTCCACGCGGAGGCTCACCTCGTTCAGAGTAGGCGGCAACTGACCTGGAGTCCAGTTGGCCGATACGCGGTGCAGGTTTATCTGTCACAGGAAGAATCGAGTTCCCGGTTCAAAACGTCCGCCCTGACTGCTACCAATGAAACTTACCTCTATGGGCACCGTTGCCAATTCATCCTCTGTAATGGTCTGTTCGGTCAATTTGATCCCGTTTTCTATGTTATCGGTAGGATGCTCGTCATCGAGACTTAGAGCTTTGTTTACATGACCTTCTAGAGCTTTCTTCGGCAAGCCTTTAATTTGAAGCTTCACAGCTTCTTCTTTCGACGTCACGATCTCGTCAAGAAGCAGAAACTCCTGCAGAGCAGAAGCAAACTCGCTTGTATATTAACGAAATTGCAATCGAAACTTCGAGACTCAAAGTTTACTCCTTTTTAAAGGAAGATAACGTACCTCGATTCGTTTGATGGAAACGGAAGTCTCGCCGAGAGCGATGAGGCCACTAGGCATCATGTAGATGATTGACAGCTGAAGAATGTTGAAATAGGTGGCAAGGACGAATGAAACGTCGGCGGTCAGCGCATTACCCATGTATACAAAGAGTACGATGGTGGCGAATAGAGTCGTTCGCTCCGAGTATACCATTGAGCTGAAGAAAATGCTGCGCACGTAAGAAGTCAGCGTGATCTTTTTCATCTCAGCTAGCCGGGTCTTGTTCACGATCTTCTCAAACGGCTTCTCCCAGGCATACATTTTCACGACCTTCGACACAAGATGTACTTTTCTCCAGTATTTCTCATCGGAAGCACCGACAACTGATTCAAATCTTCTACTTCCCGAGGTTACGACATAATGCAAATAATGTAAGCACGCACAAGCTGCATTAGAGCAACTTCAAACGATACAGAAATATAGCATTAATTGATCAAGAGATATAACAGAAGGGCACAAAAAGTATAAGACTTGTTAAAGTTATTAAACAGTTCGTAATTACATTGATTTGTTCGATTAATATAGGTATTTTTTATAGATACATTATATGCGATTATTATAGGTATTTATAGGTATCATTATAGATGCATTATCTCATATTTAAAAGTTAGTAATTAATATTCTTATTCGGACTATTACATTAGACTTTATAGTAATAAAAAATATTATACCTGTATTCCTGAGACGAGTTCACTCATTAATTGAACTCTTTTATCAGTTAAAATAGCAATTTTCGATCGTAAAATTTTGCTCGTGTAAATGACAATTGACTGCAGTGGGACAGCTATAACTAGTAAAATAGCTACTCCTACAAGTAGCATATAACCGATTGTATCCCACATTATGTAGACGATTAATATAATCTAAAATAATAATAAAAATTATATTATGCGAATCAAGTAATATAAATTGTAGCATATGAAAATATGTTCTTTACAAATATATATATACTTTTACACGATATTTATATAAAAAATTTAAAAAATATAAGAAAGATGAATTTTGTATATTGAATAATTGTAAACATAAAATATAATAGTTAACATAAAATGACTAAGATAAAAATTCATAAATTAGTTAAAACAGTTTTTTGAAAGAACCCTACGAAAAAATAATTTTAATACAAATTCAACGTTTTATTATGGTTGATTGAATTCTAACGGCATAATTACAGTAATATACAGTATGTAAATCTACCAAGCTTACCTGAAAAGGTGTAATCCAAACAAAATTGAGAAATTGGAAACACGAGTCAAAGCGGCTGACGTCATTGCTCATTAAGTTAATGACCTGTCCAGCTGCCGTTTGGTCCAATACAGATTTATTAAGTCGCAAAGTCTGAAATCAACATTCAATCGCGCCTCAGTAAATGCGGTGTTAATTATAGTCGTCATGTGGGATTTTAAAATTTAGTTTGAATTAAAGAAAAGAAACCCTTCAATCAGAAAAATCAATTACCCTGTCAACAGCTATATTTTTTAGGTCACCGCGTATTTTTCACAATACCTGTCCGACATTTAAGTACTTCAGGCGAATGCCCGGTTGTTCCCCGCTGACTTTTGTTATTTTCTTATGACGACAACTCTTTCTTGAGTAAATCATCATCTTTGAGATGATGCACTTGACGCAAATCGGTTGTAATTGAAGTGAATGAATTATAGAGACCTACTTAATTTGAAAACAAAGCGTTTCGAAGAACAATCAGAAAAGCGTATTTTTTAACAAATTCAAGCTTAGACGCGTTCATTTTTCGCATACTAAGTTATACGTTTATACGCAAACTAAGTTATTTATCACAAATATTTTTAAAATGATAATATGGTAACAAGAACAATTTAGAGAAGTACATTAACAATATATTGCACTTTATATTTATGCTATTAATTGTCAGCTAATCAACTAAAAAATCTTGTATAATTAAATGATGTTTTTTATGTGTTCCTATTGTTGAATTTCTATCAACTGTTTTTCCTAATAATGCGCAAAATATGTAATTTATATGTTATAATTATCGGAAATTTAGCTACCAGCATCGTGCATTATATTGATTTTCGCAATTATACTATGGAAATAACATTTTATTTATTAGTTTAGCGAAATTGTATTGAATTCGGATTCATGGTTACCACAACGCAATTATAGGTAATCCAACATAATTAATATTTTTTACATCTGCCATATCAATTATTCAATAGTAAAATAGTATATCATTGCTTTAAACGTTACAAATTAACAACTTCTTTGTTTTGATCTTCTAGAATTAGACATACAAACAAGCCTCATTATAAACTGTAAAAATCCTTACCTTGCCTACACTCGCACAATTGAAACCTAATGCTCTCTATAAATCATTACTCGATGACATCACCTTACAATTTACAAGCGTATAACATGCGTGTACCACAATGCGATGCTCAATTTCTCGAAAAAAAAAGAAAAATACATATGTAAAATAGCGTGTATAAGGTGTCGATCGGTAAGGATTCCAAGATCGGAGATTGTGAAGCGAAGGCTGCGAGCTGCGGATTCAGCCTTCGATTGGTACACCAGTCGACCGCCATCTGAATAGTCGGTCTTCAAAAAGTGAGCGGAAGAACGCGTGCGTGCACGAATGTTCACTTAGACCGCGCGGCCCTATGGCGAGGCGTGCGAAGGTCCGATGACATAAGCGCGGCTTCCCGCCTTTTTTTGACATGCGGCACCTGCACCCAAAGCCGCGTATGTGACAGGCGGCTTTGTCCTGCCATGGTTTCGGCGCTCGCGCCGACGCGTGACAGCGTAGTACATGCGCTCGGTTGCCGAAGGACCTTATTGAGTAAACACGCACAGGAGCGTAGTACTGGTGGTCAGCGACCTTGGGCCTCATTGGAATACAATGGCCGCAGGGCTGTACGTGAGATCGCGACGGCGCACACTTTGAAACTCGCTTAAATGTCCAGGAGACTTAAAAGGTGTGATTTATTGCCTCCTCTGGCTCGAGTACCGCGATTCCTCATTTCCTAAAACAGTTATCGCGGTAATCGCGCAAAGACATTATCACGGGAGCTTATATGATACCGATCAAAAAGAGAACAATATTGACTAACTTAGCATCAAAGATAATAAAACTTTGCTACCGAAAGAACGCTTCTCTTAATAATCCTAGAGTCTACAAGAAAAATTGCAGAGTAACTCCACTGAATTGCAAACCACATATCGATGTATCTGGAATCTAACAAGAGATAAGGGCCGAGACGGAAGGTCATCGTAAGAACACGCATCGACTTGGAAGCTCGCTGGACACACCCTTGGAGCTTTTCCGAGGATACCCTATGAAAAAGCGCGGCCTTTTCTAGCGCGAGGCCTTCGCAAGACGCATGTAGCCGTGGGAATAGATGAATAGAGGTGAAGTGGTTGCAGGCGGGGTCTGGTACGGCGGCGTCACCCATTGGCTCGCTGCGTCGCCTACGCATGAATTTCCCTGCCCGACGATCCCACCGCCGATGCGGCTGCACTTCAACTTGGGTCGAAAATACACCGCGTTTTGACTGGAATGTTATGCCAATAGAAGCGCAGTGTGCGTTGTTTATCTCGAAAGTGCCCATTACCTAGATTCCTTGTTCCCCTCTGACTACCCACTAGTAAAGAAGATATATAATTGTTACGCAACAAACGCCCTGCACACTCATTTGTCAATCTTGCAAATCGTGTCGGCCAATTTTACGACTTGTCGCTACCGTTCAGTGAAGAATTGAAAAATATATTTCAACAGGGAAATATACGATCGCCGATTCAATTTTATAACACTTTTTACGATTTGACCTCTAAGCAATTAGCAGCAAAATTTGTAAGTCATAATACACATGTAAATTCACGCATTAGATTATTCGAGAGTATCGATTTGCTGGATATAACATAAAATGTTAAGAAGACCATAAATAAAATGTAAAAGAAATGTACCCAAAAATTTTAAATATTGAAATTGAGCAAGCATCAAATTAGAATTATATATATAGCACGATTTTAGTTTAAAAAATTCCACTTTGATTTTTTGTATAATAAAATACACACACGTGTTAGATACCTATCAGTAATCTTAAAAAATTATATCGAAATTGATTTTAGTATAGCAAATATATGCATAGACTTTATGTATTTAAGATTAAAATTGTCTTTAAAAGTGAACCAATCCTATCGTTTGGTTTTGTTTTTTTTATACAAATTAAAATATTTTATATACTTTGGCGACGCTATTGATTACCAATGCTTATATAAAACGTTAAACGTGATCGCGATACCGAAATCGCAATGATTGTGCAAAATTTATAGTTTTTATGAGCTTATTTAGTTAATATAAGCAATCAAAGATTAACGCGGTCGCTGTAAAAGAAATACAATTACTTATATTAGCTACGAGCTAACACAAGATAAGAGTCTCGATATGCTTGTTCACTGTGAACGTATACAAGAATTAACGGATCAACGTACCTTCCTATAGATGAGGGTACAGCAGGCGACCCTCGCGCGCATCCCCATTAGCCAGGACTGCTTGAAACCATGGTGAATCAGGGTCACGTTCACGAGCTTGGCTAGGATCATCCAGGTGGCACTGAGAAGGGCCTGGTCACGTGCCTCCGGCCCCGGGTCTGTATCGACCTTGAAGTAGTCGAGCACCCATCCGAGGAAGATGGGCTGGGCGACGACGAACACAAGGAAGTTGATACATTGCATGGCGGAGAGAAAGAAATTCTGCCAGAAGAACACGCGAATGAGGGCTTTGGCAAGGCTCGGCTTCGCGTGTTTCGGATGGATCTTCTTCCCTTCGCTGTTGAGCGCATACTCGAGCTGCCGACGCTTTTCCAGTTCGCGGTTCCATTCCCTATAGTTTTCATGTCATAAGGGCTATATTTCCAAGGCTATCCGTAAATTGCAAAGATGCTCGCGGTAGACGTAATGATCGTCAGATCGTTATACGCTACTAGTATAATGGATGTTGACATAAGATCCGGTACCGACTTTATTCATGAATCAGTTTCTTCTTTTATTCTTTCACAATATTATATTTTTTGTATACAGTTTTTAGGTCTAGAAAGTCTACAATTGCAAATTTATGATTTATGTAAGCGATAAGCAGACAGCCATTAATATACGTTTATACATTAATATACATATTCAAACTATACTTTTAACATAATGGTTAAAGATATATAGATCCATTATTATTTATGTAAAATATATTTATGAACTACTTCGTTAGTTTCATATTTTTATTATTTTTTCTTTATTGTCGTAACATACTATATCAAATTTGTAAATAAACTTTATATTCGAATAAAGTCAAAAATATCTGTTAATTAAGTAATACGACAAAGTATTAATGCAATCTCAATGCATTAGAAAGTTGTATTGTTACAACATTCACGTAGGTATGCGCACCCCGTACCTACGTGGGTGTGCATAGAAACTGGAATAATGAAATATAGAATATGATGATGATAATGATGTTTCAATAGTAAATTTCCTTATTTAATTTCATTTGCAAACTATTTTTTATTGCTCGGTAAGGAGAAAAGTTGTTGTATAATTAGATAGTATGTATATTGAGAATAATTGATAAGATGTAAGACTCAAAAGAATTATCCAAAAGTGTACTCGCATAATCTATGAGAAGACTATGTAATGGTTCTAATTAAACAGATGTTATAATTTATTATTTCAGCGTGTAATAATTCATTTTTAGAAACTGCATAAATTGTCATAAAAGTGCACCAATGCCATTAATTTCTCATTAATGATTTTTTATAGATCAGTAAGTATATAGACAACAAACAAATAAGTTTATACTTACTTTTCGAGGCGATTTCCAAGACGTTCTGATTCATCGCATTGGAGAGGATCGTATATGTCGTCGAACGTTATGTCCCTACGATTACTCTTCCAGAATATGTCTCTTGTATACCTGGAATTTTATTAAATACTTGTAAATAATTACATAAATCTAATAGTTCATTGTCTAAATATTAATTTTTCATATTTAAACCAATTTTTTAAGCTGTACATCAGTTATATAGTTTAAATCATTGTAGTACAAATGAATAATATCTGATCAATATTTTGCTTGAAAATAGTTAAATTTCTTAAACATAATAATACGAAATTATAATATTTTATGTATTACACAAAAGCAATAAATATACAGGAAAAACTCGGTAATTAGTTCAAGAAAATTATAATTGCAATTTCTGAAATTTTCTATTTTCGATCAGTCTTTTTATAACTTTCTTGGTAGCACAGTACTAAGCAATTTTTTTATAATGATAATATAAGACCTTATTAAATATAATTTATCTTGTCAAGTGACATGTTCATTTCAATACAATGGAACGCGTACATCCACTTTATTCTAACTCACTTATTAAACTTTGTTTGTCAATAGCATTAATAATTAAAGATATTCTTATAATATCTAATTTAAGTAGTAACGAAAATTATAATGCGTTGAACTGTTCACACATACTACGTAACAAATGATTACACGTAGACTTTTTAAAGTATTAGATTCAAACCATTTTAATTTAATAAATATAAACACTATATAGAAATAATTAGTTAAATTCTTATATTATGCGCGTAAACAAAATTATTTTAAAATCTTAATCAAATTCAACTTAAAACTAAAAATTTACGAGACCATTTATAAAAAAGCTTGTTAAACTTACAATTAAAATATTGAAAATCTAAATTTAAACTTTGTGTAGCAAACTTTGTTTTAATTATATCTTTATAATAATATTATGTTTAGTGTCATTTTTATGTATAAAGCTAATTTATTAGAAGCAAGAAAGCATTTTTTAACACGACTTTATACATCAGTCTCGTTCAAGCATTGTCGTTTGTACAAGCATAAAAATATCGTAAATGCTAATATGTAGCATTGGGCTTTCAGTAAAATTATTATATGCGTAAATGATGTCAATAAATCTTATGTACTGGATAAGCAATACCTCCTAAACAAATTTATAGTTTCATCGAATTCTCATGCCTGAGACAAATACATGATTTATACTTAAAAAGTCAGCTTCGGCGACATGCATAAGCAAGACTTTTTTAGTGCCGCTCGTAGAAATGGCTTGCTAATCTATCCTATATTTATTTGACTTCTTCAATGGTACAATAATTATCACTAACTTTATCGAATAATATAGCTGATAAGTTTGTGAAAAGACCGCGATTATCAGCAGCGATAGCGAATTGTAATACACTTTCTTGCAAAGATCGAGAAACTCGCGAAATATAAATTATAACAGTAAACGCACGAAGGAAAAAAGGAAGCTGTGGTAATACCGACCAGAGGAATAGGGAGCTGAGAGGGTTCGAGCCCTCGGCCGGGTTGTGCTTCTTGACCCTCTGCTTGTTGTCCATGGCGGGCCGGGGCGCACAGGACGAGCGGGCAGGTAGACTGGGGCGCGCGCGGCGAACACTCGGCGATTGCAGTGGCGCGGCACTGATAGCTGCGCCTCGACAAACCTCGAGTGCGCGACTGTGCCTAGGCCACCTGCGATCGCGGCCAAAAGTCCGCCGGCTGGGGGGACCCGCCGCTATCATAGGACGTCGCCGCCACCACCGCCGCGCCGCCGCCGCCGCGTCCGAGCGCACGGCCCACCTGGACTGCGCTCAGTCCGCTGCGGCCTGGAGCCGCAGATTCCGTGGAGCTGGGCCTGCCTATGCATCTGTGCAAGTTTCTGCGCACATGAGACGACGCAACGCGGGCTTGGACACCTTCTATTCCATAACTGAACAATTTATCGCACGCTGCTTGTAATTTTGCACATTTTTAGTATTTATTTTGATTATTAATGTACCTTTGGGGCACAAAGCAGTCGTAAAGCCCAATTACTTAAGTACATTCGTCTACTTCGGTGCGCCCTAATTTTTGACTGGCAACTCCATACAGTAAACATTTTTTAATGTAAACGAATAGTTAATTTAAAGATACTATAATATTCTTATAATTCAGTAAAATTATATTAGTAATTATTAATAAATATATTTAAGAGCTAATATAAAATTGTTTGTTTATAATTACAGTATTAGTATGTTTTATATTAATTACATATAGTTCTTCATTAATTTAAGATATAGATTAGAAGAGATACAGTTATACATAACATTTTTAATATTAAAATAAAAAAGATAGAGTGTGTAAATACAAGTGAAAATTTAAACGTCAATTTAATAAAATTATTAATTATTATTATATTTTGTTATAAAAATAGGTATAGAGTTCACGAATGTACCATATATCTCGTTAAGTATTTAGTAAACTATAACTATAAGTAAACTCATAATGCATCTATGGGAACTAAAAGTCTATAGGTATTAAGAAAAGTTGAAAAAAGTAATATTATGATTATTAAGAATATTTATTAAATCGAGAGAACAATGTAGTTGTGTACTATACTTTATAGAAAGTGTGATCGCTAGAAAACTAAATAGCTATGGTTAATTTTATATTTTGCAATTCTCGCGCATTGTACCGAACATAATATAAATAAATAATAAAAAACTCACTTAAAACTCATGCAGGTACCAATCGCTTACATATAACGGGTTGACTGAATAAAATTATACGATAAAAACACTTTATTCAGATTTTATAAAGCGAAATTCATCTGATTAGAATTTCATGTTTTCATTTATTTAATATGAATGCTATGTATAATAAACGAATTTATAATGGTTAATAATTTGTATGAAATTCCTTAAGTATTTATATGAGGTACGCGCGGAGACTGAAACATGAAAAAGCTACTGCCTGAAAGAGAGTTACTTTTCGACACGTAAGATATGGGTTCTTTATAAAGGGGAAAAACTTTCTTTTCAAAAATAACCATTAAAGAAATTTATTCCTTTTTTAATTTAAAAAAGGTATTATTTAAATTAAGCGGTAACCCTACTCTCCCTTGAAATATATAACTTTGTTTACAAACAGAATCAGCAAAAAAATAATGGCTAAATCAATTATAAGCTTACACAAGTTTATGTAGATACTGCAAGTGATAAAATGTAATAAACCAATAGATTCTTCGAGAGAAAAATACAAGAAATATTTTTTATAGAAAAAATTATTTGATTTAAATCAAAATTCAACAGTATTCGCAATTCAAATTACAGTAATTTCACGTAAGCTAAAAGTAGTAGATAACAATTGAATAACATCAAAATGGCTACACCTATAGACATTATTATATGCAGTGCTAAATAAAATGTGACAGTAAAATATATAATACAATATTTATTTAGATTACATTCTGTGTACATGTATATATTATTTTAATATTTTATGTTTATCATTTTTTATGCTATAAGTTGAAATATATAATTATACTTAAAAAAATAATAGCTAAATCAATCATAAGTTCACACTAATATTTATGTAAATATTGTGAATGACAAAATATAGTGTACCGATATATTATGTGAAAGAGAATTTGAAGAAATATTTCTATAATTATTTGATTTAAATTAAAATTTAATAGTATTTGCAATTCAAATTACAGTAATTGCACATGTGAAAAAAGTGATAGATAACACATTGAATAATATCTACACCAATATATATTATTATATACAGTGAAAAATAAAATGAGAAATTAAAATATATAATTACAGAAGTATTATTTAGGTTAGAATTATATATATATATCATTATTTATTCTATTAACATGTACAACTGGTTATGCGGATACATCAAGCGATATAAGCTATAAACGATATAAGCTACACAAGTTATTAAAAAATATATTATTATTTTGTTTACATAACACGCAGAATTAATTAAGTATTTTTCTTTTTCATTTTATTATTTTTCTTTCGCAGAACTAATTATGATTACAAACAAATAAGACAAATTTGAATCAAACAGATCACATTCTATAGCTATAGAGTAAGCGACTTATTTTTAACTTTCTCTTTCTTTTTCTTTGGTAATATTTAGAGTAAATACACATAATATTAAATATTTATGACCTATTTATAAATTAAAATTATTAAAATGTTAATTAATTTAAATGGTTTATTTATAAACTACTAAAATCCATTAATAACACACATATGTTGTTTTTTAAAATTGAAGTTAAATTTTTTTTGTTTAATGAAATGATGGTACAAATGATTTGAAAGCTAAATATTTATTCTTCCTAACATTCTACAAGTGTAATTTATAAAGTACTTGCAGACATGCGTACAAGACCCAAAGCAAACAGACCAAATGTTGAAATTTTTCAAGTTTTAACCTCTGCATTCTTTATCATATGAATGATTTAACTAGAATTATTGCTGTATCAACATTAAAGAAAACGTGTATGCATATAAATATTATTTTATTTACATTTAATTGATTTATTTTTGACATATTTTATAAGTAAATATTTTCATAGCGTATATACAAAAAATACAATATATATATATATGTGTGTGTGTGTGTGTGTGCCTGTGTGTGATCACGGTATATATATATATATATATATGTATATCACGTGAATATTATTTTATTTATCTACAAAATATTTAAAATAAAAGTATTTTTAAAAATGAAGTAATTTTAAAAACTATAATACATTTAACTTCGCTATCTATACAACTTAATTAATTACACAAGTACTTTTTAACGAATAATAAATTAACAAAATTATGTTTACAATCTAATATTTCATATACAACCAAAGGTCTGTCGTATCAAATATATATATAATAATTATATAAAAAGTACTACTGTATATAATTAAGTTGTACAGAAATCATTTGAATTATAGTTTTTAAAAATACTTTTGAAAAATCTAAATTTATTTTTTATACGAGTATATTCACGCCTCAATTATAACACATGGCAACACGGTATTCTTATAATATACTTTAATCAACGAGGCTTTGCGGAACTTTGCTAGGCCTTTCACTAAGTTAAAAATATATTCTTGGGGGAAAATCAAACTTTGCAGCTGTTCGATTATATCATTAATAATCTTTATTAAAGAATCATTACTTTTTACTAAACCTGACCTTAAAATGGTTTATGCTATGTGACTATGAAGCGTATGTAATCCTTCGTCAAAAGCATACTCAAAGCTTGTCCTTTGATTTCAATGAACTCGAATAGAGAATCAAAAATACTAACTGACTCTATAAACAAATTAAAAATTACTTATCTTTCAAACATTAATCTTACAATATTTCTTTATATAATTCTATATTTGGTTGTTATTATATTGCATCAACAAACTACACACATGATGAACTCTATTATTATTTAACTCTAATTATTTAAAAAAAATATCTTCATCTGTAACAAATAGCAATGTAAATTAATAAAACATATATAAGTATAGTATTAAATATGAAAAAGATTTAAAATCAAAACGTTAAAATAAATTTGAATTTATTAAAAATTAAATATGTTTTAATTTTTTTTAAGTTTTAACTTAAGTTAATAGGTGCAACAGTGCTCGAAGGTAAGTGTATATTATATACAAATGAAACATAAGCTTGTAAAATATAAAGAATATTATTTTTTTTTACATTTTTCAAAATTTTTTTCGGAAACTTCATTTCGAAAATTGCAGTCTTGAGATAGCCCAGAATTTAAAAATGGCCCAATGCGAATGCGCACTAGATATCACGTACACACAAGATTTAAATCCATGATGAATCTTAGGTTATATTTTTCTCAGTATAGTTACCACTGGTTCCCATTTATTCATTTTATAGTTCATCTCTGCTTAGCTAGAATTTGTTAGGTATGTAAAATAATGACAAAATAAATTTATAATAACTTTTGAAACAAGTAATCAATAATTTTTAAAGCGAATGTTAAAAAGCAACGTAAAAATTCAAATATGACAAGTACAACAATGCAGCCAAAAAGGCCTAGAGAGGATGACGTCTTGGAGTGCTTTCTGTATCCTCGATTTTGTTATTCCTTAAATCCTGATGAAGTTACTGAAAGCATGTTAAACGAGGAAATTGATAAATTTAATAAGGATATTGAGCCTTATGTTAAAGATTACCTTTGGCACAGAGATAATTTAGTCTTTCGTGCAAGAACCAAGCAAGCATTACAATTTGAAAGTGTTCTAGAAAACTCATGTAGAGCAACTGGTGATTTAAATTTTTTTAAATAATTATTTATAATTCAAATTATTCTTTAATTTTCTTAGATTACTGAATAATAACTTTTTAATATAGCATACACAATAAACTCACATTAAATATAATAGATATTATTCTTTTTATTCAGATGTTGAATTACAACCACACATTCACATTTTATTAAGGTTTGATGAGGATATTGGTGATGAATGGTTTGTTGTCTTCCTGATTTTAAACCTGACTAAAAAATATGAAGGCCTTATTGCAAGAATGGTAGATTCTGATGGTGAATTTCTTCTTATTGAAGCAGCAGATGAAATTCCTGTTTGGGCTACACCAGAAACTTGCCATAATCGTGTTTTTATCATGAATGGTGCTATTCATGCTGTTCAAGATAATCAAAAAATTTACATAAATATATTAAAAAATGTTTATCAACGTTCATTTTTACATAAACTATCTGACAAGGTAATAGAACTACTTTAAACTTCTTATGTTACAAGTAATAAAATTATTATAAACAAAATCAGCCAACATAAAAAAATATATATAATATTCTTTTGCTTTATCACAAAGAAATTAATATAATTTTAATATTTGGTTATATGTACTATTTAAAAGAAACTGCATCTTTGATTTATTGAAAGGTTCAAGCTGTTATCCAAAAAAGAATTAATATCTATCCAGAAGAGATAAAAAGAAGAAAGCATAAAGCTAGAGCTTATTTACCTGAAAAAGCTGCTTATATTTTGCACCGTAAACCTACATTTATTGCTTCTGCAATAAGAACAGTGTGTCATTCAGACCCTTTAGAACGAAAAGTTTGCAGAGCTATGCGATACTTTCCTCCGGAACAAAGAGTCATGGCTAATGTCCAAATGACTAAATGTTTATATGCAATAGCAACACATTGCAGGTATATTAACTATTCATTAAAAATAATAATGATAAACAACATATTTTTTTTTAAATTAAGTAGCTATATAAATAATATTTATTATAAACATTTAAAAAATGAATTATTGATACATCATTTTATATGAAATCTTGTTTTTAAAATGTTTAAATTAAAATTGAAATATTTTTTAAATATTATGTTTAAATTTATTAATTAATTTTTTATTAATATGGTTCTGGAATACAAAATAATTTAGTTACATAATATCATTAATATAATAGTTATCATCAGTTAATATATTTAAAAATAATTGTTTGTCAATTTAACAATCATTATTATTTAAGTATTGAGATTATTTAAAAATCTTCTTTATCTTTTAAATAAAATAATGAGTGTATGCAATGTAAGTTCTACAAGAAACGAAATTTATTGTTAGATAAGCTAATAGTTAGAAATATAATTTTTATGCTTGATTTGGAGCATAGCTTTACTTAAATTAGGCTATTATTTAGAAAATTAACTTTCATAATTCTTTTGTAATGTAAATTAGTAACATTAGACAGCTTAAGGAACTATTTAAAATAAAATTAATTTTTTTTAAACAATAGATATTCTCGGTGTAATTATCATTAGCGTAAGCAATGCATCTAATAAACTTCAGTTTTTAAGCTATAACAAAAAGTTTTTCTTAAAATATGTTATTAACATCGTTTTAGAAAGTAAAATTATAATTAAAAGTTTAAATGAAAGAAATTGATTATTTATAGAATCAGTATTAAAATCTCAATTTTTATTTCGGCTTTAGATACACTGGTGATCCGCGAACAGGATGGAACTTACCACCAACCAATAGCCCCAAATATAATGCCTATCTAATGGGAATTAAAATAGCCTGTGGCCTTGAGATGCTTGTATCCCGAGCACACGAGATTCAGCGACATAAACGTGAAAAACAAGATGATAAATTGCTGTTGGACAATAATGATTCAATTAACAAAGATGTTTGGGCAGCTTTTCGTAAGCGACTCCAGACGAGCGGTTACTTCAAGGATTTGCTTGATGGTAGTCAAGAGTGGGTACAATTAGAACAGAAAGCAAAAGACTATTATAGGCAGCATATGAACCTGAATGAAGCTAGTAAAAGATTTGAAGATACCGAAACTGAAAATTTGCTCGAAATTTACAGGGATATTCAAAGTAATGACGTCGAAATGGAAGGTATAGAATGTTGAGACTTTCTAGGTTTTACGAATTATATATAAAAACTTGAAAAACATTAACTAAGAAACACTGCTCTATTTTAGCAAAAGAAGTGTGTACATTAAGTCCAGAAGACAGTGACAGTTGGTTAAACGTTGATCCTGCTCAACTTGAAACAATGTTGAGTCAACAGTTTGGAATTACTGAAAAGCCATCTGAACAGCCATTAGGTCTTAAAGATAAAGTAAAAGCTTTTATTAATCAAAAGAGTGGGATTGAAGGAGTTCAATTTTTTGGGTACTTAAAGTTCTATTCACCTTACCCTTATAATATAGCGTAGATTTTGCGATTAGTGTCTTGCATGAATTAATTATTCTGAATTTTAATTTTAGATATATCTAATCTTAGATCTAATAACATATACATTTCTTTTCTTACCTATCAATTAGCATTTATTTAAATTTAAAATTTCTTTTCACAAAACAGGGATAACGAAACAGATGAGCCAGTTGAGGACAATGGACGTATAGATTTAGATGTAGATGTATTTGATTTATCTGTCAGGGATATACTAGATCTTGTAGTTCCAGGCGGTGATGGCGAGTTTGATGGTAGTTCAGAAGGTTCACTTGGTGGTGATGATGAAGATCAGGGTGGTGAGATGGATAAGTACATGCGACTACTTGATTCGCAACTGCAGCAACAAATGGTTGGCGACAGTAGAAGTAAAAATGTACCTAATAATAATGATATTGTAGAAGCGAATCTTTTAGATAGCATTCAAGAAGAAGCAGGTGGTTCTGGACCACTGGGAAATATATTGGGTGGGCCTCTTGAAAAACTCAAACATCTAACGGTAAAATGTGCGAATAATGGTACAAAGGAAACAAAAGATTAAAAAAAATTTCTTTCAATTTTTTAGAACAGAGATTAAGGTTTAGCGGTTCCTATAAATTTTCAAAAAATTTTATAGCTTAATCTACAGTATTAAACAAAGTTTAAATATACTATTTTAAGTCAGGATATTTGAATGCTTATCTTCAATTTTTTTGTGGTAGTCATGGTTTTAATTTAAAAATGAAGAACTTTAATTAGAATCATAGAAAAGTAATTCAACTATTAATATATATTATGAGAATTCAAAAGTTTATCTAGGTACTATGAAACTTTAGGAATTTAAATCTATATTCTAAAAATTATTACCTGCCTAAAAAGTTTTATTAAATACAAACAACAATCATAAAAAAACTGAATGCTTTTAAATTTTTAAACTGCATTATTAGTTAAATAGAAAGTTTAATTTTAAAGTTGTATAAATTTATAAAATTTAATGATGAAATTTGAATCTTCTTTTTAATATATAATTAAAAAAATTTGACAGTTTTAAAATACTCTTTTGTTCTTACATTATTTGAAATTTCAAGGAATTGAAGAAGTTTTAATTATTTCAAACTGAAGACTGTTATAATTGTATTTTCGTAATTTATTTTGTAATTATGATAAAACTCAATGCGTAAATTTTTTGCGTAATCTCATAGAAAAGTTTTAGATTATACAAATTTAAGTAAAAAGTTATTTTCGAAAAAAACAATATTAATGAGTTGATTTTTTTTAAATCAATAAAAAAACATTGCTATTGATGGGTATGTCAGAGCTCCTGTGCATTCATGTAAAGTTACACATTTAGCTATAATGTAAATATGAACTATTTAGTAATTTTTTATAAAAATAACTTTGATAAAAACTGGACTTAATTTATTACTTTTATTTGCCGTTTTATATACATAAAAAACTATGCGACTTGCAAAATTGACTTTTAATCATCTGATAAATTATATTATGATTTTCATACGTATTGTTACAATTAATAAAACATAAAAATCATTGATTACATATTGAATCTTTCCTGAAATTCCAATAAATTTATTCTGGATAAAATATTGAAATGCCTTATAAAAAATAAAAATCGAAAGTGCTTATACCCTGCTAAAATCATTGTCTTGTCTTCAATGGTCTACCTCGATATTAATGTTCTTAAAACCACGTAAAATTATATACGTGAGGGCAACACATTTAAAAATATAAAATTGTAATTTTTAAGCAAGGACCATGCTAATTATTTGGCTTTGTCAAGTGTAAAAACATATCACCTTAAAACTTTATAATCGTTGCCATTACTTTTTTTCTAAAATAGATTTATACAAATTATTAATCTCTCCAATAAAATAAATCTTTAAATTTAACATTATTTAGAAAATAAAAACTAGATATTATTTAGATATATTATTATGATAAGTAATCAAATTCAAAAATCACAAATATAATTTACTATGACTATTTCAATACAAATTCCATTGATTCGACCTGGATTTTGTGCATAATTGTAGTAATTTTTATCTCTTGGCTGATCTGTGATAGAATTTGCATTAATTTACTACTCCATACAATCAAATCTTAACTACGTGTATATATAAAATTCTGATGGGAAATTTGTATTATCTTCGAATTTTTGACAAATTCGTAATTCATAATTACTGTTTATTTGTATTGGGAAATATAAATAGATGAACAATGTAATTTTTTTTATTTTATACAATTTGTTTTATTTGTTTATCACGTAGTTTACTATAAATACGCGTCTTTTTCCGAAGTTTTTCCAGATTTAATGCTGTGTTACACTAGATAATTAAAAAATCGTTTGTTTTTAAATACAAATTAACTTTAGATGCTATTCAAAAATTCAAAAGAATATACAAATTTTTTTAAGGGATACACTCATTACAAATGTGAATGATTAAAAAAAATAAGTTTAATAAATTGTTAATTTTTTATTGTAAATATTTTAATATCGATTGTTACGATTAAAAGTTACTAATATGTACAAAATTTTTATTTCTAAAAATCTGCAATTTAATTTAATATAATACAGCGCAAAGTTTTAATAATCTATAATTAACCAATGTATTTCTACCATACGTTCTTATAAAAGTATCTTTAGAAAAATTAAACACAAGAGTAAAAAAGGAACAATTTTTTAATCAATAAATTAAAATGTTTTGACTATTTAGTCGAAGGCTTGAACCACTTTGGTACTTGGCTTTTTTGAGGTTGCACTCTACTAGGGCCAGCTTTTGGTTCAATCCAGCTAATATTTGAATTAGTTGGTCTCGATATTTCCACTGAGGATGTCACTGAGTGCATGTGCTCATTGTCTTGTGGGTCTTCATCGACTATTTGGTCATCATTTCGCATAGTAGACAATCTAACAATGTTATATTACATGATATAATAAAATAAATATATCTTTATCTGCTGTTTAAGCAGATTTTTTGAGATTACTTTATCGCTGCATATATAAAATAAAATACAAGCAACATATTCAAACATTCATCAACGAAATATATTAAGCTAAAAATTAATAATAGCATCTATTAAATTTAATTTAGAATGTAAATAATATATAAGTTTTTTATATTTATAATTAATAATTATAATCTCATATGGCCATAAAAAATCTATAAAACTATGAATTGTTTAAACTTTATATTTACAATTTTTACAAAAACAAAAATTGTATCTTACCGACTTTTCGTTGCTTGTAAACTAGCTGCTGAGGGATCCGTTAATTTCAACTGTACTTCTGGTTTAAGACCAGAACTACCTGAATAATAAATGATAGCAGTTGGAACTAAATCCCGATCAAGCAGACGTTCGTTTGCATTTAAATCGCAACGCGGTGGAGCAGTGTCTACAAAAAATAAGTTACTGAATTGACTTGTATTATGAATTAATAAAAATTATCTAAAACATATTGGAAAATTGAATTTTTATTTCAAATACAATACTTTTCTCATTTGCTATATAAATAAACAATGATTATTACTTACACAATACAAAGTCAGTTTGTGGATTTTCGAGATAAGTTTGAACAAATTCTTTGACAGCCTGAACTGTTTCTAAAGGTCCAAATAATCCTTGGAGAACAAGTTGATTTGGAAATTGTATACGAATAATAGCTCGCTGATATTTATGTAAACGATTTAAAAATGCTTTATCTTTTTCTAAATTTCTTTGTGTAGATGTTAAAAGAGGAGAGTCTTCAAGGTTTGTTTGTAGTCTTTTTACATCACGTAATAATGCTTTTGCATCATTTACTGTTAATTCAAAAAAATTATCAGGAATATCATCTTGATGCATAGCTTTAGCCCCAGCCTGATTAAATAATAAAGCATTTCTTTCTCCCAACTACAAAATATATTTAAAAATTGTTATTAATTTACTAAATTTATTTGTCATTACTTACAAATTCAACTTGAGGTTCCTCTTTAACTTCACATTTTGTTTCTTTATATGATTCTTTTTGACAATTATCAACTTCCATGAAAGTTATTACTTCTTTTTCTTTATGCTCTGAACTTTTAGTTAAATTTTGATCTATGATTTCTTTATTATTTTTAATCTCATTATTAACACTGTCTGAATTTTCTATCCTATTTTCCTTTTCTTCAGCAGTAGAAATCGAACCTGAAGTTTTGTCTTTTATGGAATCAAGAATTTTTGTACATGTAGGTTTATCATCATTTTCAATTTTAATAATTTTTGGTTGAGATGGTACATAAACATGTGCTTGTTCTTTTGATTTTTGTGGATCACGTTTTAATAATCTAAAAAGTGCTGTTCCATTTCCTAATCCAAGTGATTTTAAAGTAACAGTCTGAAATTCTTTAGCACTGATCTTGAAAATATCATTAATAAATTTTATTATAATAAAGTCTCAAAATTATTGAATTTCTTCATTATATCTTTATATAGTAGTAAAATAAAATGTAGAATTAAGAAAAAATGTAAATTTTACCTCTCTTTGTGTATAAATTAGAAAAGCAGTTTCATGAACATATTCAACTTCTAATTTCTTAAGAATTTCTTCGATACTTTCAAGTGGAGAGAATTCTCCTCTTAATCGATTTCCATTTTCTAATTGAATGCAAATAGTTATATTAGATGTTTTTCTAGGATTTTTACATGTAACCATTTCAAGACAAGCATTATTTGATATATTAGCATAACGAAAAATTAAATTAACATCTAGTACTCGATTATAGTGTCTGTAAATAGATAACATAATTTATTGATATCATTTTATTAATACCCATGAACATTATATTTAATAAATAAAATATGTCAAATTACTTCAAATCATATTCATCTGGATTAAAATCATATTTTTTACATGCTTCTTCTAGAACCTAAAATTACAATCTTAAATTATATAATTCCAATATTAGAAATAATTAGTTTCTGTGAAAATTAAATATTTGAACCTGCAATATAGTTGTGTTAGGTGTAATCTTAATAGTTGGGCGACGTCCATTTGGTGTAAGCACAGTAACACTTTTATTAGAAGCCATTTTCAACCAATTGTATTTTAAAATATTCTGAAAATTTGTAATATTTTTCATTAAGCAATTAAGCTAACAATCTTTAATATTTTTCAAGCTGTTGGTTTACAATACTATTTGTAATATCTAATATTATATCTCAAATGTACAATGTATTTTATGAATTAAATAAATATCTTTACAATTATATAATAATAAATTATTTGTAACAAAATTTTAAGTATTTAAAATAATAAATAATTCGTATTGATGACAAAATATATCGCAAAATACATTTGTAGGTACAGTATTTTAAATATTTAAAAACTTTTTAATACTAAATAAATAGTAAAACATATTACTTATTCTTTATAGAGTATTGTTTTATCTGATAGAATCAATTCAAATGTAACCTACAAAGCTATAGAAATTTTACAAGAATAATAACAATACATGGGCATACACACACACTGTACTCAACTTGCGCCTACTCACGTCTACTCATACCAATTAATGCAGAATGATGTAGATGCAAAAGTGCCGATCGCCATATGCGGTGCATGCAGTGCATGCAGCGTGCAAGAGTGGCAGTGCTCTCACCCCATGATCCTCGAATATATATATATCTGCAAATTATTGCGAAGATTCAGAATCCGAATTCTTTGAATCCTTTTCTCAAATGTTAAGTGATAATTTATTAATTGATTAATAATTTAATTTACAATAATATATTTTTTAATTAAGTTTAAATGTTTTCCTAAATTACAATTTGATACAGATGTTAAATTACTCCAACAAGATTTATTTATATTAAAAACATATTATTAAAAAATTAATAATGGTCAAGAGATATTATGATACTCATCAAGTCGTCAATCGACACTGGCCATCATTGTACAAAATAATATGTCGTCGCAATAAAATATTCAAAGCATAAATTTATAAAATGCGTTACCTACATATATTATCTGAATTATCTGAATTTCATATGGAGCACTGTCATTTACCAGGTGTTTCTATACTTACTATAGATGGAAATACATTTAAAATTAAAGTGATTTCCATATGCATTTTATATGTGCATACCATAATTATAGTATAATAGGCCCATAAATAAATCATTATTGATCAAAGTATAAGTTTCTATTAGTTGTCATTGATTGTCATTATATACCTCCCCGCGATATTTAAATTTTAAATAACCCATATGAAGCAAATATGTTATGAATTGTTCTTGTGTAAAAATTACGAACTTAAAATCAGATAAAAGAAAGAATAATATAAATGTATCTGTCAAAAATATTGATACAATCAATGAAACTTTTCAAATAAGTCAAAAAAAATATTGACCTATATCTAATATTGCAATGTGTTAGAACTCCGGAAAAATATCATTGGTAAATAACATGTTCATTGCTAAAGGTTAAAAAGAATAGCCTGATAGAATCAATGAAGTATCAAGATTTAACGTAAAGATCTTAATTTACTACCACAACAGTGACAATTGATAATAATTCTTTTCTTCAAACATTAAAAAATATAGTACTTTAAACATTAAAAATCCATAAGCAAACAAAATCATTTCTAAGCTTATATTAATAATCTTATTTTTAAATGTATTTATTCTAACTAATAAATTAACAGTAACGTATATGTAAGCATTATTTATCTTTTTATTTGTATTAACATCGTTGAAAATAAAATTATAATTGTTAGCAAGCATGGAGCAAGGTTCTAAATACTTTTCTTTTGTTAACGAGTTTACAGTTTATATAACGATGTAAATACCGATAAAATTTATATAATTAAAGTTTTCAGTATTAAGAGAGGCTACATTCGCATTTGCAAAAATTAAGACGCATTTACAAAGTTGCAAAAATTATATCTTCAATTTATTTGATCAATTTTAGATTGAAGATGGATAACATATTGAGGAAAATGACTAAAATGAACTGAATTTCTAATAAATAATATATAAGTAAAGCTTTGTAATTGAAGACAGTAGAACACATTTTTATATATAATTATTCACGAATAAAAATGATTTATATCAAATATAAATTATTTATATAATACAATTTTATTATTAAATTTAAATTTGAATTACATGTTGTGTTTATTTTATTCAAATTAATAGAACAGTTCATGAATAATACATCATTTTAAAAATTTATACATTATAATTTATACTTTTAGAATATTTTTAGAACCAAATAATTATGATTAATCTAATAAACAAATAAATGATTTATAAAAATTATAAAAAAAGCTTTATAAAAAAATCTTGTAACAAAAAATTAAAATTTGTAAATGATAGAATTTCACACTGTTTGATGTATTCATAAAATATAAAAATTATATGAGTATCTTAAGATACTGTTATTATAAAAAAATTTTGATTCTTAATTAAATAAAGATATTTGTATGTTTTATAATTTAAAATGCTAATCCAAATACTGATACAATACAATACATTGTTTTGTTTTCCCAGCGTACAGTACAACTACCATCAGTTATATTATCCCAATAACAAGAGCTAGCCGTGTGTAAACCAGCACCATTTTTTTGCATAATTGTACACGTAACTATGTATTTATACGACTTTTGAAGCTTTGTTAAGTTTCCTAAACAACTTTCAACAACGTTTGAAGTCCACTGATTTACTTTGGAATGTGAATATACATTTCCTCCAATGGCAACTTCAATAGCTTCTTTAATTATTTTACTGACATCATCAACTACGAACTGGGTTTCTTCTACCATATCCTCCATGATGATTTGTTAGCAAATACCAGATTAAAGAAAAGATAACTTCAACTTTAGTGAACTAATATTTATGAAAGATAATTTGTTTCTCAAAACTGAAATTCATTTTCTGAAATAAAAGCAAATTTTTTAATTAACCAAAAAACAAAATATTGTATAATCTACACTCTTATTTAATATTTATATGGTTTAATATACACAAAAATATAATTGTACGGTATAAAAAAGTAAAAAATAAAGCTCTGAAGTTCAAAGTTATTAATATACTCTAGTATATAATTTAATTAATATCGACCTCGAAATCGATGCTGAATTACATAAAAAACTGTCTTTGCTTTCATGCAAACTCTTATAAAATTATTATAAAATTGCCAATGCACTGATTATCATAGCATAAAAGATTGTTGTATAAAATAAATAACAAATATTAGTTAAAGATACACAATCACCTACGTTACTATCTCCAATCTATCGAACTCTAACTTGTATATTTTGCTCTGCTGTAGCCAGCTGTGTAGTTACACCAGGCTACACCATGTCGATGAGCCACACTCGCGCCCTCTCACGCTTGTGGTATTGGGTAATGGGTAAGCGGGAAATTTAAACTCGTATAAGGATAACTAGACGTTCTATTCTGGAATAAATGAAAACGAGGAACCTGATGCTTGCATATATATACGCACATATGCACGAGACACGACTTGCAAGTGAAAACTGCTAAAAACGTTCTCGATTTTGGTGCCGAAAGGGGGCTCTCCAATCCCTACTACAGAGTACTGTGGCCACCGCTAATCCTCTCTATCTATACAGCATTACATGCTGGGGAAAAGAGTGCCAAAAATGTACAGGGAAATGCGATTGTAATTTGTGGTATTTGTACGATATATAGCAGAGATGTACATAGTTATTGTTCTTCTACGCGAGCTAACAAACAGTCTTCGTTGGTAAAGATCAGTTAAGATCCTGATACTATATGCGAGTGAATATGAGATACATACCAAAATTGAATTTCAATATCTAACGGTAGATTATAAAACTAAAGCTAATACCATTTAAAAATACTTGAATATAACATAGTATAGTAGCGAAATCCGAACTTAATTTTTCATTATAAATGCATTTGACTAACAGTGTAAAGCTGTAATTAGTTATACCTTTCTTCGAAATAAGGTAGAGTTCGAATACAAATGTATAATATCTATGTTTCTTGGTACTTCTATGAAAATCACCAATCACGAAAGTGACAAACATGGAATAATAGAAATCGCCTACTGGTACGCTAATTGATGTCTGCATAAACTTACAGTCACAGATTTTAAGAGTAACGTAGTATACGGTAGCTTGCACTTGGAAGATTCAAAAAAAAAACAATATATCATTCATTTTTTAAATATAATTCATTCTTAATGATAAAATGGCTTCTCTTGATTGGGGTAAATATGCTGAAGATCAGGAGAAATTGGCTGCAAAGGTAATTATGTTACAACATTTGTACTAATATCTCAATATTTCGAAACGTTTGTGTTTGATTATATGTTTACTTATTATTAAGTAATCGAAAAATATGGCTTTAAGACACAAAGATTAAATAAAGTTTATGCAATAATTTGATTGTTAACTATTAACTATTCCATACCGCAGTATACCGTTTATTACGGTTTATGACTTTTTCCCGGCATAACCTTAAATAACAAATGCAGTTTGAATGAAAACTTCGTTCCATGTAATATAGTAAATTATAAATATTTTCTTTTACAATTAGATTTCATGAATTGTTTACATGCTAATTATTTAACAATTATTTCCTTAAAAAATGTTAAAAAAAATTATAAAAATTCTAGTTTACAACAATTAATAAATTTGTTCCATTTAACATTTCTTTTATGTATAATATCAAAATAAGAATGCATCAAATCAATGAACTACCAAACAGTAAAATACATATATTCATAAAGAACAAAACTACATAATGAATTTTATCAAAATGTTAATCATAGATGACAGAGTTAGCAACAGTTGAACCCGAAGAAAAGATTTCTGTAGCTGAGCAATCATTACTTCAAAAAATTATTAGAAATGGATTGGTACCTACAAAAAAACCAGTGGAAATTGAACGAATGAATCCAAATTCACCTCTCTATAGCATAAAAACTTTTGAAGCTATGCATTTGTTAGTATTTTTTATATTTTATTTGAATTGAGCATACCTGTACTATAATATTACCTATTCTATTCTTATTCAATTTTAGAAAACCAGAAATATTAAAAGGTGTTTTTGAATTAGGATTTAATTCTCCATCAAAGATTCAAGAAACTGCATTGCCTGCCTTGTTAGCAGATCCGTAAGCAAATAAGAATTTTATATTAAGAATATTTTATACCATATATATTGATTATATATAGATAGAATCAAAATAACACAAACAATATCTCATTATATAATTAATGAAATATTTCATTAGGCCCCAAAACATGATAGCACAGTCACAATCAGGCACAGGGAAAACTGCAGCATTTGTTATAGCTATGCTGAGTAGAGTTGATGTAAGCAAACCATATCCTCAAGTACTCTGCCTCTCACCAACTTATGAGCTTGCCATTCAAACAGGAGAAGTGGCAGCAAAAATGTCCAAATATTGTCCACAAATCAGGTTACGATATGCAGTAAGAGGAGAAGACTGTAATTATTTCTTAAATATATATATTTTTGTATATACATCGTTAAAGATTATTTTAATGTTATCTGTTTGTAATCAATAATTAAAAATATTTTTAAAAATTGGAAGACTAGATTAGAAGAAAAACAATAAAAATGTAATAATCATAAATTTTTGCAGTGGCAAGAGGGTCTAAAATAGAAGATCACATTGTTATTGGGACTCCAGGAAAAGTATTAGACTGGACTATAAAATTCAAATTTTTTGATTTGAAAAAAATATCTGTCCTTGTTTTGGATGAAGCTGATGTTATGATAGCAACACAAGGTCATCAAGATCAGTGTATTAGAGTACACAAGTAAAAGATTTTAAATTTACAAAATTGTTATTATTAATAATTAATTGTTATAAAATTAACTAAAATTTTTTAGATTACTACCACCATCATGTCAAATGATGTTTTTCTCAGCTACCTATGATTCAGAAGTAATGGAATTTGCTGAAATAATTGTTAGTAATCCCATAATTATTAGATTGTTAAAAGAAGAAGAAACATTAGATAATATTAAACAATATTACGTAAAATGTAAAAATATTCAAGACAAATATCAGGCTATCACTAACATTTATGGTGTTATAACAATAGGACAAGCTATTATTTTTTGTCATGTAAGTGTTTTTTGTGATCAATATAAATATTGTAATAGAGATAATAATTTTATTCTGTTTTAGACAAAAAAAACGGCAAATTGGTTATCGGACAAAATGACCAAAGATGGACACTCGGTTGCTATTTTATCAGGAGATTTATCTGTAAATGAAAGAATATCTGTACTTGATAGATTTAGAGAAGGTTTAGAAAAGGTTTTAATCACCACAAATGTGCTAGCAAGAGGTAAACTTTGTTTTAAAAATAATGTTATTTAGCATTTACTCTAAAAAAATTTTTTAATTGTCTATATCTATAAATATATATATAATAATCTATAAATATATCTTATAAAATAGTATCGAATTAAGATAATTAAAAAACATCTGTTAAATAAAAAATTTCTGTGCGAAATCAGTATTAAAAATTGAGATTTCATGAAGTTTTAATAATTTTTTAGGCATTGATGTAGAGCAGGTAACAATTGTCGTAAATTTTGATCTTCCTATGGATATGAATAGACAAGCAGACTGTGAGACATACCTGCATAGGATAGGAAGAACAGGAAGATTTGGGCAATCAGGCATTGCTATCAATTTAATAGATTCTCCTCATGCAATGGAAATGTGTCAAGAAATAGAAAAACACTTTAAGAAAAAGATTCATTTATTAAACGTAGATGATGCTGACGAAATTGAAAAGATCGGTGCTTAATTGAATTTATTCACCGTTTTTATGATATTTTGTATTTATGTTTATTTTTTAAACATACTTTATAATCAAGTTTATTACGTTTTAAACAAGCTACACGTATTTATAAAAAATTAAATTATTTTTGACATTGAATTCTTATTTAAGAAAAAATTCAATGTTTTATAAAAGATATAATGTTTCTTTAAAGATTTAAGAAAAGATCTAGTTGTTCTTTTCAAGGTAAATTGTTTATTATTCTCTTTAAATGAGCATAATTCACTGAAAATTCAGTATGAAGTTTTCAAGTATAAATATAGACTGTATCAGCATTGCAACTATGGAATCGATTCAATAATTCTTAAGAATGGTTGAAATAGTTCTGTTATATTGTTACTTGACATTCAGTTAATTAATCCAGCAGACTTAAACAATTGATTAAAAGAATTGGCAGCGATATTTTATATCCCAGATGACATGTCGCGCGTGTGAGTTGACCAATGATAGTTGGTGCGAAGTGCGCATACTCCAGAACGCTCGATACTATATATATAGATATACATAGGAAATTAGTTGAGAGCCTCGGAGCGCACGCCACACGAGCTTTGCAGACGACAATAATCCACGCCTCGAGCAGCTCGCGAGCTCGGCGCAGTCTCTCTTTGAGTGCTTGCGCGCGCGCGAGTGTGTACGTTTAGGAGTCATCCTTGTGCCGTCTCTGCGCCTCCGCTGCTGTCAAGGGCCAGTGGGGCCCTCGAGCCACCAGTGAGTACCATTTTTGTGTACCGCTCGCCATCGCAGGCCGATGGGGCGAGGCTGGATTTAGCTGTATCCACGCGTAGAGGTCGTATTACTCTTGGCGGCTACAGCGGCGGCATCGATTTTCCGACCCCTTGCCGGCGCGAACGTTGAAACGACCGAAACCTAGGGTGTCTACTTGATGCGCGATATACGCACCTATCGACTTAGTCGTTGCGATCGCCGTTTTTGGTTAAATCTCGCAACTTCAAACTTTTCTAATAACCGCGAATACGGAGAATGACAAAACGCGACCCCGCTGAACTTTAGTACCTTGCTTTTGAATTTTGTCAATGAGCCCTTGCCGCGCCGCTACAGCCAGCGCCCCAAGTAGTTGCATGGACTTCGGTAGCACAGAGAGCGGAATTGGAGCTTGTCGTGAGCTTTTACTAACACTGCGTGGCTTTACATAACCTCGTCTTGCCCTCGGCGAAAGCTTGGGGCGCGAAGCTCGATAGAGATCGGTCCCAGACGAATTTTCTAAAAGCGACTGCTCCGCTAGAATTCAAGCATGCACTTATAGCACAATACACTTGTCAATGACAACGGGATTAACGTTGATTTTTTTTAATAATCTGTATTATGGTATTTAATGTAATTTTGATTTCGTTCAAAGTTTTCTCTATGTGGTCAAATATAAATCAATGCAATCGTATACTATTTAAAATCTACCCGTTTGGTTGTTTGAAACATTATTTGAACTAAAATGTGGCGGGAGGCAAATCTTAAAAAGAGAACAGTCAATTATATTCCGTAATAAAATTCTTCACTTTTCTATAACAAAGCATTGAGCCAACACCAAACATATTAATTTAACTTAATTATAATTATAAGAATAGAAAAAATGTATGTTGTAATGAATAGCGAAAATGATATACTTTTATATCTCGTAACTTATACTTTTGCAATAAAATATTTGTGTTTGTAGAATAAAAAGCTACGATAATTTCATCCTTTCTAAGACGAGCAATTTACTATAAAATTATTTTTTCTCTGTTTGATAGTAACCATCAAAGATGAAGATAAGCTTTTTTATCATTGTACATATATAAGTTGACAACTGTTAGAAAACTTATTATTTTAATCATTAAGCTGACTATAATTAATTTTTTATTTCAATAAAATATTTTATATAAGGTACAACTTGATTGTACTATAAATTTTTTCAGAAATAATGAAGATATTGTTTGATAAAGAGCAAACAAGCTCAATTCTTTATATTCTTTTGCTTCTGATTATTATCCGATTATTTCTTCATAATACGCTTTTAAAGAAATAAAATCTCGTTGAAAAGCTGAAAAGTTATTCGAGATAAAAAAATGGTTGACAATTTTAACTAGAGTTTATAACAAAATTATGGGAGAAAATATGTCACAATAATATACTGCAGAGACAAGTAATGTCATGACGATGGTACAGCTGCTGTAGTAGGCCACATATTGGATTGCATTCTTAACCTCGTGGTGATGTGCTGCAGTCAAGGTTGAGGTAGCACATCGTTACGTTATTGCGTAATGAATACCACTCGTATAGACGCTTTATGTATTACTTTCTCTAAGGTTTTTTTAGATCTGAGTACTCATTAATTTTATCGTGTAGTTTTAAATTGCTGCAGAGAATATTTTTGCCGAAGAACTAGTTTTGTCTTAGCTATATTATTTTAAAAATGAGTGTTAGTATAACATTTACAAAAATATTTTTTTGCTTTTTCTAAACAAATATTTTATCAATATAATATATTCTCAGAGTAGTTGTAAAAACGTAACTGAATGTGATTTCAATTTCTCCAAAATTTAACGATCGTTTGTCGCATTTATAATTTAATTTTATTATCAAATAGCCATTAAAATAATATTATAGTTTGTCATAGACTATAGAAACTTAATGTCTCCAAACCTTTGAAGCAATGATATTGACCATGTGGCTGATTATACTCAACCTGTGACTACTGAACAGCGTGTCGAACCCGCATGGAAGTCAGTGATGTACTATAATCTGTTTAATTGAGAAGTTTTATTAACTCTCATATCATATGAAATAACACTATTTTTTTCAAGTACAATATTAAATTCTTTTTAATTAATGCTATCATAAAAAATAAATTATTTATATAGGAATAAGCAAATATTAATTAGCAAATGAAAAGTTAAATAATTTGTTTGAATAATCTTTTAAGATAGTCATTGAATGAATTGTACCTTTAATGTAAATATTGAATGGCAGTTAATGGACGATAGCTGTCGTGAGCCTCGTAAAACAAATTACTACTGTTCGATTCATTCTTCACGTGTTCTGCACATTTCATGTGTGAGACGTGATAACAAGCAACTGCCGCGCCTACCTGTCGGTGTACCTATATTCTTAGGAGTTATTTAAGGTCTAGCTACTACACGATCGCATCTAACAGAATGCTAATCAATGTTTATTACTATGTGCACTCATGCGAAGTATGCAAAGTTCATTCTTTCTATTAGTTTTTCTACTTTTTCCGCTTTGCATAAAAAAACAATACCAGTTTCTAAGGATTTTAATATATAAGTTTCTACTTATCAATTTGAATAAAATACGTTACAAGATGGTTTTAACATTTCAAAGTTAATGTCTTGTTTTAATCATGATTATTTCAATAAATATTTTTATTAAAAATTATTTCCTATATCTGTAAGTAATGCTTTAAACTACGTAAGTTGAACGTCACGAGCATAAGCAGATAGCAATTTTTGCAAAGTTCATACACATTTTTTACTATATGAGATACATGGTGAAATATACTGCGTAAAATAAAAATGATTGTATAACGTAATGAGTATACACAAAATATTTTTTATTTCATATAAAATATTAAATTATACAAAAACTAATAATATTTTACTAAAAATATTTTATTAGTATAATTAAACTGCTAATGCTACCATTATGAACTTCTAAAAATAAATATTTGTAATAGTTGTTTTTAATTATATTGATAATAGTATTATAGTAAGAAAGATAATTTTTTCATTAATTCATTCGCTGACATTTCCTATATTTTTTCAAAGATATTGACTATCTTGCAAAAGTAATCCTTTGCGCTGCTTAATTTGTGCCTTTAATTCTTTTGCATTTTTTTGGCTTATTTTGAATTACACATAAATATCAGAAATCCATTGTAATACACAACGATAATATTGATTAATCGTTTTCGTAGAGAAAATCATTAGTAATGAAGCAAGATGTATTCGAAATTTATTTTTGTCTAAAATATTTTTGTGAAATGAATGTTTTAGAATATATCACATTATGCTATAACATTCCTGTAATTAACTGCTTCTTTCTTATATAGTAATAAATATAAAAATTTAGAGATAAATATAATGTCATTTTAATGTTCTTTTATGAAATAGCAGTGTACAGATATTAACTTAAATTAAAAATTAATTGCATTGTTGAATGAAGTAGTGCGTTTAACATTTTCCGTTAATTACCTATTAATTGTTCATTCAGACAAATTATTGCAGAGAAAGAAATATGTGTAACAAAATATTTCAATGCTATTTCGACCAGTTGTTGCAAGATTTAGCTTTTATCTTTTTAGTTTACGAAGAAACACAGAATAAGAGAGAGCCGTACTTTCGGGTCACAGCTAACATTAAAGCTAACTGTTTAACGCTTTAATAAAAATTATTGTCTAATAGAAATTATGTTATTTTTAATAATATTTTAAGTTTGTTTAAAAATTTATTAAAAATAATCAGGCATGAATTCAGAACCTTTTTAAAAATGTTCATATCTTAATTTTTTCGTAACATTCAATTTTATAACTTTGTGTTCTTAGCTTTTTCTGAGCTCATTAGCATAGAAAAATGTGTGTCGATTTTATGACCCAAAAATACCATTTAACTGACTACCGTTGGTTAAGTTCACGATAAGGAACTCAGCTATTTTAGTTATAAAAATATTCACGGTCAGTTAATAATCTATAATCAACGTAATCTTGTATCGAACATTCAAATAAAAAGTTCATGATATAGAGATAGTACATGGCAATGCAATATTAATATAATGAACCCAATGAAAGCGAGAGTCGGCTGGAGAATTCACGCGATAATAGGTGCACGAAACGGCGATGATTCAGAGCGGCGCGAGCCGAGAACAACTATACTAGCTTACGTAAGCCCACGTGTTCGGGCTACGCGGAGGGTTTGCCAAGGTCCGGACTTGAAAATGTGCCGTCGCGACGCTGGTATATAATTATATGTCTAACGGTGTCCGCCTATATCCACTGGCGCCATCACGTTTTTCTTTTTTAACGTCATTTTTTTATAAAACTTATTTAATAAATTCAGTGAAAATTACTAGAGTAAGGAGAAATCAAGTATATTGAACTTGCTGTATACAAAAAGATTAAATATTTTAATCATTATGGAACGATCACTGTAAATAAAATTTAAACGTTGAGAAAGATATACTTAATGTAAACAGTTGTGCTATAAACATTATTTTTGTACAAATACCAAGATAATATATGTTTTAAATTACACGACAAATTTTAATCAAACCGTAAACTATTCGCTCACGTGGTATAAATTCGCAAATGGTGGCAGTTTCGACGCAAAACAGTTTATCGTATTAAGTTTAATAAAATATCATTAATAAATAAGATGCACATTATACAATTATATTATTATAAAAGGAATTACCAAATTAGGGCACGATTCATTTTTAGATATACAGATCCTAATAATTCATTTCAAGTAATAGGTATAATGTTTGCATATATTTTATACTACTCTATAACGTTTAATTGCTGCTGAATATTTACATTAATTTTACTACTTCTTTATTTATTGTAAAAATGTTGATTTAATAACCATTTCAACTGTTTCAATAAAGACATACAGGAATTATTGAATAACCTGTAAATTCCAGTATTTCTCAAGGTCGACTACTGTTCGAAGACGGAAATAAAAATGGGCAAACGTTGGCACAGCCCTCTCGGTTTGAAACGTAACTTTACATACATTCTTCTCATGTACACCACAATTTAAAAAAAAAACATAAACCGTTACGTGTTATTACGTCATCACTCGCGTCAGACTTTCTTTTAAAAATTAAACTGTAAAAATGCTAGGAAAAGCTCTTTCAAGATAAAACATCATTTTTTAAATTAAAATTGGATAACTGTTTGACACAACTGTATCATATGAGGAAGAAAAAAAAATTTAATTAGACTGCAGTTTTGTATCTGATGTAAACGTCATTAAACTCAACGTGAACTTCGTTCGTATAAGAATGTTTTTTATTGCTTTTTTATACTAATTTAATGGAATATCGATAAATATAAAAAACATAATGTACATATATATATACTTATTTTACTGACCAATAGAAAACTATTTAATAAGTATTATCACACGTTAACTTCTAGATGAAATAGACTTTCAGATATGCTAATATTAACTGTTTCTAGTGTAAAAATTTCTTTCTATAACTATTTCATTCGTAAAATAAATTACTGCTTTATAAAATTATAGTTTAAAATAAATTATCGAAACCTTATCATTTTTATTTTATTTTTCATTTATTATTTATAAATTATTAATAACTGTGCAGTGTTTAAATATATATGAATGTAGATAATACTAATGATTTCCTTTGGGTTATGGTTAAGCTTACAGATAATATGATAAGAATATTTTGCATATAACCTCTTGTTTAATTTCTTAAATATTTTATAAAATAAACATTGGATTCAATAACCAACAAATCAAAGTTTTCAACATTTTTATAATCAATCCATATAAGTTATCGAATACAAGTATTTAATATATCATGCGGAATTTTAATTTCTTCAGTAGCGTATCTTTCCCCAAGCATACGGTGATAAAAATGTATGAAAGAGCCGTTTAGTGACGAAACACTGTTACGTCACGCGCACACGCGGTTCAGTTCTTATCAGCCTGCGAGCCCCATATACCATCACTGGTTACACTCGTCAATTCATATAGAGATCTTCAAAGATCTTTAGCACATAGTTTATCGTGGTGCTCAATTGATAATTTGCATAGCATTATAATTGTAATTTTTAAGCACTCTATATTATACAAGATTCATGTGTTCGAATATAGCATATCTTACTGAATTTAAAGAGTAAATATACATATATTTTATTTAATTTTTAAATATATAAATTAACTTTGTAGAATCCTATGATAATTGATATTCTCAGTTGAGTTCGTTTTTATTTTGTACATTGTGCTTACTATGAAATCTAAATTTTTAATTGAAATTTAAATAAGATTCAATCTAGGATAAATTTATGGCATACATTATAGTATAAAATACATAGGATCAACAATCTATTAATATAATTAAATAAATTATATTGCCACTATAGCTATTACAAATGTAATTCATAACGACTATATAATAAAAGAATAATGAAACTTATTAGATTGCTAAATGGCATTTTAAAGGCCTTACTGCTAATCTATATAATAAGTTTTTTAAATTAAAATAGACGTTAATTGTTAAATACTATAATTTATACTATGAATACAAAAATTATGGAAAAAATTATTAAACTAAATGAAATTTTCATTACATAATTTTTTTTTAAATGTGAATAATAATGTTCAATCATACAGAAAGTTAATCGAGAGATCTATGGAACAAGATCAAATGATTCTGTTTTATATCGCACATGAGATTAAAAAATGTAATGAGTATTGTCAGTATATTATAACTTATCACATTTAAGTTTCTATTATTTCACTGCATTCTAATTACAAGTGTAAGAAAAAATTAAATATTTTATATAGAAAATAAAATTAATATCAAAGTTTATGAAATATATACGTAATACCTTTAAACTGAACACACATTCACGAAATTTTATTATATTATTTATAAAAAATAATCTACACGTTTACTGCTAGGTAGCAAAAATTGTAGTTAAGTTCGATTATTTTGTAATATATTATAGTAGAGTTGTAATATAGTCATATTCACTCAGTTAATATAATTATACGTAAAATTTCAGTATATATTGATTTGATGTAATTAGTAGTTTCTACTACATTTTTGAAGTTTTATTAACAATGTATTTTTAAATGATCGATTGGCTAAAAACTAGATTCAATCTACTATGTATAATTTGGCATAGAAGATATTACACATTAGTTAAATTCAACAGTTTTAATAAGTCTGGACAGGTTTTAAATTTGGTTATATTTTGTGTTAAACCAATTGTCTTGTTAAAATTTCAATGAAATAATAATTTTAGATAGCACAAACATGCGCATTGCTTGTATAGGTTAAACTATAATTGAAAATATATGATGATATTATGATTTTTATTCTATTTGTAGATTTTTTTTATTAATTAATGATCTACTGTTGGTTACAACATAAAATATCTAAATTGTATGGTTAATAGATCCTACCAAAAGAGCAAATAAAAATCATATTAATCTAGAAAATATTTAACTTATTAAGGAATGTAAATATGTTACATTATAAACTATAGAACGGATGCAGGTAATTTACAATACTCGCGAAGAACATCACTGAAAATGAAGAATTCACAACTACGAAACGGCGTGACCTTTAAACGTGCTTAAAATAAGGCCGAGCTCGGGTGGATCGGAGCTAGCGTGTCAAGTTCACTTTGATCGCTTCTCGGCGATCGCATGGATTCAGATCAGTGCCTTGCTACAACCGGCACAACAATCGCTTTCAGTTGCTCGATTTGTCACCTAGTATATCGTAACCTGTATGTAAATATATGATAGTGTAGACCAATTTGTGCCTTAAGTTATATTTCTTCTACAATTTAAACATATTCCATTGTTGTTTTTTTAATTATTCAGTATTCCTTATTGTATTTGAACTTTTTATGTATTATTTCGTTAGATCTTTATTCATTTCGAGATTCATTTATTTTTAAATTAGTGTCAGCAAATTAATAAAATACATAATTATAATGGTATTTCTTAAATGAAACAGAAATTACTATTTCTAATTTTTTTAATGATAAACATGATAAATAGAATAAAACACCATTGCAATTTTGCAATAAATCTTTGCATACGGCTAAATAAATTATTAAATTTGTTAGTTTATACGTTCACTTATAGGAAATATGGAACAAACAACAATAATTTTATAAACAACCTGTTTCAAACTATGCTAATAAATTAGTAAAAGCAATAGAAATACATTATCGGTAAAATTATAGAAAAAAATATTTTTAAACTATTCTTTATGAGTGGGAAAATAAGGAAATCTTTATATTTTTTTGTTATTTATATAACGGAAATTCATAGTTATATAATAAATAAATAGTATCTGTGATTTTTAAATAAATTTAAGAAGTAAATCATTTAAAAGAAGTAGACTTTACTTGTTATGATTTTCAAAATTTATATAACATCAGATGAGATTTCTTTTAGTTTTAGTATTTTTTTTTATGTTTCCATGTCTAAAAATACACGAGAGCGTGAGTGATGATTTCATTTCGAAAGCTCAAATGTTAATATGCTGATTCCACTAAAATACTATTTCGATAAAATTTAAATTAGTTATTAAATTCAATTTTTTTAATTTTTATTTCATATGTATCTTGCATACTCTTACTTCATTTACAAATTATTCAATATACGAGTAGATTTTTTATGTATCATTATGTTTAGAAAAAAACTAATCCATACTTGCGTTTGTGCATATCTATAATATTTAATAACATATAAATTGTGGATTTATATTTATACCAAGGTTTTTAATTCAGATAAAGTATAAAGAATATCTATCTTTTAGACATATCTCAATGTAAAGTTTAAATGACCTAATAGCAAAAGCGCTTGTTTGTAGCGCGAATTTGAAAACCTCGGTATTCGCAGGTGTGTAAGTACACGTTACAGCACGATTCAATCCAGCAATACGATCCAGCAGTTTTTGTATAGCGCATCGTGGCGTTTTTTCTGAGACTTTTCCGGTATATGACATATTAACTCGTTTGCACCAGGAAGTTACTCAAGAATAAAGTAGATGTGCAGTGCTAGCTAACATTTTTTATTTTCTGTTAAGGCATTACTGTTATTTTCTTAATTATAGTTTATTGGAGCATTATATATAGTTAAAATATCTAAACATAAACCTATTCTTCGTCGATGTAATAAAAATATGCAATATGTGACAGCTGTTATTGATATAACTATTGTATTCGGTGTTCAAATTAATTTCTTTTATAATAAACACAAAGATATTAACTTTTATTCGAAATTCACTTTTGAATTTTAATATGTTTTGGTTAGTTCATAGTTAAAGAAAATTTTAAACAAAATCATTACACAACTTAGAAATACGGACATTTTTACACAATCGAACACCATGAATAAATATTTATGATTAGTTTAAATAATATTTCAAAAGTAACAACAAAGATTAATTTAAAATTAAATTTAATTTGCGTTTCTTTTATCTTATCTTCACATTGATCTAATTCAGCTGCAAATTGCTAACTTAGTAGAATAAACTAACAATAATATTTCCTTGTATACAACTAAAATTACTTCCAATTCCTTGAATGCCAAATTACTGTTGCACTATTGAGGCAAAGAACTCATGCGAACCTATCAGTTCCTTAGTTGGCTCACAGGAACTTCGACCTCCTTGTAAGAACTCTTTATCTTCCCCACACCCATATTATTGTCAAGATCAAAGATGTAGTGTGTATTGTTCATTAAATTAGGACAGTTTATTTGCACTTCGCTCCGAGTTAATTGTAGACCGATATATAGAGACATTGCAGTGTCATGCTCTCTACTGTCGACCAAAAGTGATGCAAACCTGTCTTATAATATTTAGCATTATTCCGACACTTCGGTGAGGGGGACATAATTAAATCTTTAATAAGATTATTTATTATTTTTGTGGATATAAATAATACTTATACCCATACATTCTTAATTTATTAAATAAATTTTGAGAAATGTCTGTATATTTTTAAAAAGTATTCTATAAATCTGTATTTATATTAAATTTATTTAATTTTTCTGTTATAGAAATTTGTAGTAATTCGTAAATATAAAAAGAAGACAGCATGGCATTAAAACTTTTTGTGGCGGGCTCGAGTGCGATTGGAGCTGGGTTATTAACAAACCATTATTTGCTGACACCCGAGAACCCTGTAGTAAGTACGTCGCCCATTTGTATGTAGGTTTCGTTAGAAAAAACCAATCGTATTATGAAACCACTCTTTAATTGCTAAACGAATCATTATCATTCCATTAACAGAAACGCTATCAGTATTCACGGACAAATTTGAAATAATACATTATAATATATTTTTCGTAAGATTGATAAAAATTGCTGTGATCTGTGCAGGTCTTCGCAGAGACACCGCGACCGGCAAAGAGACCTTTACCGAGTCGAGAGGAACAAATAGACACCCTCAAAAAAGGAGAGATCTACGATGTACTAATTATTGGCGGAGGTGCCACTGGTGCAGGATGCGCACTAGACGCGTGTACGCGAGGTATAAATACGGAGATAATATTATTTTTTTACATTTAAACTTAATTGTAAACCCATTCAGAATAATTTTAAAAAATTACTGATTCTACATTATGTATACACTACGCTAGTGGTATGTAAAACGTAACTATATAATTATACGTCTACTTTAAAAATAATTCAGTAAATATTTATTGTACTTTCATATTTTCTTAGAATATTATAAGAAATGTACTAGCAATATACTACATATACATTAATAAACTAATTAAAATATTCTAGAATATTGTTTTTAAAGAAACTCTCGTACAAATTATAAGGTTACAATTATACGATATAACTATTTTTTTATACTAGGTTTAAAAACCGCTTTGATCGAAAGAGACGATTTTGCCTCGGGTACATCTTCGAGGAGTACCAAACTCATTCATGGTGGCGTCCGCTACTTGCAAAAGGCAATTATGCAACTTGATATAGAACAATATAAAATGGTTAAAGAAGCCCTGCACGAACGAGCATCGATGATTCACAGTGCTCCTCACCTAGCGCATCCACTGCCAATTATGCTTCCAGTTTACACGTTAGTTCAAAGTTCAATGAATTTCTTTTTCAAATTATCATGTGTCCTTTTATATAAATAAAACAAATGTAAATTCATTTTATTTCACTATTTAGTCTAGTCTATTTAATTCTATGCTGTGTTTAAATTAATTTAAATATGTTAGACAACATAATTCATGCAATATATTCAATATATTCATACTTAAAAATAATACATTTTTTAGATGGTGGCAAATCCCATATTATTGGTTTGGAATCAAAATGTACGATCTCGTAGCTGGAACCAAAACTGTTAAATCTTCATATTTTCTTAGCAAGCGAAACGCTTTAGAACTTTTCCCAATGTTGAAAGGTGACAAGTTGACCGGAGCAATTGTTTACTATGATGGTAAATATACAATTAAATTTAAATATCAAAACAAACGTATTGCCAAAACTATATACCTTTTTTAAGTTTTAAATAACAGAAACTTAATTTTTTTTAAAAAATGTGTTTCCGTAAGCAGAATTATGTTAAAATAAAAAAATTTGTATTAATATAGGACAACAAGACGATGCTCGAATGAATTTAGCTATAGCTTTAACTGCATCGAGGCATGGAGCAACAGTTGTTAACCACGTTAACGTTGTAAACCTTCTCAAAGGTTTAGATAGAGTAAGTGAACTATTTTAAACTAAAGATTTATTTTTAATGAATAGATATGTAAATAAAAGTAAAAAATTATAAAAATTAAAATAATTATTGTAGTCCTTTATCTACTAGTAAAAATAAAAAAATTATAACAATTTTACACAATTAGCATGTTCTATCATTATTTTGACATTTTACCGTTAACAATGTGCATCGACTATTATATAATACAAATTTGTTTTAGGATGGGAAAAGAGTTCTCACAGGAGCCCATGTTCGAGACGAATTGACTGGTGAAGAATGGGATGTAAAAGCGAAAGCCGTAATCAATGCAACTGGACCATTCACTGACAGCATTCGAAAAATGGACGATTCTAGTGTTAAGGAAATTTGCTCTCCTTCTTCCGGTGTACATATTGTCCTGCCTGGTTACTATAGGTATAAATAATGTTTAAACTTCAATAAAATATCAGTCAATATGCTTTTATACTGAATTCTCGATTCCCTATAATGTTCGTGTTTAGCCCTGATCAAATGGGACTGCTTGATCCGTCAACAAGTGACGGCCGTGTCATCTTCTTCCTGCCCTGGCAGAAACACACAATAGCCGGAACGACAGATTTACCTTGCAGTGTGACGCACAATCCAAAGCCAACGGAAGACGAGATTATGTTCATTCTACAGGAAGTTAAGAATTATTTGAATCCCGATGTGGAAGTACGACGAGGCGATGTTTTATCAGCATGGAGTGGTATCAGACCTCTCGTGTCTGATCCCAACAAACCCAATACACAATCTCTGGCTCGAAATCACATTGTCCATGTCAGCCCTACCAATCTCATCACGATAGCAGGTGGAAAGTGGACAACCTATAGAGAAATGGCTCAGGAAACCATCGATGCGGCTATAAAAGGTAGGTCGTACCTTGATAATAAATTAGTTAACCTGCGGCAGGACATTAATTAAACATAACTAATTTTTGTAGCTTGCGATCTAAAACCACATAGATCTTGTCAGACTGACGGCTTCTTATTGGAAGGAGCTCATGGCTTCACTCCCACAATGTACATCCGTCTTGTGCAGGACTTTGGTCTTGAGTGCGAAGTTGCTCAGCACTTAGCTAAGAGTTACGGTGATCGTGCATTTGCCGTTGCAAAAATGGCTGCACTTACAGGCAAGAGGTGGCCCATTATTGGCAAAAAAATACATCCCGAATTCCCGTATATCGATGCTGAGGTAAAGAAAATAATTAATTTTTTTATAGTAGACTTCATAAGAACCGCTACTAAACCGCAATGTATTCAATGTGAAAA
Organism: Sycophaga agraensis; assembly: GCA_018906755.1. Taxonomy (NCBI): domain Eukaryota; kingdom Metazoa; phylum Arthropoda; class Insecta; order Hymenoptera; family Pteromalidae; genus Sycophaga; species Sycophaga agraensis. The sequence continues at coordinate 4,299,098 of JACCIE010000006.1, read as the reverse complement.
CAAAAATCGAAATACTTTACTTTAGGTTCGTTACGGTGTTCGAGAATACGCGCGAACAGCGATCGACTTGATAGCCCGACGCTTGCGCTTGTCCTTCTTGAACGTGCAGGCGGCACAAGAGGCCCTTCCAGGTATCGTGGACATCATGGCTGAGGAGCTCAAATGGACCGACGCCGAGAAGGAGAAGCAACGGAAAGAGGCCAGCGAATTTATCGCTAACGAGATGGGTCAAATCGTTAATAGGACCTCCCGCGACAAAATCCCGATCAACCTCACAAAGGAAGAGATTCAGCTGTATATCAAACGGTTCCAGATTATCGACAAGGATCGCAAGGGATATGTTTCCATCAATGACATCAGACGAGGCCTTAAGGTTTGAAATCAGGGCGGACTGTCCTTCGATTAAATCTCCTTATTACCTTCTTTTGCAGATACTCTGATTTCAGCGTTGATAATAATATTTATTTACGCCTGGAAAATTCGAGGAAAAATATAAAAATGACCATTTTTAATTAATTAAAAATATTTTTACCGTAAAAACGTTTAAAAAAACAAATGTAATTCTTCGCATCTGATTCAAAAGTGTAAAAATGATATTTCCGATAATTTTCTCGTATGCGCGGCTCGTTGCAACGTTTAAAAAAGTCTTAAACATTTGATTTTTTTATAATTTAGGCACTTGGAATTAAGTTGAACGAGTCCGAAATGCATTTATTACTCAATGAAATAGATCTGACCTACAATGGGCAATTGGAACTGCAAGACTATCTGCAGGTAATAAAACTTTGACAGAATTCTTAAAGCTTTATTCTTTTTGCATTTCACAGCTGTTTGGTGACAAGGCAGTACCGGGTGAAGAACTTCACGAAATCCTTAGAGAAATCGATACTAACATGAATGGTCAAGTCGAACTGGACGAATACCTTCAGGTCTGTCAAAGTCGATGATCAACTGGAATATTTGTCACTCCTATATATGGATAACCAATAACATATAATGGAGAAATAAATCTTTTGTACAGCGTAGTGACGGCTATTTTCTCTTACATTAATGAATATTGATTGTATAAAGACCGTGAATATTGCATGTCAAAATAAATTTAAAAATAATGCTTTACTTGTTTGAAATTGTAGAGCTGCGGTAGTGGTGGACTTTTAAAATTTAATACGAAACAAAAATTTTATTGCAAACAAATTTTAGAATACATAATTATAGAATAGGCTAATAAGAGAGACTTTAAAAATTGTATTTAAATTATTAAATTTTGTATTTCCACTACCGATCTCATAGCTTAGTTCACGTATAGATTCATCCATTATTTAGACACATCTTTATACTTCTTTAGTAGTAATACACGGTATTTATATGCATCAGTAATCTAGAGAAGAATACTGCTCTATGCTTGCTGTTATTCTACTACACTCGTATTCTAATTATGTGCACTAATCCTTCTTTGTCGTTTTCATCGATACTCACGATTGGACTGTGACGTATCGCAACCATGTTTCCTGTGCTGCTGATTTTGAAACTCATTGAGAGACTTTGAGTTGCGCATTTTATATTTTTTGTTTTTTTTGTCATGAAAATTGTTTGTGTCGCTTGAAACCTTCTCCCAAGCATTACTATTAATGATTATTACATTTATTTGGCGCTTTTCCTGTCGCTGAATTTAGCATTTGTGAATGTACTATTCATCATTATGTATTACAGATAAAAATCTTAAAATAAAAACCAAGGCATGTACATGCGAAGAGCCTAATTAATAATGTAGATAATTAGTCGATATAGAATCAGTTGTTTCTACAAAATTAGTGCCATAATTTCGCCTCTGTTTTGGTTCACAGATGATGTCGGCAATCAAGTCCGGACACGTGGCCTACTCGAGATTCGCGCGCATGGCAGAGATGGAGGAGCTGCAGCATGAGAAAGACGCTCTGAAGAAGAAGATAAGCGTGGAGCGATCGGGTGGAGGCCTGTAAGGGACTTGGACCGCCCCCTCGCCAACTAACAAATATCGCGCCCCACCTTCGCCCCTCCAAGCACGTGCTGTCCATGCCCCCTTTCTACGTTCCGTGCCCCCCGCCGACGACCTGTTATATTTAATGTGTACGTGCATGCGGCTGATCTTCTCTCCGCCGGAGACACGCACTTGTTCACAGCCGTTCTGGCGCTGAAGTTTCATTCATGAGGTAGAGACAGAGAGCGCGAATGAGAGAGAGAGAATGAGCGAGAGGAATTGCAAGAAAAAAATGAAGTGGTGAGAGGTTACCTTGCCGCACACGGACGAACACTATATGTACATAGTGTAAAAATATTACCTAGAGAGTGGAGCTTGGACCTGTATATTGCTTTATCATGCGAATGAAGTACCACTCTGAATCATAATGACGCCGTATTCACTTCGAGGTATTTGACATAGAGGCGCAGATCTTGAATTGTGACAGTTATAGCCCCGCCGGTTTAATTACTGAACTGATTCTCCTCGTTGTGTCCTTTCTAGAAAACTGATCGTGTGTGGAATCTGCAATTTTTTAAGATACCGAGCGCCTGAATGATCGCGCTCGTACGTATTCAACTGCAAATTTTTTAATATACGCAATCTGCAAGACTTGATGTCGAATTTGCCTTTTTCATTGATTAAGATAAAACACGTAATAAATCAATAAACGGATCAAACTCATTAATATAATAATATGTAAGGAGGACTAAAGCGAAACGAAACTTTTTAATATACGGTGGATCTTAAATTTATTTATGCGGATGATACTGCACGTGTACATAAACTCATCTACTTTGTAAGGTCGTGCAGCCTTCAATTGTTATTATATTTAATTATTAGGAAAAAATTATGTATTAGCAATAAATTTTCACGCCAGCGTGATACAACTATTTATTTCACGAATATATAAGTATATATTATTGTTGTATTGTGCGTATTATCGAGAGATCAAAAGCATCGTAAATACATGTATTTAATAATTATTGTATATGATTAATGACTATTTTCATTAATTCTCACAAGCTCGCTGGAACGATTTGCAAAATTATGTGTCAAATATACCAGTGACATTCTCTTAAAAGTGCCTTTTTTTCTTACGCAACCCCAACCCATTGTTCTTTTAAGATATAAAGGTAGGATTCTCGCGTTGTAACGAGTGACATTTGCAACGACTCCTCTAGTATAAATAGACGAGCGAGGGAAAACATTCATCGGATCAAGCTGAAAGGTGAATACATCTGCGAGCGAAATAGGAGCCGAGGGTCAGAGGAAAGCCAAGGCCTGCGTGGGCCTGCGGCAGAGAAATATTTGACAGAGGCAACAGCTTGCAGTATTTCATCGCGCGTCCGGCCGGTCGTGCACCTTTGGACCGCGGGACTTGCAGGGCGTAAGCGGCCCGGCAGCCCGGCCACCGGTATATATATATAACCGGCAGCGGCAACCCCTTACGCGGAAGTCGTAAGCGGCCGGCCCAAGGCCGCCGGCGCTCGTAAAACCGTCTCCGAATGCCGGACGAGTCCTCGCGGCCATTCCTATGGCCGCGGCACAAGGATGTGCTCTCGGCCTCGCGGCCGATACCTGATCCCGCCGGGCCCCAGGTAGGACCGGCAGCCGCGTTTATATGGGCCCCCTAAGCCTAGCATAGCTCGGCCGGCGTCTCGGCGCGGGCGGGCAGGAATGCCGGGGATTGAATAACGCCCCGCGGGCTTCGATGGCCTATATAGACAGCCGCGGCCCCCAATGACTTAAACGCCCGGCCGATATATATATGTGTCGCGCGCCTCATTAGCATCCCGCCCCCGCGTAACGATCCCGCATACGCAGGCCCCGGGCTGCACGTATATATACGCACGTATATGCGTGCGTACGCGAGCGCGCGCGTGTACACGTGTATATATATATATATGGCAGGGTCCACATGCACGGCGCGCGGCAGTCGGGGCCCCGGCCCGGGCAAAAACCGCCGGCGGACCCACAGTCCGAGGGTCGGCGAGAGAATGATGCATCGTAGGAGGCGCGCGCGGAGAGAGCGGGAGAAAGAAGCTGCCAGGTGGCCCCCTCGGCTCGGCCCCCCTTTTTTTCGCCCGACGCGCCCGCCGCGCGCGCACGCCTGCAGTGCCGCGTCGAAGCCCTCTCCGGGATAATATCCGCATCGTCCTGCTTTAATAGCGCGTCATTAAATTCGTTCTGTTGACGCCTCGGGGGATCCTATGCTGCTCATTTCCCTCCTCTCCTTCGAACTTATATACCTACGCGAGTATAGGTGTACACCGCAGAGGCCCATACGGCCTGGAAGCTGCAGGATTCCTTGCGCGCTATGCCAATAAAATCAACACGACCAAAAGCGATCATTTCTTAGATATTTTTAGCAGAGGAGAGCCTCACTTCAAAACTCCTTCTACGAACAATCTAATACGCGTATATTGCTCGAGACTCAAAATCCCAACAAATCTCAACAATTGATTAACTAACGAACAATTTTTTCTTAAACTTTTTATTTAATAAACCAATAGAACACGATGTAAGTACAACAATTCAAGTCCTGTAATATGCGTATACTTTTTTTAATTACTAAATGCCAACAGAGAAATCAAGCTCGACTTATTTACTATATAACGATCTTTACAAATTATATGCTATGAGGCAATATAGCTCAAGTAAGGTTTGTCTTGTAATAATTTAAATTAACATAAGTTGAAACTGATTGTAATATCGGTCTTAAGAACAAAGCTTTATGTTTTTGGTATGATGATTTACTCGTTAACAAAATACAATTACTTATTTAAATACATATTTGTGAATTATATCATAACTCAGCTTTTACATTTATTAAATCATATTATATAATACAATTTAAAAATTTTTTTCAATTTTCTATCAAACTTTTAAAATCAATCTTCTGAATCTTTATCTTGTGGTTGATATAATAAACTGATATAAAATTTTGATTAATTCTGTTGCAACACAGATATAGAACAACTAAATATGAAAAAAATCTATATTTCTTTCTCTCGGCTTCAATACAATACAGTACTTCCAGATCAATAAAGGGCACGCACATCTGGCATGCTTCAATGTCGTGTTTGACGTATCAGGAAGTATCGGGACAACATAGGCCTGACAGTGCAGATCACGCGAGATCACGCCTCCCTTGAAAGCGAGTGTATTATATACCTATGTATGTATAAACTTCATTAGGGAGCATGAAAAAAATTACTGAACAATATTTATCTTAATTTAACAGAGAGAAAGTATTCCTTGTGGATATTTGAATCTATATAAATTATTTAAATTTATGGTCAAATGAAATATAGTTTAAAATACACATGACTTTCGTTGAGATAAAACTAAAAGATATAACTAAGTGATATTGCTATTGTATGATATCTTATTTATATATATATATATATATATATATATATATATTTATTATTCTTCAACTAAATATTTAACCAATTACTATTTAATGTATTATACATGTTACACATACTACATTAAATTTTAAATATAAATGAGCTTATAACAGTACTATAGTGTAATTTTTTTTTGATTAAGCTCTATAAATAAAATCATTTTGCCTCGGTCATGCACCAGTAAACTATTAGCAAATTCGTAACTCTTGAGGTATAACTAAGTAGCTCTCGATGAGCATACCAAAATTATTTTATAGGGGGAGATGACGAAGTGTTACATTCTCCCAAAAGAGCGAGAAGACCTTTCGCCTTATTCAGCGAGACGTCGCTTCAAATTCTTATTTCTTGTCTTAACTGCTGATAAGTCGCAACTATTAATCAACACCGATTAAGATTCATTAATTTATAAACTTCAAGTTAATATAAACTTATAATATAGAGTTTTCGACATATTTTACGAATTTATTTAGAAATTGTGTAACCACAATAATTCTATTTATATATTCATAGTTAATGTAAATAATGAATTACAAACATATATGTGAATCTTATGTAACTTATATTTCATGTTACTTATTTCTATATTAACTTTATACGTATATTATATATAACTGTATATATACGTAATATTACTTTTACGTAGTTAAAAGTTTATAATATACATTTATTATGCATACTACTATAATGATATTTTTCTCTATATAAATTCGAATATCTATGTTATTATAACATGCTAAATTAATACTCTCAATTCCTTCATTTAGTATACATATATATATATGTAATTATACAACAACTAAGTTTTATATACATATTTATGTCGTAATTTTCAATTTTGATATAAAATCGAATTGTTTTATAAATTTATATATTAAATTATATCTATATAACTAAATATATTATTTAAAAACTTAAATAATGTATGCATAGAATTAAATAATGTAGAATGTATAATGTTATACAATATGTATTGTATACGGTTACGTTTATAATAATGTCACAAGCCGTGACATTCCGTGGTATTCCGTGATCTGTATAACATGTTTGTATATATATATGTATATATAGAGGCATAAAAATAATACTGCGTTAAAATGGCGTGTAAATGGATCAAAATGTTAGATTATCATATATATTCTTGATCATTATTTATATCAAATTACATTAGGTACGCTATCGAAGAATTGCTACTCATAGCTGTTATGGGTTTTAATACAGCGATGATCATGTGTTGGAAATAAGAAAATAAATAAGTGCTATAATATATATATATATATATATATATACACTTTCCACATCTACACATAAATATAATTACATATAAAATAGAAATATATAGGTATTGAAAATTAAATCTGAGGTAGAGGGTAAATGGTAATTGTCCTAAAATGGTAAAATTGTATGCTAGTAAAATAGAAAAAATGTATAAAAGTAATTATGCATTAATTAAGTAATTATGTTTAAGTATATATACTAAATAGTAAATTGGTTACATCATATTAAAAGACTAAATGGTATTTCCGTTACATGATAATAAGTTCGATAAGAAAGTAGCAAATATATTTTTAATTCCTGCTTGCAGTGTTTCGCGATTCACATATGTTCTAGCGCAGAATTAAAAATTTTAAATTTAATTCATTGGTGTAATAAAATTTAATGATCTTTTTTCGTATTGAATATTACTTATTTAGTTTGACAGTTACAGATTTTAGTATATATATTTAATTGAGTGTCTCGTAGACAGCCACATTGTATTCTACTGTGAAATGTAGATGTTTGATTAATTATCTTACTTAGATATATATAAACGAGTATACACCAGAAGTTAATTATTTTGACTTATCATTATAAGTTACAGTTAATATTTCATTTACTTGGTAGGCATTTTCATATTGAGGTATATATTGTACAGATAAACGTTTCATTTATGTATTCGTCATATACACATATAAATATATATATAGTTTGTAATAGTTTGGTTTATCTATTATTATACATACGTTATAGGTATTAAGTGGGCCTGAAATAGAGTCACGGTGTCGAAAATATAATGATGGATAATTATACATAATAACATACATTTATTGTATCCCGTAGCCATACATTAGATTCAATATACTTAACATCAAGCTTATATATTATCATATATAACAGACAGTAAATCTATACTTTTTATAAAAAAATATTATAATACGCGAAATTCGACACGCGAAGGACTTCGTATTTAGTATCTACAGGACTGCTTTGTCAGTGTCCTCGTGTAGGAGCTATCAGAAGCTCCGCCGTGTATAAAACATGTGTACTTTTATAATAATAGACTGCGAGAATAAAATTAGATTGATCAAGATTTTCCTCATACGCGAAGAAGCTATATAATCGACTTTAAAAGAAGATATAGGTACGTATAATTAAATATCAAAAGAGTTAAAGCTAAAAATATTGCTTTTTTATAATTATTAGATATTTTATATTCTCTCGAAATACAAATATCATTTGACAGTACCATAGCAAAACATTATATACAATGTAATACACGTGTGTTTCAGTATACATATTTTTACATATAATACACGCTCATTTACTCGAGCATTTACTGTACACGAGTAGGACTTTTATTTTTGACTTATGTATTTTCAGCTATAATAGACATGTATATAATGCAGCAAAGTCATATGTAACATAGTTGTGCAGTTAAGATTATTTGATGAATTAGATTATCGTATTAAATATTAGATGTATCGATTAAGTCAGCCTATGTAGAGTTTCATAAAGATTACAACAAGAATTATATATACATGCAGGCAAAAAGAAAACCTAATTTCTTTTCGCTTAATAAGATGTATACAGTTTGCAATACAGTATTATAAAAAAAATACATTATTATACAGACATATATTATATAAAGCTATACATTAATGTTCCGTGCTTTCGTAACGCAACGAATAATATGCACGAGTAGCTGTTCTAAATGGTTATAGTCCATTGTGGAAACCGTTCAAAAATGACAAAACCATTAAAGTTCTTCTGTGATACTGGAATAAAAAAAGTGTGCGGTCGTGAGGTAACATCTCGAAGCGGCCGGAAATTCGCTTGCCAAAAGACGAGCGGACTAAGAGTGTTTGCTCGAAGGCTAAACTGCTCCGCGTCCGAAGAACGGAACATTGGAGCCCTTAATTTGTCATCGAGACGCGGGAGGACGCAATTTTTCATTTCCGAAAGAAAGAGCGAGTCGGCGGCGAACGCGGAGTTGGAATGCCAGGTAGATAAGAGCGCGAGACAGAAGACCGGGAGCGTAGGAGCGCGGGCCGGGAAATCGGGCGGGGGGGCGTGGGGTCAGGGGGCGGGGTGCGGGGGGCGTCGAGAGGTCGGGCGGGCCTTGGGAGGCGTCGGAGGAAGGAGCGCCGATGGGCAACAATTAGGTTATTTGACAAAATGGCTGAGAGCCGTGGGGCAGGGCGCAGGCGGAAGCCTCTCGGCGGCAGATAGGAGTGGGCCGCGCAGTGGTCGTGGTCCGGAGCGGTCGGGAGCGACGCCCCGCCGGGCGGGCGGCCCCACTGGCGGCACGTGGACCGCGGGGGCCGGGACTGGGCTCGGGAGTCGGGAGTCGGGCTCCGGGCTAACGGGGCAGCCGGCGGCCTCGGCGGCGCGGCGGCACTCCCACCTCGGCACCCCCGCGGGCGGGCGGGCTGGCGGATGGGTCGGGCCGGGGCCGGGGGGGCGAGCGGGGCGAGCGACGGGGGGTAGGGCCGGGCGGCGGGCAGCGCGGCGCCGGGGGATGGTCCGCCCGCGGGCTCGCCGCCGCCCGCCACTAGAGGAGCGCCTCCTCGGCTCGGGGGCGCCGGCCGCCGCCGCCAATCGCGTGCCGCCGCACCGCCCCGAGGCCCCGAGCGCCCGCCGCCCGACTCCCGCCCCTCGCTCGCCAGTGCGCGCCGGGCAGTCGCTCGCAGCTCTCGCAACGCCGCATCAGCCCGCGCCGCCGTCCGCAGCCGCGAGACAGGGACAGAGAAGGTGGTCGGGAGAGGCAGGCGCGCGCGGCTCCTCTCTCCCTTGCTCCGGAATCCGCCTACGCCGAGTGCCTGCGCCGCCGGAGGGGCGGGGGCCTGCGCTTGGCGGCAAGTCCCGGCGACCGCTGCGAGGAGGACGCCGACAGTCGAGCCCAGGCGACCTAACCTGCAAATGCTGGGGCCCGGAGACGCTCGGTTAGTTGCCCTGCCCGCGCGCGATCGCCCGCCGAGGCGAGGCCGCCCGAGGCCGCGACTATCGATTGGCCGGTGCGGCCGCCGCGCGGCTCCCGGTGCCGCCGAGGGCCGGGACGGCCGAGCAGGCGCGCAGGACGCGATGGGCGTGTGGGGCGTATTACATTAGGCCGGTGGCCCCCTCGCCTGCCCGCGCCAGCCCGCGCCAGCCTTGCCGAGCTCTCTCCCTCTCCCGCTCGCAAGGCCTTTGTGTGCCCGACGGGGGGACTGGGCTCGGGGAAAGAGGCCCGCCACCTGGCCTCGCCGCGCTCCTCCGCGCGCCCTGCCCCTGCCGCCCCGAGGGCGGGTGTTAATCCTTCCTATCTGAAAATTCGAGCCTCGGCCAGCCAATGGAGCCGTAGTTGGGCCGTCCGGGAAGACAAGCGGGAGTTTCGAACGCCTCGTGCCGCGCGCCCGCTCGCCCGCCTCTGCGCCTCTACCTATTTTCTCCTGCGGACCCACTTTCCAAGCAGTCGCGCCTTTCGTACGTATATGCGAGCCTCTTTCACTCTCCTCGCGAGTCGCGATCCCATTCCCCGAGCACTACGCAGTAGGAGCGGCGCGGCTCCCTCCGCCTCGGCGCCCACGGACGCCGGCCAAATAAATCTTTAATAAGCGCCTTCGCGCTCGAGAGGAAATCGCAAGCGAGTGAAAAAACTCGAGGAAAAAGTGCACGACCTTCGCTCGGTCTTATTTTGCGCTTTTTCTCCCGTCCATAAGGTGCGTTAGTGTGTACGAAGCGGAGAAAACCGACTGGTTAAGTTGTTTTGTCAAATGCTTCCGACGGGCGGAAAAAGGACGGATGAAACGATCGAGCTACTGTCAAATTCGAACGAGCGCTCGTCGGCTAACCAATCGCGGGAGGAACAACGCTCTGAAAAAGTCGCCCGCTTGTTTATAAACATTGTCAAGGGTGAAAGAAGAGTCGTGGGTGCAGTAGTAAAAGCGGCATAACGCGTCTGCTACGGGCCGCTCCGAACGCGAACGAACTTGCAGTGTATCGAGGCGTCGGTGCTGGTCGCGTGACCGTCACGGCCGAGGGCGCGCGGGCTTTTCCGCGAGAAAAGCCGCGGGGTCCGGGGCAAAGGGCCGCGATCGGCGGTTCGTCCGCGGGGCCGAAGCTAAGAGCCGCGTCGAGGTCGGCGCACCGGGGCGCGATCGCCGGGCGCAGGGCCGCCTCGTCGCGAGACGGCCTGGCCGGCGGGCGTCGGCGACGCGGCGGACGCCCTCGTGACGCGGGCCGACGCCGGCGGCGGCGGCGCAGTTTGCGTCTGCGCGGCCAGTGGCGTGTCCGTGCGCACGGGCCCGGGGGCAGTCGGGGGGGCGCGCTCGTGTGGGTGGCGCTTTGGTGTCAGTGCGCGGCCGTGCCGGGGCGAAAAGGCGTCACGGGAAGGCGTCCTCCGAGAAGCGACACACCTATCCGCGGCGTCCCCTCGCGGGCGAGCCGCAGCTCCGACCGGGCCGTCGGCGCCTCCCCCCCCAGCGCGAGAGCCGCCGGTGCAGAGGGGAGCGCGCGCCCCGAGCTCCCGACCGGGAGCCTCCTGTCTCACGGAGTCACGGGCCGTTGTCCGCAGGCGCAGAGACCTGGCCGGCAGCCGCCCGAAGAGCCGAGCGCCGAGGCGCCCCGCCGCCGCCGCAGCCGCAGCAGCCGCCGACGACGCCCGCAGCCTTGGCCGCGCGGCCCGCTGAGAGAGAGGGAAGCGGAGCCTGCGGGGGAGAGAGAGGCGCGGCAGAGAGCCAGCCGAGGCACAGTGCGACGGCCGGCTTTGTTCGCCAGCGGCCGGAGAGCAGTAGGACCCGCCGCGCCGAGGCCCGGACGATATGCGCCTCGGGCTGACTCACTCGGCCCCGAGGCCGCGGAAGCTGCCGTCTTAAAATACCTCCGGGGGAGAGGCCGCGCCGGCTGTTCCTTTTGGCCTGGCCGCCGGAGCCAGCCCCCAGTCGGCCACGAGTCGGCCCCGAGGGGCCGAGCTACGCCGCGCATTATGGCCCAAGCGCCGGCTAATAAACACTCGGTAAAGGTAAGCCCCCGTCCCGGCCTTTCCTCGGCTTTCTCGCGTCTGCGCTCCCGAGGAGCAACAGTGGCCCGCGTGCATTTGTTGTCCCGACTCCCGCGCAAAATTCCCCCCCGTCTCTCGTTTTTCGCAGCCAGCCTATTCCCTATAACTTGCAGCCCTTCTACTATTTTGGTTTTATAAAAAATTACGGGCCGATTTTATCTTATCTTTATTATTATTTTTATCCGTATCGCACTCTCCTGCCCGTTGTTGCTGGCGCCTAGAAGAAGCGCGCGGAGAAACGAGGAGAGACGCGCCGGGGAAGCATTCGACGCGCGAGCCGCGAAGCGAGGGAAAAGGTTGGCCGAGTGCCGCGCGCGCCGAGGAGGGACTCTTGGGGAAGAGGGCACCGGGTGCCGGGAGGCGGAGAGGCGGGCCGCGCTCGCGGCCACGTGGCCGGCCCCGGCGCCGCTCGGCAGAGGTGGAGTCTCGCCTCCCTCGGCTGGTCCCCTGGCCATCCCTCTCTTTATCTCGGCGGTGGGTGGAGGCCGGCGGAGGCTGGGGCGAGCGGCGTGCCCCCTCCCCCCGGGGCAGCGGCGGCGGCGGCGGCGGCGCGGGCCGGGGCCGCTATCGCCCGCGGCGGCCGGGGAGTGGGCGGGCGGCCGCGGGGGCGGGGGAGAGCGGGCGCGGTTGAGGCCCGGCGGGCGGCGGCGCGCGCGGGGACACCTCCCTTTTTCGCCCGGGGGCGGATGACTTGGCGCCCACGCCGCCGCCGATGATCCGGCCGATCGATCGCGCCGCCGCGGTGGGCGGGGGCGAGCGCGGCCCCTTTGTGCGCGGCGCACCTGCCCCACTGCGGCGGAGAGGCAGCCCCGGCGGCGCGGGGCGTAGAGGCCGGCCGCGAGGAGGCAACGGGCCTCGCGGCCCGGGGAGTGGGAGCGCCGCGGAGACCGCCCAGAGCGCCCGGGCCGCCCGAGTTGGGGGCCGGCCCGCCCGGCCCGCCCGGCCGCGGGCCCACCCTGCCCAACTATTTCCGCCCAACAGATGTGCCGCAGCCCATCGCGACGAGCTCGGCCCGGCTCTCCGTGCGCCGGTTATCGCGATCGCGGCCCTCTACGTGCGGGCCAATCGATCGAGCCGGCCCGATTGCCGCGAGTCGTATCGTTTCGCCTCCTCGCACATGTCATGCATGTATTTCCCTAAAAGCCTTTCGACAACTTTATACCAAATTCTTATTTTTCTCTTACGCCTCGATTCTATCCACAGGGAATCTGTTCGTCCTGCAAGCTTAGCAGGATACCTGCCTAGCCTTCATTCCCGCTCTCTGACACCGAAAGAGCCTAAATAAATCAAAATTTGAGATAATCGCTTCGCAAAAGACAAAGATCGCCAGAATGAAGCGAAGTCTCGATGGCAGAAATCTCACTCAGGTTAAGTTTCTTTTCTGTCGTGGTGTATGATAACTCTCCCAAAAGTACATAACACTGCTACACTCGCCTCCCGCTAACTACAATCATCCGCTTTTGGATTTATTATTTTATACTTGGTCGTTTCGGAATGTTCTTTATTATCTGTTCGAATTATACGTCACACTTTTCATTAATCTTACCCCTTTAGATTGAATCATTGTAAGGAAATTGTACACACTGCAAGCTAAAGTTTACTGCTCGAGCTAACTGCTTTTACTGCTCTTACCAACAATCAACCCGTCAAATTTAACTTTGAATTGATATTTTTCGAGCTCATTTTAAGCAGCGGGCAATTTTCTCTTGCAGTAAACTCGATTCCCCATCCAAAGCTTGGGATGCTGGTCTCCTATTTCCACACTCAACAAATCCGAAACAAAAATCTTTTCGTATCTCTGAACGTTTTCGCTCCATTGTCAGGAGGAGATTGAGGAGAATGAGCAGGTCCAAGTCCAGCAGCAGCAGCAGCAACAGCAGCAGCAGCAGCAGCAGCAGCAGCAGCAGGAGGTCGTTGACCAGCAACAGCAGCAGCTCGAGCAACAAGGCATACCCACTCAGATTCGCTTCCTCAATGCCAATGTTCTGCAACAACTGCAGCAACAGCAGCAAGCACAGCAGCAGCAACAAGACGTGCAACAGCAACAGCAGCAGCAGCAGCAGCAGCAACCTCAGGTGATCACGCTGCAACAGCTCCAAAACTTCGTGCCTTTACAGCAACAGCAGCAGCAGCAACATGACCAGCAAAGGGCGCAGACGATATCGATGCAGGCAATACCGCAGCAGTTCCTCCAGGTACTTATTCAAGATTGTCAATTAACTATATCACTGAATACTATTTTGCTGCATATATAATAAGGCCACGTGCGATTAACACTTAATAAAATTGTTTTAACTGTGAAACTCTTTCATTTCGTCTTACACAAAAAATCTCAAATTTAAATTAAAAGTATCGTTATTGCCTTATCGTTAAGTATAAATCTGACCTTTCCCATATCTTGAAAATCGAGTAAAATATAACGCAACGCATGTTTAAGACCCTTTCATTTTTCATTTCAAACGAAATGTGCCTTTATGTGACTGATGTTTCGTTTCCGGCAACCTCTTGCATCCATAAAGATAAATATTACTTTTTACCACCTTCTTTATTGTACATTATGATGAAAGATACTAGTTTGAGTATCTGCTGTGCGAATGGATACTTAAATTTCGGTATTTTACAATCAATTTTCGAAAAATTGAAACAATGTCTCTCTACAACAAAAATAAAACAGCTTCTAATAAAATCAAATTTGTTAAATTTAATAAAATGCCTCAAGCTGTTGCAGACTTTTTTATTTCTCTACAAATTTCAAAGAATATATTTTTCGACATATTTTTACATCTACCGCGATAATATTATTTAGTTAAACAATAAAACTTTGCTTTGCAATGCAAAATAATTATCTACACTATAAGTATTAATTGTTTTTTAACTATTATTAAAGATTCTTTGCGCCTTACATCGAATAAATTATAGAATATCAGAAATATGTAGGTCGCGAATTACATGCTTAGTGAAATTGAAACACTATGATGAAATATTGATTATAGGATAAATTTGAATGTGGCACGTATACCTATTATAAATGAAGAATTTATCGAAAGCAAATAGAAGTATTGTGTAGTTAAATTCATGTATTAGCAAATATTATTCACGGTATTATATATTTTACAAGAAATTTTTTTAACTTATTTTGTGTCTTTTACAATTTTATTTCATAAAGAGATATTTAATACTTTTCATGCTGTTTCTTCATAGGGTGCTCAATTAGTAAGTAATCAAGCACAAGCGGCTGCGCTGCAACAACAGTCTCAGCAACAGGTACAGCAACAAACCCAAGCTCAGCAACAATCTCAGCAGCAACAGCAGCCTCAACAAACGCAACTGAGCTATAGTGTTATACCTCAGATGCAAACAGTTAATATTGATGGTCAGGAAGCGCTTTTTATACCTTCAGCCTCAGCTGCACACCAACAAACACAGCCAACAATGCAGTTTGCCACTGCAAATGGCCAGCAATTGCAGTTGGCTGGCCAGCAGATACAATTGGCAAATGGGCAAACACTAATAAATCCACACGCTGTCAATTTAATTAGGTCACCAAATATGTTCCCAACCTCCATTATTCAAAATATTGGCGGCCAAACAGTACAATTACCAACAGGTAAGATGTTTTTCAAAACAAAGGTGGCTTTTAATTTTATTTGTGCTTTAATAGAGGTGTTTGTGTTACTTTGCTTCTTTTGCCCAATATAATACCGATAAATAAACTTTCATGCCATTTCTGATTTGTGTGGATTTCTTAATTTTCAAAAAATCAAGCTTGAGTTGTTTTAGAATGTTTTAATATAAATTATTGTAGCTTACGTTCTTGAATTATTTTTTTATTAAAAAGTATTGATTAGTCAAAATTTATTGTATGCTGTAGTACTAATGTTTTATATCTACGTTATATGATAATGTTTTCATTTTCTCGAGACAAACTTTACAATAATAAGATATTGTTAACAAACTCCTTTTATTGTATTTTAATCTTATGGGTTGCTTTTTGCTTGTACTAATGCTTGCATTTTTTGCCTCTGTCGCTTTGCCTTTTTTATCTCGACGTACACTTTGTACGCATTCGACAGATCCCGAGGCCAATTCTAATGTTTCAGGCCAGAGCGTTCAAGTGAGACCGCTGCAGTTTCCGATGCAGCAAGTTCAGCAAACTGTCCCTGTACAGGTTCCTGTCACCGCTAGTAATGGTCAGACAGTTTACCAGACTGTTCATTTTCCTGTGCAAGCTCTATCTAGTGTCTTCAATATGCCTGCAACACAAATGATCCCCCAGATCACGCAGGTAAACATTTATTTACTATAATGATGGAAGAAAAAATTTTCTTACGAATAGACTCTTAATATGAACCTTTAATTTCAGCAAATTCCACAAGTAGCTCAAATTATAACTCCTAATGGTCAAATACAACAAGTACAAATAGCCAATTTATCGCAGTTACAAAGTCTTCAGGTAATTTGATCGCAAATATTTGTGATGAATGTACTGTATTTTAATGAGTCAATTCATTAAATTATTCATAATAAAATGTTTTATGCAGTCGCAGCAAGTTGCTCAGCAAGTAGCTCAACAAGTGGCGGCTCAGCAAGCAGCCGCACAACAAGCCGCTGCTCAGCAAGCAGCTGCTCAGCAAGTTGCTGCCCAACAGCAAGCTGCCGCTCAGCAACAAGCTGTTGCACAACAACAAGCTGCTGCCCAACAGCAAGCTGCTGCACAACAGCAGGTCGTTCAGCAAGTTGCTGCACAGCACCAACAAAATCAGCAACAAGCTCAGCAAGCATCGGCCTCGACACCAGCTCCAACGGTATCTACATGGACAACGAGTAGTGGAGCGCCGAGTAATGTACAGGTATATGACATGCTACTATTGCATCTTTGTCTGTATTTTTTTGTTCAAATTTGCCATAACATTACATTATATTTGTAGGTTGTTGGAATTAGTGCTTTAAATAGAGGTGCAGGCTCAAATGTTATAACGACCAAAGATGGTCAGAAAATTGATGTTCAAACGATCAGTAATCTGCAGAGGCCGCAATCGGAAGTGCAAGAAAATGAAATAAAGGTTACTAACATTGATGCTAGCCAACTAGCGAATGGACAAGTTATCCATATTCCTACAGCCCAGGCTATGCCTCAATCTGGTCAACCAATTAATATAACAGGTACAGTTTTTTTAAAAGAAAGTGACATAATTATTTAATATTATTATTTTATTTGATATTTAAGAGTGATAGTATGTAGCAATGATTATGGTTATTTAAATATTTATGTATAGAATTTATCTTCTTGAACAAATAATAGTTAGTTTAATAGTTCTTTTCGTAATGCATAAATACAACTAAAAACAAACCAACGTAAAGTTTTGTGGCGCACAACAGCATCTACACAAGTTCATAATCTATCTCAATGCGTATTAGTGCGGCGCTACATTAATAAGCACACGGATCTTGATATACGCAGTCTTATACATGCAATACAGTTTATCTCACTTACTCACTTGTCCCCACTCTTCTGATTGCGCTCATTGAAAGTTCAACACTCGCGTGATTTTGCAAACGATTGTTCCCATTGAGTGAAACGAGGAATTCTTACATTTTTCTGATTCGTGCTTTCATTAAGTCGTAATGCGCATCTAAATTCAGTAAGGCCCTAACATGTATCAACCTTTCTAACGTTCAAACCTTATTCCTCTTGCAGGTGCTCAAGGTCAGCAGATAACGCTGATACCAGCGTCGGCTCTGACGAGCCTCACTGCCCAGCAAGCGGGTGGTATGATGCGCGGCGTGAACGTCGCCGGTGGTGTAATGCAACTACAGCCAGCAACGGGGTTGGGTGCAACCAACGGCTTCATCCAGTCTATTCCAGTGCAAAACATCCCGGGCCTTGGAAACATCCAGGTGATTTCGGCGGTGCAGCCTGCTACGGTACAAGCACTTCAACCCGCAGCGGCCACACCCACTGTTCACCTCGAAGGTGCTGGAGAGTCGGCCAAGTGGCAGATCCTCCAGACAATACAAGGCAATGGTGCAACGACCATCACAACCCAGCAACAAACTCAACAGCAACAAAGTCAGCAACATAGCGGTAGCGCTAACGGGAGCGGAGACGACAGCAGCAAGCAGCACAGGCGCAGAGTCGCCTGCACGTGTCCCAACTGCGGGGATGGCGATAGGTAATTATTGTATGGACACTTTCATTTCTATTTCACTTCGGTTTTTGAATTTAGCTTACGCTTTGCCTACAATTAGGTTCTTAGCATACTCGAATAGTTCTTTTTTTGCGACTATATTCATGACTCGACATCGAGAGAATTAGTAGTATTATTTAATTTAATTTTTTACTGGATGTATTACATTGAGGAATATCATATATCAAGTATGCTTTGAGTCTTCCATTTAAATTTATTCATTTAAAAATTTTAAAAAATTGTAAGCTTTATATAAAATTATGGCGATATCACTTCATGAAACATTTTTTTTAACCATCATACATTATAATACCATGTCAGAAAAATATTAATGCTTAGTAGGAAAACTAAAACTATTAACGATACTAAACTAAACGTAGTATTAAATTAGCTTAAATCTGAAAGATAAATCCTTGGATCAATCTTTCTAAAAATCTCTCGAAACTTTGGGTTTCAGAAATCGCGACATGACGCGTAAACGTCAGCACGTTTGCCATATCGCGGGTTGCAGTAAGGTCTACGGTAAAACATCGCACCTTCGGGCCCATTTGAGGTGGCATACGGGCGAGCGACCTTTCGTCTGTACTTGGACGTTCTGTGGCAAAAAGTTCACGCGTTCAGACGAACTGCAACGGCACAAACGCACCCACACGGGTGAAAAACGTTTTCAGTGTCCGATGTGCACCAAGAAGTTCATGCGTTCGGATCACCTTACGAAGCACATCAAAACGCACACCAAGATGCGTAGCACGGTTAGTAATTCATATCTTTCTCGATTTTTTCGTCCGGTTTCAATTCTTTGCAGATTAAAACCCTTGCTAAAATAATTTTACGTATGTATATGCGTATAAGACTATATATAGTTTTCGTAAATCCTATATATAACTCTTTCATTACTAAGTGAAAAAAGGTTTGAAAATTCTATAGTAAAATTAATATATTTCATAATGACTTAAGTGGTTTCCCTGCGATTAATTTTAAAGTATATTATTTGACAAAAATATTCTGAAATAAGTTCATTTTCAAGTTTTTTCATTTGCCAGTTGATGTCCATCGTAGAAACGAAGTATTTAGTTTCATTGCAATTTTTAGCTGAATTCTAATATTTATTTTTTTAACAGCTCGCCAAAATTACACTATATGTTATTACTTACATAAACCGTTATATTACATTATTCAATGTAATGCTCGGAATAAATTTATAATTATTCGTAAGATATTAATTAATATTAATATATATTTTATTTTATACAAAATATAAATTTTTAAGCTACACATAGTTGAACTATAATAATTTAAAAATTTGAAGTTTTAATCGTCAATATTCTTTCATTTATATAAGATAATTTAATAGGAACATTTTTACAACTATGATTATATTACTTATACTTAGCAAAATATAATTATGTTTTTACCCAGTGAATGATTGAAATATTATTTAAAAGAAAGATGCGATTAAGATAAAGGTAATTTTAGTTACAGATGAGGATTTTTAAATTTTGTATGTACAAATTTTTTAGAAGTGTTAAGAAATGTGCATATATTAACCAAGACCTTGATCAGTTTTTCCATGAACCCTGTTACACAAGTAACTTTTGTTTTACAAATGATTTTAAAAACGTTCGTAAAATATTAATAATCAATAAGTGACCTAATTACGTCAAAAATTCACAGTTGCAATATAACATATTCTATATTAATAAATCATCCAGAACAACATCAAGTACTGTACTAATATTACATGGTATGACTTAAACAATATCGTATATTACATCAATCTATTAGTTTTATTGTTTATTAATATTCTTTCAATTTATTTATTATTGGTTCTGTTTGTAATTAGAGTCATCAATTATTTCCATAATTTATTTGAGTTTAATTCACTTTCAAGTAGTAACTTTGTTTTTGACTTTTGACTTAATTGAATTCAAGTTTTGAAAGTTAACTTTATTTATAATAACAAATTTAAAATTTTTATTTTTCAATAGACTGTTCAATTAGTTCATTCACTGGGTTCCTTTCATTCACTGGTCAATTTACTCTAAGCGAAAGAGAAAAAACACTCGTCTTCGAAGAAAATGCGTGTTCGGTTAAGTGAGTTCGTTTTGTGTTACTTCAGGAAGCTGTTACGTCAACTCAGGAAGGCTCCTCGGACAGCCAATCATCAAATGAGGAGAAAATCATCATCGCCTTTCATAAGGAGGAGCAGACGGAACTTGTATTGTCAGATCCCTTGGAAATTATTGAGAACCAAGCGGCTAACCACGTTACGAACGAATAGATATTCTTTTCTCCTGGTGAACAAATTTCTCTAGCAATTTATTAAGACTATCTAAAAATATTTAATTGTATTTGCTTATTTCAAATAATTTTTTATTGTAATTTGCATACAATTGCCTAATGTTTCATTCTCACGTAATTATGAAAATATTTAATATTTACAAATTAGAAAACTTATTAATAATCATTTCTATTCGAAATGTATTTTTGATATTAACGAATAACTATTGGTTATTAATTTATTGTTTGATAAATTATTAAAATAAAATGCGAGAGATATTTTGTCACCAGGAAGTACTTCGCAATTTTTATAAGCCTTAATTATTAGATCCAATAGCGAAGTAAAACTAGTCTCGTTGGTCATGTTTTTAATAATTTTACCAGATCATGTGCTAAAATTTTTTCAGATGTAAGCATATTTTGTAAAATAAGAAATAATTTTTATTTTATATTCCTTTTATGTAAATATTTGAGAGGAATTTTCCACAATTGCATGAAACAGAATTTAGCTCTACAGTTTAATTTAAATGCTTAAATGTAAAGTTATATAATAATGTAAAAATACTTTTGCACTAAAAAGTACGCATGACTGGCACTAATCATGAAAATAATGTATAAATTTACAAAATGTACATCTAGAAATCAGAAATTTTTCTGATAGCTTGTGTAAAAATTTGTCTACAGATTTGCTAGAAATAGAGTAGACAATAACTATATTTTTATAAGGAAGATTTTGTAAAAACTGTATATATATTGCATATAGTGTACAGAATTATAAAAAAATTTTTGCACAAAAATTTACACTTTTTGACGTTTTTAAGTGGTATTATACGATACCACTGTTTGACTCGGCAATTTTTTTTAAGCGCAGCAATCACAAAAATCTGTATACTGAATGTTGTATTAGTATTAAATGATTTGAGAGCATGAAATAAAAGTACTGAATATTGTTAAAAAAAATAATATATTGTTAAATAAAATGAAAAAATTACATTTACATTTGTAAAGTTTCATTTCGTGATACCTACTCATAAATATTTCAAATATCCATGATATAAAATTGTGTTCATTCATTAAAAAACTTTGTTTTATTTTTATGATTAAATAAAGTAAACAGAAGTAAAATTAAATTATATTTTTATTTTCAATTTAATATTAAATTGTTCTTAAGTATTAATATATTGCAAAGGTGCAGGGATTGTACCCTATCTGAAGTAACATAGAACTTACATACTGACAATATACAAAAAGTAAAGGTAAAAATAAATTTTTAAGTCTGGTTACAAATTTCTTGAAAAAATGCAATAAAAATCTGAATTAATGCATTTAGGGATCTTGCAATAAGATTATAATAGATTGCAAAAGATCTCTAAATCAGAACAATACAATTATTGCAACAGTTGCAAGTTTGTGTCAACTGTTTACTTTGTTCGCATTTTTACAAAGATTCTTAATAAAACTCTCACGAGTTTAATATTATGCACAACGATGCATTTGAAGTCCCTTGGATGTTCGGAAGTCTTGATCACTCTTAGATTTATTATTTAGTTAAAGAATATTTAAGATCTAGTGTATTTTCCCCAGATGTGCAACATGAAGACAGATGCAATGAACAATAAGGACATCACCAAAACTGGTACAGGACCACTAAAAATTCAATTTTCTTTTAGTACAGAATATAATAATTATTTTAGTTTTATTAAAGAAAATTTTACTTACACTTTAATCCCTGGAGAATCATCTGTATAGAATCTCCACATACCACCAGAATTAGTTCCAGTGTTGCGATTCCTGGCAGAAGTTGCTGGTGCAGCCTTGCGATTCCTTAGAGTACCACCTCCTAAGCCAGCACGAGGAGCTACTGCTTTACTTGGTGAGCGACTTGCTGCTCCAACAGAAGTAGAGCTTGGTGCTGCAGGCTAAAAATAAAAATTATTCTTTCTACTTCAAAAAGCTTATGCATCTACAAAAAAATATTCACTTTATATTCTACTATGTGATTAAAAGATTATCTTATTTAAGACCATCAACTGTTAGATAATAGATATCATCTAATTAACTTAATTAAATAAAAAATTGAAAAATAACCTATAAAATTTATAGAATTTTACAAATAATTAATGACCTAAATATTTAATTTCTTTTATAATTATGGATTAAGAAAATTTTAGAAATAAGCTGACTAATCAAAATCAATTTAACCGAAAGTATTCCAATGCTGAAAATCTACAGGTGAAGATTTAAACAGTTACTTAACCATTGTAAAAACATTTTATCAATATATTTAATAATTTGATAACTCACCATTTTGATACTGTTGCGTAGTTTCTGTCACTAAAGCAAGCAATCTGGTTTTACAAAATTACGTTTTTCAATCATCAGCAGAACGGAACAGCAGGCAGCCAGCGAACGTTAAAAAAGCATTAAAAAGTTAGTAAATACTTATTAAAATCAACAATTTTTATATGTTTATTAACACTGCATTGATAAGTCAATTTATTTTTGATAAATAACTTTATTACACCCACCTGCAAACTCTCCAAAATCCACTTTATACCCGTGTATTCAGCTTGAATGATTCGACTTCGAATGGTATCACGACGCCGCTCTCAAAGGCACATAGTTGGTCGACCATCGACGTGTCAGAGTGTACATATTTAGAATGTATGTAAGTGTTGGTAGATATGAAAGTGTGGTGGATGGCAATTGTACACGTCAGCCGAGCCGCCGCAGCGTCGCGCCGTCGTCCATACTCCATAGTGTAGTTAATCTCGGTCCAGCTTCAGAAAACGTTAGTTAGTTTCATTGAATCCATTCCAAATTTTGGAATAAATAAAAATTTTTGCTTGTTGAGAAATGAACATTTTGATAGAGTTTTCAAAAATCAACTCTCTCTCATTTAAATCGAATCACCTCAAAAATCTCGAAAAAGCACCACTATTTTAAGAAAAAATTGGTAAAAGTGTTTTGCTATAGTTGTGTACATGCAGCAACTGTATACTAGCTATACCATAATGCAGAAAGCATTCAAAAGCATTGAGTACAGCTGCAATACAAGCATTGAATAATATCCATCTCAACCAATCAAATTGTTTTTATTTTGTTTTATTATTGTTAAATTAGCTAATTTAATTTACTACAATGTTATTGAAATAAATCTTGTATTTTTAAAATGTTTCATCAGCACGCACAATGACCCTTAAGGATAAGGTTAGGTCTCAATTTTAAGTAGGTGCAAGCACAACAATCGCGGATGGCTGGTCGCACGTGTTGTCAAATACGGTAATAGGCGTCACAGGAACCGTGAGAATTTTCCTGGAAAATGTTACCTCGAATTTTTAGCAGCTGTTGCTTTTTTAAATTCTGATTTTATACAATGTTATGCACGTACAAGCGTAAACAACAAATGACGTTTTTTGGCATGATGAATATTGTACATAACGCCAGGAATTATTGTTTGACCAAAAGAGAATTAAAATCTTGCTAAATATTGTTTAAATATCAATCAATTTATCATATATAATTTGGAAGTGATTGATTTGCAGTAATTCTTTATTTACTTACATACGTATGTTTAAAAAATTATTTACACCGAACATGCGTATGAAGCATTTTAAAAATACAAGATTATTTCAGTTGTATCGGAATAAGTCAAATGTTAACGAATTGAAACCGTAAGAAATTTTTTTTGCGCTTTTTGGCTTGTGCAAATAGAACCATATAGAATTATGTGACATTGGTGTTTATTTTGCCACTTCTATCCGAGGTCTTTGGGATAGTTGCGCTGCGCATGCGCTCTTGCTAGTGATATGTTGCACGTATACTATAGCAACACTTTTTCGAATTTTTTTCGAAATTCTGTAGATGGTTTCTATTTAAAATAATGCGGGTTTAATTTTGTAAACCCCTGCGTATGTAAAAATATTTATTTTTTACTCAAATATTGAAATGCAAAAATTTTTTATTTTTGGGATTTCTTTTCTGAAATCTGGGATGGGTTCAATTAGGCTAATTAGCATTTTTGCTATTTGTAATTATATGGTCCTACACACTAGATTTTTTTTAAATCACGTTTTTGAACGTATAGAGTGTAAACTACAATCTATAGATCAAAAGAACAGACCAGTCAACAATCTACTAATCAATTTACCATATAGATTGGTGAGTAGTGGAACGATGCATAGGATAACAAAGGAGTACCGTATTAGAGGGCGTAGCAAAATCTACGCGGACATCTGTGAGTAATTTGAAATACATATATGTTTTTAAATTAATACTGCGTAGATGCAGACTATCACTTGAGCTTTTCGATCTAAGCCTGCGCCTGCAACCTGCAACTTATCAACTGCAAGTTGCAAGTTGCAAATAACGCTTGCAAAAATACATAATGTTTAACGTGATCCAATGATATAAACCTATATTCTAGTATCTAAAACGAGATCCGAAATAAAAGTAACGAAATATATCATTTTTTGTTAGAATGGACACAATTTGTTTATCAATAATTTCTGTGATATGTAATTATATTAATGGTTAAAGATATATTTGGAATATCTGTTAGTATATCAAAAATACGAAAGTTTTAAGATAAGATAACAGATTTGGCATATCTATATTTTATCATAATAAGTTGTATACAAAAGCATGTGTTCGTTTGAATACTGCCCGCTAAAATCTGAAATATCTATAAGTTTAAAATTGTACTACAACCTGCATTTATAACATATTATATTTAAAATATTTGTATATGTGTATGTACAAATCCATCTGCTTCTGAAATTCTTATAGTTCTGTTCTGTTGCTGAAATGTTTGAAATCATATCGCGGTTATATATAAGCACGAGCTCGGTGTTCGGTCGTACACGACCGTGACGGTTCATGTCACTATCTCAATTCTCAAGTCAAACGTAACATATAACCATATAACATTCGAGATAATCGTAAAAAAGGAAGCAGCTCATCAGTTAAATTATAAAATAAGCAAGATCGAATAGAAGAAATCAAAGCAGTAAAAGTTTTTTCGAGTGCCTTTACGTGAGTTGTGCTATAGGATAAGAACTTTGTTTCGAGAAACAAATCTGATATTTGTTACACTATATAAAAGGATATTGGAATGAAGATTTTAATTTGTTTACATGTTGCATTTCTCATTTTATGTCGCTATGCGATTATATACTACGTCTCATTTTCGGAGTTTCTCAGTGTCAACTCTTTCTTTAATTATCTGTTCTCGTGAAGATGTTGAATTCTACTAGTTCATTAAATATTACTCTTATTGAGGTTATATAGAAAATTTCAATACCTATTTGTATAGTATTTTTGCCTTTTTCTTCTGTAAAACAGTTATTTCTTTAATGAAGTCCATACATTGCATATATATGTAAGTATGTGAGTATGTGTTATTGGAAGAGAGAAAACGATGAGAGATAAAAGTCGAAGATTCGAGACAATGTAGGAGGTCTGAGGCAAAAATCGTATCATCATGGAAGAAAAGCGGTGAATAACATAATTCTCGTAAAACTTTCCGGTAGCGCAGATATTGTTTTCAGCCATTCGGTATTCTATGCTACTTGCAACTGATACTTCATTAGAGAGGAATCGTTTTATTTACATGTGACTAGGGTTGAATTTTTTTTTGTACGACTTTAGTCGCATTTGTTTTTTATTATCTCATAACATTTATTCCGATTACAAGATAAATGGGAAATAGAGGCCAATACTGCCAGTTTTTTCAAAACATCTACCTCGATTAACTTCTTTAGAGGTTCGTAAATAAATTATTTTTCTTGGCATTACGCTCATCTTCAGAATTTTTTTTAATTATTTCTATTTACTTGATTTATCGCGTCATTATTCTACTTTGATTATAAATTAAAGATGCAAACATAAGAGACGTCAGATATGAATTTAACGATGAATAAGTACAGGTCCATCCGTTTAATTAATAAAACTATAGAACACAAAGTATAGTCATTTTTTATACTTTTCGATTTTTTTGAAAAAAATTTTATATACGATTTTCACTTATATAATATTTAATGTACAATATCATAATAAATATTTTAATTTTTTGAGTATTATTAATATAAGTATTCAATCATTAACTATTAATTTCAAAATCTTGACTTAAACAAATGTTATCATTTAAGTAATTTGGTTAAAAACGTTATTAAACGTGATTTCTTTTTGGATCAAATATATTTTTACAACAAAAATCGAAAATTATGCTTTGAAAATAATTGTTTTTAGAATTTTTGAGCATTTGCAAATTTCAATAAATTTTGATTTTATTAAAATTTGATTGTATTTTGCAAATTTGATTTACTTCAATTGATTCAAAGTATCAATTTATTGATTTTATTATTTAAAAAAACCAAAAATGATAATTTAAAATAAATAAATAAAATCAATTATTCTTATGTATTACAGGTTATGAAAAATAATCGGAATATCTCTGTAGCATAGTGAATAATTAAAATGGTAAGCAAATTACCGCAAGAATTCAGAAGATATAACAGGAATCGGAATCAATTAAGACATATTTTTAAAGAAACCCAACGTGTGCTTGAGGTTATAAACCTTGAGAATTTCTTTCCTGGAGGTAAGTAATTAATAAAATTGGGATTAAGAAATGATTATTATGCTCCATTCAAAGATTAATCAAAGCAGACTTATTGGTTCAATGAAAGACGTGGGCCTCGATTGAGCACACACTTGTCTTAAAACTATTATTAGACATTGATAATGGATATATACGAGCTGAGATAAATCATTTATACACAAATTTTTTAATTCTAAGATTGAAGTAGAACAAAAATTATTTAGACGTTAAATTTTATAAATAATTTTTCATTTCTAAAAATTGATTATTAAATTAAGTATTTTATTACTTATGATTGTTAAAAAAAGTTTTTATGTGAAAATAAGAAAGATTTCAGTTTTAAATTTAGTTTTAGAAAATAGTTTTAGGATTTAATTTTTATTCATACATGATAAGAGTAGACTCTTAATTTAAAATATTTTATTAAAAATTAACATTATATTTTTATTTTTTACAGAAAATATATATGATGAATTATTACCAACATTAACTATTGACAAAATAACGCATGTTCTTGAGAACTGTCCTGCCATTATTATTTTTGGCCAAAACACAAAAGCAAAAGCCTCATTAGTTAACAATTTATTAGGAACTGAAGTCTTGCCTACAAGTGTTGGACAATGGCGTTGGATAAAAATTGGTTGTGGCACAACAAATCACATGAATCTCACCCTTGGTTTAGAATATGAAGTTGTAGATCACTTGTTAGCTAATGATCAGCAATGGACAACTATTCCTGAAGAAGACTTAATAGAGTCAGGAAGTGTTGATCCAAATTGTCCAACAGTACTTGAAGTAAAACTTAATCAACCTACATTAAAAGATGGCGTTCAAATTTTCGTAGTTCCAGATTCAGGTGTTTTATTATTTTATTGCTACTTTGGTTAATTTTATAATGAATCTTTATTCATTTTCAAATTTTTTAATTTATAGGTGCAGTTCAAATATTAGCTAAAGGACAGTTTAAAGTTTTACCAATATTCCTATATGCTTTGGGAGAAGAGCCTCTATCATGTGATAACATCGAGGAACTTAGAAATTTAAAAGATACTTATCCATGTAATCCAATTTTATTTATTTCTGCTTTGTCAGATGTATGTGTTGACAGTTTAGATAGAGACCTCAATAGTTCAGAACAACAAGGTCTGCAACAAAAAATTGAATCAAACTACTCAAGCTTTATAAGGGAAGATTCTATTACATCAACTTCTACACTAGAAGGTTCAATAAAATCTAATTTTGGAAAACTAGATTCTGTGAAAGAAAATGATGGTATAAATTTAGATAAAATTAATTCACTTGGTTTGACCTGGCTTAATCAACTAATAAATTTAGGATTTATTAGTGAACAGATTGACACAGATGAAAATGCATGGTTAACAAGTGGGCAATTTAGTCACTCAAGTGATCTGCTAGATTCTTGTAAAAAATTAGGTAATAATATGCATTACTATTCATTTTAATGTTTTAAAATTTTACTTTTTAATAAAATACTTTGAAATGTTATCTAAAATCAAAATATAAAAATTTTTTAGATCGTATTTTATATTTTATACGTACTTATCTTCAAACATACCTGGTGAATGTTAGTAATCAACTAAATGATGTACATACAACTAGTTTGCGTAAATTTATTCTCAGTGCATTTGATATGGCCCGTGAAATTCAGATTACTCCCAAAAGAATACAATATGCGCAGCAAAAAGAAAATCAACTTTATACTAATCTTATGAAGCTAGTCAATGCAAAGCAAGAGGAGCTTACTGAACTAATTCAAAATACCATTCAAGAAATGAAGGATGAGATTTTATTAGCCCCAGATAATTTAAGTATATACCAAAATATAACAAATGATGAAGATAAAATAGAATGGTCAGCAACTACTAGCGCCGATTCTTCTGAAGTGCAAAGGATAGTATTGACGAGATTAGGGGAAAGAGTTGCTAAACAATTAGTCAATTCTATCAACTGTTTGAGAGATACATTTGTTGGCACATTACAGAGATGTTTACTCAGTTTAGAGAAAAGTTGTGAACAGGATTCTAGTCTTACAGGTATTAAATTTTTATTATATTTAAATTTTTTATTTAGTTAATATATATTTCATTTTTATATTAATTAACAATTAAATTTCAACAGCTAGCGATGCATTAAAACAAATACTCTCCGCGGCATATAATGTCGACTTGCATAACTCGTCACCATCACTGGTTCACTCGTTTATAGAACGAATGCGACAACTCTTCAAATCAATGCCGCTTCTTTGGGCCCCTACGCCTATTCTTAATGCGTCGTGGAGGCGAAAAGTAACTATTGATGTACTCAACTCTCTAAGTGCAATTCGACTCGCACGAACTATATCCACGCAATTCCGAGATAAACTAAAATCATCGCATGACACATTCCAGTCTGCTCTAAGATCTCTTGAAAATCATTACTCTGGTAAATTAGAAAGAACTGAAGAGCAACGAATTGCCATAAGAAAATATCACGCACCAAGGCTTGCAAAACTGGCTCTTGAATCGACTTCCATGAGTGATATGGTGAGGGTTAGCAGAAACCGTTCTGGCTGTAAAAAAAATTATTAATAAGATCGGTATAAAATTAATGCATAAATGCATGTCCAAATGTAAAAGTTATAGCTACTGAAAGTTAGTAATACATTACGAAAATTATAATATTACGATTAATTTTATTCTATGAATGATTTTCATATTAATCGATTTGATGATTTTCATTTTCATTTTTATGAGTTTAAATGACTTATTTTAATAAAATGTAGAGTTCTATAAAGTAAAATGATCAATGCTAGTAATGTTTACTTAATGTATATCCTTGCACTTTAAACAATGAGTCTAAATTTCTTATTTCAGGTGAGATTTGGTATACCGCATCAAGGGAAAGAAATTGGCCGTGGGCAATATGGAGTCGTGTTCGCGAGTGATGGTTGGGGCGGTGCACCGGGTCCTTGTGCTGTGAAATCGGTTGTACCACCGGATGAAAAACACTGGAACGATTTAGCTATGGAGTTCTACTACACTCGTTCTATACCGGATCACAAACGAATCGTAAAACTTCGAGGCTCTGTGATTGATCATACTTATGGAGGAGGCTACGGCATGGGTGCAGCTGTTTTATTAATTACAGATCGCATGAGTAGAGACTTATATTGCGGAATTCGAGCGGGATTAGAGTGGTGTGAGCGTATACAGATTGCCATCGATGTTCTTGAAGGAATTAGGTATCTTCATTCTCAGGTAATTGCGGTATATAATGAATAATATGAAAAATCAAAATTTTATTGTAAACATATTTGAAATAAAAGTTGTATGTTTCTTAGGGACTCGTACACAGAGATATAAAATTGAAAAATGTACTCCTTGATAAGCAGAATAGAGCCAAATTGACAGATTTAGGTTTTTGTATAACTGAGGCTATGATGTCTGGTAGTATTGTTGGTACACCCGTTCATATGGCTCCTGAACTCTTAACTCGTCATTATGATAGTAGCGTTGATGTTTATGCCTTTGGCATACTTTTTTGGTACATATGTGCTGGACACGTTAGACTTCCATATGCTTTTGAGCAATTCCACAATAAAGAACAATTGTGGACAAGTGTGAGAAAAGGTAAGCTTAATAATAACTAACAAAAAAAATTTTGTTAAAGACTGTATGTTATGTCCTTGTTTCAGGTATTAGGCCTGAACGCTTAAGTATCTTTGATGACGAGTGCTGGAATCTGATGGAACAGTGTTGGATGGGTGAACCCTCGCGGCGACCACTTCTTGGGGCTATTCTACCAGTTCTTGAATCTATCCAAGCAAAGGCCGAGAACAAACAGAAGCCTTTAACAGAATTTTCTACAGAGTCATTGATGCCATTGGAGGATCAATCGCCAAAAACAACGGACCTTTTGACCAACGGAAAACCTGCCCAAATGTACAACAATAACAATAACAATAACGCCTTGACGCTCCTGGAGCCCAACAATCAGAGGGGTGAAGTAGCAAGTCCGCTGTTCATGCCGAACAGGCGTAAAAAGCATCATAACGCTGTCCTCCGTCCCCCAAAGCACCCGGGCTTACACATGACTAACTACTTTCACACGAGCGCTTGCTCAAATTTGTATATACAGATGCACGAATTTTGACTGACACATTAATTTCTTTTTATTTTTTTAACTACTATTACTATTGGTGATGTCGTATAGAATTGAAAGTAATCTCTCATAATTGAGGATATCTAATATCGACTGTAATAGCGTCTCTCCGTTCTACCTGAATCACTTGAATTTTAGCCGATAACTCATAGTATATCTTTATTAGCGCGACTCGAATATCCTGCACTTTAGATATCCACCATATATTAACACGTATGTTAATTGTGTCTTGGCGTATTCGCGCGCATGATAACTTTTTGTATGGGTAGTCGGTGGATAGATTTTTACCAATGTAACGTTTTATGGGTATACCCAAGAATAAGAAGGATAGAGAGATCAGACACTGAAATAAAATTATTGAAATTATATTAGTTAAGTAATTAAATTTTTATTTCGCGTTTTCTGGTGACAAGCATCACATCGTCACGATCAGGTCCAAGAGAATTCTGCGTCTTCCCGCGTACGCCTATTATTAATCGGAATTGCACATCTCCGTTGACGCGCCTGATCTATCCTGTCGCAGCTCCCAAGATCGACAATTAGCTGGGTTGGTATCTTCTCGCTTCGTTCGGACGGCCACTTTTTTCAGATAAGTAGACCGCCGCGCGGTCGAAGGTAATAGAATTACCTCGGGGGTGTGTCTTCGGGAGGGGCTACGATCCACGCATCCAGTTGACTAAGTCTTACACCTCTCGTATCTCAGGCCGTTTATCACTGGACCATCATTGGGCCGTATTAGATCCGTTTATCGCTTTTCGGTTCTGAGATTTTGACTTGAAGTGGTCCGGACCCTATTATCCTAACCCGTCTGCGTTGATTAACTTTTTGTTTTTTTATGCATAATGACTATCGGCTCGTAAATGACGTTACTTTACACAGTGGCTGTTCTTACCTTCAGCACTTTTAATCTTGAAATCATTAAATAATGAACCGTTAGACTTGTCGCCATATAAATTTTACCTCTGACCTTTGCTATATCATATTTGATCACTTTGCGTTTAGTTCCAAAAATTTTGCTCCTACTTACTCTAACAACCCATGCACAATGTAATCCAGTTCTGGTGAAAAAGGCTGATAATGTAAACATTCTAGAAAGTACTACGCGAGCGACAGCAGCAAAATATGATTATCTATTTAATCCACTCTACATACCAAAAATATTTTCTAAGAATCGGATCCTAACGCCCTGTAAAAACGGGGAGAGGGAGAAGCTTAGCTAAGGGTAGCTTTGGTGCAAACTTAAGATAAAATCTGTTGCATCCTTTTCGGAAGCTGGTTTTATATATATGATAGGCAATAAGAATTCCTTTGATAATTGTAGACGAGGAATGTAAGGAGGAGATGGTGTCCAGATGTAAATGACTGATACTTCCTTGTGTGTGTGTGAATGATTTGAATTCTTATATTTGTGTTGTTGGCAGGTACAATACAAAGTTTTCTTGATCTGCTCGAATGAGCGTACAAAAACAGAATACCGCGCACTTGTCGACGAAGGCGATTGCCGCGGTCTATCCCCACTATCAGGGCCCTCCTTGGTCCTATCGTCATAGCCAAACACTCGTTGATTTGGCGGGAAACGACGGAAAAGCAGCAGCGTCGGAAAATATACGCCGACCCGCGTACCCCAACTTACGCCCTTCGCATGTCGGTCAGACCATGACACATGCCTCCTTTCGCCCCGGTGTAGAGGTGCCGAAGGGTCTATTTAAGCTAAGAGCTTGCCCTCCGTGTAACGTCAAAGGCAAGCCCTCCTATCACACCCTGCGTCCCAGGAACGCTTTCTCGCCCCTGCCCACTGGCGACCGCTAGGATAAGGTGCACAGTCGCCCCGCCCGTTAAGGTCTCCTGTACAAAAAGTCGCGCTTGTTAGCCCGTTTTCCCGCCATATCGATGTCCGACTTTTCGCGCGCATACATGAGCAACATTCGCGGCACTCCGGCGGTGATTGACCTTGGTCGCTTACAATAACCATATCTTGTAGTTGTGTGACCTCTTCTGGCGATAAAATGTAAATGATTTCTCCGTTTGAGTAATCGTATTTACCACGTTCATCCGTCTTAATGCAAACAATTTCAGAGTGAATGTGGGTAATATCATTTAATCTGTAGCGGTAACTCTCTACTGGTCTGATTCTTTTTATACACATATCGTTCACTTAGTTCGCAATACGTCAAACATTAAGTAAACTGTAATCAGCGTTATTGAAACTTGTTCACTTGTGCCGGGAAGAGTGAAGCTTCACTCAGTAATATTTATCTTATTAAGTTTAGTCATTTTCTAGGTTGTCATTTAAAGCAGTTTTTAGAAGCCGTTCAGTTGACGCATATAAAATAGTTGTCGATCGTCATAGCGTTTATAAAGGCATGGATTGTACTATAAGGTGATTTTTACCAATGTAACATTTTGTCGGTATACCCAAGGATATGAAAGATAGAGATATGAGACAGTGAAATAAAATTTTCAAGCTGTATTAGTTGACTAATTAAATTTTATCTCGTGTTTTCTGGTGACACGCATCATGTCTACATTGAATAGGATAATGTCCCCGCAGTAGTCATGATCGAGTTCACGGGATTTTCGCGTCTGCCCACGCTATATGTTGTCCGTATGTGCCTATTACTGACCGGGTACGGCTACACGTTCTTGTTAACGCATTGGACGTTTCTCGTCGCACCTCCCATGACCGTAATGGCTGGGCTGGCATCTTTTACTCGCTTCTTCTCAGGGCCGTTTATCACTGGATTCCTCGATTTTCATTGTCGAGGCTTTCCTTTGGGCCATTCCAAACCAAAGTGCCTTGCTCCGTCTGCGCTATCCCTTTTCTGCGCCCTACCCTTTTGGAGACGACACCGTTGCGGTGACTTGTTCCCCTGCCAGGCGATTACGGCTCACCGCACGGCTTGTATCCATCCCTGTCTATAATAAATACGCGCTCGCACCGATCTACGATGCGTAGCCCGTTGTACTCTATATTCTGTAATTATAATACTATTACATTTTTTTTACATATTTTTACAAGGCAGAATCTTAAATTAGAAAAAAATGATAAATTAAAATTATAATAATTAAATGATGTATATTTTTAAACATCAGCATAATTATATACGTTGTATCTTAACCCAGTGTCTTCCTTTCTTGTTAAGTTAAATAATTAAGATGCTTTATGATTATTTTGTGTGTATAGTTTTTATTGTGTTTATTTTTAATTTTTTTTTACATCATAAAAAGTGCAAAATTTATCTGTATGTTTTGATTGAACTATATAATATTAATATTATTAGCTATTAACAATAAACAACTTAAAATGTTTTTTACTGTATTAAATAACTATAAAGAAATGTTCATAATAAATTATTGATGTGCTTATATGCACGTAATAATACGTGTACTTGTTTATTATCTAATTTATATAATAGTTTATTGAAATATTAAAACTGTTTAAAATAAAAAACGACGAGTAAAATTTTTCATTATTTTACTGTTCAATCATTTACAGGTATTTTTAGCATACATGTAATGTTACTGATTATGTGAACTTTTTTGTTTTTCAATTTCACGTGCCATGAGTATTGTACAACCAGTATTAATTGCACAGGAATATTCTATCACAAATTGATGCAAAAGCCAAAGCAATAACTCTTGTCAAATATAATTGACATTTTTTAAAAAAATGTACATACAAATTATAATATTCGAACTATCTAATACTCATTCAGTCAAACACATTATTTTTGTAGACACGGATTTCTAAAATATGTATAAATGTGGTTTTGGTTGAAAAATTGTAAAAAATACAGTGCTTGTCGATATTTATGGTGGATATTTTTCACGTGGCAGTGCTTATTGAAATACTAATGGACGACTATGAAAGCGAGAGGCAAGCACTAAATAAATTGTACATTTATATATATGAATCTGTGTTATGGAGAAATGAATAAAAACCTTTAATAAGTTTGGTACTCGCTGTTCGTCCATTGTATGCCTCTCCACGATGCTTTTGCATGTGCCAATTTGATAGTGTAAATAAATATATAAGAATATTATTTTCAATAAAAAAGAAAAAAGTATTATGTAGAAATACCAATTAAATGAAAGTAATGTAAATTATTTAAATCAATTGTTTCTTATGTGGATGTATGCAGTACACATACTTCTATATTTTATTCTCATGAATTTTATCATAAATTGTTTAAATTGAAATATCTTACAAAACAAAGTAGATAATTAATAGAATTTGATATTTATTAGTTAACATTTTATTGAAATAATTTATGAAATACAGTCAATATATTCAACAAATATCTTTAAATCTGTTTAAAATTTTGATATCTTTAAAACTTACTTTTTTTGTTAAAAGAAATCTAATGTAAGTATAATTCTTGCAACTGATGTTTTTAAAAAAATATTCAATCCATTCTTTATGCTTCTTTAACTTCAGAAATTATTTTATCTCGATTATTAAAACAATATCTTAGATATACTATATGGATATCATATGGAATTTTCTAAATCTAACGGTTTTTTGCATAAAATGAAATGAAAACATTTTATTTTTCAGATGGGCAAAGTATTCTGTGAGGGGAAACGATTCACCATTAGAATATGAAGACTAAACAAGGTTTATCAACTGCACCATTTAAATAATTTATAAGATTTAATTTGATTTTAAAAAATAATTAAATATTCAAGTAAATAATGTACAAAGTAGATACATATTATAGAATGATCTGTTAATATAGTTGAAGTGATTTGTACAAGACTTAATTTAGTAAATATCATTTTAAAATATATTATTTATATAAATATGTAAATAGATATTTTTGATAGAAACAAATGCTTAAAATTTTTGCACAATTAGGCCAATGAATTTTAAGACAGTGATAATAAACTTAAGCTGTTATGGTATTCAAATATAGTACCATAATTTTTCCAACATAGGAATATTCATTGTACAATAACATAGCAACTGCATTATTATGAAAAAATTGATTCTTTAAAATGTTTAATATAGTTAAAAATATTAAAGTCACTTAATACTATATTGTTAATTAATTGTAATAGAAAGAAATATTATATGGTGCGAATAGTCAAAAGTTTAAATTTGGTATTTAAACAATATCTCCTTACCGTTTTAAAGATATTTATATTTATATTGATGTTAAAAAAACTAAACTTAAAAAATCATTATTAATGTAACTTGTTATTTTCTCTGAAAGTAAAAAAAACTCATATTTTTTAATTTTTATTAATAAGATAACCAAACTCTACAATGTATATCTCAACATAATTTTAATTAAATTGTCCAATGATTAATATTAACTTTTATTAATAATTACTAAGATCTATGATGGTTCGTTCAGATTTAAAAAGAAACTGAATGAATCTGTAGAATAAATCGTTTTTATAATTATAATTAAAACAAATGACTGATAAAGATAATAAAATGATAATGAAAGATAATAACAAACATTTTTTATTATATTCAAGTTTAATAACAAGTATTTAACAATATCTTATATTTTTAATCACTATTATATTAAAATACCTAAGCTATTATTTGCCTTCTCCAAATCATATAAAAATTTATAAAATTGACTTAAAGTCATTTCTGTAAAAATTGATTTTATCCTGTCATCATCCTTATAAAGAATTTTCAGATGTAAAAAATTTTTTCCAACCTCATCAGTTCCACTACTTGCTATAGTCACTAAAACAATTTAAAATAATTTAAACGTATTTAACAAATCATATTATAAAGGTTATTACAGACGTTTCAAGTATTTATTCGTTACAACACATTTACTGACTAATATGAATACTATACGATTGTTTCTTACATTAATATATATTCAATGTTATATATTCAAAACAAAATTAAAAATGTAAGAAACAATTGAATTTTTATGTTAATACCTCCAAAGCGCCAAGATATGTCGCAAATTTCATTTAATGGTATATCATTCATATTATAAACTAACAATATTAATTGCTTTCAAGTTCTTAAGATGATGCAGACCATTAGATTATGATCTTAGATTGTGTGTCTTATTCTCAGTATTTTTTAATTAAATTTTTGAAATGTGTACATGATAGCTGTTATGTACTGCTGTAAATTTTTGATATGCTACAATTATAATATCATATGCCTACTGTATCTGTATGCCACTGTATTCGCTGTATGCTACTCCGATTTATGGTTTATTCGTGAAAACTGACGAAATCTATTGCGCCATCTATCTCAGAGATAGTCAGTTAATAATCCAAATTCCGATTTCCAATTAAATCCCGTATTATTATTATTATTTTATTTTTCAATTTTCTTCAATTATTCGTCATCAAAGTAAAATCTTCAGAACCCATGACATTTATATATACATATATATAGTTTTAAATGTATATAATAAGAATCATGAATAGAAATTGAATAAAATCAAGATACAGTATTCAGTGATTTAAAAAATTAAAAGCTGGACTAAATAAATCATTCAAATTGTTATAATTCAAAGTATCCACATCATACCAAAAAAGGATTATACATGGAATATAAGATATTAATTCTTACAGTTATACAAATCCTGAATTTAAATCCTGAATTTTAAGTTTTTCCTAAAGTATAAGGATATTAATATTTTGTAGTTTACAAGAATTAATTGCTAAAATTTAAATGTATATATTAAATTTAAAATATAATGTTAAAAGAATATTTTCTACGTCATCACTCCAAAGATATTAAAGATATTCTTGATGATCCTGATGAATTTAAATCATTTCCCATCTATGTTGAGTAAGAAATTTTTGTCAATTCAAAGTTTGTTTATAAAATCTAAATTTTTTTATAGTACTTATCTATGGGAAGTTTTTCATAAATACTATATTTTTAGTTTCATTATACTTTTTGAAGATGATGCACAAAAAGCACATCAAATTTTAAAAAGACCAAGACAGTATTTACCTCTATGTGATTCTTCAGCCATTGAAGCTCAAAAAGAATTATTTGAACCTAACAAAATAATTAAGAAACGAGTAAATATTTAAAAATTATTAATATCCTATTTTTTAAGTCACTCTTTAATAAATGAATATTTAATATTATCAAGTTGTTGAATTTGACTTTCTCAACAAAAAATATAACTATAATTTTGATTAATATAAGCTAAAATTTAGGATCGTATAGAATTTTAAAAATAGATTTGACACAAAATTTTTTAGGTACGTACAAGAATACATGGTGTTCCTGAAAGCATTGATCAAGCTGAAATTGGAGAACTAGTCTTTACTACAGGTTTTGTAGTTCGAATTTCTCAACCATCAGTTTCAATAATTTCTAAGCATTTATTGTGCAAGAGTTGCAAACATGTCACTATTGTCAATGTAATTCATCAATTATAATATAATTGTTTTAAAGTTAGCTCAATTAATACTATTGAATCTATTTTACTTAGCTTGAATGGGAAAGAGGTAAAATTCCTGATGTAAGAGAATGTGAAGCATGTAAAAAAAAAAGTCTACATCCTGAAACTTCTGTACAAGAACAAGAATGTGCTGATTATCAAGAAATTAAAATTCAAGTAAATTTATTTTAAATTATTTTTTTTATTTTCATTTTCAAGTTTTTTTTTTTAATAGGATAAATCTCAAAATAACAACAGCACTAACACTACAGCATTACAAATAATTTTACTTGAAGATTTAGTTGATAAATGCACCTCAGGAGACCATGTTAATATTAGGTATATTATTTTGTATCTTTGCTACTTGTAGCTTATTGTATGTACACTGTATATTAATTTACTTTATTGTAAGTGGTTTTTTGGTAAGAAAGTGGGAGAATGTTGTCGTGGGTCAACGTGCTATTGCAACAACATTTTTGCTTGCTAATAGTTTACTAGTTCGAAGGAAAATAGCAGAATCAGATTTTTGTAAAAGTGAAATATCAAAAACTTTTCATACTTATTGGAAAGCATATGATGCTGATCCCTTAAATGGTAGAGATAATATTCTTGCATCAATTTGCCCACAGGTAATAATTAATTATTCAAAGATTTATCAATTAATTAAAGCGTTATTTAATCAAAAAAATGGTAAAACTACTTAAATGTGAATATACTTTATAGTTATTTGGAATGTATAGTTTAAAACTTTCATTAGCTGTAATTTTGGCTGGTGGGGTAACAAAAACAACAAAATCAGGTTTTTATATTAACTAAAAAGTTTTTTAATAACTTTTGTTCTGTATTTGGATATTAAAAGAAAAGTTTTATGTAATAGGAACTAGAATAAGAGGTGATCCTCATTTGTTATTGTGTGGAGATCCTGGTGTTGGGAAATCTCAAATTCTTCGAACAGCAACAAGATTAGCAACTCGTTCTATATTGACAACAGGAGTTGGAACAACAGCAGCAGGTTTAACAGCTGCAGCTATAAAAGTATCTTTAATATCACTTTTGAACAATATTAATCTTGGATGATTTAGGATTTTATAAGTATGATTTACTTATCTTAGGATTCAGATGGTTGGCATTTAGAAGCAGGTGCACTTGTGTCAGCTAATGGTGGTATATGTTGCATTGATGAACTGACAACTATGAGTACTAATGATATGGCAGCTATTCATGAAGCAATGGAGCAGCAAACTATATCTATTGCTAAAGCTGGACTAGTTAGTACATTGAATTCAAGGTGTTCAGTTATTGCAGCAATCAATCCAGTTGGTGGAAGATTTACTGATGGAGAGGAAGTGAAAATGAGATTAGGAGGCCCACTACTTTCAAGGTTTGATCTTATTCTATTTTTGAGAGACACTCATAATCCACAATGGGATGAATTGGTATCGAATCATATCCTTGAAGCAGCTATGACTAGTCGTGATTACACAAGTCAATTGTAAGTTACATTAGAGTATGATATAAATCGCAAATACAATGTTACTAAATATTATGTCTTACTTATACCAATATAATTATGTACTGCATTTAATTTTATATATTAGGAGTTTAAAAAATAGCACAGATTATTCAATATCTGAAAGTGTCAGAAAAGAAATTGCAAATTTTAATGAATCTACTACAGAAGGCTCAGAAATGTAAGTTTGAATAATTATCTGATGATATGATTTGGCACTGTTTTATCGAGATTTCTTTTTTTAATAACTATACTATTACATAAAAACTGTAGAAATACAACTGGTAATATAAGTATTTTGAAAACTGATGGCTTGTGGGATGAGAAAACTTTACGTGAATACTTTGCTCACATACACACGTTCAAGCCTGCAATGACCAAACAGGCAGAAGAAGTCTTATGTGCTGCTTATCTGTATCACAGACATAGGCCTGAAAGAAGAGAGGAACGCACAACTGTTCGCTTAATGGATAGTTTAATCAGGTTTGAAAACTATAGTATTATTATGTTCCGAATATTCATATCAAATGATTTTTACTAAAAATGTGCACAAAATTTTTTCTGAACGAAGTAACAACTATTAAGTTATTAAAATCAGTAGATGCTTATGCACATATTATACAATTAAAGATATAACAACATTTTTAAAACCTTTAAAAATATAAATTATTGTAATGTCAATTCGACTACTTATAAATTTTTATATGAAAAAGATTTACAATATAGGATATGCTTATTATAGACTAGCAGAAGGCCATGCGAAAATAATGTACAGAACAGAAGTTCTTGTAATGGATGCGATTTTTGCTACACATTTGATAAATTTAACAACTGAAGTACAACACGAGATCTGTAGATTTCCAGATGATCCTATGCTTACATACACAGCAGAAGGTAAATATATACAGGGACAATATCGTGATTAACCAAAGTAAAACACACAATTATTTTAACATTTTGAAAATATTTTAATGACTTGTGTGACTTATATGTATACAAAAACAAGGTTTCATCACTATAATACATAAAAAACATTAAAACAATTTTGAAGATATAAATTATTTTAATTTTAGGGTCAGAATTACTTAGTAATCTTGGATTAGATCATCTTGTAGAATACTTGTAGTCTAATACATATGCACTATTATCAAAATCTAAAATTTCTTTCGAATAAAAAAAAATGTAAGTGAGTATACAAATTTAATTTATACTTTACAGTAAACTACTAATAAATCACTTTATTATTCATATTTTTAATTGTAAAATCAACAATGAAAAGAATCAAACATTAAGTCTAAAAACATTTCCATAGATTTTGCGGTATTTATATAACAACAATACTGCAATAAAATAAAAAACTGTGTTGCATGCATTCCCATTAGTGTTCAATCTTTCGATATTACACAATGCTAAATTTTAATTTTTTATATATATACAACATAAAATATGGAATGCTGTTGGAACACAAGAAATATGATTATTATACTTTAAAGCTTTAGTTATGAAATAGTTCAAAAGCAATTGATTGTTACAATAATTTTTTTATATTATTGATAGGGAAAAAATAATAAAAGAACGTACGCAATACTTATATATAAAGAATAGTCCAGTGTAATTACCGTAAATCGGGATGTGAAAGGTAGAGGCGAAAAAAAATTGGATTAAGTCTGGAATGTCGCAATTAATAAGTGTCCTTCATGCTCCGACTTCATGATTAAAATTTATTCTCTATTTATTAACTAAGAGAGAATATTAACTAAGAAACGATTTTCTTTCCCAAAAATTCTATCTTCAATTTGTCTTTAATCTATCTTTTATAGGAAATGTAATGGAGAATAAATTTTCAAGAAAGATACTTACTATTGGCAACATTCTGGAACTAATCCAATTTTTTTCGCTTCTACCTTTTTCATCTCGATTTTCTAGAATCGTACTACGAACATACACGAAATCATAAGAAAATGAAAAGATGAACATATATTTCTCGCGGAACGTTTTCTCGTCACTATTAAATGTAGATATGGAAACACCTTACACTCCACAAAATGTCTATTCTGTATAATTTATAAGTGTACATTCATTCTGGCGCACGTTTTTAATTCTTCATTTCTTCATTGATATATGTACTTGATACCCGGGAATAAATTTATGTACTGAAACAAATTATTTAGTAAAAAAAATATTTGCATATTCATAGCAGTTTAATCACTAATCTACATATATTCGATAAAATTAGTGATAAAATTCGAACATATGTAAAATAGAATATTGTATAGAGTAGAATGAGATAAATATAAAAGATTGTATTTTGTAATATTAGAATATGTTAATTGAGAATTAAAATAAATTTATTGTTAGTGTTTTTCATGTAATAAAAGAGATATTTAAATATGTTAATGAATTAGATTTAATATAATTAATATACCTGCATAGAGCATAGTCTTCTTTTTTTTTTAATTTTTCTGTTCATTTCATTGAAACTTTAGTAGCGCGGTTGCGTCATGTTGTTAACTTGAGTGCGGACGGCATGTGCAGCAACATTTGAAGCAGCATTTTGTACAATATCGCTTCGGAAAAATGTTGAGGTAAACTCTTCTTGCGCCTTAGATACACTCGCTCCAGAGTTACGGTAGATACGGTGTATCTATAATAATTTTAAATGTTGTAATTAAAACATTTTTTTCATTTTTTTAACAACAATTATGACTTTTATTAGTAATTAAAAATACTATAATACTTTTAATTCTTTCACAGAAAAATCTTGTTTGTGTACCTTTGTAAGTAGTATAATGTCAGCAACTGCAGCAACCAAAAATGCCACTGCAATTAAAAGCAATAAAGTTCCCATAAATATAGCTGATGATTTAAATGTTTCTAATGCAGTAAATATCCCACTGAAAAATTAATGTAATTATTTTGAAGTTCAAAAATTAATTGTAGATTAAATATATAAATATTTTTTTACCATGTTCCAGATCCTGGAATTCCAATACCTTGAATAAGTGTTACAACACTTTGAAAAAAGAATACAAAGAAGAATACCATGAAATTAATGGAACTATCGTTTCTGAAATAATAGAGTAGGTATATGATTAAAACATTTGTTACATACTTCAAATTTAATTTATGTATGCAAGTAAAATATTATTATATACTTGAAAGCTTGATAAGCTGGTCTAAACCAGCAGACGAATGAGAATGGCGTGAAAAGAATGAGGTAGAGAATTCCCAGACCAAAGGTTGTAGCATATCCATAAGCCAACATCATGGCAAATCCACCAATTACATTTAAAATTAGGATCAACCCATGAACTAAAAGAGAGAGATATATATATATATATATATGTATATATTTATGTATATATAATTATTGATAAGTGTTGAATAGTTTTTAATCTTATAGTTTATGAAATAATTTATTTAACAGTTTACCTAATATTTTACAAAGGTGCTGGTGTAAATATGTTTGTAATAAATAAAAGAGAAAAATAATTTTTTACTTAGAAAAACTTACATATCCATAGGTAATAAAGTTGCCTGACTATTTTCTGAAAGTCAGTATGTATTTCAACATCAATATCTTGATAAAAACAAGGCTGTAGACAGCATTTCTCAGGTAGTGGTGGCCAATTATTTCGTCTTGCTGTAATAATGACAAAAAAGATTTTTTACAGAATATCATCATGGAAATTATAAGCATAAAGTCAATTTTCTAATTTACTTACGATAATATGGTGTATTATTCATATCCTGTTCTCTTTTCCATGCTTCATTTGGTGGTTGCTAAAAATCAAAATTTGAAGTTATGATTATGTTAAATATATTATTAATGTTTTTTAAATATTTTTTTGAAAAACATACACTTGTGGGTGAAAATGGACCACTACTTGATTGAGGAATAGTTTGTTGCGGTGTACGACTATAGGTTGGTGGGGGAGCCTCTTGACTTGATGTTTGCAACATAGCAGGTTGCTGTGCTGCTGCAGTTGTACCTCCATAGATTGGTGGATTTGAAGCACCCCTTACTTGCGTAACAGTACCTCCTGGTTGATCAGCAAATGGATTATAGTCTTCAATTCCTCTGTTTGGAATAGAACTTGCTGCTTTTCGTACTGATGCATCCTACATACATATTTTATACATTAATTATAAAAAATAATATTTCAAGATACTACTAGTCTAACATCAGATAAACATCGTTACTAACTTGCATTAAAATTGCATTTTCAACTTATCTAATTGGACTTCATTTTACCTTTAATACCCTCATCGACTTTTATGCTTAATTGAAAGTTTAATCAAAATTGACAATGATAATGAAATCAATAACTTTTTAATGCAAGTACAAAAGTTAATTTTGATGGAGTACAATTAATCTAAAGAACATTAGAAATATATCAAAATAATAAAAATAAATGGATAATCACCTGATACCATTTTTAGCTTATCAGTGAAAACAATAATTGTCTGCTAGTATCAGATTAACAAAAAATCCGTGAGTCACGTATTCTGCTATTACAGCTTATATTTTAAACCTAAGAATTATCAATACCTAACCTAACATAGCTTTTTACCCTAATGTCAGTATCTTTATATTAATTTAGATCTAATTATTCTATAAGTAAATTAAATATTCTAATCGTTGAACATATGCATCCAGAAAAACGTGATGTATAAGTGAATTTGGAATTTAATTCTTGTATGAAAAAAGGCTAACCACTGTATAAGTTCTTGAATACGGAAGTCAGAAAACGAAGGACACTCACCGCAAAGGGATCGTTCACATTGGGTTCACCGAAGGGATTCTCGTCGAAGTCCGGCATTTTGCTGCTATTCCGTGTTACCTCTTCGTCGGCGTCTTTGAGCTGATATCAAAACACGACGTGTGTCGTTTCACCACCCCC
The DNA here is from genome assembly GCA_018906755.1 of Sycophaga agraensis. Classification (NCBI taxonomy): domain Eukaryota; kingdom Metazoa; phylum Arthropoda; class Insecta; order Hymenoptera; family Pteromalidae; genus Sycophaga; species Sycophaga agraensis. The sequence goes on along the minus strand of JACCIE010000006.1, from coordinate 4,254,356 downwards.
ACCAATTGTACCTCCGATGTCCGTGAGGTTTAAAGGAGGTATGCTCCTGACCTCCAGAGGATACTAGAGGCGCAAGGACTCGCGCCCGCTCCTTCTTGTTATCGTAAGACACAAAAATACTCCGTATTCGGATTCATCGCAGGCCTTTACTCTTCTTTATGATATTTTTGACGCCCTCTGTTATTTTTTCTGTCCTTTACTCACTATACTTGCAGTATTTAATCGTGCTACACTAGCACTTACAGCTGGCACTAGACCAATTCCAATATCAGACTGCTATTCGCAGCTGTACGTTCTCTTCGCACGAAACCCTCCAGTGCTTCCATACCTCCACCAATGCATGTGATATAGTTTCGTGAGTATGCGCAAGAGTCTGCAAGACCATTTGACTATACTGCACACATGAAACGTATCTAATGTGTGTAACTTTACACACATTCATTGTTGCCCCGCAGCTCCGATGACATGAACTATTGAATTACAGAAAATTCTCCATTCGATTGCTAATTGTTTAGCTTAATGGCATGACGGGCGATTATATATGTATATACGAAATACAATATTAAATATAATACATTTATATACATACATATATAATCTGAACATACTATTGACTGACTACTATCATATAGATATACATGTGCTTATACCTGTGTAAACCACCAGCGACATCTTCACTGTATTTGGCGGCGATTTAAGCAATATACTGTTTGTTTTAAAATTATGGCTTATAATTTATATCACAATTAATGTATAATAACAAAAAAATTACTTAATTATCTTTTTTTAAGATATAAATTAAAAGGTCTAATAGTTACAGTATAGAAAGATACAGATTAACAGTTATAACAATATTTACTCAAAATTATACAATTTTGAAACCAATTACTGTATATCAATCTTTAATTCAAACGAAGAGAATGAATAATATGAAAAAGATATTCTTACTGCTAGTAATTTAGATTTAGAACATAGGACACTCATCAGATTTAACCAAAAAGTATTTAATTTTCGTAAAAGATCTACAATACTGTCATGTATAATAACATAATGTATGTAATCAGATATATTATAACATAATAACATATTATAATGTATTAGAACTTCAATAAATGTAGATGGCTAGACAACTAATTCTAAATTATCTCATTATTATACAGATAACAATAATGGTTAAATTCACTTATATTCCTTTCATGAGACATTAAGTATAAACAATCTTCCAGAATAAATTGAGTAGAATAAATTATGCTTGACTATCCAAAGAATCCCATTTAACAACGAAGAATATTCATACAACGATAAATAATAATATTTATCTAAAACCAACATTTTTTGTAAACATGATAACTAAAATTAATTAATTTATATTTCATATCATATTTATTTTAAGGATTATTCTGGATGAACATTAAGGTAAGCTTTAGAAAGACAATAAAATAATTTATTTATGAAAAATAGTAAAATCAGCTACTTATAATGACAGTTTACAACTGATAAAAATAAGGATAGATTTTAATAATACAAATAATACAAGTAGCCTTCATCGTTATGGTTTATGAACTTCGATATAATATATACATATATACATGAATGAAACAAATTTGTAAACAAATATTTTAAATAATAAATAGATAAAAACGGACCTTTTGATGTATTTAAAACAATATTTTTATTTTGTTATCCAAATATAAATGCATGAAAACAGTTGCAAAATACATGTATATAATACTCAAAAATTATATCGTTGATACTAAGAAAAATAATTAATGTTGTTTTTTAGTATTATAATTATATTACAATAATATTACTGAAATATTAAATACTTATTTTTTTACTTTGAATAATCAGAACAACGATATAATTTTAAAGCTCACAAGTTATTGCGCGTATTTAAATTTAGTCTTTACGAATGAAATTTTTTTCACAAAAAAATTTTATTGAATCTTAGAATTGTTGATTGTGCTGTTACTTTGTATTTACGTGCTTCTGAAACAAAAAAAGTTAAAAATTAGTTAAAGATATATCTACTATAAGAACAAAATACAATTAATCAGTGATATGATTAAAAACCGAATAAAATTTTTTAAATAAATATAAAAAATGTTCAACGATTGTTAATTGAAATACTTTCTACAATATAAGTGAGTAACTCAATTTGCATAACAGGATAATTATAAATAACACACCTTAGTTTTTACAAAAGAAATCTTCAAAATTTTACTATCACTTCATTCCGTAGTTGATACAATTAATATTTTTTGGACTAAGACAATTAGTATTAGAGAGTGTGGACTCATCCATCTTCGTATTCGTTGGTCAATTTTTTGTTCTTCCAATTGTTTAGCATCAAGAAAGCCCTAATTGTCAGCTGTCAGCGACTTACTAAATTTCTGATTCATTGAAAACTAATGCTGAGAAAACAATTAATTAAACAGTTAAATTTTTTTTAATTTTCATGTTTATTCAGGACCCACATTGCCATATTGCACCGCAAAATAAATCTGTTGTATAGTAAAATAGTACTAGTATGAATAAAATAACTGATTATAAATTTGTGAACGATTTACAATGAAATAAAATTGAATATTTTGTATTTTCTATAGGTGCGGCTTTCCTATGTTTCATTTCATTAATCTGCTGTGTAAAAATAAAGATTTATGTGGATCTTTCAGACAATACAATATCTGCTTGCATAACTGTTCCCTGTTTGTCGACATAATTACATTATTGTATTCGTTATAATAATTGGTATCTACGATTACACATAAATATTGCGCTAATACGTAATTTATGTTAAAATCGTAATTGAATATCATCGTAGAGTCGAAGAAAGTTAGACAGTTCGACATGTGCAGCCTCCCGACAACGAACTATAAAAACAATGATTATAATTATTTTTTTTTCTACACTGATAACAATTCCTTTAAAAACGAATGACTACTATAGCTTTATCTAGAATAGTGTTTGAAAATCAATTGACACTTATAGTGGCAATATCGTACAAATAAACTCTTACAATTGCCTAAACACTCACGATATAGCAGTAATATTCGCAGTTGTCAATAATTCGGTTTCCTCGTTACATTCGTTAATCCTACATATATCTCGCTGTGAAGTCATTTATACATTTTGTGCAACGAGCGCGCGCTAACCCAAGCAATCGGCCCTTGTCCCGTTTGAAAAATATCCGAGCCACGCCGCACCAGTGCACATTATATGTACAAACGAGAGGAGCGGCCGCGGATGTATATACCTCCGAGCGCAGTACTACACATCAACAGGGCCGGGCGAGGGGCGGGAAGCGCGAGTCGGAAGTCAGGCCTCCCGGAGGCTGTGGTCGGCGCGGCTCGGCCCCGGGGCAGATCACCACTCGGCCGCGTTCTCATTGCTGTCGTCGCGCTCGGCCGCGCTGAGGCCGCTGTGGTGGAGCTCGTGCAGCCGCTGGCTCTGCTTCTCGTGGTTGAGCTTGCGCCACTTGATCCGCCGGTTTTGGAACCAGACCTTAACCTGGGCCTCCGTCAGCCGCAGCTCGTGCGCCAGGTAGAGCCGCTCCGGTCCGACCTGCGCACCGATAAACTTTAAACCTCGCAGTTTTGCATTGTGTTTACCTAGGATTGAGGTTAATGTTTCGATCACATTATATGTATATTATACGCGGGGTGAAGTACTTTTGAATTAATTACTGCTATTAGGCAGTAAGGCAAGCACTTATATACCTGACAAAGTCAACAAAAGTCCTAATAATTTGAAACCGTAATTAGTAAATTAAGAAAAATCCTTATAAAAATTATGAAATGAATACAACGCGTATTATCTTCCTTAAATTTTGAACGGCGTGTGCGCATCAAGTGCGCGGTTGCATATATCAAGAGGCAAGAGGAGCGAGGTGCAGGCTCACCATGTACTGCTGCCGGGCGAACTCGCCCTCGAGACGCTGGAGCTGCTCGACGGTGAATATGGTGCGTACGCGCTTGAGCTTGCCGCTGGGGCCCCCGGGGTTGCCGGGGGCGCCGTGGCCGTTGGCGCATCCGGCCGCGGAGAGGGCCTTGGCCGCTCCCTCCTGGCCTGAAAGGACGAGGCGGGTGAGGGTCGGCTGCGGGGATACGGGGGGGGAACTAGATCTAGGGGCCTCGCGCACCTTGGTGCTTCCTGTAGGAGTGCTGCCTCTGGCGCTGCTTGTCTCTCTGGACGACGTCCCGGAGGCCGAGGATCGCGTCGATCGTGAAGGACTTGGCCTGCTGCTGGTGGTGGTGGTGGTGCTGCTGCTGCGGCGAGCCCGCGTGCTGCATCTGCGTCAGCTGGGTCACCGCGTGTTGCTGTTGCTGCTGCTGCTGGGCCTGCGCCGGCTGTTGCTGCTGCTGCTGCGGGGGCGAGTGGCCGAAGTGGCCCGAGTCGCCCTGGAACAGCGGGTACGCGTGCCTCAGCCGCTCGAAGGCCAGGCCCACGTCCACGGGGCCGCCCACCCGCGACTGCAGCTGCTGCAGGCTCTTCAGCTCCTCGGCCTCGAGCGCCGCCGACGCAGCTTCGCCCGCTGGACCATCGCAAGCTCAGTGCCAGGACTCCTGGGGTCCGAGCCTGCCCAAGACTGGCGCCCGGTGCCACGATTGTTTTCGACTTTGCGATCGCGAGTTGCCTCGCGTTCTTCGGTAGCCTGCAGGCTGACCGAATCTCGACAATTTCACTTATCTCGGCTGGCTTTATAACGCTCTTATTAAATCTGTCTTTCTCGACAAAACAACAACTTTTGGCTTACTGTTGCATCCGTGGGCAGGCTCGGTTTACGATACAATAATGCTACGGAAACTTATAAGAGGACGCTTTCAAAGCGACCTCGGTCAACCCTGGCTCGCCAAAATTTTCAACTTCATGCTTTCAACCCATTCAACAGAATATTTTAATGAGATGCTTTAATATACACTTTTTCATATTCTTCATAAGCTAATACATATTTTTTGCACGAATCTTTAAATAACGAATACACTTTTTATCTATTAAAATATTCTAAAAACTTTGCATGCACAAAACTGTTTTGACAATGGATATTTGTTTACCAAGCGTGTAAATTTATTTGTGCAAAAAATATTTGAATTGCTTTTATATCTATGCAACAAACCTATATGCCTACATGTTTAATATTTATTTTTTGGAAAATATTAATGAAAATCTATTTTGAAAAGATATTATGTATTTGAAATAGTGCATTTACTGTATACAGAGTTCATTCGAATATTGCATTATGAAATGAATAACATGTCAAAGGTATACAATTGGCGAACAACATGAAGCGTCAAGAGGAAAAAGGCAGGGTTCGACGGGTGGCAAGCAGGCTAGAAAAGCGTACTCGAACGAAATAGAAAAGGCGACGAGCCTCACCGTGGGACGGAGCAGCAGCGGTGAACCTACCCAGGGCGATGCTGCTGATGCGGGAGGTGAGCTCGCCAAAGTCCTTGACGCGCTCGAGCGGGAGGCCGTAGGTCTTCATGAGCTCGAGGTCCCTGGGCGCCGGGGGCCCGGGGCCCGGCCGCTCCTGCAGGGCCGCGTGGAGGCTCTTCTGCCGCATCTCCCGGATCTCCCTGCAGAAGCTGAACATGGCCTCCTTCTGGCCGTGGGCGTCCTTAGGCGGAGCGTCGGCCCCGCGGAAGAGGCCGGTGGCGGCGGGCGCGGGGGCCTCGCCGTAGCCTGTGGGCACAGGTAGGTCGGGCGTGAGGCGGTCGCGCGCAGCCCTGCAGTCCCCGGGGAAGCTCCCGGGCTTACCGTCGGCGCGCTGGGCCGCGTAGTCCTTCGGCTTGTCCAGGGCCATGGGCACGTCCGCGTACTCGGGGAAGCGGTGGGCCGCGGGGCCGCTCGCCAGGGCCTCCAGGCCCTTGTACCCGTGGAAGGTGGGCGCGGACGCGGCGTCCGGGTGGGCCGGTCCGCTGCTCGCGGCGCTGCTGCAGCTGCTGTTGCTGCTCTCGCTGCGCTCGGACAGATCCTCCTCGGCCCCGGGCAACCGCCCCGACAGCTCGCTCCGGTCCATCCCCGATGCCGCTCCAGGAGCCGGTCAATGCGTTCGCGCGCGCCCCTTCGTCACGTTCCCCGGCGGGGGCCAAGCATCGCTGCCCCTGCCCCTGGCTCTTCGGCCCACGCCGCCGACGGCTCCCACGGCCGGCGCGGATCACGGCGCCCTCGGCTCCTTCATCCTCCACGCTTCATCCGATTCGATTCTTGTCCGATAACTTTTTCGATAACTCTTGTTCTCCAGGGACTCTGTAGAATGACAAGAAAAATAGTTTATGTATATTAGTATTGTCGTCGTGGAAGGATGTCTGGTTTTGCCTTTACATGCACTTATGCGGATAAGCTAATGATTGTGTTAGATTAAGTTACTAAGTATAATTCTGCAACTTTTGCGCTACAAGTATGCGTTACAATTAGGAAGTTCAATTGAAATGTACCTAAATAGAGAAGGCGCTTAGAAGTAATTAGCAATAATTAATCTAGACTTGTACTAAAGTTTTGCAACGGCATCGCAATGAACATTCCAATCCGGCGTCTGCGAGTAGTTGGAAAACAGCAGACGGTTCAATCCTACCCAAGCAAACGAGTGGGCACTCCGGACTTTTAAAACAATTATTTACCCAATCAAGTGCAGGGCTGGCACGTAATCAGTGGGAACGAGGCGCGAAGGTCGATTGATCACTATGGCGAGTCCGCGCGGTGCCGATCCTTTCCACTTATGTGACCGGCACGGTCGGCCGGCGACGGAGCCGGCGCAACAACCGCACGCGCGCTACACTCCTCGACAGCAACACGCCGAGGCAAGGTCGCTGCTCCGGGCGGCGTCGGCGCGTGCACTAGGGGACGCAGGAGCGGCTACGAGGGTCGACATCCCGCGGAGCGCAGCCTCCGCGCACTGGCGGCTCGGGCGTCCCGGGTAAGGAGCCGGCGGGGGTGGCGGCGGGGAGCGAAGGGGCGGGCGGCCGCCCGCGTGGGGGGGGGGAGGAGGAGGTGCGCGCGGCGGGCGGCTCATGCAGTCGCCGCGAATAATGATGTCACGGGCCGGCCGCGGCGCCACGGCGCCCTGCCCCCCGCCGCTAATAATCCTGCGGCCAGGCGGCCGCGGCCAATAAGGCGCCGCGCTCGCTTGACGCGGTCACCGGGACCGTCAAGCCCCGGGGCTCGTGACGCTTTTTCCGGCGGGCTCGCGGGGCCTCGGCAGCTCGCCGGGGATGTATAGCGCCGGAAGGGCGGATCTCCACGCTCCAAGTAATCCTGTAAACTCTAATGAAAATTCTTTATGCGCTTCGGCTTTTCCGCGCGAGCTTTCCATTGGCTGCGCTCGAGGGATCGATCTCCATTCAATTTCGTTCAAATTACCTTTACTCAAGTTTTATACGTATATTATATTAGAGAGGACAGATTATGTCCGTTTCCCTGGATGATATGGACTTTAAGAAGCGACGGCTGCACACTCGAAGAAACAATAAACCAATACAACTGCCTACATATACGTAGTATTAATTATTACTTACCAAGTTATTGCTCGTTCGGTATTTTTTATTCCCATGAGTATTACTGCCACGTTCCATGGCGTATACATGCAGATCTAGTAATTACAAAAGTTTCGAGCTTTCGCGCGGAGTTTTTCACCGATGGGAGCATTTGGTCGGTTCGAGGCATAATGATTGTCCGGGTCGGAGGAGCGGGCAGGCAGGCGATGTCTGTAAAAACAGGCCAGCCGGCCGAAGGCTTATTAAGCGATCGGGGAAAGTTGGCCGGGCGGCGGGGCGCGAATGACGGCCGGGCGGCCGCAAGACCGCGGGCGATGAAGAGGTCGCGGGCGCGCGTCCGCTGACGGTCCGCGACCGTCAATGGACTCTTGGCGGGCGGGCGCCTTGGCCCGGGGGCGTCGGCCCCACCCGGGCCGCCGGCCAAATGGACCGCGAGCCGGCCGGTCAATATTTTTTCGACGCGCCCCCGCGGCCCCGGGGATTGGCCGGGGGCCGCGGGCGCCATGCCTGCCTGCCACGCCTCCCGGCGGCGCCCCGCCGCCGGCTCACTTGCCCCGAGTCCGTTAATGCCGCCCCCGCCCCCGCCCGAGATATCAGCCGCGGCCCTACGTCTTACCTACCCGCCCCGAGTACAACGCGGACGCGCGGCCCCCGGAATCTTTATTGCCGGGGGCGCACTGCATATCGGAGGACCCACGGTTGCGGCCTCGCGCGCAAAGCCCCGATTACATGGCCTCCGCCCTAATTATAACGGCCCTTCCGCCGGCCCGCGGGGAAAAGAAATTTCCCGAGCGCCCTCTAAGCGGCCTAATTAAATAACCTCCTCGGCTGGCCCCGGCGCCCGGCCAATTAGCGGACGCCTCCGGCCGCTTATATATATATATGGGCTGTATATACGCCGCGCGCTATATCGATTGGCCGCGCGGACTTTGCCGAAAGACGGCCCTGCAATAACGGGAGACGCTTATTAGGGGCGCGCGCCGCGGCCGGCACACAGGCCTTTGATAGCCGCACTGCATACCTATCGGGCTCTCGGTGCCCCCGGCCGCTTATCAATCAATCGGCCCCGGCTGCGTGCATGATAACGGCATAGCTGCGGCCGCCGCCCTCCTCTGCATGCGTGCATATACACACACATACATATATGTATACTTGCAGACACGTATATATATATATATGCGGGCGCGCAAAATCCGCGGAGTTTTCGGGGCCGCGGGCGCGGGCGGAATTAGCGCGTCGGGTTTATCAGGGGGCGGGCGGCGCGCGATCGCCGGGAATAGTTGGAATGCCGCGCGAGTTCCCATACGCGGGGCCGCCTACTAATTAGGGCTAATGGCGCGCGGGGGCGCAAGTCGGGGCCGAGAGCCGGCTAACGAGCCGGATCCCCACCCCCCCACGTCGCCGCCAATTATTAGCGCCGAGGAAGACGCAACACTTAAGTTTTAATGAGGCGCGCCGAGGGGCGGCCCCGAGGAGGAGGCGACCGCCGCGGCGCGTACTGTCCTATACCGGCCGGCGCGCGCTCCCTCGGTCGGTAAAGCCGCGCGCACATAGCTAATGCACGCTTACAAAGGGTTCGCGGGGATACGGGCCGGGTGCGCGCGTATATATATATATATACACGTGTAAGCCGATTGGGCCGGTGCGCGGGCGATAAGCATCTGATCGACCGATTTTCAATGCGCCCCGCAATTAACGGGGCCGTCGCGCAGCGACGACGGGGGCGCCCCGGACACCACGTGGCCTCGGCCCTTCCGCCCCCTCGCCCCACCGCCCATCGATCGGCCGACTTGGCAGGCCCCGAGCCGGACGCTCGACTCCTCGGCCGAGACTTCCTTCCAAATGATGTACGTTCGCGGGCCGGGCGGCACTTTGCAAGGAACCAAGTGCACGTATCTCTCGCGCGCGTTGATACGTGCATGTACATACACACGTAGACGTATATCTGTACTATATACGTATACAAGGGAAATGAGCAAGGGTGCCGATTGTCCTGCGCTGGTGCTGCGGCAATCTCGGCCTCGTTACTCGAATGGCCAGTGTACACGAAAGACGCTAATTAAAATTTAGACGAGAGTCGTGTCCGGGGAAGGGGGGCGGGTAGGTCGGGGGACGCGGGCATGTAATGGAGGCCGTCTGCGGAGGGGGATGTGTAAGCGCGCGCCGGGGACAGGGCCCGCGCGCTACACGCGCGCTTTTAAAGCGAACAATTAAATCCCAGCTGCCTTTGTAGCGCTGTATAAACTGGCCGCGCGCTGCAGCCCTGATTATACCGTCGAGATTATGAAAGTATTTTTTAATTAATTTCCCGGCGGCGCGGCTTCTTGCGTCACGCGCGGAAAAAGGCTTTGATTCGATTTAATTAAACTTGTTAAAACGGGCCGCGGCGTGATTTGTTTTTATTTTTTTTTTTTTTGGTTTGTTATTATTCCGGGCAACGGTCCAGCCGCGAGGAGATCGAGCTCCCGACGAACCACGTAGGTGTACACATATGCATGTATATATTCTATCCGGTATTGTATACACATTTTGATCAATCGCCGAGGAGTCGGACACGTGGTCGACCCGCGCAAATACTCATTAAACGCATCGCGAGGAGATCGGGGGGCCGATCATCCACCACCCGGCCACCCCCCGAGGGGAGGGGGGGGGCCGCATTCCGGGCGCCAAGTCAATATAACAAACAAGCCGGGCCGCGAGAGGCCGATGGGAGAAATTAAGGGCGAATAATGAACGGGCGGAATATAAGAGGGCGGCTTGCGCGCTGCCTTATCCGTCTCCACCCCGCGTGACTCCTGATGCAGCGCGGGGTTGGGATGGGGTAGGGGGTGGGGGGGGGGGCCGGCAGTCACTTTGCCGGGAGAAAAAGGGTCGGCTTTGTCCTCGGTCGCTAATCCGTCTAATCTCCTCCAAATGAAATACTTGCGATTCTTTGTCCCCCCCGCCTCGGCGGGCGGCGCGCCCCCGCGTTACTATAGCGCCGCGGCGCTTAAGCGCGTTAAGTGGCCCCGGGGACATGTGCCGCTCGGCCGCCCCGCGATTTATGTCCTTCGTTTTTCCGCGCCCTTGTTTATTAAATGCCGCTCCGACCGGCCCGACCTTACCCCCCCACTTCGGGCAAATTGATTTTTTTACGCCCGGGATTGTAGTGTACATGTATCGCACGGCCGATTCGTCTCGAGAGCTCTGCGCGAGTGCAGTGTGCGCCCCGATTGCCCGCCTGCCAAGCGAAGGAATGTCCCCGCGGCGGTAAACTAATAATACTTTGTGTGTACACGCCGGAGTAATGTTTAGGCCCAAATAGACCTCGTGCAACTATACCGAATATAATTCGTCTACATTTGTACTTGGCCGATCTGTCGGCTGAGATCTAAGCTTATTTACTTTCATTGCAACGTTATTGCGTTCCTTTGTTATTTACAATATAACTGCTCTTTATTTATTCGACATGACATTTTCAACGTTTGTTTTAGAAAGTTGTCATACAATAAGTTAATATTCTGCAGAACTCGTTTAAAATTTGGAATTTAATAATAACGTTCTTCATTCGTTAATTATTTATTATTGTAACTCCGAATTTAACTACAAAACGTGACAAGCAATGATATATGTGTACAGAGATTAAGTACATAATCAGATTTGTGATATTGCAGAACTCGATTAAGGGCGAAATCATACAGACGTTCTTTAAATTAATTGAACCCAAAATTATCTCATTAAAATTTTTCATTTTAATCAAGGATATAATTAACTGTACATAATTCGATTAAAACATGCAAATATACATACAAACTAGAAATGCAATAACTGGAATACTATTGTTTAAATGAATTATTAGTTTATAACATTCAATCGAAATGTTTTTAATTCTATAAGTTGTCACTTTATAATTCCGCAGAAATATTAATCTGTTAAAAACTATATTAATAGTCACCTTTAATAAAATTCTACTTTACTTAACACAAGTAGTTATGCCGATTCCAAAGATCATTAATATCCCGTTGGTTATACTTATAATCAATTTCAAATTAAATAACATAGAATAGTCTGTCGTTTTCTTTTGGAAGGACAAATTTATCATTCTGTAAATATAATAATGTATTTTATTACGACTTGTATAAAGAAATTATCGTTTAAAAACTTTTAATTTATCACAGATAACGTGTTCAATTGATTAAAATACAATAATATGAAAGTATCGTTATCCATTGTATATATATTTTCTTTCCGATAAAGACCTACTTAAAAATAAATATTAATTTGCATTTATATAGGCTTTCTGGTGAAAACTTCTTGAATTTTACAAATTAACATGTGGTATTTGCCAGCTAATTGATTTTTTATGTATATATACGTGATATATTACGTATAAATATGTAAAACGATGTGAAAATTTGTTTACGCATTTCATTTAATTATGTATAATATAGTATAATTTATATAACTATACTATATAATGTATGACATCTAACTATTGCAAGCTCTGCGACTGTTTGTGCAAATATATACATAGCTGAAAATAAATGTTTCGAAACGAACGTTATCATAAGAAGCCCTGCAAAGAAAAAATTATTTATGATTTACTAAAAATTTTGAACGATTATTTATGCATAATAATATTTATAATACTAATATATAATCAACAGAATAAAGAGGTGGTTAATAGAGGAAACAATAATAATAATAATAATAATAAATCATTAACATATTTTTTAATTACACTTATGTTATGACCATGTATTATAAACACATAAATATAACATTAAAATTATTGTTTGTGTTGCCTAAAGTTCATAACCATCATTATGACAATTTCAAATTAAAGGATTTAACGGTTCATTGATTCACTATTAATTAAATGCATTATAATATTGATCATCATTTACAAATTTATTCAATCATGAAGATATATATATATACTGAAACTGCAATATCAGCTAACTAAATTTTATAAATATTCATAGTATAAGTTTTTTTAATTATTAATAATAATGTCGAATGAAGATTTAACAAGGAAACTGTTTTTTAAAGTTGGTTACAATAATATAATAGTAACAAGTATCACATATTGCATACATGGAATATCTTTTTTTAGAAAAATTATTATACTGGCTAGTCATACAAAGAGAAAGTTATCAAATAAAGTTACATGACTATACTATATAGTAAAATATCCTATTTTTTTAGTAATTAGTTCTAACATTTCAAAATTTTTACTATACAGTATAAAAATGCTTCTTTTCTAGATATTCTTTTATAGAAGTTGTCCCGTAAATCAGTATACTAATTTTCTAACAAAATTTTCTCCGTGTACATAGACAAGTAACACTAAACTAATATGACTGTGAAAAATAAAATAAAGATTGAAAAATTGCTTTCTCACACATGTGTTTATAGTTTAATTCTTAGCGAATCGCGAATAATATGTTGAACGAGGGTATCGATCGGTGGGCGCCATGAAAATATAATTTGATATTGAGAGAGGAAAAGTCAACGTGACGATTATATGAGTGAACGTTTCATTCCTCCGAGTAAAATGGTGGCGAATCACCAGTCGCACGCAATATCACGGTGCCACAATACACGCGGAAAGTCGGTTGGTGTACGCGCATGCTCGGCCAGCGCGGCTGTATGCGCAGCCGAGTTTCCATCGGAGCCGCCTCCGCGAGAGCTGCCGCGTTATAACGTCAATAATCCTTCAGGAGATAAAAGTCCCCAACAAATTGGCCCCATCCAATTCTGTTTATGCGCACGGGCTGTGAAGGGGCAATGGAAATTGCGGCAATTTGGTAAAGCAGCTGTGCCTGTCGCTATAATTATTACGCGAGTAAAAACTATTATGTACAAATTTTGTGTAATTCTAGAATGATTAGGTACACTCGGTAACTTTCATAAGATTTTATACCAAATGTGTAGTATGATAGAAACAAGTAGGATTTTAGTGAACAAAGAGTAGAATTATGACAAAAAAGTTATAAATCTTGCACTGCAAGGGTTGTATACAATCACTGTCAATAAATTGTTTCGTTTAAATGATAAAAATATCTGCGTATGAAAAAACTTAAGCGTTTAAATTGGATATTACCAATGAAGTACATCAATTTGCATTGAACTATATTTAATCTTCTATGAATTCTATGAATAAATATTATTAGTTTAATAGCGTGCATCCAAATGGAATTTAGAAAAAAATATCCAAATTCATTATTGATTAACGCAAATCTCATACAACTCGTCTTAGTCACACTATTCGCAGATTACTAAAATAAATAGATATGCGGTTTCGATATAGTATGTTTAATTTCAATGAGCTGCTCTGAGATGTTTATCTTTAAGTTTAGTTGTAATTATTTCATATAATTGTAACGTTCTGAAAAATTCATTCGTGATCCATATACTTAAATATAATATATATATAAATTCTTAAAATGCGTCTGACCATTCTTGATGTATTTCCACTTGAAATTTATGTTACTTATCTTATATGTGTAGCGATTAGATAAATTAAATACGGATTCATATTTAGATTCTCTATATTATAAAAAATAAGATAAACAGCCAATAAACTCAGTTATATGTAAAAAATAAATTATATAAGATTTTCAGAAAAAGTGAAAAATAAGAGTATTCACTAACTTAATTCTAATTAAATATTTAACGCAATTACATTAATGTAGTAATAAAAAATACAAAATTAAATTATAATATATCAAGAAATAAGCTCTTAGAATTGTTAGAATATTTGGAGGCAGTTGGGTCATGTATGTATTTGCGGGTTGTGTACAAAATTACAAAAGTTTTAACTCAAAGTTATTAAGCGAATTTTCAAAGTAGAAAAATTATTTCATTTAATAATCAAGTTGTTATTTTTCTGTAACTTTTCAAGTTTCTTTTTTCAATATGCTGTAGTAAATAATTTTACATAAAATAATGCGTTTAAATAAAAAAGTATAGTATTATATCACCTACGATTTAGCGCACTTTATGGTATAACACTTTCAGCAATGAATGATCTCGTTTTAAAAATTTTTTACTTTTACTTTACCAGACAGTAGAATTAGTAATCCAGATAAACAAAAGAAACTCATGTAGTTTTTTAATAAAAAAGGCATTTATATGTTAATACTGTAATTTTCTTCTGCAATGATATATAAAATTTTTTAATACATGCAATGACCATTTCAGCATCAGTTTATAGCGTAATAATCCAACGATCTTACTATTTAACAAAAATATACCAAAATTATATTATTCTGAATAATGTACAAGGTTATCATGGTCATAATATTTTGACGAATGACTCCCAGTTTTTAAATCATGAAACACTTAAATATAATTTATGTGCGCAATGGTGCAATGAAAAAACTTTAACTTATAACACCCATTTAGTTGAATTTTAGTAAATTATCTAGATATTTTAAAGCTATAAAACTTGTGTATAATACTCACAAACGGATGGGAGGTTGTACTCTAATAGTAAATATTGGAAGAGAGGAACAGGCGTATAAAGGCCGCGATAACTCGACGGTATTAAACTCGGGAAAATACGAATGACCGCAGAACTTTCCCTCGGCGAGGCGCACCAGTAAAAAGCCGACAAAGCTCGCTTGAGCCGCGGAGGCTCAGGCGCCCCTCTTTCCGCGCCTCCCTGTCCAAATACCCGTAATTCCCCGACTGCGATCATCCACGGTTGGCACGGCAGCAGCGTCCCGACGAAATAATAAGCGCGCCCGGGCTCAAGGGGCGAGTTATGAAAAGAGAGAAATGGCGCCGCGGCGAGGGCCGACCTCGCCTCTTCCCTTCTGCGAAGCAGTTCCCAGGCGGCGGCGCAATGGAGTCGAGGAGCATCGCCCGCTCGAATGCGGTCGCTCGTCATCTCTGATCCTCGTTACAATTACTTTGCGCGCCGCGTAGGCTTCCGCATAGTTTCTACGCTGTTGGGCGTATACGCGCAAGCTCCGAGATGACACCGCGCATCGAGCACGAAGCTCGCGGTGAAACGCTCCAAGGACGATGATACTTCCAGGGGTAAAAATTATAGTCGGGCGGCGCAAAAACCGAAAGCTCGGCGAATAACAGGAAGACGCCAAGCGCATTAAGCTCGGCGCAGGCGCGCGCTTGCGATGACGTCGAGGAATAGGAATTATTGCGCAGCCGGAGTCGTATTAAGAGGAGAAAGAGATTAAAAATGGTCGGGCGAAATTGAGTTGCGAAAAAATGAGTGGAGGCGGAGGAGGAGGAGGAGGTTAGCCGGCGGCGGGCGCGCCATCGAGGGGTGGGAGGAGGCCGGGGTGCGGGGGGTTTGGGTGGCGCGTAGGAGGAGAATTGAGACGTTTGCGCGGGGCGTGGGCGGGGCCGCGGCGGCGGCGGGCCAATGGCGCCGGAGGCCTCCCCCCCTCGCTCGGCCCCGCTCGCCGCGAGCTTGCGCCGGCCCGCGGTGTAATGAGGCGCGCATACACTGCCGACAAAAAGTTTGCCCCGGCTTAATTTCGCTCCCTCCGATCATCATCGCGGGGTCATTACGCGCCGCGCCCTTCGGCCCCTTACCCGCGCCCTGCCCTTTTTCCGCCGATGACGCGGGCCAACGAGCTTGCAGGATATATATATATATATGTCGGAGATCGCGCGGCATCCGCTTTTCCTCGCAGGCGACATTTAATTAAGCCCTAATTAGCTGCGGGGCTTCTTGTTACTTAATTGCGCCGATGTTTTGCCGGCGATTCCTCCGCGAGCTTTGACGAGATCGCTTTTTCTGCGGCGCGATCGTTTGCCTGCTTACTGACGCCCAATCGCTCACTTGTTGAGGAGGCTTTACTGCGCGGCTAAACAAAGAGCCGCCCGCGCGGCTGAATCTGGGAAAGCTTTTCGCGTTTAAAAACAGACATTACTTTCTTGGTATTTTTTATCTTCACGCGTCTGGTATGCTCTTGGTGATGAAATTACAATTTATTACGTAATTGTGATGAAAGTGAATCGTCCGCTAAGATAATGAAAGTAATAATTTGCGCTGTGGAAGGAAACGAATTAAAGTACGGTCTCCCCTTTTAAATTGAGCAGTGAAAAGTTTCAAACTCTTTATGAAAAGAAGGAATTCAATGTAATCTTTGTAAAGAGATGAGAGGTAAACTACTCTATATAAGATTACTTTTTGGAATGCTAGTAAGTTTCTCATCGCTGCTTTTAAATTGAACGAATTTTTCACGCATCGTATACCTTATCGATTTAAGAGTTTTTTTTTTTACCTTTTTCGTATACGTCACGCGTCAAAGCGAACGTTTGCAGGGGAAAAAATCCTTACCGCCAGCTTGATTAATTACGCTTATTACCAGTCAAATGTATATAAACACTAAACGATCGAATGCTTCGCTCGGGGCATTAATCAGGGCACAAGTACCCAGAATGACTGGGCAAGTTTCCGTCAATCACGGACGCCCCATCGGCAGATGCGGGCGAGCGAGCGGAGGGTCGAGCCCGTGGTTGGCCGCAAGATTTTGGCCAGACGTGTACGCGCCCTCGTCCCGGGCTCCCGGGCGCACCGACACACAAGCCGGCCCCGGGCCCCTGTACATACACACACACACGTTAATTATGGTCGGCGTTCTAATATGGCAATGGAGCCCTTCCGGCCGCCGCCTCGCAAGTTTTCCTCCGGCCTCCGCGCGAATCTTTGCCCGGGGGGGGTGGTGGTGGCGGCGGTGGTGGAGGTGATGGTGGTGGTGGTGGTGGTGGTGCGCCGTGGGGGAGGGAAAGGGGGGGGTGGTGGTCGGAGGGGAGTAGCCGCGGCTAATGGATACCCCCGGCCAGAGGGAGGTAGGGAGGGCGGCTCTCTCCCCCCTTTCCCACCCCGCGCGCAGCCGGCTCTTTGTGTCGTGCGTGCAGAGAGCCGAGCTTGGGCCAACATTGATTTTGCTCCTCGGCTACAGGGCCGAGGAAAGAGGAGCTTTTATCCCCGCCGGCCCTGCGCCCGCCTCGCCCTCCCTCCCGGCTTTATTGGCCCGCTTCCGCTCGCTCTCGGCTTTTGTGGCTTCCGGCCGCGCGGGTTAGGCGCCCCTCGCCCTCTCCCTCTCCATTTCGAAGAGTTATGGGCGCCGGATGATATAGTGATAATTAGAAAACTTACTTAAGGCGTAGTTCGCTGCGAGGAGGACGTGTGGGGTCGATTATTAGCTCGGCGGGCCGATATGCTCCGCGCGAGTGTAAATTCTTACCGGCGTAAATTGTTGCAGAGCTTGCGGCCAACTTGCCCAATGAGTTCCCCGGCGGCCTCCCCGGCCCTCTATCCGAATGAGATCCGCGTAACGCGCGATTATTGCACCCTGATTGATAACGGGATAATACATCGGCCGAAATTTAATTAAGAAAGTTTCGAAAAAGCCGAGCGTGCGCGCGGTAAGTAATTGGCCGCGCGCTCGGGAGACAATGTTCGACCCCGGAAATGACGCCCCCGCCGGCCCGCAATATCATTCAGTCGGCGGGCCCGGAGGTTTTAATAACAATCGGAAACTGCGGCGCGGCTCGACCCTCGTGAGAATGATAACGTTACAAAGCAGGCCAATATACATACATATATATATATACACACGATTTGAAAGCCGGGCGAGTGGGAGCGGCCCGCTGATTAAATGAAAGTTGTTCCGCCCGGCCCCGGGGCGCGATATCGGGAGGAGGCCGGCCGCGAGGAGAGTTACAAAATAAAAAAGGAAGAGCGCTGCGATTGCGGGGAGCTATATATAGGCGCCCATATGTATGTATATACATATATCCCTCCGGGAGCCGCGCATCGACCCGCGGGCGAAAAAAAAAAAAGAAAAATCGGGGTGGGGCGCCGCGGCGGCAGGGGGGATGAAAATTGAAAAGCGGCCCGGGCCGCCGGCGCCGTCATCTCCGCGCGTTTTGAATTCCTGCGTGGGCGAGGAGAGGCCCGCCGGCCGGGGGGATAAAGTCGCGGAGACCGGGCGCGCACTGACTTTTATTGCACCGACTGATGTTATGAATGCGACGAATGCGGGGGACGATGGCGGCCCCGGGGATCGAGGCGCAGTGGGGGGGCGGGGATGGGCGACGACTCTTTAGCCCCACGCCGCACGTGCGCGCCCAGTTATGCTTTTTACGCCGCCCGCGCCCGGGAAAAATGTTATTGATGTCCCTCGGCCGGAATGAGCAATTTTGATTTTTTTTTTTTTATTTTGCTCCACCCCTCCCTCCCTCGGCACCGGCTCGGCATCTATCTTGTCATCGTTTGATGGGCCGCCGCAGCCGGCCGCGCGCGTGCCACGCGCATGATCGAGCGTGGCTAATTGCGGATGAGCCGGAGAGACTTGTCGCGCGGGCGCCCCTCCCCGCCCCCCACCGCGTAGGGTGTATATCGGGGGCCGCGCGGAATTTTTTCATTAAACCCGACATAATCGCCGGGAAATAAATGTGACTCTTTCATTATTAGATTTTGCCGATTATTGCCGGCGAGTGATTTTGTAAAAAAAAAAAATTTATGTGCGTCCCCGGCGAGAGCCGGTCCTCCGCTCGAATTGACAGTATGATTGAATAGGACCCATTCAAGTCGCGGACACGCCAACGGGACTGCGATTGCTAGCCCCTACTTTTCCGTCGACCCTGCAGCCGTGTAATTATCCCTGCATAAAATAACAAGGCATCGTGCGCTTTGATTATGCTTTGCGCACTAACGTCTAAGGAGCTACGTTGCTGTAGATGCTTTCTCAAGTTATAAAAATCCATATATTTTTCAATCGGGAACAAAAAAGAATCTCGAGCGTTTGCGACAAATCTCGTAAAAAACTTTAAATCTCGCGAAAAGAAAACATTAATATATAGATAAAGAGAAAAATTACACTATTGTTTTTATAATAGCTTACAATCAGTTATACATTCAATGTGAAAAATATATTTGTAACCACTCAGAAATGACAGAATTATCGGAAAGATTTTTATAATTAACTGAGTTCTTTGATAATACTTCCACATAAGCATTATATTTTTTGTATTAGTATGTAGCATTAATGCATATTTCTAAAACGGCATTAACTGTAAAACATCATTTTTTAAATAGTAAATATAAAAGTATAAATCTTTTCATTAAAATGAAATAATAAATAATTATAAATAAGTGTAAGAAGAAATAATAAAGTATAAATATAAAAAATTATAATCCTAGAAATTGTAATGATAATGTTAAAGTTGACATTGATTTAATAGCTTAATTACTTATTTATGATTTTATTTATATCACTATTTCATCGATTATTACTAATATAAAAATTATGTGAAAATGATTGTGTTATGAAATATGATTTTTCTGTACTTACAGGTAAGAAATGCAAGTACTAATATTTTATGCATAATTTACAGTTATAAAACTAAATAAATACGATTATTTACACTATAATAGATTTGAATGAATTATAAATACTTTTTATGGGTATAAAATGCAATTGATTCCCACCAATGTATATAGATCATACTGTAAAGTTAATTTTCGTAAGTTTCTGTTCTGGAATAAGAATTGATCGTCGAACAATGATTGCTGAAACCGTCGACCAAGTTCTACTCTAATTATGTATTTGAGAAATAGTTTACAGAAAAATAATTAAAGAAAATTCAATTACTTATTAAAAAGTTGAATTTACTAAAAAATGTATTTATATACAAGCGATGTTATTGTGATAAAAACGGGAAAAATAAATTAAAATAATATTTATTATTATTATTTAAAAAATGTTCAACAACAATTAATTAATAGTTGCTCAACGGAGTGCCTATATAACGTGATGAAATTAGTCATTTTAATCAAGGAATGATTATATGGTTGATCAACTGCATACACGAGATTTCGTGAACCATTGATCAACTATGTCCATGTCAAAATTAAAATTAATTTTTGCTTTTTGGTTAAACTTCTAATTGTTTCTTTTTCTTAAATCAGCGTTTAGGCTGATTAAATTTTTCAATTAACTTCAATTTTTTCAGGTTAATGACAACTTCATCACTTGAGTACGAAACTGCGATGCCAATCCTAGTAAATAATATATTTGTATTCAATTTTTTCACACAGTTATATATATAATGATAAAAAATATTTTATTATTGTAAGTATTTTTAATCAATATGTTTTAATAGTTACTAATATATGTTAATTTAAATTTAAGAAAACTGTGAAATAATATCAAGGTGTATATTTGTAACAAAATTAATGAGCATATTATACATTTGAATATTGGTTTTGCTTTCTATTTGGTAAAAAAATATAAAATGAAAATATCTACATTAATGAAAATTATTACATTTTTATGATTTATTTAGTTGCAATTAATATAAATTAATAATAAATTATGAAACCTTTGAATTATTTTTGCATTTGACTAACTTAAATGTATTATATACATAAAAATAAAATAAGCGTACCTTAAAAATATTCTTATTCTAAATATAAATGTACGGATTTTCTTTATCGAAAAGTTGTTCGGACTTTCTATTGTTTTAATAAATTTATGTTGAAAATCCTTCTTTTTAGACATTTATTTGTTGTAAATACTTGTATACTATTTGTTCATTCTGAATTTAAAAGTTTTTGTACTATTTGAAATCTTTTATTTTGGCCTGTTTATTCGTACAAATAAGATACAGTTTTTTTAATCTAATAACATTTAAATCCAAAGCATTAAATCAACTACGCTTGCTTTGAATATAACTATGTAGTTGTGTGAGAGGTAGCTGTATTTATTTCATTTTTAACTAAAGTCTTAATTTATTTTCCACTTAAAAATAATTAGTATTTTTGTGTTCACAAGAATAAAGATTAGTTTTTCAGGTATTGATACGTAATTTTAATGTTATTTAATCTTTGAAGCGTGTAGTTTGATGTGGCTTGTTGCCATTATGATTATGTGATCTTTAGAAATCGGAGTATAGAGTTGAATTAGTTCGGACTCAATATTTAAAGTTAAATATTTTTTAACTTGATAATAAAAAAGAATATACTATATAGTGAATCTTGTTCAAAATATATGTTTAAAACTTAAAAGTATTTTTAACTTTTAAAATAACTATAATTTCATACAAATTTTTTTCATTTTATTTATTCTGTATTCACTCAGTTTTGATCATGTCAGTGATTGCTATATTTTCTTGTAATTTGGTATATCATTAGGATTATGTGTAAAAGAAATTAAATTTTTTTACTGGAATTAAAAATAATCAAATTAAAATTATTATTAAAATTATTCAATTCACGTTTGTACATGGTTAATAAACTATAACTATTCTATTGACAATAAGACTATATTATTGATTTCTTGTTGGTTCAATTAATTGATATTTTTCTGTCGTTCCACCCTGTTCAATCAATTTAAGTATTAAGTCTCGAGGTCGTATTTTTCTTGATATTGTTAAAATTCTTTGAGTCTTAGGTCCATAACTTTGTGATTTAAGTCCTAATTGGTTAGCAAGTTGATGAACTAAAGCTCTTTCTTCGTTACTAAAAGATGGAGAAAACACTAAATCTACTGATTCATCACCTTGAACATAATCCTGTAAAACTTTTAAACATTTTTTTTTAAACACATGTATATTATACAATCCAGGCTTAAGACCAAGACCTTCTCTTGTCATTTGTTGCTGAACATTTACAGGTTCGGTGATTCCTTGAGATGATTTTCCTAATCCACCACCCGACCAGCCCATCATTTTCATCATTTTAGAACCAATGTTATCATTGCTGATAGCATCAGAATTTGATTTTAAATCATCTTGCAATCCTAAATTATCAGTTACTGTGGGAGTTAAATTTTTTGTAACTTTGATTGTATAATAACGATTTTGGAATACAGCTAATGCTTTTTCTGAGGCTTCCTGCTTTGATTGTTTCTGATTTGGTGCTGCTGCATAAGCAATTTTTTTATTGTTAAAAAATACATTGCACGTATTTACATTCCCAACTTGATTACATCTCCACTCTAAATCAAGATTATTTGCTTGAACAGCTCTTGTAAGTATGCTATGAGGTGTATCGTTGCAATGTTCAAATAAAACAATTTCATCATCAATATTTCTAGTATTAGTTTTTTGGGATATAGTTTTAGATTTTTTGTTTCCAGAATTTCTATCTTTTATTGACAATTCATATGTCCTTTTAAAATTAGAATATAATTCCTGATATTTTTTCTGTGGCGATTCTATTGAACTTGAAGGAATTGAAATATTAGCTGGTTTAGGTGTTCCTAAAAATGAAATTTATTTACATTATATTTAACACAGGTTTATAAATATATCTACAAAAACTCACAATTTCTCCTTGTACCTTTAACCTTTGAACTTGCTGCATCTGAAGCTCCAACAAAGGTTCTTCTCAATCTATTTTTTTGCTTTTCTCTGTAATCTTGTACAATATCTTTAGATAATTTTGAAATCATCAGCATAGTTTCTTTTGGATATCTACATCCTAAGAATTCTACATTAGTAAAAACTTGTGCAAGGCAGATTATTTCATCCAATGAAAATTTATCACTATGAGCTAAAAGAAACTTTCTTCGTAATTCCCAATGTTCATCACATTCATGTTCGGTTTTAAATTGATCAACATTAGATTCAGTAATGGAACTCATATTGTGAAGTATTGTATGAAAATGAAATAATTGATACTTGTTGAATTCAACCTAGTAATCACTTTTGTTGGAATTGTTTATGTTCTAAATTATTAATACCATTATTCTATTGTATTTTACTTTAAAAATAATTTCTTGTAAATAATATATATAATCAAGAATAATGACCTAAGATTAAATAAATGCTTAAACTCTATGGTAACAACCAGCAACAATTTATGGTTGTATGGTGATGGATTGATTCTGTTCAGTCGTACCAACTGTTCGGCGTGTTTCACTGATCAGTTCGAACTTGTGTAGTGTTCTGAGGAAATAAACATTGTAGATGCAGTAAGACAACTGACAAGGTAAAGGTGTAGGTCAGCGGGCATAGGATAAGCCTAAAATTAATTGAACAACTGCGCGATTAACTAGGTGCAAATAAGAGGCCACAGGTAGACATGAGATATAATTGAGCGTGGGAAGTGACGATGAGAATGGAAACCATAGGTAATGGGGGAGGATCAAAGTGGTTTACCTATTTACCCTATGAGGTTGTGGCGCTGTAATCGTTAATTGATCAGATAGCGTAAGTTTTGCCGATTCAAAAATTGCAAAGAATTACAATTTAAATCCTAAAATTAAATTAACCGGATATCTGTACCCAACAAGATTAAGAAATTGTGTTGTAGCTCTCTATTTATTATCAAGATTAAAATTGAAGGCATTGCGGTCTATTATAGTTTATAAATGTCTGCAGACTCATAAAAATGAAAAGCAAAGAAAACATTGCTGCAAAACAAAGCTTACAAATATTTTTTAACAGAACTTGCAAATAGATTTGACAAATTATACAAGCATGTCCTTTATGCTCAAAATATAAACAAGTTTTGTGTTATGCTGCAAATAAGCATTATTTTATTTTTTAAACTTAAATTCTAAAAGTATAAACAATTTCTTTCTTAAATTTTTTTCTAAAATAAAAATTTTTTGTTCATTTATTAAACTTTATTTAGTAACAAAGTATTCTATATTATATCTTATATAGTTTGGATTTCTAATGCAACTAATTTGCAACTAATCATGAAGCTGAATTATTGGTGATGTTGCACTTTGCATCTAAAACAATGTGGTTAATTTTTCGTAAAAATAGTAAAACTAAGTTTTAATGTATAAATTAAAAATCCTTACCATTGCAATTCATTTCATTGATACTGTGATGTTTTCGAATGTGATATTCTATTGAGCGTTTACCTGGCGTAATATAATCACATTTTCTGCATTTAAAATGTGGTCCACGATTACATTTCTTCTCAAGATGATATTTTATCTTATCCAATGTTGAGTATATTGCATTACACTTTTTACATTGATATGATGATAACGTAATACAGTAAAAACATCTCATTGATTGTTTTCCATTATTATTAATTATTTTATTACATTTATAACAAAATAGATTAATCATACTTTTTATTTCTGCAAAAAATGTATTGCATATATTATAAATGCAAATGCATTATAAGTGAGTTTTATATGTAATATTAATAAATTTTAATTTATTTTTTACCTTCATTTGACATTTGAATACGTTTATAATTCTTCTTTTTACATGCTTCAATGTGCTTTATTAAGTCCCTGAAATACTTAAATATTTCACCACAGTATGAACATTTTTTCATTGCGATGATTGGTTTTAGATGCGAATCCTTACTGTTATTGTGTTCTAAATAATAGTTGTTAGCGGAACATGTACGCATGTGATTCTTTACGTTCTTGTAGGCTTCAAACTGTTCTTTGCATGTCAAACATTGGTATTTCAAAACACTTTCACAATTTATACATTTTGTGTACGTTTTTGAGTGTTCTATATTACATTCTGCGCACCCTTTTATTACTCTTTGTATTCTCGCTATACATATCGTGCAATATTTTATAAAGAAAAATATTGATGCTTTATTAGTAAAGAATTACAATCAAAAAATAGTTTCTGCGTTATACTTACGTTTTTTTGTATTACAATTTGAAACCATTTCTGACTCAATCGCTGAATTTCTTAATTTAAATGTATTATTGTTATCATCATTAATAGAGGCATTTGACGTACAAGTAAAATTACGAATTATCGAATTAGGAAGCCTTTCTAAAATTACTTTTCCATTTAATAATTTGTTGATAATATCAGAAACACTGACAAAATGTTCAAGTGGATTACCTATTTTACAATATATTAATCATTTTAAGTATATGTGAATTTCGCAATGTTATTTCTGTGTACATTCATGAATGTTATAATTTTCATAAAAGTTTAATGTGCTAAAAACTCAAGAATATTTGAAATATTTATGTTTTCCCAATTATTTAAATAATCTGATGAAACAAAAAATATTGTAAAATATATAAAAATGATCACACCTTAAAATTTTGTCTTAATGTCATATTCATAACAGGCTCGCGGTATCTATTTAAAAAAGCTTTTCTAATCGTTATACACAAATGTTTCGAAAAAAGTAATTTTTTATATCTAAGAGGAAAATTATAATTATAGTAATAAATACAATGATAAAAATTGTTTGTAAGATGTTTTCGTATAATTTGTTTTAAATCTTTCACATATTATCGAAAGTCTTTTTATGTCTGTTTGTAATATTGTAAAATTTGATAATTTTAATTTTATGCTACGTTGTATTTTTATTATCACAGAAAGCTCTTATGAAATACTTCAAAACATAATATTAATAATATTTCATAACTGATGTTACAAGCTACTCTCAAAAACTTTAAATTGAAATCATTCTTAAAAACTTCACAGCGAAGCTCAATTTTTATATAGATATGAACAAAATTATAATTTAAAAATTACTACTCTAATCATTGACAATTCAGATATTAAAAGCAAAACAATTATGTGTACTTATAAGATAAAAGAAAGAGAAAGCTTTCTTATCCACAAAACCCTTTAATCTATATACTACATATTTAAAGTTATCATTTATATTTATGCTACGATTTAATATTTTTATGATATGTACTCAAAATTTAATTTAAATCGATACATTTATATATAATTTAAAATTTAATTATAATTAAATTGATGAATTTTTAATTTTTATTGGGTCGTATAGTACATAGTACTTATACAAGTACTTGTGTACTTTTTTGTCTCTTATACATACTTGTTTTAACTCACCGAACCCTAAGCAGTACGTAAATGTAGTATATTTTTTAGAATAACCTTGGAATATTTAAAACTTGTAATATTTGTATTATTTCATTCTACTTTAAACGTCATAAATCATAAGAAACATTTTATTTATATTACCATTATTATTTTTTTGACAATCCATTTGAAATTTATTCATTTCGGACAAAATAGACGATGTTGACTTTTTATCATGTTTATTGTTTTTTGTACTTATTGTCATTTTATTGTTAAAACTGCAATTATAATCTATATTCTCATCGATATCGGTACTGTATCTAACAGAATTAATTTTAATGTCATGAGTATAATTAGATTTAATATTATCTATATTAACTGTATCTTCACAATCTAAAAATTCATACATACATATACACACATATATATAAATATAAGTTTATTTAATATTTTCCAAAAGTTTAAATTTTAATTCTATAGAATATAATATAACTCTTGATTATTAAATATATACCCACCAGATTCGTCAGACATTTTTAATATAAAATCTTCAGTTGAACTATCATCGGTAGTACAATCGTCTTCTGCATTTGGTATTATTGTAGTTTCTAAATACGAAAAGTATACAATAATAAATTGTTTAATTAATTGTTTTAATGTAGTGGACTACAACTTGCCTTGATATATATTATTCATATTAATTATTGTTTCTAATGTATTTATTTTATGATGTGAGGACTCTAATTTTGTTAAATGATTATATACACGTATTTGTTTTTATAATTCAAAATTTATAATGAGTGCAAAAGATGCTTGGTACTCAACGGTGTACTCGACGATAAACAGTCGCTAAATAAATTAAAGTTATACAATTACATCCTGAATAATATCGGTAATTCCTTATAGCGTGAATTCTAAGAATCAGATTCAGTTATAAAGCCTTCAATTTCACCAACCTAAGCGCAAGCATTGCAAATTGATTTTATACCTACACCTTAGTCTGCACAAAACTGACAAACACTCGAAACGCTAGTTTAACTTAAAAAATTTCATATAAAAAAATATATCATTACCATTTATTTATTAACTGTTAAATAAATTACATTACTAAAAATTATATCCTCCTAATTTTTATAATTATTTTAAATATTAAAGTAAAAAATCAAAATATGGTGTTAATAAAGCATCAAATATGTTTGAAAAATGCAAAGTAGTAACAAGAATTTTTAATAATATGTTTAATTATTTATAATAACTTTTTTATAATGCCATGAATAGATATATCCTTAAATGCAACTGAAAGAAAATAGAATAAAGAAAAACTTTCAATACAGATCGTTATACAATATAAAATTCCACGTAGTTATTAAAAATAATTATTTTTATATCAACAGTTTTTTAGTATTTAAATACCTATGTTTTTTGTTCATAAAAATATCATGATTTTGTGATTGTAGACTACATAAGAAATATAATTGCTGAAAACTGATATCGATTAGTTCATCAATACAAAACTAAAAAAGGAAGTTGATTCAAGCTTTATAACTTGGAAATACATTAATCTATTTAATCAGCAGTTTATCCAAAATCTACAATTTACAAAAAGTAATACATATTATGTTATTAATATACGCTATTTCTGAGATGTCTTTTGGCTAAAATAAGTGGCCTATAGTGTATATTAAATTTCTATATTTAATCTATAAAATATCTGAATATTTTTTAGCTATAGAAATTGGCTTGTTAATATCTATCACATTTGACTACGATTTTGTAGCTATTATCTTGTGTGCACTTAAGTTCCCGCAAACAAACGCGTGTATAAATGAATGAATTATAAAAAACATATTTATAACTATTTTTAATATTAAAACCTATTATTTTAGAGCAATTATTTGCTCATATAAATTAAATTAATAACAGATTATTGAATACAACTCAGTATAATAAAATTATAATTTTAACATTTTTAAATATAAAATGGGAACATTATGTACTCATTAGGGATGACGAATATTAACTGGTTTAGGTGTTAAATGAACAACATGTTTCATTTTCGTACTAAAACTCAGCAAAATTTTGTGTAATTTTACCCAATTTCTACCCATTAAGATTATGCTGATTAAAATAATGTTTAAAATTATAGGTACATATTTTGACTAGTTTCCAGCTATAATACTATATATAAGGCATTTTTTCTAAAGCAATAACATATATAATATTATATAATCAATTTTGTTTATAATAAGTTCTTCTAATTTGTTAATAAATTTTAAAAACTTATTTACAAATTGTATTTATAAAACAGACAAATATCATACCTTTTTATAATTAATTGAACTTGCGTAAAAAATTTATTCTCGTAATAGTCTCGTAATGATATAGATGTGATTTCTGTGTAAAAATCTAATACAAAATTTAATGTGTGAAGTCTTCTATAAAATTTGGGATCGATAATAAAGGCTTATCAAAACTTATTAAGACACTTTATATATTACTTTATATTTGCTTTATTTACAAATTAGTATAAGTCTCGCGAAGAATTCCAGACATTATGCTAAATTTTTAATTAACTTTTTATCCGGAAATATTATATTTCTTTGTAAAATAATAGGTATATTCAGTTTTTATTTAGCTTTCTATTTTTCCTAATTTTAATAAAGAGATTTGTTACATGCGTATATACAATTATTAAATGCAATAAAATATTTTATTACATTATTTTAAATAAATAAATAAATTTTGATTTAGAATTTTCCGTAGAATGTGTCGATTAAAATTAATATAAACTGAATTTTGTTATCACTAAGTATGTAATCAATAATCAATGTTTTAAGTGAATAAGCATCACGTGTCTCTGCAAATTTAACTCGAATTTGGATCTATAGTCGCAAGATTTGCAAATGAAAGTGGTTTCAAGAACACATATTTTTTCATGCATTTTTAGAGTGTTGTGATGTGAAAAAATTTTATCGCAAGTAGAACATTTAAAGTAATTTTTTAGATAACGCCGAATGTGTAGCCGAAGGTTTTCTCGTGTAGGAAACTGTGCGTAACATTTTTTGCATCTATAATACAATTTGTACAAACATAGTTTGCATCCTGATTGATGTTTTATTGCTGCTTTAACGTTATTACATCTCATGCAACAAGCCTCCATATATTTTCCTGGATCGGAACATTCTGTAAATTTTTGAAGAATTTCATTATTTGTAATGCTTAAACTTTGAAAAAGAAGTTTTATATACATTTACTAAGGAGGTAGTGTACTATACTAAAAAATGTAGTTGAATGAGGTCCACTAGGAGTCTATACAGGTCTATTTAAATCTGATTTATAAATTCTTAAAATCTTAATTTCCATATAAACTTTCTCTTGAATCGATTGATGACTTTATTTTAGAAATGCTTACAACACGTATTTACATGTAATTTTAGCATGATTTTTTTATTTAGTATTTAACTTTTTTATTTAATGTAAATTGCAAAGAACATCGAAATTTATTCATTTTTATACTATTTTTAATTTTATATAAATAAATTAACTTTTCTGCATCTAAAAATTGATAAGATTCACCATTCATAATTCTACATTAAATACGTGTACAATTAAAGCATTCTCAGAATAAAATATACCAATCGGTTCAACAGAGAGTTTACACCAAACCTAAAATTTTCAGAAATTTATAATTCAGCCAGTTGAATGGAATTACAGACTTCTAGTAGTTTCCATTATATATTTTTTAGATTGTATATTTTAATGAAAAAATTCAAGTTCAAAATATTAATATATGTCTATTACAAATATTTACACATCAGGCACAAATTATAGTAAATACTACTTTCTTTAATGAAAATCAAACAAGATTTTTATAATTTCACATTTATGTTTATTATGATAAAATTCATATTTTTATTATAGTTTTTAAAAGTTATTTTTAAATAAAAATCCTTTATCTTATACTTATAATGACTTGGTCACCTGAGTTTTTATGCCATTGTTCGTCATAATTATAATTTTTATTTTTTGGTAAATGTATTACAAGGTGATTCTTTAGATTAAACAACGTCTTCGATTCGTATGAGCAAATTTTGCATTCAAAGTATTTCGATCCTTTGTGCTTATCTAAAAAAATATAATATAGTTATATTATATTAGTTAATATATTTAGAGAAGCTATAGATTTTATGTAAAATTATAAATTATTATAGAATCAAATTCTTTTAACATTCAATTTCTGAAAAAAGAATAATAATTTTTCGTGATTGAACTATTACTCGCTTACAAATATACAGTATACCTTTTCGTCTTTCACCTGAATTTAAAAGATTGGTCTGTTTCTCAGTATTTATATGATCAGACGCCACGTCATGATTTATTATTTCTTGTGTGTTTTGATAGAGTGCTATATGTTCTTTGTTGGGATGTTTTAATGCAACATGCATTTTAACATTCGAGCTACCGCCATTATTATATGTACGAAATGGACATTGTGACGTTGTTATTTTATGTTGCGATTTGATAGACTTATCTTCCAAATCTAAAATATTGGTAGTTTCATATTTATTCGTACTACTTTTTTGTATTTGATCATTAATGTTTGTTTCTTCCTTATTCTTAAAATTTGATTCCATATACTCATTTTCCGAATGCTTAATTTATGTAGTTTAATATTTTTAATATTATACAGTTTAAAAGTAGATCTATGATTAGTTATATTAGAACAAAATTGACGACATAATTCAGCTTTTTTATTGCAAAATTTTATATGCTTAGTTAAATTTCCACGATAATTAAACCATCTATCACACTTTAGGCATTGAAGAATATTTACTGAAAATTTGTAATTAGGATTACAAGTAAGAAAATTATAATAAAAATAATAATTTATTGTTTTATGTGTGATATGCTCACATTTTCCTTTAAATATATATTGATTTTCTTGTTTAGGAATACATGGTGTTAAAATGTCTGAAAGTAACAATTTATGGAGGATTGAGCAAGATAAACGAGTAATTTCATAATACACGGCATTTTATAATTAATGGTCTTTAGCTATAAGACGCGTAAGCTGAGAACATTTCAAGCAGGTTCTTTCCGAAGAACTAAGCTCTCTGATGACTCCCGGCACAGATACAGGAGATTACAAACTAAAAAGAAAATAGTCTCTTCGGATGAAAAGCCAGTTTCGAATGTGACGACGTGCCGAAAAAGAATGAGAGAATGAGTCAATAAACGAAATGTATACAATTATTTAACTGATTTTACTATTAACTCATTAATTGTGTTATTTAGTACACTTGTTATATTATAAATAGAAGTATAATGTTATCCTTTGTTCTCATCCATATGGATAAAAAAATTCAAATATTATAGAAAATATCAATGTGAATTATTTTGTATACATCAACTTACCAGAATTATTATCGGTCAAAATCCGGCTATCGTAATTTATTTCTTTATTAAATGTACGAGTTTTAGAATTTTGAGACTCGTATGAAATGTCAAGTTCTTCTTTAATATAACAAGTTTGAGGAGTAAAATGATCGTTCCCAGCTATTAAATAATTCATTAAACTTTTCATTTATAATTTATTAACATACACATAGATAAAGTGCAAAAAATATTTGCAAATAAATTACTCAGATTTATCTACCTTTTAGTAAATCCGCCATATTGATAATTTTTTCTTGTATTAAATATTTATAATTCGCCTAAACTTGTATAATTAAAGAATTAATGTTTTTTCTATTAAATATTCTTGAATTTTATTTAAAAATATTAATTATTAGTACATTTAACTTATATAACAGTAAGTTTATATGTTTATTATTGATCTTTTAAAAATTATCTAGCAATTGGAATTAATACTTGTTGGAATGCTCTATTTACGTCTGGTTCTCGTGTGTATACAATAGTGATAGGTCATATAAACATTGTACCAACTTACTAGAAATACTGTAAAAAGGACACAATGCTATTTCATAAAAGTTGCACTTACATTTCAAATCAAAATATAATTAATTTAAAAAAAGATGTATTAATTCTAGTTATTAGAAATTACTGTAAAATTTAAATAGACATTTATTAAATAAAATATTTTCCGTGCAAATAGTGCATTTCACGCATTATACATAAAAGGCTCCATTTACAACATATAGAGATAATGGACTATTTTAAATTAAACAATTTCTTTGTATTATAAATCTAATTTATTTTTATATACAGTGCAATTACAAAACTATAATTTAATACTTAATTTTACACGTTACTTATCAGCTGTTTGCTTGGTTTTGGTCTTACTAAGTAATTTGAACTGTTAGCTTTTTATTGCATTTAATACTTGAAAATTGCCTTAATTAAAAGCATTTCTTTTCTTCTTTTATGTAGTTACATTTCTAACATTATGGTCTATTTTTAAATGCTCGTCATATACTAAATTTTTAGTTGTAGATGTATAATATTCATTATGCAGATCAATATTTTTGTTTACGTAATCTTTGTACACAATATCATTATTAACTGAACAGATATATTTACACCTATTTTTTACGTGATCATACAAACCACAGTAAGATTTACTGAGTTTATTGCATTTTGTGCACTGCCACAGCAATATTTCTTGACAATTTTCACAATTTTTACGAGAATTATAGTTTTTTTCAAATGATACATCACATTTGCAACAGTGCAAGTTAATTAAGTCTTCTAAAACTAATAAATTTAATAAATATTTAGAAATGATTTTTACAAAAATTTTTCAGTTTTTTAATCATGCAAAATTTTAACAAAATTAACTTACTTTTTTGTTGTTTGTTAATGTCACTTACATGTATTACAACTTGTGAATTGATAGAACAATCAGGTACTTTATGTGAATTATCTGAAAATTAATTATTTTAATTTATTGCAGTAAAATTATGTATATTGTTATTATTATATTATTATTATATTACTCTTATTGTTTATATATTTGAATTATAAAATAAAAACAATAATGATAAATCCATGTTATAGTAGTTACTTAGATTGAATACATACTGGTTAAAAATAAATGGATTTGGCTTGCAATCTTTAATTAATTTAGCAGAACCTTCATGTAAATAAAATTGTTTTTTATTTTAGAATAGAAAAGCAAAAGTTATTCCATTTAATACTGTAGTAAATATTGGATTTTAGTTTTATAAATACTATATTCAATTTGAAAGACATTAAAAATTAGTTAACATTCTTTAATGTACCATAACATTTATTATCCTGCCAAGATATGGTAAGACTGATAAAAATAATGATAATATTTTTTATGCAGATATTTGTTATGATTAAATTAGATTCATAAAATAACAATGCATGCAGACTTTTAATATAATAAATTAGTAACATGAATTTACTTTTATTTTTTATCCAAAGCTGAATTATATTTTTATTATTCTTTTATACTTTAGATTTATTTATACCTTTAACTTTTATTTCATTTTCTAAAACCTTTAAGTATCCATCTTCAGTTTGGGAATGACTATTACTTAAATGTCTTTTAATACATCTCACCCAATTACTTTTGTAATCGCACAACTCACAATGATATTTTGGTGCATTCATACATAACTTTATGTGTTTTCTCATAGAATCTTGGCTCTTGTACAGTTTTTTGCACTTTTTACATTGTAAAAATTTATTCCGATCAGTATTAACATGTACTCTTTTAATGTGATCTTCTAACTTGGATTCTGTAATTACTGTATATGCACATTCAGGACACTGCCAAAACGATTTAGATGCACATTTTCTTTTTAAATGACTAAGAGCAGTATAGTAGGATGGAAACGAACCACAGCACTTTTTACATTGAAAAATTAATATCTTGCTACAGGATTTGCAAAATTCTTTATCTTTATATATTTTTCCACATTTTCTTACTATTTCACATTCTTTACAGAACAGTTGCACAAATTTTTTTCCACCTGTTTGATGTTGAAGTACATCATTAATATTGCATCTACTTTTTATGAAATAATTTTTTTAAGTATTGTTTATGATTTTTGTTTTATATACGTAATAGAAATTTCAAATATCATAAATAATATATACATATTACACAAACTATACAGATAATTAAATACTTACAAACTACTTACAAGGAACAGTGCACTGTTTTAAAATTAAAAAAATTACCTGAGCTTATAAAACGCATGCAAAACTGAAAAGGCAAAACCAACTAGTAAGAAAAAAGAACTACTTTATTAAACATCATGCAATAACACATTTATATGATATTTGTATCATAATTACTTACGAACGCGAAATCTTTTGGCTAATGGTTTTGATGACATCAATATTCCTTTGGTTTTAGCATTAATAGGTTGATCAAATTCACCATCTAAATAATAAAAGTAAACTTAAAGGGATATATCAACACTGTAACAAATATACAATAAATACCTGAACTTGAATCATGATTTGATTTGTTACTTATATTATCACATTCATTAGTTTCAGTTCTTAAGTATTCGACTATTGGTTTATTATTAATACTTGTTGCAGAGTTATCTGTAATTTTCATGAAAATTTTCAAAATATAAAATAAGAATTATGTGTTTTTCAGCTAATTAAAATACAAATTAAAGTTCATGATTTTTTTATGACTGCATTATTATAAACAAAATTTTATAGCTAAGAATGAACATATAAACACCATATAAATATCAATGGATTATTTTGATTATTAATTGGAATCAGTTAGATGCTCAGTTTAATTCTAAAAGAATGAAAAATTAACCATTTGTTTAGAAAGCCAAAACTGCAATAAATTTTGATTAGTCATAAATTATTTATATATGAAAACTAATTAATAATTAATTATTTTATTTAATATTATAATGCATTTCAAAAATTAATTTAATTAGTTACAATTTGCAAATAAATAGAATATAAAAAATATAAAAACATGTCTTTGTACTTCAAAATTAATATTATAGTTCATAGTATAAGCTTATATTAGCATAGATTAAGTATGTTCTTATACATTTTGTAAATAATTATGATTTTAAATTTTTAATTTTTTATATAAATGTCAAATATGATAATTTAAAAATAGATGTATTTTATTAATACAAACCAAAAGACTCCTCTAAAACTTCAAAACTACTTATTTCTTCAGCAACAAAAAATAAATTATTTGTCTGTTCTGGATTTTTTTTGTTACTTAATTCACTTATTTGGGAATGCTCCTGATCTAATGACTTTACTTTGATATCCTCAAATATTTCAAGATCTGAAATTCAATATTTATTTTCTTTTAATAATAAAATACAATTTTAAAATAAACAGATAAAAGTATTAACCTGAAGTAGATTCTTCGGATACTAGATAATTGTTATCTTTCTCCACATTCTTCCCTTTTGGGTGTTCATCATCACTTAAAATTTGATGTAAAAATTCTAAATCACCATAAAAATATTTACTAGAAAGAGAATCAACATCAGGAATATTTTCAGTTTCTTTTGTGTCATTTCTAAATGGTATGTCACTGGTTTGTTTGAATTTATTGTGAGCTAAAATGATTATATCATCATCTGAAATTTTGCAAAAGACATAAGATAAACAATAATTATGAATAATTAGAAAATTAGTTTAAAAATGCTAATATATTGACCTGATTCATCAGATGATAACAGTATTTCTTCAATATGACATACTGAATGTTGTATTGATACCATTGTTTATGCTTACAATTATTTATCCTAAGTAATATAAAGTTCTAGTGTTATATTTTTGTATTAAAAAGTTGAAATATTCTTTTAATTTAGAGCATGCAGAAGTAAATACAGTCTATTACATTATCTTTAATACTATAGAGTTAATTACAGTATATAATTAATGCATACAATTTTTAAGAAAAAATAAATATGATATTGTATTACTCAAATATATCAATTTGATATTAATTTATAATAATCTAATTACTTTAGAAAAATTTACATACACAATTTAATGATATTATTGCTATACTAATGCAATCGCCATTAGTTATGCTTACTACTATTTAAGTACAAAGAAATAAAATTAAATAAAAATTAAAAAATCTAACCTATAAGATAGACTTTTTATTGTATTAGAAAGTATTAAATATAATACGATAGGATTCAATTCTTCTTTATAAATAAACAGTGTTTTCTTTAAAAACTGAATGATAGTTATTTAAACGCAACGTATAATTGTATTAACATGCGTAATATTCATTTTTTGTCATCTATTCCCGGCATTTGCGACATAAACAATGTGTAAATGCATGTGCAATGTTTACTATGCAGTGATCACTTTTAACTAGCCATATAACCACAACTTTATAAAAGTAACTGGTTTTAAGCAACAGAGGTAAATGCTTATTAAATGACCAAATGAATTTATTTGACAGTTAATTTTAATTACCGTGAGAAATAATTGAATGACAGTTCAACCTAAACAAAGTGGCATCCATGGCTGTACGGTACTGACCGAAAAAAATATGTGGATGTATGTGTATTGCATATATATATACACACACATATATATATTTTGTACACGATTCTGAAAAATTACTTTTGGAGCAAAATTCGGTCGATCAATTTCGATTAAAGTGTAATAATTGATAAGTCGAGGTAAAAGAAAAGATCTTGAATTTAATCACTTGCATTTATTCGCTCATTTTGCATCGTTTGCTCCGACTAATATATTGCGGTTCAGCTGCGTCGGCGTAAGTATATCTAGGCAATCTCCGGTTCGCAGTGTTTATCTCGGTGGCGGGTGCAAGTGTCGCGCTCCGGCGTGCTAGACGCAAGATGCCAGTTATACCTCGCGCTTACCTGGTACCTAATTCGTGACGAATAAAATACTTTCATAAACATTAATTTCCGAGAGCTGATTTGCCTGACAATTTAAAAATCCCCAAATATGTTAGATTGAATTTAAAACAGGTTGTGTGGCAGTTACATTATAATAACTTGTCAATTAGAGTCCTATAAGCTTATTCTATAGCTATACGCACAAAATTATTTTTTTATTATTAAATTTATATTACCAAATTCAAGTGGAAGTTTAAATCTCGGTTTAAATCAATAATTTAATTATTTTAAGTCATTTATTCAGCAAGAATTTCTCAAGTAGTTTAAACGCAAAAATTACCATCTGTCGCGCTAATTTTAAATTAATTGAAAACAAAAAATTTATTATTTAATACCTTTCACTGATGAGCTATCTGAAAACAAACGGTGTACATGCACTTGGGATTAAGGTAGCTGATAACAAAGGGCATACTTCTGATTCAAACTCTAGATTGAAAAAAAATAAATAGATCCAATAATATTTTATTTAATGCTATAATTTTTATTTAACTTAATTTTATGATTTAGCAAAGAATTCTGTCTTCTGATAGGACTTCGTCTAATTTTTACGCTGCAAACTCCTGAATTTAAGTAACAACAAAACTCTTTAAAAATTGCTTTATTGAAAATCGGAAATTTTAAACATAACTTAATTATGATGTGACGTCCAATCCCTATATTCAGGAACCAGCTTCACACAAAATTGTGATAGTATAGAAATAGAGGAAACAGAAGAAACAGAGGATACAGAGAGACTGCTAATTTCCACACAGGCCGAAGGCTTGTTTATGAAAGATAACAGAGAAACAAAGGAAACAGAGGAAACAGAGGAAACAGAGAGACTGTGAGAGACTGAGAGAGACTACCCTGGACTACTCTGGACTACTGGACTACCCGAGCATGGGCTCGAATTTTCTTTATATAGGCTTGTTCCTCCATAAGGGCATGCGAGAAGGAACGAGATGGTCTCTTTGACCTGTCTGTCGCTTTCCCTTGCACTCATGCATTTTCCGCTTTTCTTTAAGTTTGTAATATTTTTAACGTGGATAAAATAGTTTCGTAGCATAGAGTTTGTGTGTTTCTATTGTTTTATATCTCATACAAACATTACCTTATCTATCCGTAATCTGTTGTATCCCGAATTTACCCTTCTTCCTTTCTTCTTCTGTCAGATTCTTTCTCTGATTTTTCCAGGTAGCATTTTTTTCTTTTTCTTCCCTTCTTCTTTTTTTCTTACTAATTTATTGAAGAAAATTTTAAGTTTTAATCAAAAATATTATAATAATGAAAAATAAATGTAAACTATTTTTCAATAATTATAATACTCATTACTGTTTATAATAAATAAAAAGGCCTCTTAAGTAAAAATAAAATAATTATACTAAAAAAATTACTTAATAAAATATACACCTATTATAATAATGTATAAAATAAGAAAGTAATACAAATTAAAAAATAAAAGTGTAAAATACAATCTAAACTTGTAATAACTTTTGCTCAATGAAAATTTTATTTTACAAATTTATATTCACTTACCAATATTGAATAAACATAAATATTTTATTAATTTTTGTTTGCTTATCTGCTTCTATTTTTTGAAAATCAACATGAAAATATTTAATAAAAAATAGTTGCACTCTAATATAAACTAATTTTTCTGCAATGACTGCTCCTAAAAAATATCACAAAGTATCAATATATTAAAATTAAATAACACGATAAAAAATTGTTTTGAAACATTACGTATCTGACAATAAATAAATGCGGTTCTGAATGTACTTCTGCTATACTGCTTTATCAACTAGTTCTTCGACTACTGTTCTGCCCAGTTCTGCCCAGTTCTGCTGTTCTTTCGACTGCGCATAAGTCTGTAACTGCGTACTCCGCGAAAGTATAGGCCTGCGCTAAACTTTTGTAGCATTGCCAACATTGCTTGTAAATTATTTGGTGCTCCCAAAATAGCCCACACTTTATGCAATACTGCCAATTGTTGAGTGCTCTATTCACAGCTGATCTGTAGTCTGTTTTTGTAATTACGTCTATCTTCATTTTCACTATATGCTATACGATGTACAAATTTTCATTGTTACAACCCAAATATTAATAAAGTCCGAGACTTTATAATAAAATAATTCTTTTAGTAGGGATTGTATACAGAGAAAAAGTGTGTGTTAAATGCAGTAGGTCATGATTTTGTGACACAAATAAGGATGTCAATGATGTATATACATGTGATCACTCTTACTTCTTGCTAATTTACCAGTTCTTATTTCTTGCAAATTTCTGAACTGTGTCATCAGTACGGCAGTATGGTTTGTCGTTAATATTAGCTGATAAAAAGTATTAGTTAAATATTGTATTAATATACACTTAGTCAAATCTTAGAAACCTAATAGAAATAATTAAGAGTCATTTTTATTGATGTTGAATACATAAACATTTTTTTTCTAACGACTATATTTGCTTTAGCTAAGTTTTTTAAACCTGTGATAATTAATCATTATTCTTAAATTTTAGATATAAATGGTTTGTTTATGGACTTGATTAACATAGACAATGAATCACATAATAGAATTTTAATTTCTACAAAAGACCATCTAATTTTCAACAAAAATTGCATAATAAACAATACAATTTACATTTACAATTTCACAAATTTTTATAACTTTTTTATATAATGTATAAATGCAAGTGTAAAAACTGAATATGGATAAAGTTTGTTCAGTACATTATGCAAGTGAGGGGATAAAAGATGAATCATGGACAGATTTTTACAAAAAGGATGGTGATCTATTATTCATTAACTCTGAAACTTACCTAAGTTTTCATGATTTTGAAAATGCATATTATATTCAACATAAAAGTACACCACTGCATCATGCAATTCAATGCAATAAAACTGAAATAGTTAGAAAGATACTTCTTAAATGTTCAAATATCAATAGTATAGATGGTTTATCATATACACCACTTTATTATTCAATTTTAATGGATAATGTAGAAATAGTACAATTGTTATTAAATTGTGGTGTTCCAGTTAAAGGTAGTTTTGTTGAAAATGAATTTGAAATAACTTATTTTGAACGAGTTTGTCAATCATCCAATTGGAAAATTGTTAAATTATTTTTAAATCATGGCTGTAGTGCTAATGAAGTATTTACTAACAATCATTGGAGTTGTCCAAAAAATTCAACACCACTTCATATGGCTGTAATGTATAGAAGATTTGAAACAGTTAAAATTTTACTAAGTTATAATGCAAATGTCAACAATATAAACGAAGAAGGAGAATCTCCCCTTTATTTAGCCTGCAAGGAAAACTTTGAAGAAATTGTAGAAATACTTTTAACTCAAAATGCTTTAGTAAATATTTATACTAAATCTAATAAAACACCACTTTATGAAGGCATTAAAAATGGAAACTATAAAATTATTGAACTTTTATTGACTAATGGAGCATTTATTGAAAATGAAATTACAGATATAGATATAAATATTTATGATCAAATTCATAAATCTATTTCATCAGGACAATTTAGAATACTTGAATATCTTTTGAGTCATGGTTTGAATATTAATATTAAATACCATTCTTATCAGAATGAGACAGATCGTACATTTTTACATACTGCAGTGGAATATGAACAAATAGAAATTGTTGGTTTATTATTGATGTACAATGCAAAACTTAACATTAAAGATGGGTTTGGAAGAGTACCATTACATATTGCAGCTATAACTGAAAGTGAAGTGATGATTGACTTACTATTACAGTATGATCCAGATCTAAAAGGTAAGATGATATATTGACACAAATTTACAAGTGTACAATATTTTGGATATGTTTTATTATTGGCACTATAAATATGTTGTTAAATATGCAGTGTAATATAAGAGTGTTTTTAGCTTTTATAAGATATGTATAGTTGTAAAATAAAGAATTAGTTAGACTTATAAGATAAGAGATGGTCTTCATTAATAATCATTTAACTGACTAACATAAAAGTATAATGATTATTGTTTGTATGCAAATAACTTTATTTCAAATGCTAGATGGTATTTTTAGTTATAGTTTTATATTAACTTAGTAATGTACTACAGCTTTTAGAAAATTTAAAAATTATTATTTTTCAGTCTCACCAGAAAATTCTACAATTAATGCTATTGATCATCAAGGTTCTACAGCGCTACACATGGCTTGTAAGTGTATAATTAGTAACTGTGCACAACTTTTAATCAACTTTGGTGCTGATATTAATGCAGAAACTTTTAAAGGCAAAACTCCACTTTTTCTTGCTTGTGATGCCGGCAACTTTGATATAGTTAACTTTCTTATTAATAGAAATGTTGATGTTAATATTTGTACTGAAGATATTTCTACACCTTTGCACATTGCAGCAAAACATGGACATGAAAAAATTGTAACCCTACTTTTAATGAATGATGCAAATACAATTTTAAGGGATAAGAATGGTTTGATTCCATTAGAATTAGCCATTGACAGTGGAAATTTAAAAATTGTTGAAATATTGTTGCAATATAATCCAGATGTTAATAATGATTATTACAAGGATGTATTTCTACACGCATTAGACTTGCCGAAAATAAGTGGATGTAAAATAATTAATTATTTTTTCAAATATGGATTTAACATTAACTCTGACATAGCGTGTAATTATACACAGAGAATGTTATACAATGCAGCAAAAAATAATTATTGGAAAATTGTCAAACAACTTTTAAATGAAGATATACTCTTAAATCTGTATGTTAATGGTGAAACATTGCTGCATCTTGCAACAAAGAATAAACGTTGGGACATTGTTAAAATACTCATTAGCAAAAATGTAAATGTTAATATAATAAACACTAATGAAGATAGAATACCTTTATATTATGCTATTCAAAACTGTGATGAAATGATTGTTAATATTTTCTTAAGTCATGGTGTAGATATAAAAGTGTACCCAGAATTACTTTTATATGCAATATTAAAATGCAGTCCTAATTGTAAAAGGGTACTTGAAGTACTTCTTAAGCATGGAGCTAATATCAATTATTGTAGTAATCTTGGTTACAATGCATTGCATTTAATAATGTATATTCTAGCAAATTGTTGTAGCAAAGAAGGATCTTATAACTATTTTTTAGCTGATAGTTTAATAGAAACTGTCCAGTTTTTACTTGAAAGAGGCATAAATGTAAATGCTAAGTCAAAACTTGGATGGACTCCTTTACACATGACCATTATCTTAAATAAAAACTTTGTAAAATTGATTGAATTATTTTTAAATTATGATGCAGATATTGATTGTCAAAACGTAAATGGTAAGACACCACTTCATTTGGCTTGTAAGATGAAGAATTTATCAGCAGTATCTACTCTGCTTAATTTTGGTGCAGATGTCAATATACAAGATGCTACTGGAAATACACCTTTAGAAGTTATTAATCATTTTATGGAAACAATTGAGCCCATTGAAGTAGTATTTGATGCTTTTTCAGTGCATGCTACAAATAACATGTATTACTATAATAAAATAAAGCAAGTGCTAATAAGACATTTAATTAAAATGGTCACTGCAAAATTATATGTAAGTCCAAAAAATATTCAATTTATGGACATAAATATAGACTTCAAGAAAAAATGTGAAAAAGAGATTAATATTATAAGAGAGATAAAGATAAATAATTATGTTTCAATATATGATATTTTAATTAAAAATTTGACTGTAGTAGCTAGATATATTAAGAATAACATACCAAATATTCATAAATTAGTGGATAATCAAGTCCAATTTCCTTTGTATAGCACTCTCATTGCTCAAAAACTGTTGAAAGCTGTTAAAAGAGAATACTTTTTAGATAAAG
This sequence comes from Sycophaga agraensis, assembly GCA_018906755.1. Taxonomy (NCBI): domain Eukaryota; kingdom Metazoa; phylum Arthropoda; class Insecta; order Hymenoptera; family Pteromalidae; genus Sycophaga; species Sycophaga agraensis. The sequence continues at coordinate 4,211,380 of JACCIE010000006.1, read as the reverse complement.
CACAGGAATCATTACGTATTTTAAGTGGATTTAGATTACCAGATGAATGTACAGAAAATATTACTTTTTATTTAAAAAATAATGACTTACATAATCTTTGCAATTTACTTACCAATACGTTCAAAAAGAGTTGATATAAATAAGTAGATGAAGAAAAACTAAATACTGTAATATCTCTATATAAAAAATAAATTTATTTTAGATGTTAAAGTCAATTATGTAATATTCATATAGAATAATTTATTCAATACTAAATCAATTTTATCTTTGGTATGGCTTTATTTTTGTAAATATGTATTTGATTGTAACAAATGTAAAGAAAATCTAACCAATAATTATTTAAAATGTATTAAAATGCATGTGTTATATATTTGTAGATATTATTTTTAAATTATACTTGCAAATATAAAAATTATTATATATAATATTAATGTGTTATGTCATGTTCAACCTAAATTTATGTATTATAAGTATATTACAAAAAAATACAATATGTAAATGCTTCTAAAGTCTACATTAGAAAAAAAATTTAAAAAGTTCTTATGGAAAGAGCTATATACTTTGTCAAGCAAAGTTATTAATTGTTTTATTGTTTAAAAAAACACATGAAAATTACATAAATTATCTTATTTGCAAATTATATAATGGATATCTACGGAATTAAAATAGTTTTTTATTAGATATTCTACACAGTATTAAATATACTAAAAATAATCTTTTAAATCAAAATTTACAGATTGGATTTAAGACGTCGTTGTACAACGACCTACTCTTTTTTTAATGAAGCAACTTCTTTTTTTAGATCAACAATATTATTTTCCAATTGATCTAAACGGATCATTAGAGCTACTTCAAATGCTGAAACAAAGTAACATTTTTAAATATGCAAAATACGCAAAAAATTTTTTTATACAGGTTAGTAATAACTTTTTACTTTTTTTTACATTTTTGCATACAACATTATTATATATAATGGGTGCATATTCTATTTTCATCAGTTGTAGAAATATGTGGTAAAATATTTTAGATTATTTTATAAAATATAATATAATATTAAGTATATATTACATATGTTATATAATGTTTCTGAGCTTCATCGTTATATTATCTCACGAGATCCCAAAGAACGTCCAATCGTTTCAGACGGTCAAGCCAATGCTCAGGATCAGCATGAACGACCAACTTCCCACTATCGATGATCAGCCTCAACGACGGTGGCAATCATCGTTTTCAAAGTCCTATTCGTACGCTCAACTGGATTGGCTTGGGGGTGGTACGGAGGTGTGGTTATATAGATGCTTAATACCGTAATCTTCTAACATCTCCCTGAGATACTTATTAACGAGCTCGGTACCATTATCAGTCAATAATAACTCTACCACTCACTAGCCTACGCTCAGTAATCCCTTTCTCGAACATTTCTTTCACTTCCTTTTGAGCAAACTCGAGAACCTTGAGGCGCGTGTCTCACCGGCGGAGTACCCTGAACATCGATGTGATGTTCAATGAGAGTCGTAAACCCGTGAAGGTCTCCGGATTTTGTAAGTATCCTTTCCATCAAAGCCTTCACTTGTTCACGCTTCCCATCTCGTATCTCAAAGATACCATAGCACTCTGCAAAAATTCTCGGGTCTGTACACAAATCATCCATCTTCAATTAAGGACGCCATCTCCCACTAGGAATTTTCCAGAAACATTCCAGCAACAATAACTCAAACCATACTTGAGACCAAAATCTACTCCTAGAATAATAGGGTGACCTATATTTGGTACGATTCTGAGCTCGACTGGTTGCTCGATATTTCCCACTTCTAGTACTCCGAGAATATTCTGGGTTCCTCGTGTCACTCCACGCACAGCTATCTGAGCCGGTTTCCATTTATCCTCAAATACAGCTGCTTCTTCAGGGTCAATTAAGGAAATCATGGAATCCGGATCAAACAACGAACAAACATCTTTGCCGTTCAGTCGGACTGTCAGCTACATTCGGTTGTCGATTATAACTTCGGTCACCGTCTGCTCATTACTAGTCGATTGTTTCGGCACCGTACCCTTGAGTATGCCTCTCGGTACGCCTGTAGCCAGATGGGACAGCGGACTCCTCAGTGAATCCGCGGATCCTTTCCTCGCAACACTTGTTGGATCATCCTCTCCCCTTGATAACGGCGGAAGCAAAGCCTTCTAGTAAAACAACTTCACCGACGTCACTGCTCTTGCTACCGCTCGTTGATGTACTCTTTTTCTTCTTTTTCTTCTTCTACGAAGCGAGCTGCAAGGCAGGGTCCGTCGATGCAGCACTCACACTGACTCGAACGTCCACTTTTTTTTCTCTTCTTGATCGACGATGGTTTTAGTACAGGAGAATCAAACACGTTGTCGATTCGTTGAAGGTCTTCCAAACGCCTTCAGACTTCACTATTCTCTGCACATTCGGCGCACGCTTGTCCATCGCACGACGTTCCGACGGTGGGTAAAGCATAAAGCTCGCCTTCGTCTGGAACGTATCCACAAACTTCGCTATCGACTCACCCTCTTTCTGCCGCAAATTCTGTAACTCCTTGAGCAGAGTCATATCATTAACCCTAACACAATATTTATCTTGGAAGGCTTGTACGAAAGACTCCCACCTTCGAACGTCCTCTATAAATACCGAATGTAAGCACGCAACTAAACATTTATTCGAAAATCAGAATTGCTCCGCACTTCGTCACGACGACGCCACGACCTCCTCAAATGCAGTGTCGGCATCAACTCAGACCCTTCTTCTTCTGAGCTAGTCCGAGAAGAGACATCTGCATCCGAGCTCTCTGTTGTTTTTCTCTCAACTCTCTTCAGGGAAACTCTTCTTCTATTCGGCGTAGAAGCCGCTGGATCTTGGATCCGCACCCGGATCAGCCTGGCCCTCCCGCTAACGCGATAGAAGGAACCACTTGCGTGGTTGCTCCCCTCAGCTCTTTTGTCTTACTGTTATAAATTATTATGATCGGAGGTATTGGTCGTTACATAATTTGCGTATTGGTTTGTTTTTATTTTAATCAAATTATCGGACCATTATTAGTGTTTCTTTAATTTCACTTATTTATTATTATATCTTTCTATTGCGTATGAGGTCTTTTCGGAAAGGGAAAATTATTCTCTGTATATTGTATATATGGTTTTTATATAATATAACATCTATGACAAAGAGAAAGGTTTTTGGAAATAATGTACTTATGAATGGCCGTTATTTGGGCCTGCTTCGGAGTGTGAAAAAGCGGCTCGGCGGTGTACGTGCGCCGGTCCGGTCATAAACGCAGCGGGTGGTGTCGGCGCTCGGTTCGTCTGTTGGTTTCTCTTATAATAGATCTATATATATTAATTAAAAATAGTGAAGCGTTACGCAGGACGTGACAATATAATTGTGAATATCGAGATTAAAATAATCAAAGTCTTACTAAAATCGAATAATTAATATGAATTTTTTTTATAGCGTAAAAACATATAATACAGTCCATTATAATAAATAATTTTTTTTTCACTACACGCACATAATAAAAAAAAACTATTTGTTCGTGGACGTCCCGGTAACAAAATATTATTCATATAAATAATTCAGAATAAATAAAATCAACATATTTTAGTAATTATAGTTAGTCAATGTCAATATCGTGCATCCATAAATTGTTTACAATAAAAAAATACTCATCTATTTGCCTATTCGTCAACTTAATTAGAAGGTCCTATTAGGATCCCCGGGACTTGTTGTAAGCTTCGATAGCTTTAGTGGATCCAATCATACTGCAGTACTGAAATGTGATCCAAATATTGAATAAACACGCTACTTCTTTGGTATCACTTCATAATTAATTATTCGATAAAATTCTTGAAGCCTGAGAATGCCCTCGTAACTGAGACCTATTGTGATAAAAACAAAAAATAAACAATATCTTATTGTTGATTCTTACATTTAATATTAAATTTGATAAAACATAATTTGAGAATATTTCTCATCCATACAATAAACAATCAACATTTCTTAACTACGAAGATTCCTTTTTCTACATTAAATTATAATGATAAATTATAATTATACATCAATTTTTGAGTCCACGGTCAAGGTGTCTAACTATTACAGTCTCAAGATACAGACTGCGAATGTTTGTTACTCCTATCGAAGTTTCTAGCCGCGAGCTTGTAAATTTTTGCACATGTATCGCACCTGCTAATTTTCGACTCAATGCGAAAGAAGTAGGAAAAATATACTAAAGAAAAAAGAAGAATTACTGGCTCACGTCTATTAAGTATGAATTCTTAATTTAAGGGGGAAATATTGTAGCAAAAATGTTTCTGCCACGCAAATCTTGGGGGGCACAAAGAAAGACCATCGATCGTGCCAGTTAGTTGTTATTCTACTGTTCACGAATAAACTTCTGAACGCATCCAAAGTTAATACTTTTATTTTGAATATAGAAGCAAATAACTTGTTTTATCTCAAATAATCATAAATTGAATTATTTTTTTTATTATAATCTTTTTAAAATAAAAATTTTCAGCTATGAAAATTATAAGGTATAATTATAGTAATATTTTACACCTTCACGATATAAGAAACATTCTGAACATATACGATATCAAATATGATACAAATTAAAATAAACTTTTCAAAATACAAATATTTTTTTAATTTGAAGAAATTTATTTAATTTTATTTTGTTATTGTTTTTAAGTTATTCTTTTGTAAAAATCATATTAGAGGTATTAATTATTTTGTCTGTCATTGATTGTGCATTGTAAATGTAAGAAAAATTCATTACATGAAGATTATATTACTCTTAGAATATCGAGATAATCCTCGTTTAACATACTGTTTTTAAAATAATTTAAATAAAAATGTACGATAAAACCACATATATATCATAAGTTATACATGATAATATTAGTATATCATTTAGTTTTAATATGATATCAACGAAACAAGAAAATATTAAAATATAATCTTTAGAAGAATCCAGTTAGAATGGAAATTTTTAATCAAATTCTAAGCATAAACTTACTTTTGATTTCTAATAGGATTTTCTTTATTGCTATGCTATAAAAATGAATAAATTTTTTTTTTAATTTTATCAGAAGAAATCAAAAAGAAATTACGACATACAGTCTTGATCAAATTGCCAAGGTCTACATGGACTTATTCAAAGTATGTGGCTTAATTCCGCTAGAGAATCGTCGGTTGAACTCTCCTTTATCTGTCTTTTTCGCTGCATGGGCCAACTTCTGGTTTTGCGTTGTCAGTAGCATGTATATTTATACGATGGTATTAAACTTAATGGAGGCGACTACCGATGTTGATGTCATAGCAGAATGCATCAGCCTTTGTGGACTTCATGGCCGTTATTTCGTAATGTTCGTGCGGCGCGACAAAATCGGGATCATTCTCGATAAATGTCGCGATCTGTGGATGGACATCGATGAAAATGAAAAGCTGCTTTTAATTAAGTATAATGGCTTATATACCACTAATTTTAAAAGAGTATCTGTAACAGTTACTTTATGTCCTTACATTTGTTTAATCTCATATTTTACATATTAATACCACCCTTTCCAACAATAGCAGTCTAAAACAATAATCAAGTAATTTGTCAGATTATTTATTGTTTAAAAATATACTAGGGAAATTTAATATTTAAAGTAAAATGAACTATATTTTATATATGGAATAAGAAACGAATATACAGGAAATAAGAAAAAACAGCGTCAGCTTCTGGAAGAGCTTCTGGAAAAAGGCAACACAGAGCCGCGAAGTCAGCGGCGCCGATATTCTCAGCCTCAAAGAGATGCGCGATCCTTGCGAGCGTAGCATGCGGTCACCCTTAGCGGAGCCACATAAACGGATCAAATATCTACCGATTAGGCAGTGGACTCACGACACCCGCGATCGCGTTGGCGGGGCCCACGCTGAACATGTTGGGTTAGCAATTAGGGAATCCGAGGGTAGGGACAAATCCAACCGTCGATAGGATAAAAGGTAGGTAAAGTGATCAGTTGATCAGTCAATTGAGTATCTGAAAGCAAAAAGCTATGAGCGAGAAACGCGGCGTCAGAATAGATGTATACTATCTTGTAAAGGACTACTACTTATCAGTAGTCAGCACCGTAAATCGCTTTACATCAGAGATCTCTCAAGAGATCTCCTTGTCGAGCGTTTGACTCACTACCCCCCTGCATAACAGTATTAAGATTTATAATAGAAAAGATTTTGTCATTATATATATATATACTAATTTTGCATTGATAAATCAAAAATTTAATTTTTTAAAAATTGAATTGTATCTTAATGCTTAAGAAACGGCATTGCTATATACATTCGTGCTGTATCGATAATATAACTATATTGTAACTCTTATTATACTTAATAAGATAATAATCTTACAATTAAAGAGAACATGATATAAATAGATCATCTGATTCCAATGGACAGGAGGGTTAGTAGTGATCCTCATCGATGATGAGAAAGCTTAGGGGAGATGTACAACCGATACTATTAACCTCATATCGAATCATGTAACCTAAAGGTAGAGGTTATGTTATGATGATCGAGTAAATTTCGACTGAAAAAGTCAAAAACAACGTTATCCATGCCCTTACAATATTCTATACTCCTGCAGATAGAGTCCATTTCATCATCCGTATCGTACCATAAGGTGTAGTTATCATAAACACGAGTACTTAATGATCGGTAATAACATTAAATTTTCCACTTAGAAGATACGTTCGAAAGTTCATTAGTGAATAAACTAATAACAACAACCCCTTTTCTGCTATAGTATATTTAATTTTGCATTGGTTAATACGAGACCGGTAAAACATATGATACGCAGTTCTCTATCTGGAGCAATTTCGTATAATATTTCATTGATTCTAACATCATTGCATATAAGCGAATGCAGTTTCAAGTAAAGAATAAGATAATGTAATGATTTCCATAAAACTTTTTTTAATTGTATAAGTGCCTCATCGTGTTCCCTCTTCCACCCCAAGAACTATTCTTTTTTTCTAACATCTCGCAAAACGGAGTGACAAAATTAGCATCATGTGCACTTATAATTTATAATATCCAGATATTAATAAAAAAAATTGCATCCCTGTTATTCGCGTTGTATAATACTGCACTCAGATACAAATCTTCTGCGTGTTATTATTATTTCTACTTTCAATACTTACATTGTTACGTTGACAGTTCGAACATTATTAATATTAGATCGAGTTTTAATTTATCATGAAAATTTTATTTAAAGATTAAATCGAGATATTGCAAATCTTGAGCGATTTTTTGTGCATAATTCAAATCAATTATCACGAGAATTTATTTAGCCGTAGTAGGTAATTGTTTTATAATGCGAAAGTTAATTTTTTCAGTGTTAATATCAGATGCTACGTATCCCGCCTCACGCATTAAGTGTCTTTTAACTCCAATCGCGACTGCACCGAAAAGAACTCTTTTAAAAATTATTCTTTATCAGTTGTGAAGCTTCCCTAGAATATGTGCCTATAGAATGTAAACCAAAAAAGCGCATGCGACCTTTCAGTGCATCTTCTATTATCAAATTTTTTTAGTTTTTAAACATTTTTCTTTATAAAACATTTCTTAACAGTACTTAAAAATACTGACAAATTACTCCTCTCGCCATTATATTCGGCAATAATTACTACGACTTGATTGTTTTGTAAATAATCAATTAAAGTTTCAACTACTGTGATACTCATAAAAGTAAAATTTCAAATCATGCTAACATCAATGACGCGTGGACACCTCCTCTATAAAGCCTTAATGTCTACAATCAGAAACAGTAAAACTATTTTTAAATATAATTGCATGTTGATATTAATTTAATTGAATAATATTCAAATAAAAGTGTACTATCAATTGTATTTCGAGCGAACTACCTTTATGCTGTTCACATACACTTTACGCGCATTTTTTTTATAGTAGCTTCGCACATCATCTGTTATTCATCAGGATTTTTATTCGAAAAAATTTGAATAATTAAGGAGTTATTTACTTAAGCGTTACAGTAACTGATACAATTACTCATCAGATAATTTTTTTATTTCATTTCTTAATAAATCCTTCGCAAATCTAGAAAATTTATCAATAAAAGCGTGCTACTGGTGCAATGCTACTTAACATTTAATGTGGTTATGATTCTCATTTATCTGACGATCAGTCAGATCGTGGTACTCGATGATCCTGTGAATAATGGCAGTCTCAGGATATTGCCCTTTCGCGCCTACTATGTGCGTAATGTACAAGAGTCACCATGGTATGAACTCGGAGTTACAGTTCAGATGTTTAGCATGGCTATAGTCAGCACAGGCACATCTTGTGTTGATTTATCGCCAGTTTTTTTTATAATGTTTGCTTGCGGTCACTTTAGATCTCTGAAGTTAAGATTCCAGGTAGTCAATGAATATAATAACAATGAGGGTAAAGGTAACAGTGTCATACAGTGCATTATTTACCATCAGAGAATTATCGAGTAAGAAATGAATTCATTGCCATTTTGTAGTAAAATCTAATACTTAAATAACATAATATTCTTTTATTGTTCATTTAGATTGTGTACACATATAGAACAGTTGATGACTACTCTTTACATGTTACAAATGATAAGTACTACTTATACAATGGCTTTATTAGCATTAAAAGTTTTGGCGGTGAGAACTTCATTGTATTTATTCATTAGGACAGACTTATTTAAGCATTATACTAATTTATTAGGATGAACCGGGCAGCGTTAAGTATTTATCACTATTATCAATTTTCATAATTCAGCAAATTCTTTGTCAATGGATTCCAGATCAACTGATTTCTGAAGTTGGTATATTCTTAAATTATAATTATGAATTTAATATTATTACTGTTGATGCTAAATTTTTTATGTAATATATATAGAGCCAATCAGTGGGTGCAAACATATATTTTATTCCATCGTTTGAAAACGATAGAAAAATAACGAAAATCACTCAGATATTTATAATGAGAACTCAGAAACCAATTGCACTGACAGCTGGTGGGTGTATTCGTTTATCGAAACAGTGTTTTGCTTCTGTAGGTTTTTTCCATCTAATTTTTGACATATAATATGCAAGTAGAAATATATAAATATTTTTTCAGATGCTAACCAATGTTATATCATTTTTTACGGTTCTTCGTACAATATAGTTATAAAAAAAATTTTAAGTTAAAAATAGTATTATAAGTACGTAATAAATAAATTATAAATATTTATAAGTATTTAGTTTAAGCATTATTTTAACTTTAAATCTTTATTTGTGAGTGTAAAATTTTTAAAAATTGAAGAAAGTAACATGAAAAATAATTAATACAAAAAACAACTTCAGATAATTTTATGCTTTTTAAAAGATATTGTTATGTTAAATAATGATGTGCATAATCTAGCTGTCAATTATTCTTTTTTATTGTTATTACAGTTATACTTTTGAAAAAATTTTTTAATCTAACTATTATAATTTATATAATGCAATATAATATTATTATAATTATTTATGTTCGCATAAAATATATTTAATATTAATTCAAAGATAAGGAAATTATTGTGTTCCTGAATGCACATTTATTATGCTAAGAACTTAACTTTGAGGAACTTTCTTGATTTTCAAAATCATTATAGCTACTAATTATTTTTAAAAATAAAGGCATAATTGTAGTGAGAAAATTATGGGTATATAAATTATAAATTACATATGTATATACATATAGATATATTTTAACGGGTCTGGGACATCGGGTCTGTTACTAGACCAAGCATTATAGACTTTTTTTGTAAAAAAATTTAAATAGTTAGTAGACTGTGCAATATCGTTCGGAATAGTCTGTACATCATTAAAATCAAAAATGTAACAGTAACAAAACTGTAAAAAATAAACACTATTTCCAAATTTTCTCCGCTTCTAATTATCCAATCGGGTTGCTTTAAAATTAGAATTGTGCGTTTTTGTATTATCTATATGTTCTTTATAGCATTTTGATCGCTGAGTAATATTTTGGGTAATAAGCAAAAAACCAAAAAAAGTGCGATTTTTGTCCGTTACATTTTTGATTTTAATGATGTACAGACTATTCCGAACGATATTGCACAGTCGGCTAACTGTTTAGACTTTCTCACAAAAAAAGTCTATAATGCTTGGTCTATAAGGCCAACGTGAGCCGAGCCGGCGGACTCATCGAGTAACAGGCAAGGGGGCGCAAACGCGCGAATCCCTCGGGTGCGAATCCACATTTGATCCCCACGTCGCCTGGTTTCTCACCGTACTTTGATTACGCGGGCAGCGTGCGCACAGTTTTGTACTGCAATAGTGCTAAACTAGAGCGCGAGACGGCGACCACCAGCCGCTAATTCGTACCGTATAGAAGGCTTTTCTGCGATGGGGGAAGTCGTTGTCGCCTGCGCCCAGACGGCGCAGCCCATTTTGTATTCAGGATATAGGTATAAGAAATCGTTTTATTATGCTTCATTTAATTTTTTAATATATATTAGTACATTTGGATATCAATCAAAACGTGAAATTTCAACATGAAAAATCAAAAATTAGTGGTTCTGCAAGTCACTAACAAGTTACGAGTACGTTTGTTGGTTGAAGAGGTCAGTGTAGCGAAAGTCAGTAACTCTTAATATCATAGGAAACTGAAAATAACAAAGTAGTATGAAAATAACTTCTCAGCAGAAGATGCTTAAAATTCGCATTCAAACGAGATAGTATCTAAACTGATAATCAACATACCGCTCTAACGTTCAAATATATATGACACAGCGAATGCGCGGACCTGTTTCACCTTTTCAAGCGTGGTTATTTCCAGGCAATCTTTTAAAATACTTAAATTTCCTTCAAATTTCCTCGCAGGTAGCTCAGCGAATCTGATTCTATACGTACAGAATGAAACAAATAAATCAACGTGTCTGCCGTCAATGTCTGATCTCGCAAATAAATATAGATTTATAATCAACACTACTTATAATCATATTTATAGATTTAATCAACATATGAAGTCTGTTGTTATGTAAATTATTATACGATGTTATAATGAAATAATATAGTCTACTTTTTCACTAAATTATAAATGACAAGAAGACTACTTACATTCGATACGAACCCAATAATTTACATTTGTAAACTCTCGATATTTTTCTTTAATAAGAATTTGTGCTGCCTATATCACATGGAACATGCGAATTAAGTGAAAATATTTGTATTTTCGGGTACAGTTTCGTATGATATGCCTATGTAACTTTACGGGTTAACTCCTTATGATACCAATTATATCAGAGAATTTGAAGAGTAAATTATACAGTGATTAAACAGAATTTTACAGTTTTTGTAACGTACTGGTATTCATCTTCTGAATAAGTATAAGAATATAAGTGTAAGTTGTGTAAATGCGAATCTTTCAATAATTAGAAAATCATGCAAAAATATCCTACATAAATTATTGAAATACGACGTTGATACATACGCACAGTCTTAAATTGTTCACTATTGTTTAGATTCATGGAAGGAACCTCGGAAAACTGATTCAGAGATTTTATTATTCGGGTCAAAAGGAGACTGCTTGATAAAGTTTGAAATTTGAAACATGAACATTTGAGTATAGCGTTTATTTTTGACAACGAACACAAATCTTGTATCATTGTTATTTTCAGCACCAACATTAATTACATAACAAACTGATCGCAACTGTTGAGTTCCACTGCGTCATGGAGAATTTTGCAGATGTTTTATGTACAATGTTAATTAATAATTTAAGCATAATGATAATCTTTGAAATTGAAATTAAACCACTTCAAAACTCCACCTTATTTAATATAAATTATGTATAGCCTTATGTCGGATGAAGTAGATTATGTTTAAATAAGTCATTTAACTACATATTGTAGAACATCCCTTTCAATCTAATGATTATCAGCTTAGACCAAATATTTTTAAAGTAGGAGAATTTATATTACTAATAGTAGTTTTGTAAACTGTCCTCTAAGATGTTTCCTCAGAAAAAGTACTTCGTGGATTATAGTATTAAGATATAAGAAAGGTAGTATAGCAAGAAATGGAGTAGTATTTTTGCACGCGTCAGGATGTCTTAATGATTATCTAGAATATAAACATTTTCAAAAAAAATCCCATTCTTGTTATTTCGAAATATTATATAAAAAAATTAGCTATGCTGAAAATGCTAGGCAAGTTTGGTATTTTGTAAATGAAATTAATAATCAAAATCTTTTCAAAATAATCAACATCTTTTTTTATTGGTCGTGGAAATATCATGTTGTCCAAGTAGAAACATATTGATAATGAAGAATTAGCGATGTTGAGAGCGGTCAACTTATCTTTTGATTTTGCAAATATTTCGTTATTATTTACAATAATTTTATTCGCCTTCAATTTCCAAATTCAACGTGTATTTGGATCTGGTTTTATTTGCGTGATTTCATGCAAATAGTTCTGTAGCATGGTGATACTTCTACCAAAATACATAGTGCAAAGAATAAAGATGTAGCAAGTAATTCTTTTGAAAATATTTTACGCGTAGATTGCAAGAAAACAAGTGTAGCTGGACAAGTCAACCTATTTTAAGGTAAAGTTTTGTGGTTATTTTTCAATGTAATTAATAATAAAATTGCAATAATAATTTACGAGGAATGTAAAGTTTTATAATATTATTTTATGAATTATTGCTTGATATGGCACTATGTAGTATACATTAATCTATTTTTAGTACCATCGTTCTTTGTTGCTTCTTATGGCCACGTCAGCTCGCGTGTAGATCATGTATGCCTCGCGTAAACTCATCATTTTATCTTATGGTGAGCAGACAAAGACTTCCAAAAATACAGACTTATACATAGCAATGAATAATGAATATTGCACAGTGGATACTGTCTTTTGTCCTCACTCCTCGATGTCTTAGCCTGTGAATAAATTAGCTCAAAAAGAAACTCGGTACAATGCAATCACATCAAATATTTACGCTATCGTGCGAAACGAATTTCGTACTCTGTTGTTTATGTGTATAAAGAACATATAATGTAAGGAAACATTTTTACAAATGGATTATCTTTAAAAAAGAAAAGAAAGGTTAAACTTGTTAAATATTGTAACTTATTAGTTAAAAAGTTATGGTTAGAGTAATCTACAATGTTGTCAATAGGTTCTAATTTTCGTACAATATAAAGCAATTTTACATGATTTTACAACACATTTATAAAACTTATATCATTCGCACATATGTTAAATCTTTTATATACGTTTAATTACAAACAAGGTTATAATAACTATATGCATTTAGTTAGTGCAATTATAAAACTAAATATATTTATATTTAAATTTTTATTTCCTTTTTTATAATTTACAATATATTTATATGGGCTGAAAATATGTCTTTATCTAACAGAAATAAATAATAAATCACGTCAGTATTGACAATATAATTTATACATTATATTAATATGTTTTTTGAAAAAAATTTGTGCGCTAAAAAGATTATCAAAGATTGTCAGAAAAGGGTTTCGGAAAGAATTTGGCGTTTCGCGCCTAATTTACTTTATACATAATTATTTATGTAAATTATGTAATTATTTAATTCTTTACATAATATAGTACATGATATTGGAGAAGCATGTGGCCATGGTAGAAATTTAAGTTTTTAAATTTTTAAGTAAATACTCTTAATTAATTAAAATTTTAGAAATATAAAGCTTTAGATCAGTATTCGATCGGTAAATGGATTTATTACTGCTTTTGATTAACATTGATTTTACGAAACAAATATTAATTAACATTTATCCTTATTTTGCAGTTGAAGTAACTTTAATAAAAAATATATAATAAATAAAAACTTGCGAATTCATTTTTAGCGAGATATATTTAAATTTGTATCTTCCATTAACTGTTTCCTCTACTATTATTCACTGTGCTGCAGCGAGAGAGGCCGCGCTTTTTGACCACGGACGCTGGATTTTTATCATTCTTTAAACCCCTGTATCTTCGTAGGGCGGCTTTTGACAGTTTTGTAACAGACAAGAAAAATGTTTATAATTTCCTCGGTTTTCCAGTGGTATAGATAGAGACAACTAATTAAAAAACAGATTAAATTAATTGTTGTTAGACGCTAAAAAATATTTTAGATTAATATCTACACAACAAGTTGCGGTTAGTAATTGTAATTAAAAAAAGAATATCAAGTGAGCTCTTCAATTTCAATTAAGTTTCCCGCCAATGGAGTACTGCTGCTGGGTATGCACATGTGTCATGCCTACCAAACCTCTAGACCTTGTATTATTCGGATTTTGGAAACACGTGTTTATGCTTTCAACCGTCTGTTTTTTAGTCATTGTTTATGCGCGTATTTAATAAAAAATTAATGTCAAGTGGCATTTAGTGAGTATTCTTCATTTCATTAATTTTTGAAAATAATTTTATTTTAGTACATTAATCAACATTTTTTAATAAAAAATATTTTTAATGCATAGAATACCAGATTCAAGAAATAACTATGTAAAATTATACATAATCATTTATGTAGTTTTTTTCAAAATAAAGTCTAATAATTTATTTTTACTAGTAATATTCAAATATCTATATTCTGTATATGTATAAACTTTTATGTAAAAAGTATTAATATGAAATTGTATGATTTAACAAATATAACGAAATAACAATATAATAATTAAATGATTGCATTGCAGGCTTTAAACCAAGAAAAGTAAGAAAAATTTTTACTTTAAATTATTAAACGTCAGGATCTTAGGTTAATTATGGTAGTTTTTACCTGTAATCACTGTGGAGACTCGCTGCAAAAGCCAAAGGTTGCTAAGCATTATCAATTCCAATGCCGAAATCCTATATTTGTTACCTGTGTAGATTGTCACACAGACTTTCGGTAATTCATTCTATTCAAATTATGTATACAGCAATTTAAAGTTTATGATTTAAAATTCTTAATCTCCTTTAAAGATGTGTTTTATACAACATAATTTTATAATTACCAATAAATGTTACAAGTTAAAAATGTAAGAAATTAAGAATAAAATCTGTTTAATTATAGAGAAAATGAGTATGTTGCTCATACAAAATGTATCACAGAAAACGAGCGGTATGGTGGTAAGGATTATGTATCAAAAGGGAGTTCAAATAAAGGAGAAAAGAAACAACAGGCATGGATAGATGTTGTTCAGAATGTTCTATGTACTTCTACAAACTTGACTGCTCCTGAAAGAAATCTTCTAAACAATATATCCAGGCATGAAAATATACCTAGAAAGAAAGCCAAATTTTTTAATTTTATTAAAAGCTTGTCTGGAAATAAAGCTAATATGACTATTGTTGAAAATGTCTGGAATAAAATGGAAAAAGCTTTCAAAGAATCAACTGTTACAAATGGCAATAATAATGGCACAGATAAAACTGATAAACGTTAGTTTTAAATAAATTTAAATTTATTGACTACTTAAAATCTAATAATGAATAATCTTTGAGAAATTGAATTAATAAAATATATTATTTTCAGAAAATTTAACAACCGAAGAAAATCAAAATAATTCTAATATATCTAAAGATAACGAAAATGAAGAAAATTCAAATGTAGTAAATGAAATTAAAGAGTTAGAAAGCAGCAAAAAAAAGAAAAAGTCGAAAAAGAGGCCACATGAAACTTCTGAAAATGGCAACGATGAACCTGTGCATAAAAAAGTCACTGAAATTGAAGAAATAAATACGCATCCAGCAGAATCTATTACAGAAAATAATAATGATGATAAATTCAGCTGGAAAAGTAAGATTTTAGAAATAGTAACAGCAAAAGGAGAAGTTTCGTTAAAGAAACTGAGAAAAAAAGTAGTAGCTCAATATCTTGAAAATTTTCCAAATGGTTCATCTGAGAAAGCTATTTCCAAATTTGACAAAAAGCTTAGTAAAGTTTCTGATATTTTGATTACTGAAAACATAGTAAAATTAGTAAAATGTTGATTATGTTGAAAGTCAATGCCTGTAATATAATACATAAAAAATTAATAATTTTTTAGTAATTTAATTCCAACTAGTAACTAGAGGTATATGTCTATGAGTATGTGGTTGCATGTAATAATGCAAAAAATTGAATAAAATATTTTTTTTTACTCAATGTAGTTCATATTATTTAATTTTTAGTATTTTTAATATTTTACCTTTTACTTTTAAATATTATTTATTATCTATTATTTTCTAATATATATGAATATAGTTATTTTAAAGATTTATAAGTATAATCAAAGTCTAAAAGTTGGTATTGAACTTTATATTTGAAATTCGCGCGAAGTTACTCACAAAATGGCGGATCTTTATGGATTTCTTAATTTGTTATTGCTGTAATCGAACTATCTATATATTATGAGTGCAATATATAGATTTTTTAATACTGTTGCAACTGCATACCTAACATTGTCATGGTTGTTCCGTTCTAACTGTTACAGCCATAGGTATATATTGCATTCATCTTCTACATGTTCTTTTTAATCTTATATTACGTCACGTGCGAAAGTTAAAAAGTTTGATCCCTGGAGCGGCCTAGTCAGTAGTGACACTACTGTTCTGTGTAAGACTGTAGATGCTAAAAAACAAGCCAGATTGCACTTTCTTTTTCACAGCTTGTTACCTTCATTTTTTTGGGCTTTTTTGTGTATAAGCGGCCACTGGAGTATGTGTCATCGAAATATTGCGTGCCACACCTGCACAAATGAACAAATAAGAAGACTTTGTGATTTGTTTTATAACTGCAGTTTAATTTCTTGGAAATTTATTTCACTAGTAAACTAACTGCATCTGCAACAAGAATCCCAATAAACCAAAACTTTGTAAATGTCATCAAAGAATGAATACAAGTAAATTAGTTATATTATTTATTTGCATGACTAGCATAAATAGTATTATATTAAGTTAATAATGAATTCCTTTTATATAAGATATTAATCATAATTATTATAAGAAAGTAAAAACAACAATAAAAAAAATTAGTTTACTTTACGTAATATGAAAGTACAAATACATTATTTGGATTTAAAAATTTCTTAACCATATTGCACATATTCATATTGGATAGTTTAAATTTTATTTAAGGTGATGTAATAACTTTTTGGAATTTAAACAATATATGAAAATGACTATTTTCTCTGCTTTTGGTGTAATTTTTATAATGGATTTTGTGGGAGAAAGTAACATTGTATACTTGATAATCAGAGTGTGACAGATTACTATCAGATCACTGGTTTTTAATATTTTTGAAATAGAGAACTGTAGAATTCACTGTACAGCAACTAGCACTATATTTTTTTTAAAATATAGTCTTTAAAGAATAAATCTCAATATATTTATATATAATTGTTGCCAGTATACATATATCTTAACGATAGTTCAATAAGCCATATAAGATAATTTTAAACATATGTTTTATCATTACTGTATACATTAAAAATAATTTTGAATCTAAATTCCAAGTACAAAAAACATAATTATTACAATGTTTTCAAAAGATTTATTCAAATAATTTTGTAAAAATCAGATTATAAAAAAAAACCAAATAGTTTTATAATTTCATAACAGATGTATAAGTTTCATTGTTAGTCTTGCTAATTTACATGTATTATAATAATAAAAATGTAAAAAATTATAATAAAAATTCATTTTTGAATTTGTTTTATAAAAAATGACATTTTTGTAGATCAGTCATATTTCAAATGCTTTCCATGCAAATGCCATTTGAACCAAAGAGAATACGATCATTTATAAAATGATCGTAGATTTTTTACAAAGAAAAAATAAAAGAAAAAGGAAAAGACTTGTTATATATTTTTCCTGATCATCAACATGCTTCAAGCAGTGAGATTGTTAACAGAAATGGCAAGAACATCAGATGACAGGTCTCGGGGCGACAGTGGTTCTTCAGATGCACAAGCATCTTCTTCCAATAATGATGGTAATATTCTTTAACAATTTTTTTAACCTTTGACCTATCATTAATTTGATTAATACATTAGGTTCATATCATTTATTTATGTAAGTTCATATTAATGCATGTTGACAATAATCGCCAGTTGTGTAGTTACTTTGTATATTTAATAAAGATATAAAAAATTTGTCTCGAATAAATTGTGTAGTAGCTGCTCCTGTTTTATTTCGAGAAATTCACAAGAACGGATGGCTTCGACGTACGGATACTAAGTCAGATAAAGATTCGTCTCGATGCTGGGTTGCGTTCTGTATACACGACGATGCAGGGCCACGTCTGGAAGCTTTCACTGATCAAAAACAAGCAACGTCTCATACTCCACTATGGTCCCAGTCATTACGGCATGCTTTACATCTCTCGCCTACTCTTTGCGCGACTTCCAAGAACGATTATGAGTTCTGTATAAACTTTACTGATGATCAAATAATTAGATTGGCTGCACCCACTTATCAATCAATGTTGGATTGGGTACAAGTTGTTACTAGAAAGCTCACCGATTTGAAAATTCTGAGGCCGAAGGAAAATGTGTACTCCAGAGGTCCAGAGAGAATCGCTACAAGGGATCCTACAAGTCCTTTACCGCCTCCACCGAATCTGGTTAGACATTTTAAGCCATTTTTCAATTACTGACATAATATAACATTATTTTTAAATTAGTTTTTCTCATGTAACCTATTAAATTTTCTTTTTATATTGAGTTTTATATTTTTATTAATGGAAACGGTAATAAATTTAGCTATTATTTTCAAAATACAATAAAAATGAGCATTTTCCTATGTAATGTAAATAAACTCCGATAAATTATAATTATATAAAGGGTGCATCAAGTCCTCGGCTTCCACCAAACTCTGCTTCGCCTTCAACTTCAAGTACGCCATCGTTATTCAACTTTAACGACTTAGCCATTGAGGAGATAAGACCAACTTCGAGGCAGCCAACACGGCCAGCTCCACTATTGCCACCGAGTCCTCGACCAACTGGCAGTTCAATTGCAGTCACCAGTAATAATGACAACTCGAGTTATGAAAGCGTCTTTCTCGCCTCATCACAACCATCGAATGCCGAAGCATTAAGGCCGAATAATGGACCAGCAAGCAGGTTGAACTGATATAAAACTATGCATGATAATAATAACAGATCTGCAAATCTTCAAATATAAAATATTTGCAACTATATTAATGCATACTAATGGCCAATCATTTTTTACAATTATTTGTAAATAATGGCTTTAAGCGTTGTCAGTCGTTTTGTTACACATTGCATAAAGAATATGTTTTTTAGAAGAGGAAATAACAGCCCGCGTTTATCAGAACGAGCGAAGATAACTTATTGCATTTTTTCCATAGTAATGATTATTTTACCCAATTTGAGCAAAACCACTGACTGATCAATTCTTTCAAGCCGTGATGAATATTTTACTTGAAAATTTATTTGAAATCAAAATTGACATCAAAATCATAAATTACTAATAGTTACTATAAAGGCATTAAAAATAATTAAATATAAGTTTAGATTAAACTATTCATTACATATTAAGTTGAAGTATTATTTATTAATTAAATTAATTTATAAAGATTTATAAAAAAAATATTAAATAACTATCAAGTAATTTTAATAATTTCAATAAAGTATTATGTAACAACATTTTGCCAACAAAATATTTACATGTTGTAGATCCCAAAGCTCTAGTGATGAGGGTGAACATTATGCTGCTTTAATTGAATATAGAAGCTCCGAGAACCCGGAATTGAATGTCGGTGCTGTGAGTCAAAATCGACAGCTAAGGGCTCAATTAACTCTGCGGGAACAGCAGGTCATGCAATTGCGTAAAGAAATGAGTCATCCAGCCGGTGTAAGGCTTAAACTTGGACGACGAGACTGCAAGGACGGCATTGCTTTTGTCGACTGTTTCGGAGCTGTTTGGTAGGATATAATTTAAGTTAAATAAATAATCCATGGAAGTTACTCGTTACTTCAATAAAATGAAAATTATACTTAATGAATTTGGAAAATACAATGTTAGTAATTATAGCCTGTAAAAAGGATTAAGTAATTAAAATCCAAAATTTGCAGGATCGCAGGCTGGAAACATAAAGAACATCCTTTACTTTACAATGTTTTGCACATTGGCGATTTAGTATTAAGTATAGCTGGAATATCACTCAACAGATCGAGTTCAATAAAATACATACTAAAAAATTATTCATTTCCTCGCGTAAGTAACATTATAAGTTTGCACACTTAAAAAACTAATAATTTTAAGATTATTTTAAAAGAGGATAATTGAAGTACACCAATTTATTCTACATTATCATATTAACAATACAGGTGGAAATGATAGTTAGAAGGCTGCCGCACGGTCGTGTAACGACGCTTACTCGCAGCAGTGAGTCGGAGGACTTTGGTTTGGAAGTGAACAGTGCTAGCGAGGTCGTTTCAATCAATTCAGCAGCTCAAGCCCTTGGGCTTTCAACTGTGGCGAATCCTGCGGATCCATCGGCCGATGTCGGTACGACCGTAAACTGGACCCTGACGGAAGTGAACAATCGCCCTCTTAACCTGTTTGAGGGTAACGCCCGCGAACGTGTAAACGCACTCGGACGCGACGTCTCAGTGGTGCTACAACCCTCGGACCTCATCGGCGTCATCAAGAAAAAATTACGTGCCGTCCGCAACTACAAGAGCTTCGTCTTACAGTAAACGAAATCTACTTTATTAACGTCCAAGTTCTCTTTACATTTGTTTTCATTTTATGACGAAAATATGCCAACTGTGCGCGTATGGCTGGGTACGTTCGGTTATTTTATTTTTCCGTTTCTTTTCGATTTTGTACACAGATAGAGCAGTTAATTGTAGTTATCTCTGGAAAATAGTTAGGATCTTTAGTCGAAAATTATATTAGTTGTAGAAGTAAGAGTGAATAATAAGACTTTATCGATAAATTATTTTACTGCGTGAATCAGAAAAGTGAAGTGAAAATAAGAAATACACTCATTTATGGGTTATAAGATATCATAAAGCTCATAATTGAATTTAATTGTTAAAGTAAGATTTCAGTTTTAATTTACCTTAAAAATTATCGTACGACAAAAATAAGATTCTGGTCTGCTTAGAATATAACATGCATCGTGCATAACCATTTAATACGTATATAAAACATAAATATAAACCTATCGAGTTAGAAAAATGTATTTATCAAGATCCACCATCATCTCTTCTGATATTTAAATAAAAATTAACTAAATATAACACTGGGTCCAAATTAAAAGTACGTGAATTTTTATTGAGTGCATCGAGTTATAATTACATTGATAAATAAACAATAAACGCAGTAAAATGTGATGATATTATAACAAAATTAATCGTTTACATTCAATGCAAAATGAAATCTTTTTAATGTATGTGAAAAGAAAATAATTTCTTGGTGTTGTTTTTAATAACTTTGCATATTTTTTTATTTAATTGTCTAAAATTGACTAACTTTTTTTGCTATTATAACTATTAATATTAGCTGATTTTATCTTAATCATGCAAAAACTTGCCAAAATAAGCATTCTTAAATACTAATATAATATAATCGCTATTCTGTTCAGGAATTTCTACAAGCAATAATTGTTTGGTACCAAAATAGAATATTGCTAGTAAAATCTTAATTAAAACTTATTTTCATATTTTTACAGGTATGTACCTTAAGTAGGCAAATTTGTATTTATCTTACCTTATATTTACCAAATATTCCATTTTCACGTCGAAGATGATCGTCAATAAAGGAACATAGAAGAGAATGAATAGCAGTGAGAAAATTCTTCGACAAGTGAGAGCTTTCTTTTGTGATAACTTATAATTTTAATAAAATTTCATCTAAGCCAAATTTCGAAAAATTTTGTGGATAAGTATAAAAATAAAAAAAACTATGTGATATGTGCTCTTTTAAATCTTTTTAATTTTTGTAAACTTGATGGATGTAAGAATCTAAGTATTATTTTAAGCAATGTCACTTTTAAAAATTACATTAACATTTTTTAAACTTTACATCTCTTACAATAAAACTTTTTATTTTCAAACTTTTAACTTATACTTTTACATCTGACAAGCTAACTTTTTCCTTAAGGAAATACAAGTCCATTTTTTGTAACTAAATTAATATTTATACAAGAATAAATTATCAAACTATCTGTACAGATTTTTATTGTTATATAAACTTTTGTCATAACTTTTTCTTTTACGTATGAATATTTTATATGTATATAAAAAATTGTATTAAGTTTGTTAATGGTTTTATTTTTTAAATAGAAGCTCCAAAAGAAGCATTTATTATGATTTAATTTTTATAAAATCTTATTTGATTACTTATTAATCTATTTCCTACAAACACAGTCATAATGCATTGTTGTACAATAGTTATTACTAAATTTTATTAGTTTATACAACAAACACGAACTTGTAGTCTAAAATTATTCAAAAACAATTGTATGTACATGTACATATATCTTAATTTGAAATGTTCAAACTGAAAGTTACAATTTAAATGAATGTAAAACGTTTCTTTTGAAATGATAATCATTATTTTTTATTTAAAAATTAATAATAAATTAGTCAAATCTGTAAAAACTAATCCAATTATTCATCCTTTAAAATGTATTAAAATGTAAGTTATTTTTCTATGATATACAATCATTATAAATCTTCCATTGACTTCTTTTATATCAGTTGATTTGGTTATAACAAAACCAAATATTCTTTATGATTATACAAATCAAATGATTTTTAAACTAGTGTAATTATAATAGTACCATAAATTCTTATTGAATTAATTACAATAACGAAATACATAATTAGTTATTGTAATTTAATTATTTAATATCTATTAAACTATGAAATTACAAAGATATTAATTAAAATCTAATCAGTCTTTGGAGAATGTTTTAAAGTATCTAAGTTTTTTATCCAAAATTTAATAATTTTTTACATATTTTGATATATTGAATGTCAATCTTTAATTATACTTATTTCAACAGAGTTAATTATCCTAGACTAATAAAAAATTTTTGTACTCTACATACTTTGACTTTTAATCTGTATAATAGATATGTTATATGCTGAAACATAAATTTTTTTTGTAAAATATTAAATTTGTATAATGATTAGATATGAATTCATCAATGGAACGTTGGAATCTAAAATTATAATAATAAATAAATTTCTTTCTATTATTTTAAGGTACTTTTTTAACTACCATTCTAGAATGTTTTTGGAAGATTCATATGTCGGACTGTTCTCTGAATAAAATTGCTTATACCACCTTCGGTAAGCTTTGATAGCTTTATCTTCGCTTACCAATAATGGATATTGCAAGTACTTTTTATGATTCCATACAAGTACATCTCTCTTAAACATAATACATTCACCTATTAGCACTATTCTAGAGTAGGGTGATAACAAAAAAGGTGCAAACATAAGATGAGTGACACGTTGAAGTAATGGCTGTAGAGGAGTAACTGTTTGTACTATGCACATAGGACCAAACAAAGTCTGAATATGAAGTTCCACATAACCTGGTCCTATCTGACGAGCCTCTACTTTTAATTGAAGCATTGAAAATGTTTTAAATAATACCAAATTATGTTGAAGATGACTCACAGCAACATGCTTTTCGCTTTGATCTTCTTTAAATTGATTTTGAGGTGTACTTGAATCATCTGTAATAGAAGCTTTTTGGAAAATCGATGATTTGCTTGACCAAGAAGTATTAGTCCATGAATGATAAATAATTTGAGAAAGCCAGTTACTAGCTATCATAGAAGGACCATGAACTGCGCTTAAATGGGCCCAATCGGCGCCATTTTCTGGTATTTCCTGTAAAATATAAATGTAAATTTAAAAAAAATTATATTATTTACGTTTAATTTAAAAAATTTGGATTAAATATATTTTTATAAAATATAATTTTTTAGTAATCACATCAAACGTACTTGAATATGACAATTTACATAAAACTCGTTTCGTCCTTGGTACTGCAAAGTACTATTAGAAATTCCTTCTATTTGTTGTGGCCACCAATCGGGCGAAATAGATTCTGCATGATGCCAAACGAAAATGATTCCATTGATTTCAATAGTATCCCAGACTTTCGTTTGTATCGATGTTGGGACTAAAAATAATAATTAGTTCATTATTATTAAATTTAAAATAGTAAATTTAAATGGCTTTAAGTTTACAATATATTGAAATAACACGAATTATATTATATTAAATTTCAATATAAAAATATTATAATTAAATATAAAATGATGTATTTACCACGTTTTGAATATGGTATACTAGTACATTTTCCAGTTTCTCCGCAAAAACGCCAACTGTGAAAAGGACATTCCAATTCTTCCCCGTGAACTTTACCACCTTCAGCCATATTAGCTCCCAAATGCGGACAATATGCATCTATTATGCGTACCTTGCCACTTTCGGTCCTGAATTTATAAATAAAGATTGGTTCTACAAATGTTAGTAAATAAAAATCTTTATTGTAATTGTAAGTTATTAAAGTACATCATGCTAACATGTATGCATTATTAGGTAACGTATATCTAAATCATTATATTTAAACAATCAAAAATATTTAATTTTTTTAAAGATTAAATAGTAATAGTAACATTAAAGCAATACGAAATATTGTTAACGTTTCTTCAGAACTCATTAATTTATTCTGTGATTCTACGTATCATGTCATAATCTTTGTTTTTAAAAATAACAAATGTTTACCTAAAAACTGCAAAGTTTCGGCCTAAGGCTATAATATGTTCAACTTGGCCGTTTTTTAACATTGAGCTTTCGAGTAGACCGAACCATCCATTAGGATAAACCGGTGGTAATTGACCGATTTCTCGATTTTTTATTGTTTTGTACTTTGCTAACAAACTGGTCGACTTCGGCTGTTGAATCGTCAAATCCTAAAATAAAAATAACAATTTTAGTAACATAACTATTCTGATACTATATTATATCAAAAGTAATTTTAAATTATTCAAGTTAGGTTAGGTACAAAGTAAATACCCAATCACATCGTTATATCAGTTGTTTGAAATCGTCGGAACAAACATAAAATGTATTAAACTTTCAAAAAAAATTCAGTTTTTAGATATAATCAATTCATTTTTTGCTCAAATTTATAATTTCTATAAATGAAATTTTTTTTTAAGTATGGACAACGATAAAAAAATTTATATAACTTTTTATATTTCGTAAAAAATAAAAAAATATATATAATTTTATTAGTTTAATATCTTGATTTAAAATCTAGGTAAATATATATCTCGATAAAATATATATATAACAAAATATTTTAATGAGAAAGTTTGACAAATAATATTATAAATGCAAAAAGTAATTAATTATTACTCACTCGTATCCAATTAATTTTATAAACATAGCCAAGGTAGAGAAAAATCAGGAGGGCGGCTATACCGAATTCGGCAATCATCTTTCTTACGCGAACGTCGCTCACGAACTGTTGTACCGGATGATATAGAGAGAGACCGAGAAAAAGGAAAGTGAGGAGAAGGATAAAAGGTGGGAAGACTGAGAAGAGAAAGGGAAAAAGACGGACGATGGGAGAGACTTAGAACTGAATTTGATATGAAGCAGTTCACTTAAAATATTTCTCTTGGATCCCTGGATCAACTTCTGGCCTCTGAAAATTTTTTTCCTTGAATTATCGAGGCGTACACACAAGTCTCAATTACATTTTTTACGAATTAAAAATTGCAATATCTGCACAATGTTTACTGCCTAGCAATCAAGAAATTTCTAAAAGTTCGATAAGATTGAGGTATGCGTTCTTTGAAAATTAAAAACTACAAGGTATTTTCATGCATTCATTTTTTTTTCTTTTCATAAATTTCAGATTCAAAATTAAATGTTAATATTTAAATATTAGAAGCTAAAAAGTTGTAATAAGATATTAAAGTAAGGAAATTTTCATGTTTATTGAAATTACTTATTTTAAATCTTAATTCCACACTAAGCTTATACAAATAATTTTTTTTTGTAACATTAAACATACGTACAATTTACAAACAGTTTACATTTATATTGTTATATAAATTAAAATGAATATGTTGAAATAAATAAATATTTTATAACAAGCAGTTTTACTAATTATTAAAGTATATAATATATATATACTTTTGTAATGGTTATACTTATCCAACAAATATTTTTCATTAAAAATACATGTTAACATACACTTTTAAAATTGTATCTTGGCATAAGAATAAAAATAACTTTCATATTGCAAACAGTCAATTAAAATTTAACATTTTTGATAATGTAGTGCTTTATAGTTTTTTAGTTTTCTGAATTTTTAATCATTTTACAAAATTTTGATTTTTAAGCTATGGAACTCCGCGAAAAATAACAAATTAAACCATGACTAAATCGATGCTGCAATTAGACTTGTAAATACATGAATTATGTTCAATACTATTTGTGTTTTATTTACAAGCTATTTAAGTTTTTAAATTTACTAAATTTTTATTATCTTTTCAATTCACCTAATCTTTATGTATAAAGTTTACGTATAAACTTCATACTTATTTTTTCTATCTTTTAAGGTCACTATCACTGGATATGTTAATTATCAAATTTAATTTAAAATTAAATGTTGTACGATATTTAATTTCTTAAATATCGTACAACATGAGATTTTTAAATAATAAGAACAATCAAATTCATAATTAAAATAATATGAAGAATAAAATTTATAGTTTTAAAATTATTTCTTATTCTAATGTACTGGTTTAATTTTATCGGAGTACATATTTTATAACTTAAATATTTACATAATTAAAACAAATTTATCGATTTCATATAATTTAAAAAATTTATTTAAAGTTATAATTCATCTGTGTATAGCAGAGGTGTAGCGCCTTATTAAATATTATACCTATAATGTTATATTAGTTCTCTAAACTTTAAAAATTTGGCTGAAAATTTGCCTGATCAAAATTATCTTTTACATAAAATATCAGACATATCTAAATAAATAATTGTTTATTCTTGTCTATTCTTTATTGTCATACCCCTTTATTGTAAAAAATTGACTATTATATATTTTTAATATTATATTTAATAAAGGTTACATTAGGAATTTAAAGAAATAAATGTTTCAAATTTAAGCCATATTATAGTAATTTATACAAATTCTTTTAGGTAATTGTTTCTTAAACAATAATAGAAAATTGCCAATTATATTTATATATTATAATAATAAATAATATATGAATATTATTTGCCATAAGTGATTTTAGAATTATAAGAATTCAAGAGAAACATATTTTTTAAATTAAATGATTTTTTGAATAATTAAAGGATAATGATTAAATTATCAGATTAATAAAATCTTGAATTAAATTTATTGAACTTAATACACAGTAATGAGTCTTATTTTATGAACATTTTTAAACATAAAATATTTTAAAATTCATACTTTGCAAAAAAGTAAAAATAATCGAGATATAACGCTATAGAAATTTGACCAAGATGCTTCCGAAAGAAAATCAACCAGTTTTTATGTTAATCATACAAAGTCTTAAACCAATAATTAATTTGCAAATGCAATAAGAATAAATGAAGATTGTCACAACATGATTTAAGCATGTGATCATAATTAATACTTAAGTACTTAATAACGTTATTAAAAGTATTATAAATATAGATATACCCCTATAATTATGTGAATAAAATTTTTAGTCTTTGAATCTCATTTTATAAGATGTGGATCGAAGAGAATTAATAGTAAGGCAATAGCTTTATATGGTTGTTCCTTTTAGGAAAGGTTGAATAATCAAATAGTTCTTGTAATTTATCGTGGTAAATTATATTATATCGTTAAAGTGATTTTACTACGTCATTGTCTCGCTATCGATTTCTTCGAAAATTTTACTATAATTATAAATCCAATTATTTAAAAGTTACATGGAACTACTTATCTTATTAATTGTGTAGGTAAGTAGGCATCCCACCAAGAAACTTAAACGAAGGTTATCTGCAATGATCAAAACAGACCTTCAACTATAAATAATTGAACCGATCAAATCAATTTGATGATTATCTATATATGTAATTTGAGTGAGGCTCGTTTTAAAATATTCTATTTTATGGTTGTATTGACAGCTTTGATGCATTCTACTAAACAAATTACTTGTATCTTGTAATATTTTCAAAATTACGATTAAGTGCATCTTGTATTGATAAGTTCATTTTGCCATGATGATTTAGAATAATTTTCAAGTTTAAAATTTATAAGATTTAAATTTAAATAAATATTGTATCTATAATTTAATATCATTTTCACTATGCTGAAATATAGCTAACAATGCAGCTTAAAAATTATAGCTTGATCTAAGACTTGATCATTTCATATTTGAAAAGTATTTAAAATTTTTTGATAGATGTTAAACATTTAGGTTCTTAAAAAATTCAAATGATATTTTGATTTGGAGAACTCGTTTTTACAAGTGTAAAATTCTGTAAAAACACCCGCAAGGTATAAAAAAGACACAGGAGAAGAAAAAACTCGTTAATTTTAAAAGATATGCGTCTATTGTTTTTATTTGTTGTCTCGCTCCACTTGAAAGATGTCGAATAGGTAAGTTTTAACGCGCTATCCAAATTATAGAAGCCCCTCAACGATTCTTACGTAACTGCCTCGGTAACTGCGTTATACAAGGCGACGACCGAGGCTCTCGCGCCTCCTCTATTCCCGTACGATTTTTTCTCCACCATATACATTTCCGCTTAGGGTTCGGAGATGTCTTATCTCCTCGCATCTCCTTCCTCGATTTTTCTCCGTCCTCGTGCAGCCTCGCACCAGGAGACATTTTCCATGTCCTTGGCGCTCCTCCCTTCCTTATCGGGTACAATCACAAAGGTTTCGGCGCGCATATTTTCAAACGGCATTCCAATTTTCAACGGATGCAGCATTTCTGAGAGAAGAGGCCCTATGCTGGTACTAATGTACTATATCCTAGCTCGCGGCAGTCAAGTTTCAAATTTCTATGCATAATGAGAGCCTAGAAGACCGTCCGTACCATTGAAGGAGACTTTTTGGGACGCTATAATTCAATTACAAATCACTTATCAAAATTAGATTATTATAGAGTATGATTAAAATTTAAATAGTGTGTGTATAGTATTTCTTTCTCGATTTCTTTTAAATATACAAATATTACAGTTTTTATTTTTCGTCTTTATAAAACAAAAATAATTATAGGTATTATTATTATTTATTTTTTATATGTACATTTATTTAAATTATTATCGTACTAGTATCGTTTACTTTAATAAAGTTAACCAAAATTAAATTATTCAAATTTAAAATTTTACGTATTCTTTCATTTATAGAAATAAATTATGATTCATAAAAATTGATGAGCGCAGGGTCTAGCATATTCGTTTGATTGTATTAATTTCGAATGCGAAACGACGAAACACATCACGAATTTAAAATTAAAGTCAAAACCGTCCATTTGTCCTTGTGCATTTGAATTCGAGAGACAAGTTCGCTTAACGTTATGTCATTCCTGGACGAACAACCTAAGAGGCAACAAAAATCTTAAAAAAACTAAGCTTGTTTTCCTCAACTTAGACGAAATTTCGTTTTTGTTAACGGTTTTTTTCATATGGCTCTAAGCGATTATATGGTTTACTTTAATTATAAAAGTAAATATTAATTAGATTTGGTAAAATTTACACTAATATCTAAACAGTTATACAGTTGAGAAGGAAAAATAGATACGAGTACAATGTGAGTAAGAGAGAGAAGAGACAGAGAGGGCGAAATGGGGAAGGAAAAAATGATAGACCTCGCAAGTCATGGTGATATGAGAGAGACAAAAAAAATTCCTCCTCAATGAAAAAAGGTGAGGATCTCCACTATCTGTGGACACACGCCCAACTTTTTTAATTTATATTCGGAAAAATTATACCGATAAATATAGCTGTTCTACGTTTATATAGACATGAAATAGAGTATTTTTTATATTAATAATAATATTTTTTTAATCAAAATTCCTGATAATTTCAACAATATGGACAATATTTCCTTTAGTAATAAAATATTTTTTATATTGTAATTTTAACTACTTTTTGACATTGTTTAAAATATCAATAGTAGTATACATAAAAGTTAGGACATACTTATTTTGTGAATCATTTTGTAAAACAACATTTAAGAATCAACCAAAAAGTCGTGTAATTCAAGAAATATCATGAAAATTTCATCAAAAAATTTATTTTTACTTTAATAATTTTTTGTTTCTGATTACTGAATAAATAAAAAATTATTATGGGTTTTAACAAATCCATAAAATTCGACGGTGTTTCGAATTTGGAATTTGTTAAATAAATTCTCTTGTTCAATTCATATTGCTTAAACACCTCCGCGACGAATTGTATCGCGATTATGTTTAGTTAATGTGCATCGTAATCAATCGCACAGGAGCTTAATCATACAATAGCCTAGACAATAGCTCTTTTATTAGAATGTAATAATCGCCAGCAATACCGACTGATGATTGAATTAGTCCTCGCAGACTTGATTCGGTAGGCCCCTCGCGCGTGCCGGTGACAAGGCATAACTGTTAATCGGCGCGTCGCCGAAATTACGCCGGTGTCTTTTTTACTCCCCCGAAATCTACGTGCGCATGCGCACCATGCGCAAAGTGCCGTTTCGAATTAGATCCGTAGGCCCGGGAACTCTGTTCCGGTATTATACAGGCTGCGAGGCACGTGCTGTGGATTTGCATTAGTGGTCCGTTTGTGAACTGCCGGTACCGGAGCTTCTGAGAAGCATGACAAAACCGGAAAGCAGCGACGGATGGTCCGATGACGGCGACAATTCACGCCGAGTATTCGCGTATATTCGTGCTGCATGGAAAAGTGTATAGATCGTTGACCGCTTGTTCTTGCACTAAATTCCCAAAAATCTGATGACTTCTGGAAACGCTTCGAACATGGGATGCAAGATTTAAATTCGACAATTTAAGATAACTCTGGAATTTATGCAGTAGTGACCTAACTTTGATTTAGAGGTAGATTATCTTGAACTGAAATAATAAATAAGCGAATCTTTATTCTTAATTATTTTTTTATCGTATGCTGCGCGAATATAGGAAACCTACGAGACAATGAAAATTAAATGTTATACTTTAAAATAAAGCAGAGCTTGTCAAGCATTGCACTTATACATATGCAAATTTCAAACCAATTCTATTACGTTATCTTACAGGTTCCTTTTGATTTCTCATCAAAGAGATTTCATGTAACGGTGAAAAAAGAAACAGTTTTCTTAAATGCGTCATACAAACATGTTTTGAAGTTCTAGGAATTAGAGCCCACGCCTTTTCCTTTCTTGACGCATGTGCGTGTTTACAACCCTGCGTTTGCACGCGTTCAAAATACTTATTAGAAAAACATACACACCAACGCAGAATCTATAACAGGCAATCAATTTCCAAATGGGATATTTTAGTATGTAAAGCTTTTTGACACTTTGATTATCATTAGGTTTTTTCATTGATGTCACATTTTTCAGATTCCTTCGCGGATCCCTGAACTTGTAGATAAAACTGCATCCCTGAACTAGAAACATAGGCCCAATAAAACATGGAGACCTCGATAGAAGCGCGTTTAAGTGTATATGTGTTGATAATACAGAGTTTCAAAAGTGCTTTAAGAATTATTTATGTAATATGAAATTCTAAAAAGTCGCGGTGAGAAACGCATGGCTTGTTTGTTATATATACAACTTTTACAGGCGCATGACCGTTCCGGAAATTTCGAGAGCGCGCCTCTCATTTGTTCCTGGGCGGGTGTGAGTTCGCTTACGCGCAATTGCGCAATTCGCGTAGGATAAAAAAGATTCCACCTTATTTCTTCTTTCTCTTTTATTTTTTTTTTCATTCTTGAGATGCCGGGAGCGCGGCTCAGTGTCACTGGCCTCATGTGCTCGATTTCTGAGCTCCTTATATTCTGCTTGATTCTTACGGGCCGTCTGAAGATTCTTTTTAAGCTGTTCCGAGAAAGCAGATAAGAGATTCCATCGGGATTTCCGCCAGCGGTTCTTCAAGCATCAAACTTGTATTATATATATATTTTATTTTATCTCTCGCGCACGGATCTCTTATGCGTTATTAATTATTCAAGCGCACGTTTTGAGCACACCTGGTTAAAGCGATTTTCTCGTAGAAACTTGCACTTTATATTAGAATATTTAACGATCAATCCTCGAATGGAGACTCTGACGAACTCACCAAAGCAAACGATGATACATTAAACGCAGATTATTCAAACAATATTCCGTTTTATTCTTCTCTTTAAATTAGTAATACGTACTCAAGATTATGGCAAATTATATAATATTAAATAGCAGTGAAGGATAATTAGGTCTTGGCTAAAATGATGCCGCGGTCGAGGGAACTTGTCGTATGTTTTTTGGACCGATTTCAACAGGTGCATCGACGTAATCGGACAATTTTTCAATTCTAACCGATACGCGCACGTAAATATCGCAAGTGCAGAAATTACGTAAAGAACTATTCGGAGATGAGAGGAGCACATAACGCTATATACATCGCTCGTGCGAGCGAGGAGTAAATAAACAACTTGCCGGGCACGAAAATAAGAAGGAAAGGTCGCGGTGAAAAAAAATGGCCAGCGCTCGATAACGAATTGTTAATCAATCGCACGAGAGGAACTTTTAATCGAACTCAAGGAGCGAGCCGCGCATGCATAATGCAAAGCTCGCAAATTTTTCCACCCCAGTGTTCTTCAATCTGGCTGCAATTGCACATCGGCCAGGCTGATTCGAGCACTCGAAAAAATTAATCGAGCGCAGGCGAGCGCGAGGCCCGGGGGGGAGAGAATAAAAGACGAGGGACGAGCCGATGACAATTCATCAATTGGCCTTATATCCCATTAGCCGCGCGAGAGCAATTGAATGGGCGAGCGAGGCGGGCCGCCTGCCGGCAGATACATCGGACTTCGGGCTCGCGCGCGCGCGCGTTCGCTTTTCAAGATAATATTTTGAAGTCGAAAGTAATTTGCAGAAAGGGAGAAAAAGAGAGCGGCTGGGGCGGTTGCGGGGAGCGGAGAAGAGGGGCCGCGACGCCGCCTCGGATGTCAAGTCGTCGGCGTGGTCGTGTCTCTTTAAATAAGCGACAGCGCTCTAATTACGCGCGAGTCATAAATAATTCCGCGGGGCCCGGGCGGGCGGCTCGCGCGCTCCCCCGGGCCGAAAGTAAATTCGATAACCGCGATTCGCAAAGGCCAGGGTCGTTAAAAATCCGAGGGCCGGCACCGAGTGCGTATCCCCTTATGCGCCCTGTCGCCGGGGCCGCGCCGGGGCCTTTTTTTCTCGCGGCGCGGCCGCTCACATAACGAGTCTGGAAAACCGGACGACGACGCGCTCCCCTGCCTTTTTCACTTTTTGGCCGCGTGCACCGCGCACCGCGACCGCCCGAGTACTTAGGGCCGAGGCCGGGCATTCCTGCCGGCGGCCGCCTCCCCCCGTAGCCGCCGCCCGAAATCTCGCGTGATGTGCACGTGCGCGGCTCGCGTTGCCGGCGGCCCTTTCCGTTTGAAAATCATAACTTTCGGTTTCGCGCGCGGGCGGCAAAGACGCGGAGCTTCTCACGCTGACCTTCTTTCCCGGCGCGGCTCGCAGGACCGGCGCAACGAGGGCCCGCGTAATGAGAGGTTCGAATTTTTTAATTGATGGGACGATTTATGCCGAGCGGGGCCCCCGACGCCCAGGGCCGAGCCCGCCCCCCGGGCCCTTCACCCCACCACCGGTCCCCGGCTAATTAGCGGATATGACCACCTTCATGCCCGGGCCTAATTTCGCCAATGCGCGCCAAATCGCGCGAGCCGCTCCTTATATTCGGCCCCTCCGCCGATGCGATGCCGATTATTATACTCGGAAACGCCGCGCGCCCTTGTGCAACGAAAATTCGATGCGGAATTTCAAAGGCTGCTCGCGCGTTAATTGTACATCGATCTGTGAGGATCGCTAAATGTTTATAGATGGCTAAAATTTCAGTCATAGCGTTTTTGTGTAAAACGTCAGTAAGACAGGTGAGGCTCGAACTCGCGTGCAGACGCATGTAGATTTGCTATAGAGCACCGACGCTAATGTTTTCAGATATCTAGGTTTTGAAATTCTAAGTAAAAAGCCAAGTGCGTGATGTCTTTTCAAAATTAAAAAACCATTACCTTCGATATTTCGATATTTCACATGACATTCCAATTAACTTTTACGACGGTTCATTCATACGCTTTAAATGTATGGTATACTGACCTGTTCACTAATGACCTCGTAATATTTTGTACCTGCACCTGACCTTTGAATCGGGTTTATTCAAATTAAGTTTGAACATCCTTTGCTACATGCCGCTCAACGTGTACGAGCTCAATTAGCGAAATAAAAATTTTCTTAATAACGCTAATAACTATCAAGTTTTATAATCCTTTTGGAGAATAGCTTGCATATATTACATTATACCATAACAAAATAAAGGTTGTTTTTCGCTTAATTCATTTCTGGGTCAAAATACGAATATCTTCAAAATTGATATAATGTCAGAATTTCTTATACGCATGCCAAGTAGGCGTAGTGCATTATCAAACGAGATTACACAACATAAATTTTGACTATCGTCTCGTTGACATTGCCCAAGTAACCGCGATTTTCGTGAAATACCATCACCCTGTACAGACTGTCCAGCGCAGGATCCACCGGACGCACTCGTTCCCCCGCAGCAGGCAAGAACGCGCACGGAGACAAGTCGCGCGGTTTCAAAAGCCGCAGGACGCAAAACTAATTCGCGCTTCGTGACCCAGTTATGCGCGCGCTTGGATCCGGGAAGGTTTTATCAGCCGCGGGAGAAAGCTCCGCGTGCAACGCGAGAGCAAGTCTATAAACTTCGGCCGGGAGCGGAGAGCCGAGCGCCTCTATGATTTGTCGGGCGACGTTTCCCCCCCTCCCCCTCCGGAGCCACGGCAAAGAAATATAATACTTTCCACCTGGAACTCTCTAATGCCGCGACGCGATATCATTCGGCGTGTGTGGCTTTTGCAGACCGAGCCGCAAGTGCTGCAGCTGCAGCTGCGGATCCCCGGCCGAGCGCCCGAGTCCCGCAGTGCTTTCGATGCATTCGCGATTGAGATTTAAGATTCGCTGGAAATTCGATGAGCTATCTGCGTTATCGCCCCGAGTCCTATCAGTTTTTAGACTCGAGCTATTCTCCATTTAATTATCCGCGTCAAGTTTCCCCATCGCGTATAAGATCCGTAATTATCAATGGAGATAGAATAGATCAATGAAAGCTGTTTACGAACACAATTTAATTTAATACTTTTGATTAAATCAAGATGCTTATCGATTTATCTTGTATAGTAAATACAAA
This sequence comes from Sycophaga agraensis, assembly GCA_018906755.1. Taxonomy (NCBI): domain Eukaryota; kingdom Metazoa; phylum Arthropoda; class Insecta; order Hymenoptera; family Pteromalidae; genus Sycophaga; species Sycophaga agraensis. The sequence continues at coordinate 4,175,887 of JACCIE010000006.1, read as the reverse complement.
GACGATTATTTCTTTTGGAACGTTTACATACAGCAGTTCATGTAAATATAGATGTATTTATTAACTATATATATGGCTGTAAGTATAAGGACCCTGAATCCTTCGTAGTTACACGGAAGACCTTGCAGTTCGATGAACAGAAATAAATGTAAATAAAAATGTATAATAATCGAGTAAGTTTGTGTGCAATAAAAATTAAAAAGAAATCGAGTTAACAAAATGATAAATTAAAATTAAAGTGCTCCTGCAGCGGTATCTCCACCTGCTATCACTAATGCAGCAGTTAAAAACTAAGGAGTTAGTAACGTAGCAGGGTTAGCCTTTAATAAGAATTGACCTTACTGTAGAGAGACGACATTGATGATTCGCCTTGAACTAAATGGTAAAATTTTACAGTGGATATAGACCGGAGTAATATTACTATCACGTTTAATAGTATGCATAACAAAGCATACGGCTCTATTATTACACCGTAGAGTAATGGATAAATTGGTAGATTTACCACCAATAATTTCCACTTATATCTTGAAATAAGATCAACCTACTCTTCCGGAAACGTGACAAAGCACAAAAATATATTTACGCGTCGCTTCAGTATAGAATAGAATGGTGCTATAATAAAACGATATCGAAAGTTGCACCTAAAATCTTTCTGGATTTATAACGGGATGTTAAAATGGATAAAATTACGAGAATTTGACCAAATTGTTTTAGTTTTCAAAAGATCAATTTGCAAGCAGTACATAACCTATTAACAATTTTCCTGGCTCAGTAGATTGTAAAATTGTATCGTATAGAAATGGTATTTACAATTTGGACAGGCAATCGTACACCTTACGCTGTATTAATGTACAAGAAGCGGTAGCTCGCCACAAATTCTATACTAAGAGACATGTCAGTTAACAGAGTGGAATTTACGAAATCAATGATGGTGACATACTAATTTAGGGACAATTATAATTTTTTTTGTTTCTTAATTCACTAGTGTATCTATACTCAATCGTAAAAATGTTTATAAAACAAATCAATAACTGAAAATTATTTAATTTATGACAAATTAATCACATCTGCAGGTACCTGATGTAAAAAATGTTAATGGTATTAATATAAAATTTATATATATTCAATAAATGATACAGTCTAATACATTTTTTAAGGGATTTTATATTTTATGTAATCAAAAGTTTTAGTACAGTAGTAAGTTTAAAAAAATATTTATGGAGGATATTATTTTTTTTCAATAAATTACCTTTTGTACAACATATAAACTATTATTATTATTATTATTTTTAAATTAGATTTTTACAGCAATTTGAACATAACTTAATAAAAACTTTTCTTAAATGATTCAATTAATTTTATTCTTTTTATAAACAATATACACGATAAGCATTACTATATAAATAATACCATTTTCATTTTAAAATTTCATTTCAAATAGGATTTTAAAGTTTGATTTAGAAATTACAGATTTTAATTAGACCAAAAGTTTATGTTACATTGAATTCACAAACGAAATTCAAAATATATTTTAAGATAAATTGATCGGTGCAATTTTATAATCATATCTACGTGTGTAATGTTTAGCTGGAAAACAATATAAAAAATGCTGTTAAATGTGTAATGCAAGGCCTACAGTATTCAGTAAAAAATATTTATTGAAAATTATGCTTTTGAAAATACTATGTAGAGATATGCAATTGAAAGCATTTTTCTTCCATTTCAATCCTTGAACAAAACGTTAGGTGATAAGAAACTTTAAGGTTAACGAAGCATAAATTCAGTTGTATCGTAATTTATCAAATACAATTTTATTTGAAACTTAGAAATAGTTATTATGCTAAAAATTATTCAAAAAAGTATGGTGAATCAAGTATGATTAGTATATAAGAGAGAGATAAAGATTAAGCACTAATAGACCTAAGCAATTCTAAGCGTAATTCGGTAATCAATAAATACATTATACAGACAATCTATCAAATTCTGTCAAATTTAGAAAAAATATATAAAGGAAATAATTTTCAAATTAGTTTTAATGATTGACAAGAAGAAATGAACATGAAACATTTACAACTTGAATAATTTAGAAGATAAGTAAAATAGAATTTAATAATACAAAACAAATCTTAGAATACGAAAACTATGTGAAAGCAAATGAAACTACATCTAAAGAATTAGATAAAAAACTCTCCTATATTAAAATGTATCTTAATGAAGTAATGACACTTGTAAATTGTATTCTAAAACGAGTTTAAAAGTATCTTGGAAAATTCTCTATGTATAAAAAAACACATTAGTATTACACTAATGATCTACCGACACTCGCATAAAATGCCGATATAAAGATCTCATATTATGACATGTACTATTATTAATAAAAAGCATTAAAAATCGAACGATCAATAATATTACTTTAGAAGCAGTAACTATTAAGTGAGATTATAAAAAAAGAATTAACGCAGACATATACTTGAATGTCAAAAAGAGTTGAGGGAAACAAAAACTGACTAAAAAATAGTAATAAATAAAGGGCGGAATATAGACAGATATTCCATTTTTCCAACACAAGAAGTTTCATTATTATCAGATAGTTTACACGATAGTATGATTTTTAATATGTATCTATAGCTCAAAACGAAAATGATCGGATATTTATATTAACTATGTTTAAGCATACAATACTCGAAATAATACGATTTAATTAAAATTCATTTTGAAAAGGGGAAGATGATGTTTTTTCTCGTGATATTCAAAATTGTTGTCTAGTATAGAGACAAATTATACGGTAAGACTTAGTTAAAGTTTACTACATTATATTTTAATTTCTGTAATTCCATAATGGCTACTGTTGTATAAGAAATTTGAAACTGGAATATACTTAAATTGTTCTCCAGCCGTAACCATCATTTATTATTTAGCTATATGTATACTAATAAATTGCGAAGAATAATCTTAAACTTGCAAGACGTATTAAATCATCAACGTAATATCATAGAATAATTTCTCCATTACTCCTACCACTATACTTATTTGATATAAAGAAGAAAAAGTATAATGACTACTTTTTGACAAAAGTAACCGCATTATAAGTGCTACTTACAAACAAATATGATTGTTTTTTTAAAAATATAGTAGTTTCTTAAAAAAAGGTAGAAAATTTGCTTTTAAAAGTAGTTGCTACTTATAAAAACGTAATTTCAAACTTTTTAAAAGTATCAATAAAAAGTAACTATTTTTTTCGCTTTCAGGTAGTGGGTACCCGCGAAAAAGTATCGACTGCTATTTTTTTAAAATTAATATTCCATGCACGAGTACAGTAAGATTTGCTGATTGCAAACTGTACTAAATTTGAATACATGCATAGTTTATGCCTAGCAATTTGACACGGCCATTTTTGGTAAGAGTGAAAATTTTTGAACGGCTACGTTTTCTATAGGCATGACAATAAAATAAATATAAAATAAATAGAGAAAGTGAGGGTCATTTATTTAACAGCAGCGGATCAATATTTTTACGGGAAAAGCAACGTCGAGCGTGTATTAAATCTGTCAAATAACGAATATGAAAATGAGCTATGCGCGATAAGGTGATAAAATGAAGATTATAAAACATTTGTAAAAACGCTTGATCCACTACAGAGGATTGGAGCCGGCGAGGCTCGCAAGGACAATGGCATAGTGGATTGAAAAAGTGAAATATAAAAATGAATACCGATAATCGAGAGAGCGAAGATGCGGCGTCGAATCCTTGAGACGGGAGGCAAGCAAGGAAATAAACTGTTAGCGCAGGAATCTAAAAGCTGGGGCGGGCAGGAGCGCGCGAGCAACGGTTAAGGCTCTGGTGCAGAAAGATCGGAGGGAGTATCGGACTTATATAGCCCGAGGGGCTCGGGGAATGCCGCAAGGCCCCGTCACCTAATACTGTTGGCAAGGTCAAGGGCTCCGCGGAGGTTTAAAGGTCTAGCGAGGGGGGGAGCTTTGATTGGCCATCGGGCCTCTCGGCCGCCGGGCGCTTTATCGCGGGCCATCGCCGGCGGAGTTGTTTGGCCGAGTCGGCCGGCGAGAAAAACAGCCGCGCCGGCGACTGGCGGATGAAAAAGGATTCGGCCCGGGATCGAGTCCCTTAACGCGGGGAGAGGGTTAAAAGCCGCCTCTCCGCGCGGCCACCGCCTCTCTCCGTGCGTGCGCGTGTGCAGGCCCGTGTTGCAGGAGGGAGGGCGGCGGCGTCGGGGCCCCGGCCGGGGCCTTAATTGCGCCGCTCTCGGGCCTCCTGCGCCCGCGGCGGCCCTAACGACCGACGCTCCGAGGAAAAGCGAAAGAAAAAAAGGCCGAGCCCGGCCGCGCGAAAAAGCCAGTGTGTCCCCGGATCCTGGGCGGGGGCCCTGCACCTGCGCCCCTCCCCATTTATCACGCGCCCCTCCCGGCCCCTGCCGAATGTCGCACGCGATATCCCCGGCCCTTAATGCGCCCGATTTCCTTACTCGCGAGCGGCTCCATCCCTCATCGGCCCGGCGCAATCGCTTTTTGCGCCCTGCACTTTTGAGCGGCCCTCTCTTTTGCTCGCTTTTCCCCGCGCGATCGGAAGGTGGGCATCTCCGCCCGTACGTGCCCGCACTGTTAAGCCGCGCGTCACTCCCGCGATCGCAGCCGGCAGCCCGTCTTCGAGAGCCGCCCGCGGCCCACCGGGATCGTGTATATGTGGAAGGTGACGTGTCCCCCAGTGCACGAGGAATCGGCCCGGGCCCGAAGAATTCGGGCCCTGCGGGGAAACGCTCGGCCTGTCCCGCCCGCCGGACGCCCGCCCCAGTCCGGGCCTCCTTCTTTCCCTTTTTCCCCCGGTTTCCCAGAAAATCGCCCTCTCGCCACGCGCGCACCGGCCGAAAAAAGAGGAAAAACAAAATCTGTATTTTATCTCGCTAAATTTTTTAATCCGTTCTTGGGCATTTATCATCTGCGCGGAGAAAAACGTCTCGCATGAAATATGCTACGTGCGCGCACGTATTCCATTTTTCACCTCAATTAAAAGAGCTTTTTCAGTGTGTCCGTTTTTCTCTGTAGGCAATCTGCATTGGCGTCAAGGGTAATGTGGGCACGCTCGGTGCAAACACGTTCCTAGTGCCCGACTATCTACAGAAATATGAGCCAACTCCATAAATATCGATTAAACACATCCCAAAGCTTCATTCATTTTCATTATTTAAATCTTGATTTTTAGAAATTGCTTAAAATTAATTTTAAACGGCAGAGTACAATATTATCATAAAAAAGTACTATAGATACAAAAAGTAGCAAGATTTCTTTTCGCTAATTATAATAAGCTACTTTTTACAAGCTCCTTAACTTTCATTTGATCTGTAATGTTACATTAAACAAGGCCTAATTTAATAATTATCTTCTTATATTATGCATAAATGCTTGGAATAAAAAATGTTGTACATACATTACTAAAAATTTGAAATTATTACTTGCAAAATAAGATCAAATTTGAATATAAGAAGAAAAGTTTTAAATTTAATAAAAAATAAAAGGATATTTATATGAAATGTTTATCGATTTTAATGTTCATTTATTAAAAATAAATCTGTGGCAAAAATCATTCTTTATATTAACAACAACAATTTAATAACGACGGTATACAACTTCAATTTCACATAGTGCAGTAATACACAATACAGTAGCTGATGGGTGTATTTTACAAAAAAAAACAAATTTAATTTAATAAGAGAAAATATATAAACAATTATTGGTTCGAGCTACGATTTGTACCATATGAAATATCATTATTCCTCGTATTAATGTTTAATTTTAGCTATTGTGTTTGAAAATAGGCCCTTTTGTAAAAATAATTTCTTATAAACCGGACTTTGGATAACTGCATAATTTGCGAAATTCGGTCGAAGCATTACAACAAACTATAGCACGGGAGCGCGGTGGTCGGTCATCAATTTGATCCTTCAAATTTCCTCCTGGGCATCGATTTTTTCCTAATGCCGATCGCATCTAACCACACCCGCCCACAAATCAGGGTGCAAAAAGATCGCCGGGGGCAAAAATAGAGAAAGGCGCAGGAGGGGGCGGGGAAGATAGACACCTCGTCGCGACCGTATTTCTCCGGGGCGCGCGACTATACATAACGACGGGGCCCGAAAGACGGGGCGTGGGAGCCGGCCCACATTTTATCGGGTTTATAACAGCCCGCGCGCGGTCGAAGGATACGGTCGGGGGGTGGGTGGGGCAGGGTAGGGGCAGAAGGACGTATCGAAATAAGAAGAGGAGCCGTATGACGAGGAGAGGTGTGCAAGAAGGGGAGGGGGCGAAGAGGGGGGTGGGGGGAGGGGGCGGGGCGGAGGTGGGGGGGGGGAGCAGGGGCCCGGGGGATGGGTGTCTAGCGCGAGCCCTACGAATTATACGGTAGCGCGGGCAGACTGCACCCGGTTATACACTTGATTACACGGTTTCGCCGTGGGCTTTTTTTCATATTCTGACCGCCGCGTCGAGGGACGCGCGCGGCGCGGCGCTTACGGATTTACGGCGACATATAATACGCCAGATTAAAGGATCCGGCCACACTTTGGCGAGGCTCGCTTCTCCAAAATCCCTCCAGTTAAACAAAGAGGATAGATATACAGTTAAAAATCATTCAAATATCGAGTGGTTATTTTACATAAAATAAGTATATAAATCACTTGTTTGAGCAAAAATTTGGCTTGTGGTGATATTCTACCGCGAATTTCACGTTAATTTATGGTGTGATGTAACTGACCCTTTTTTAAGATCAAGACACAGCGTGAAATACGATAAAAATCGGTAGAGGATTAGGTGGAATTAGTTGTCCGACATCGGCTTTGAACATTTAGCCAGATCGATTTTACTTTTCATGCGGCAGCGTCATTTGGAAAGAGTGACTTTTTTTTCTCAGCAACGCCGCTCGTCGCTGTCGATCGTCGCTCTTTAGGAATCACTTGCGGTTAGCAACTGCTTAACGGTCGGGCTGTAGGTTTGTCGAAAGAATAGCCGCGGCCGGCAGTCGGGGCGCGACGGCCCATACCGATCTTAAACGAGTTTTTAGGTAAATTTTAACGAATACATGGTTTATTTTAAGTCAAGCGCCCATTAATACGTTAACCGGCCTAACCTGTTGAATTTCTACCAGGGCGCGCGCTCGCCAGCCGCAGAATAGAGCCCGCGCGCGGGGAGAAGGAATGGTTATTGCTCGGGCGGCTGCGGCGGCGGCTGCGGCGGCGGTGGCTGCGGCGCCGGCTCTACATACGGGCAATCAGAAAAACGGGTTTCGCAAATTGTTACAAAATCCGCAATTTTCAGGGCGCGAGCGCGCGCGCGCGCTCGCGGGGCGATGTGAAAAGTTGAAAATTAAAAAGAAGTTCGCTAGCGGGGAACCGGTTCGCCGGCCCCGGCGCTCAAAGGCACTGCACCGCCGGCGCTGCGCCGCGCTCCCGCGGCCCGGGCGAGCTCGCCGAGCCGGGACACCGGGCCGCTCGTCCGCGAGGCTGTGCGGCCCGGGCGGCTGTGCCCCAGGAGGCGCGGGTAGCTCGGCCCCGGGCCGCGGTCGCGATCAGCTGATCCGATTTGGAGCGGAGGCAGCGCGCCGGCCCGGGCGATCGGCTCGTCGTCCTCGCTCGCTCCTTCTCTCTGTGCCTCGTTCGCTCGCGCGCGCGCGCGCGCACCTCTCGCCCTGGAAGCCGCAGCCGGTTGAGAAACTGGAAGACCCTGAACTTGACTGACTCTTCCTTATAGGTCTCGTCGCTCCTCTCTCTCTCTTTCTCGCCCGCTCTCGCTTCGCGTTCCCCGTCTGTCCGGCGTAAACAGGTGCGTATATATATGTATGTAAATATGGCGCGTATAGATCGGTCCCACCAAGTGTCTCGAGTGTCTCCTGGCTCCGGGCCCCCCGGCCCGAGCGCTGCCTCCGGCCGGCCTCCCTCCCTCGGTCCCCGATCCCCGATCCCCGGTCCCCGGTTCCCCGCGGTCCCCGGTCCCCGGTCCCTCTCTCGATCTCCCGAGTGCTGCTGTAACGACGACGGGAGGAAAGTGACCGATTGGAGCTGTGGGACGAAAGCGAGATCGAGTGGCTCTTTTCCCCGCGCGCAGTAAACACGCGCGCGAGCGGTGCATTTTACTTTTATCGGCCGTTACCGATCGCCCGCTCGCGTGTGGGTAGGCCTTATTAATGGCCTGCGCCGATGGGCCGATTGACGGGTATATCCCGCGAGCGTAACGACGAGGGCCGCGCCGATATCGCGGCGAGGCCCCACATTCTTCAATAAAATCATTCAGGCTTTCGGGGTGTGCCGGGGCCGGTCCTCTTCCGCGAGCGCCGCCCGGGGGTTTGGTTAATTCATCGGCCGGAGACTGATCGGGAGGCGGCCGCCGAGGACTGGTTTTTCGCACGAGAACTCGTTTGAATTGTCATATCGATTTCATTGAAAAGTAAATGGCTTTGATACTGTTTTGCGAGCCCGCCGAGCTCGACGTTACACTCACCAAAATGAATTGGCACGAAGGCGATTACTATATAATCGTTAATTTATACCCAAATGCTAATCGATGCGACCAATTAAAATTCTATATTTGAATTAACTTTGCGTGTACAGCGAATTTACGACCGGGGATGTTCTCCGATCTGACGACATTTTCCGTGCGCAACAAAATGCGTCGAGAAAGATTTACTTGAAAATTTTCGATTTTTTCTTTCGTTTTTTACATTCTTCGGAGGGGCGTCCATTATCGGCCGTTAATTGAAATCGAGAACCGATTGCCCCGTAATTTATACACTACGATTTCATTCGAGGAGCGAGAGAGTCTAGAATCGAAAGGATGTATATCCCGGCGGCACATACCCGCTGACGATCAATCAGTGGCGAGGAACGAGTCTTTTCATTAAATTATGTATCGCTCAACGATCCTGGGGTCCCGTCGCGTCGGCTCGTTAAAACCATACTGTGAAACACATCCTCTTTTCCAGACGTAAAAACACGCCTGACATAACACGATGAAGTAACACGTTATCTCTCGATCGCAGATTCCATCATTCAAAAGAAGAGACCATAAACTTCTCTTCTTCCCTTGTTCTGTTCTCCCTCTTTGCCCGCTATCTCTCTCTTTCCGAGTAGACGTATCACTGTCACCTGGTCGGGTACTACAGGAAATCAAGAGATGCAGAAGTCCAAGGGAAATTCAGACCCCCAAAAAGAGAGAGAGAGAGAGAGATGTATCGAAACTGTGATAACCCAAGAATGTAGTAGGCCAAACAGTCGAGGCCTTTAAATTCTATTTTCCCTTCGACATAACCGGATCCAAATAAGACTAATGATTTTGCAATTGTTGCTAAAATAAATTAAAAATAACAACAATAGATTTTTTTACTCTTTGCGTTATCATTTGAATATATTTATTAATATTTAGGATTTCTGTGATCAACCAGATTGTTGGTAAGTGATTTGTAACGTATATCAACATAGGTTAAGTTATATTTTTAACATGTTATAAGATAATTTGTTTAAAATTAATGGCAAAAATTGAATAGTTTAAAAGTACCTCGATTTTTCTAACGAATAATATTATGATGGAATGAAGAATTGATTAATCAAGATTTTTGCATACTAATTAATAGTCATTTTGTACAAAGTTTTCATTATTTAAACTAAAAGAAATGTGAACTATTCGTATGTATAATTAATAATGGTTGATAATTAATGGACAATTGATTAAAACTCTTGCCACCACAGCGGATTAATATCGAAAAATTTGAACTTAGATTTGAATCTGGCATTACAATCAGCTCGTGCTGTATTTAAGCAAAGTACACATGTTTCAGAAAAAAGTATATTACAAAGGATGTGTATAGCAGCGACATGTAAATGTATAGTAACAATAAATTGTATTTATAGCTTCGCATTTATCACCCCTTTCCACCTTGCTGCCAGAACAGTTTCACAAGCTCATTTAATCACCTACCTGAAGATTTTGAATATTAACTCAGTCAGAAATTCCGAGTGAGCAACCAAACTTGACAATCTGGATCGTGATGAGTTAAAAACTTTTAAATTAACTTATTTCCCACGTGAATTTTAGTTTAAAACGACTTCTTCTTTAAAACCTTACCGATTATTTATCGCGGAGGAAGGTGTGGGGCGGGGACAATTTTTTCAGTGTCAATATCACGTCGGCCGCTTACTGTACTTTTATTATAAAGACCGTTCACTTGCTTTACATATATTACAAAAATGCCCGAGTCGATTAATCAGTGGGTTATTTAATTGGAATGACCGAGGAGGCTGCAGGGATGGATCGGCGGGCCGCTTTAAAAGGCCCGGCGCGCCGCGGGAAACAAAGCGCGAGGCGAGCCCAGTTAAAAACAAAGCCGGTGACCCAGTCTAAGCAACAATCGCGATAAACTCGGGCCGAAGTGAAGGAATGTGATAAAGGCTATATACGCCCCTGCGACCTGCGGGGAGCTCGCGCGCGCGCGCGCGAGGAGGGGCCGCAGGCGCTTGGCCGAGCGGGAGGGGGAGGGCGGTTAAGCCTGGCGCATATATACAGGCGGCGCGCGCACTTTTTGCGGAGGCTCACTTCACTTCCTTTCTGACCTTGAATGAGGCGGCATCGCGTCGACCCAGGTCACGCATCGGCGGTTTCGCCCCGTTCACGGCCACACTCGCGCTCGAGGGGGAAGAAAAAGCGGCTCTCGCGCGGAGATTCCTATGCGCGCGCTCGCGCCGCGAGCCGCTGCACAAGGGACGAGCGAGAAGCGCCTCCTGCGGCCTTTATCGAGGCCCTCTCGCTCGGCCTGTGCTGCTGCGCGCGCGCGCGCACCACACACGACACCTTCGGAATTTAGCGATCGGCAAAAAGGGACTGCGCTGCGGCTCTCGGCCGGCAGCTCCTCTTCCCTCCTTCATTTGTCACGCCGATTTCGGTGCGCGGCGCGCGCGCTCCTTTCAAGGATCGGCCGCTCGGGCGTGCGATGCGCCGCCGCCGGCGCAGCCGCAGCCGCGCGCCGTAAGCCATTTTAAAGGCATTCGCAAGTTCGGGTGCGCCATCCATCTCCCCGTGGATCACCCCGCATTTTGATCAATTATCTCCAGGGATCTTCATTCTCCCTGATTCATTTTACGGCTGCTTTTATGATATATCATTTTATCATTTTATCATTTTATTATTATATGCGCGTAATTTTACCGCTCTTCAGCTTTATAATCTTAGTATTCCTCATTTTTACAGCTCTGTATTATCTCAATTCACATTACTTTGCCTCACTCTACAATTATCTATTTTTTACATGCTCTCTCAATTACTTTTACTAATTTATCACTGTTTTTCAGCCGCGCTACAAAAATTACGCATAAATTCACGCTAACAAGGAGAATACGCGATCCCCAAGCGGATTACGAATTCAGCATTAAGTTTATGATGTTTTACAATATTAAGAAATAAGCAAGTGTGTATTAATCCACCCAATACTTAAAACTAGACGTTTTATTGTAAACCTTATTCTAACTTTTTATTTAAACTAAATTTTGTCAAGTTGTTCAAAGCTGTTTTTGTAGCATAGCAATATATTTTTTATTCTTAGGATCAACATGTATAGTAAAATCTGTAGCCATTAATCGATAATCGTCTTCTTTCAATACAAAAGAGAGAAAACGCGTAGGTTAAAGAGAATTAAGCGTGTTCGCCATACTATTAAGGTTATGTGATTATTTTTTACGTATCTTATTTTCTAATTACTATCTTCTTTCAGATTATCTATTAATATTCCAGAAAAAAATTTATATCGCGTCCTCAAATCATCCTCGTATTCATTTTCTACGAGTGAATTTTTTAAATTCGAGCATTTGAAAGAGATTATAATCATAATAGAGCAGCACGTATACTCACCGCTCGGAATTCCTTCTCTGTGCGCGTGCTTACGAGAAATCGGAAGAACCGGTAAAAAATGTGCGGAACAAGGATGCGAAATTCTCGAAATCCGTAAACACTTCGCAAGCTCAAACGAACGGCTAAGCTATTTGCCAAGTCAGTTTTGCCCCAGTGACGAATATAAATCGGCTCCTTGGCCCATGCGCACGTGCGCACATCGCCGGCGCAAAGTGCTTCGTGTGCCGCCTACGCGCGCACCCGGTGTACAATAGCCACACTAGGAAACAAAGTTGTAAAAGAAATCGGACACTCGGACGTCAAACCGGCCGCCCGGATCACATAGAGTGAGAAGCCGCCCACCCCCCGCCTGCTACACACCTTATCGCCGAGACAATACAGAAGATATAAGCGCTTGGTGGAGGTGAGACTGGTTTATCGTCATGAATGCCGCCAGAAAAGTGATATACGTACTATAATGCTATCGGATAAGAGCACACGGTGCTGTAGGTGCGCTTCCGTCCAGCGCGCTCGAAACGAATCTGGACTGTCGTTCTACCTGTATATTCTAGCAAGAAGAAATGCGTTTAACTGATGACAATGCAAGAAAAAAAAAAGACTTTTTTCGATCCAATAATAGTGCCATTTTCAATTCGTGATATCAAATAATCTTGATTAGATCTTAGTACGTTGTCTATACTTGCTTATATAACAGCAAAAAAATATATTCATCTAAACCGTCCGATAGACAGAGAAAATATTACTAGAATTTACGAATGAAAATTTGAAATATTTTTCATATTATTCAATTTTTAAATAAAATACTACACAGAGTGAAATGCTATAAGAATTTTTACTATGCTTTTAAGGAAACTAGGGCATACTTATCAAATCAAAAAAAATTCTATACTGTACATTAAAAATTTTTATTATTTTACATAACTATATGTATTCTAATTTTAGGTTAAATAATCAAGTTTTTCTTAGTAAAGCATAGTAACCTTTTCAATTTGACAATCAGGTCTCCAATTTACTTAGAAATATAGTAATCATTCTTATAACATTTCTCTCAATGCACTATTGACCCATAAATCACGTAGATTAGGAACCCAAAAATGTCTGATCTTGTATTTTCGACGTACATTTTTCATTTACTGAGGATAAGATTTTATTTTAAGTGCACTTTTTGATTCTTCACTTAAAAATCTAATTAAAATAATTCTTGATACCAATCAAGAACGCACAAAAGTATAAAGTTTAACAAATTTTTTATTAGCTATCTCGAAAATGCAAGTATATACATGTTTAGCTGATATAAATATCTTTTTAAATTTTTGCCATCCATATTGAATCCGCCATTTTGAATATAAAAAATCCGAGGATGGATTTGTAATCCCTTACTTACAAAATGTATTAAATGTAGCATATACTTTTCGAATGCTTCTAAAATATAATTTTATCTTTTTATACACTTTCAACGACTGCAACCTAGAAAAACACTCGATGAACCAACAAAATAACTAAACATTCTGTTGAATTTGCAAAATTATGCGCATGAATTACCAATTTTTAATAGAAAATGTTGTAAATTGGATTAAACAAATACTCCCTTTATACTCCTTATAATTAGAAATAATATAAGTCTATGGGAAAAGTAAGTAAAATTGTAAGAAAAAGGAAAGAATATCACAGCAGGCATTGAAACTATTAATTTTTGCATCGTTAAGGTTATTACAAAAAAAGGCAGCAGTGCATAATTGACGTATTAGGGTTTGAGCTAATGCTACGAATTTAGTATAATTTTTCATGAAGCGGGGGTTTTTCAGAGAAGCACATGCCAGAGCGCCAGTGTAGCTAAAGTCTGATCGTATCTGCAGTTGGTCGTGCAACGACAGCTCCGAGACACAATGTGTATGACTTGAACTTTGCTATATCTACTTGGCTCGTGGGCTGGCGCGTCTAGCGGGCGCAGCGGCGCGATCCCCTCGGCCCCGGCTTCGGCAGCCCGCGACTCCGGGGCGCCCTGGCCTCCCGGGCTTGTTTGTTTTTATCACCGCGGAGCAGTTGTATAAGAGCGGCGGCCTCCCGGCGGGTGGGCCTCGCCGCGCGGGCCCGGGCTCTTGCTCGAGAGGCGCCATCGTCACTGGGGCCCCCCGGCCGAGAGAAAGAGGCCGCGCCGGGAGAGACAATGACGGGCGCACGCGATCCGCGCGCCGCGGCCTATTGGGAGCGTGCCGAAAAAAAGTGCACCTCTTGCAAGGTCGCGCGCGCGCGCCGTTTCAAGGACGCGGGACGGAGCGGGCGCGAGCGCGAGCGCGCCCGGGGCCCCTGGCGGCCCGTCTGTCCGTACGGGCGGTGACTACTTACACCCCGGCGGGCGCCGGCCCCGGGGGCCCGGCCTCCGGTGTCCGCGGGCCTGCTGACGCGGATCTTCCGCGAAATATTACGTCGGCGATCCGGCCGGCCGGCCCCGCGGCGCCCCCGCCGCCCGCGCCGCGCCCTCTTCCTCGTTGCGGCGAAGGCGCACGCGAGCGCCCCGCGGCGGCCTCCTCGGGGCCCCGGCCTTTTTTCGGGGGGAGGAAGAAATGAAGGAAAAAGAAAGAAAAAAGGAAAAAAAAAGGAAAAGAAAAAGAAGGAGTTCTTCCCGGTATCCGAGCGCCGTATGCGCCCGCCTATACCCCGGCGTGTCTCCTGCACCGCCCGGCTCCGACCGCCCGGCGGATGTGCGTTTTATTGAAATTGCACGACTGTGGTTTTTTGTAATGTGTGTAGCAAGAATTTAATTGGATCTCTCCTTCCTTTGGCTGCACGTCGCCTCCGCAATTTTCGCCCGGCCAAAAAGAGAGAACGAACGAGACAATATGAAATCCTCTTGGTTTTATAATTTTAACCTGCGGTTTTATTTCATTTGTTGATGACACAATAGATTTAATAACATAGTACGCGGGCAAAAAATAATAAAGTGCGCCTTCCGAAAATGTGCCTTCATTGCGGAATGCCCGCGGCTTTAGTGTGCTTTTAGAACTGTGTCAACTGGTTGAAAAAGCCACGTTCAATCATCTTCACTCTTCTTCCTTGTTACCTATTCTAATGTCTTGCTTCAAACTATTGTTTTGATCGTTTTTTCATTAAATTTATCGTTTGAGTATTAAATAATCAAATACAACTGCAGGCTGTTCGAATTCTTTATGGGAATGAAATGCTTCATTTTAGGAAATCACGAGCCTGATGATTGATAAAGCCGCTTTTTCAATTTGTAAAGAATCAAATATAGTTAATAATAATTTTACAACTGTATTAAAATCAAATCAATATGTAATTATCGTAATATAGTATAGGTAACAGGTTTATCCTAGTACGTTAGATTGTTTTATAGGTAATTCCCACACGTGTGCAATAGATAATATTTCATATATTTGATAAAGTTTGAGTTTTCAAAAAGTTGAAGTATTTTTTCTGAAACATTGATTTATATTTAAGTGCAGACAAAAGAATAATAATTTGATTCATTTCCAAAATAATAACTTAATATTCAAAGACAAAATATTTTATTATTGGAAAAGCTTATATACCATGTGCATAAAAATAAAAACTGGAAATAATTGAAACATTAAAGTCGATAAAAAAGAAAAAAGAAATGAAGAAATCAAGATAATAAAAAAGCTGGTTCTTAATGCAATATAATATAACGAGGCAGGAAATTTCGGGCTTGAATTATATATGTCGATCTTAATCGACTTTAAATGTAACAATATTATAATTAATTAAGATATTACAGAATGATTTTCAAATGATTACCTGCGTCTATAAGGTAAAAAGTATATTTCAATAGTGATTCTATTAAAGTGAAAATTTGTTTTTTAGCAAATGTAGCATGGCGTTCAAAGACTATATAAGGATAAATTGATAGATATAAAACGGCATACCGCGCTTGCAAGTCCTAATAAAATAAAAGCCTGGAGGCACGCATTGGTTTATATATAGATCGGCACAAGGGAAACAGCATAGAAGGAGGAAAAAGGACTGTAAAGGAAAGGGCCGATAAATAAAGCCATTATCCGAGGCTGCGTAGTAAAAAGATATTTTTCAATCTAAGATATCGGCGAGACAAAGGAAACGAGTCCTCTCCGGGCCAAGTGGCCTACGCCGACTGGCTGGCGGTGCCAAAGTTATCCCGCGCGCGACCGCGCGAGTCCTTATGCACCGGGGCCTCGGCGGCTTCAAAAGCCCGGAGCTGATTGGTCCCGCGGATCCCGGGCGCAGGCACACAACAGGGCGCGCGGGTGGGGGGAAAGACTCCTGGCGGGGCGCAATTTGTTTTGAATCGCGGGGGCCGGCCGGCGCGTGGAAGCCGCAGCAGGATCCGAGCTATTTCTGGAGCAATTGGGCGTGGGGCCGCGAGGAAAGCCGCAACCTTCGGGCGCTCGCTCGCTCGCTCGCTCGCTCGCGCGCACCTCGGCTTTCTCAATGTCTTCCCCTCGCGTCTAATTTTTCAGGACAATAGCGCGGGCCGCTGCGCCTGCGCGCAGAATGCCATTTCGTCATTTATTGTCCGCTTTGAAATTTATACTCTTCGGCAAACGAGCCGGCGGCCAATCGCTCGCGTGAAAGTGATAAGCTCGCCCCGCCGCGGCCGGCGAGCGGCGACCGCGCGAGCCGGTGCATAAAATCCACGCGTCCGCCGTTCGATTGCTCTCGGCCGCCGAGCGAGTGGCGAAATACCGGCGGCTGTGCGCGCGAGCGCGCCTCTGGCGCTTTCCTGCGCGGCTCGAGCGGCCGCGAGTCCTGCGGATGGGGGACCGAATGCGCCGAGCTTGCGCCGTGTCGCCCCGGGGAGCCGCCGCCACGCCCGCGCCGAGCCGTCCCCGCGAAGCCTTACCGATCGACCTCCGCGAGGGCCTTTTCTCTTCTTCCCTCCCGATCGCCGATCCTGCGAGAAGCTCTGCCGGGCGCGCCGATCGACCGTCGCCCACGTGGCCCTGGGGGGCTGGCCTGCGGCCCAATACCGGCGCCCTCGGAAAATCCAACGGGACGTCCGCTGGAGAAAGTTGTTTCGTTAACCGATGCCTATGACGTCAGTGAAAACTTGATCCTCCTTAGACAAATATAGGACAGCGGCTAGAGCTTATGAAAATAACTGATTGTAATATGCGTCCTAGGGCAGCCCATTTTTCGATAATCTTTATTATATCATTCAGGGCTGTTGTATACGATTATTTTTGGATGAAATATAAAACGCAGCATATATATCAACTGAATGTACTAGCATTACCTGCAAAATAATAATATTGATATTGATAATGGTTTTTATTCGTGAGAACTATTTACAAAAAATCTAAATGCATAAAGATTGATAATTATGATAACAGGAAAAATGCAATATAATTAAAATGCGTAGTACACAAAATCGCTATTGAATACAAATTAAGTATTGTCATTTACATAATTCCCCGCAAGCATAAAGTCAATGGCTTAAAAATTATTATCTCAGTAACGATCATCAGCTTTGAGATAATAGTAAATGCGAAGAAAAATAGATATATAGGCAAGGAGCTACTCTATTTGTAGGTGAAATTCAGTTTTTTTGAAAGAAAAGATGCACTTAAAATAAAAAAGTAATGTTTATTTAATAAAAATTTTTTTAAATAATAACAAACCGATTTTTTACTATACTTAATTTTGTAAATAGATATTTTATTTTTCAATAAATACATCAACAATATTAAACTTTGTCTAGTTACTGTTTAAGCATTGCAAAGGTGTGTAAGCAGTACCTTAAATTAAATTCGATTAACTAATTATTTAAAAGCAAATTAGCTTTTAAATAATTTTCATAGGGCAATCTTGTATTATTATTTCACGTGAATATATTTGAAGCATTATTATACATAAATGACAAATTAGGTCAATTTGTCATTTATGTATAATAATGCTTCAAATATATTATACATCTTCGTAATACATCTTCGTTCTTAGCTTAACATTATTTTCACAATCGGACTCTGTCGAATTGACTCGGACTCGCGATCACCTGATTTTTTTCGTATGCGACAAGCGTTTAAAGGAAGTAACGTCCTTTTATCAATCAAAAAAGTGATTTCCTTCGAGAGCTTGAAGATATTAAGAGCCATTGTTTGCGAGGAAAAAATGATCCATCAGATTCATACCGATGTACACATCCCCGAGATCACGCTTCTCGTTCGATAAGGGGGTAGCTACCGAACCGAGTGGCAGAAAACAAACATCTGCGAAAATCTTAATCAGACGGCATATAGATAATATTTCAATAAACACAAGGCAGCGGTGCAGATTTTATAAAAATTAAATTAGTGCGCCAACAGAAGGCTGTACATTAACTGCGCGGAACTTAATCACGAGCTGTGGCCGATCTGCCACCCTAGTACGCAAATCACGTACCAAAGACGCTGGTACCGAGAGTAACCGCGAGAGACAGTCTAATGACATTTTTCGGGCGACAGAGTCGACGGTGGGGGCAGGGTTAAAGAGCCTCCGGTGCAGTCGATCGGTACGTCCCCGCGGGCGCGTACGCGAGTCACGGGGCTTCCCCCTTCCGAACCTTCTGGAAGCTCCCGGAGGCTGCCAGGCGATTCCCGGGCGGTCGCTCGGCTTCCAGGCTTACGCAACGCGTCCACCAGGACTCGGGCCCCGTCCCTCGAAAGCTCCGGTCGGGGGGAGCGCGGGGCGGGGGTCGGCCGACCGGGGCCCCGGGGATTCCCCAAAAGGCCCGCTCGGCGGGGTGGTGGGGCGGGTGCGCGCGCGCGCGGGGGGGTGTCGGTGGGCCTCGGCGCGGGGCACGCGCGGAAGCCCCGGCTAATCGGGCCTGACAATCGGCCGCGCGCGAGAGCCGCCGATAAGACTCTCGCGCCGCGCGAACGTGCGATAAAGGGGCAGCTCGCGGCCGGGGACGGTGGCGGGCGTCGTCCGGGTGGCGGGCGGGCGGGCGGGCGCGCGCGCGACACCGGCCCGCGGGCCTATGTGCACCAGGAGCGAAGAAAGTGCGCGGCGGTGGCGCGGGCGGGGAGGCGGCGCCGGCTCGGCAGAGAGACCGAGAGAGAGAGAGAGAGAGCGAGAGAGCGAGAGAGAGAGAGAGAGAGGCGGGCGGGCGGCGATCACCCGCGGGGAGGGGGGAGAGGGCTGGGGCGACTCCTACTCCCTCTCTCCGGGTCTCTCCGCATCCGGTGGCGTATTTCTAACGGTACCCATCGTCGGCCCGCCGCTGTCTCTCTCTCCTGCGAGCCCCCATAGGTGCAGCACCACCGCCGCCGCCGCCGCCCCGCCGCCGCCGCTCTGTGTAGATCAGCCCGAGAGAGAGAGAGGGACGACGGGTGCGAGAGAGGGCGGGCGGAGATAGCAGCGAGAGAGAGAGAGAGAGAGAGAGAGAGAGGCTCGCGCGCGCGTCACTCCGAGGCGCGATCCTGCGCGAATAAGTCGCTCCCGAGCTCTGTGCCGAGCCGCCACCGCCGAGCCACCGCCGGGCAGCGCCGCGCGCCGAGCCGCCGACGCCGCCACCGCCGTTGCCGCCGCCGTGCCGCCGTCGCCGCCGCCGCCGCCGCCGCCGCCGCCGCTCTCCTTTTCTCTCCCCGCACGAGGCGCCGAGGAGAGGTATACTCGGGAGAGTTAGTGTCCTGTGTTGATAGACTGCGTGAGCGCGCGCGCACGCGAGGGAGTGCCAAAGACCGCCGGACGAGCGAGTGCACGCACTGCAGGAGGACGGAGCGCCAGCCCGCAAGCGCTGCACCGCCCGAGGGAGCTTGCGGCACGTGGCCCGCCGCACCGGCCCGCCGGCCCAGAGGTACGCAAGCTCGGAGCTTCGCCCGAGTATCCCGCCCCGAGCGGCCCTCCTTTTCCACTTAGTCGTGCAAGCCCGGGGCCCTCGCCGGGGAGCGGGCCCCGCGCACCCCCGGCTCGCGCCCCCTTTCCCTCCCGCCGCCCGCCTCTGCCTCGTGACAGTTTAACATTTCACCGCGTGAAAGCCGAGCCGTCTAGTGTTACTCCGGCTGTGTGCCGTTGTCCGAACAGCGGCGCCCGAGCCAAATCGCCCGCTCTCCGCTATGTTCAACGCGTATATTTTTTTCCCCAAACTCTGCCCGTTATCTGGCGACGCGTCGACTCGGTACAAATACCAAAAAAGCATAGTCGGAATGCGTACCGCGCGCCAGAAGGAAAACGACGCCTCGATTAACGACGGACTGCCTCGGTTGGGCTGCCCGCTGGAAATATGTGCTTATTGTTTGGTCGGAACGCCACGGCGCCGTAATTCGGGCCACGATTCCCTGTAGACTGACTAAACATAATTTTTCTTTTTTTTTTATTTTGTTGTTTTTCTTTTTCGCGCCGGGGGCAAAAGTCGTTCGCGAAAATCCGCCGGAGGTTCCCGGAGGCGCGCGCGCGGGCATTCCTGCGGGTGGCCGTGAAAAGCCGCGGGGCGGGCGGCTCGCGGGCGCCGCCCCGAAAGCTCGGGCGCGGCGAGCGACGCACCATCGGCACCCACTGACCACAGGTGGCCCTCTGTCTCTGTCTGTGCAGCGCCCCTCGACCTCTGCAGCCGGGCAGCCGACAGCAGCCCCGCATTCCTGAGCGACGACAGCATCAGCATCAGCATCAGCATCAGCAGCAGCAGCAGCAGCAGCAGGAGCGCCGGACGCACCAGCAGGAGGAGCGGCAGCGCCGGGGGCGGGCCGCGCGGCTCTCGCGCGAGAGCCGTGAGAGAGGAAAAAAAGCGCGCGGCAGCGAGGAAAGCTCGCGGGCCCGGGGCGGCGCCGCGCGCGGGGAAAACGCGCCGCCGGCCTTGACCTTGACCTTGGGCGGGAAGGAGGAGCGAGCGAGCAGCGAGCAGCCGGCTCTGCGCTCGGCCACCGCCATGGCCTCCGCGGTCTTCTGGCTGCTCCTCGGCTGCGCCGCGGCCCTCGGCCTCGTCCTCGGCTTCGGGGCGCGGCTCCTGGGGGGCCTGCGCGCCCTCCTCGCCCGCGGCAAGCCGGCCAAGCCGCCCGGGGCGAGCGGGGCCGCGGAGGACGGCCTCGCGCCCAGGCGCAGCCTCCGGGGGCCCAGGGCCTACCCCCTCATCGGGAGCCTGCACAAGCTCGCCGGCCCGGGGGGGCCCTTCGAGGCCTTCACCACCATGGCCAAGGAGTACGGGGAGATCTACGAGATCCAGCTCGGCGTCTCGAGGTGCGTCATCGTCAGCAGCTACCGCCTCGTCAAGGAGGTCCTCATCACCAAGGGCAGCCACTTTGGCGGCCGGCCCGACTTCATGAGGTTCCATCAGCTCTTCGGCGGCGATCGGAACAATTGTAAGCCAACTACCCTACTCCCCTACTTTCTCTCTCTCGCTCGCCCACCCCCACCCCCACCCACCCCCCACCACCCCTCTCGCTCGTTATGCTCTTCCTTTACATCTGGCTTCGCTCGAGAAATGCAGAAAATTGCTACTTCCCTCGTGCCCCTCGGTACGAATTACTCCACTCAACGCTACTGGATCCTCTTAAATGTTCCACGAGCGCCAAGAGCACTATTTTACGATCCAAGGGACTAAATCGGAAGCACCACCATACGTCCAATCATTTGTTTAACTAATTTTCAATCTTGACTGTATCGCTACATCAAGTACAATGGAACTCGTTACTTTTTGCGCCGATGATATTAGTGCTTTAACATTAAGTTTTCAAACGAAAAAGATTTACCCGAAACTTTATTGCTTGTAACGAAAAATCTGTCATTGCTATCTTATCGTTAGGAAATTCTTACGCGTCTTTCAATCTTAATACAATGTAATATTTTTATCTATTTCTCTTGAAATAAGTTCACACTGCACTATATAATTTCCATTCAAAATGAATTTGAGAATATCTTTCAATTTATTTTAATCTAAAGTAATATAAACTTATCGTCGAGTTATATCGATTACGATCGACAGGTAGTTTGTACATCGCTTGTCTAAAAATCTTTATCTCTATTCCTTCCTTCGCTTTAATAAGAACAAATAATTGTTCGTTTACATTTACGCGTTTATCTCGTAAAAGTCACAATGTTGACAACATGTATAAATATTTACAAATATATACACATATGTGTACACACGCGCGCACGCACATGTACGAATAGAGTACGTTTTTCGTTTTTCATAATTACCAGAAAATACCAATCAAAAGATCCAAAACAAATTCATTCATTTACACGATCATTGATTCAAATGCTTTTAATGTGATCCGTCGTGATAAATTGTTAGTCCCCGCGCTGAATGACGAGCCTTAAATTCATGTGACTGATTTCGATGAATCTGCGCGGCGCATCTTTACGGTTTACTGACATTTCCGGTGATAGAGAGGTTGACAAGATATACGCTCATTGATCGACCGATCCAAAAGTTGATCGGAAGGTTCGATAATTCGATTTCTACGACTGCTCTTGAACTAAATGTCCATTTTCAACGATTACACGATCTCCTAAATTGCTGAGTTAAGCTATAATAAAAACACGACCTCCTACAAAGACAAAACACTGTCTATACGACGCGAAGAAAAATTCGACCAATTAATATATTTGAGCGTGAATTGTGTATAACGATGTGTTTCAATTTTTCCCGTTCGGTTTTATATCAGCTTCCGTTTTAAAATTATCATTTCCTTGTGTAACGAGACAATGTTAACACAAAAATGTTAATACAATAACGGACAATTAAAATTCTTGAAATTATGCAATTATTATTCAACTGTATTGGCTGTTGAAACGGAATCCTTCTCGGTAGTGTTAGGTCAATAATTCACTATTACAAAGCTTTATGCATTTCATAGTAAGAGACAAAGCGCTGCTATAATCAAGTATACTGTGCGCTTAAACGACAGGTCTCAATTTCACAGAGTGAATAATTGAAACACGGTATCTCCGATTTGCCGCGGTAGCTTAACGATCGGCCGGACGCCTGGCAACTATTAGCCGCCGATCGACCAATTAGAAGAAAGCTCACGACGGCCCGGCGTCGGGGGAAAAAACGCCGACGAACGGCCCGCTGGGCTTCTTCCCCCCACGCGGGGGCCAGCTCCCGGCGATAAGATCGCGGGCGGCATTCAGTGGCAAGGGCGAATATCAACCTCGTCCCCGCGAGCTTACGCGGCGCCCCCCAGGGGGCGGCCAGGCGCTCGGCGCGCATTTAAAAATAGCTCGGCACGAGATCGCCGTCTCGCGCTTGTCGAATCGCTGAATTATGAGCGTTATTGAAACGCTCAGACTTGGCAATGACCCCATTCGCCGCGCGGCTCGCGCGCGCGCGCTATCGATCTGGATTACCGTTCTTGAGAAGGAAGAGAGAAAGGCGCGGAGCGGCGCTCGCGGCCGCCCACCACTCGCCCCCGGCATCTCGCATTTCCCTTAGGCCGCGGGTGCCCGAGCGCCTAGCGAAACGCATCGCGGCGGTGCGCGCGCCCACGGCCCGAACAACACGTGACGGCGCGCCGAGCCCGCTTTCGAAAGCGCGCCCCGCCGATTTCATTGGCCGGCACACGTGCGCCCGAGCGCCCGTGCCGATCCGGCTTTTCCTCCTCGCGACCCCCTTGCGCTCGAGCGCCCCGGCCACCCGAGATCCCTGCCGATCTTCCCTCTGACGGACTACCCGACTGACCTGGTGGATCACGTTACCTCCGAACTATCTCTCTGTTAGATCACTTTCGTTTTTAGTTTTACCTTCGTTAGGTGGAGGATTACCTGGATTACCGTTAATTTCTTTAGATTCCCGCATGATCAATAAGTACAATAATATTTTGTTTCCAATTGAATACGGCCAGTGAAACTGTGCAAGTTTACATAGAAAGAACCAAAATGTAATCAGTATATCATACGGATTTTAAGCGAATAATTTTTATCCATTCAAAATGGTAAAAGACGGTAGTTCTTCTTTTGGGGTTAATGTACTCGAAAAAGCCACTCGAAAAGTCATGGGAACGATCGAGTCCAGTAGTTCTTGAATAAATGGCAGGCGGCTTAAACGCATTTAAACGAATCACTCGTCCGCGCGCACTGGTGTACGCATGACCTGTGCGTATGACGTCTTCTTAACGTTGAATCATTATCGAAGCGCCCCTTTCTTATGTTTAAATTAGTATTCTTTCGATGCCTGGCCGTTACTCCGAGGAAGAATCGTCACGAATGAAAAAAGGAGAGAGAAAGTAACTTCTGCGAATGCCAATTGCATCGTGAGCCGAGATTACACTTTGTACTAAATTCTCTTCTTTAGTGGGATTGAATTAATTATGATAATTCGCGTAGTTGCCGAAACTACCAAATGGAACATTGGCCAGCGAATGCCGCTCTTCATATTCCGATAAAGCAACATGAATTTTTCAAAAAGTTGCAAATTTATTCCGAGAACGCCCGGCAGATTAAGATAAATTGACCTTTCTTCTTTACATATATTAAAAAATATGACTTCCATATAACGACGCGCGCAAAGGCACGTATGCAGATTTACATTAAGGATGAATCCACTCGACTCGCTCCGAGATCAATTTTAGATCACGTACCCTTGCAGAAACAATTTATTAAGCACATATCTCTCTCTCTCTCTCTCCATCAATATCATCCTGTCAACGCGAGCCGATGCAGCTCCAGCGCGCTCAAAGGAGAGGGGAAAAAAAATCCTCCCAACCTTTGATAGTCGCGTAGACCGAGCCTCCGTCCGAGCGGCAGTCGCGCAAAAGTGGAGCGGCCAAGCGGCCTAGGCGCTTCGCCGGCTCGACTCCCCTCGGCCGAAAGCCCGGCTCTTTCCTCCCCTCTTATCAGCCTTCGGGCCGCTATCGGGCGGCGCGCATCCCGCGGCGTATCCTCGACCTTAGCCGGGGTTTCTTTATCTCCCCCGGGGCTGGCACGCGGTGAGCGGGGCACACGTGTCGCCCGCGCGCTTTCGAAAGCCCATATTTTTACAATTTGGGGAAAAAGAGCGCACGGTTGGCCAACGCGCGCGCGCCACGCGGCCATTTATTATGCGAGCCCCCCACGCCCGCTGGTTGGTCAACGCTCTCGCGGCGGCGGCGGCGGCCAGTTATGAAATGGCAGGATCCCCGGGAGCGCCGCGCTGGCTTACTTTGCGCGCCGCCGGAACGCGGCCGTTTTTGCCGGGCCTCGGTTACGTTGCACACGTGCTGCCGGGGCGAGGGCACCGTGCCGTTTCACGTGCGCGAGTCACTCCCGCCAATTCCCCGTCGCGGGATCCCCCCGGCCTTTTCGATGGCCGCCGGCTCCTATCGCCTGCGCGCCCATTCGCTCGTGCTCGATTAGAAATCGAAAGAGCAACGAGACCGTCGGCCCGAGTAACTTCGTGCATTAACTAGAGAAGAGAAAGTGAATATTATGAGAGATATATTATGCCAAACCAGTTAAATACGCCCATATATATCGAGTTATTGACATCGCTTAATGTTCTGCATCGTTTGCTTGCCAACTGATTAGAAACTTGGCGAAAAAAAAAACACTCAAAAAGAATCAATAAAAAAATAAAGCACTCGCTCTCAAATTGCATTTCAAAGGTACACGGATTCAATTACCTAATGTCGTTCAAATCTACATTTCGCCCATTTGTCCGATATAGTCGAGGAAAACATCTTCTCTTATCTTGATTTTCAAGTCGTTCATAAATTTAGTTCAAGATCGGAGCTGCCACCAAATCGTGTTCCTATTTCAAAGGCTGTTTATACAATATCAAAGGTGAGCAGCGCGATTTAGTGTAGGTCACTAGATCTCGGGTAAGACAAAATGGGTCTTGAATTTAAGATTTCAGTGCGGACTTAAAAGTCCTTTCAGCAGCGCATTATTCCCCATAGTGGAATTTCACTCCCAAGCATGAATATGTATGCCCCTTCCACCCCTCCAACCGGCGTTTCTTTAACCATTTAGCTCGCTTGGATTAAATTATAGCTGGAAATTTAGAGGTCGCTGATCATAGTGATTTGTCGAGGAAACCGTAATTCCCTTGGTACCGAGCCGTCAACCGATCGTGTTAAGTTGCTGACATTAAAATTGAAGGTGTTTTGAATACTTATAGTATTTATTATCAATGCAAAATAATTCAATTCAAAGGTTTTTTTTCCTATTTATTTGTTAACCATGAGTTTAATCTTTCATAAACTTAGTTGCATTCAAATATTTTTATTTCATTACCGAATTATGTTACATTAAAAACTTCTACATTTTTTGGCCGCAGAAAATTACAGCAAGACAAAACGTACACAAGTTATAGCAACCAACATAATAATGTTTTCAATGATAAAGCTTTATTTACAGGTCAATTTAAAGTTTATTGCCTTTAAAAGCGTAATAACGCCAGTCTAGTACTCAAATTCTAAATAAAATATTCATGTAATTGACTGATGGTTCAAAAACGAGTCGAGACGAATCTTGTGAAGGTCAGATCCGAATCAAATTTTACGTCCTAAACATTTGGCAATTAAACGCGAAGGCGAATCTCAATTTATTCATGTATTCGCAATTTTCGCGCGCAAAGTTGTTGCGTGACATTAGCATAATCCGAGGCGAGCGTATGGTGACCCTCGAGTCTCTTCGGACCGCGACAGATTCCCTTTCGAATGTCCCCTGCGCGTACTTGTGAAAGCAATGCAAGAGGATTATCCATGCGAAATATGTGAAAAGCGAGTGGTGACTTGATTTTCGTCTTACGCGCTAAGGCTAGTCGAGGCAAACGCAATGAGTTTAGCTCACCAATGTTTATTTATGATCCAATATTACGAAAGCGTCACTTTCTAACAATGAAAATACGGTAAAGGTAGGGAAGAAATACAAAAATTCAAATTTTCTCAAAGATGAGTTTGACCAACAACTATTTTATTCCGTTAATTGTTAAATCTGTCAATGTTTCTTACAGGCGGAAAAAGTCGGTAGTAAATTGGTTTTTATCTCACATTCTGATTATTGTGATTATATACAAATTGATAACTATATAATATAAAAGCAAAATTCTACTTTATATTTGCAATTTATATAAATTACGTTTCATCCATCAGAAACTGCGATGTGCACAGTATCATGTAAAGTACTATTTGATAAACTTATCTAAAGTCCTCTCAGCATGGAGCAAAGATATTTTCTAAATACTAGATGCTTAAATTTGTTTTAGACTCACATGATTGGTATCCACTTTCGCGTCTCATTGATAGTCTTGCTCATCGTTTAATATTACTTAAACGTATTCTTCAGTATCCATCAAATCTTAAAAATACAAAGAGATTCGAAGGTTAATTATGACTTGTTAGTGGTCCATGTGGGTAATTCATGTTTATCAGTAAAGCTTATCATAACTATTTAGATAAAATAAATCATTAACACAAGTTGGATCGTTAAACGTGTACAGTAAAAAATAGAGCTGGAATTTGAACGTTTCTTTGGGCAGTAATAACACTGTCACTCGATTAATAATTAAATGTCTTCAAGACCATAAGCCATCAATTACTAATAATCTCAGCATTAAAATTTTAAAGATAAATTATATATATGTTATAAATTATACATATATTTATAAATACGTCAAGTAATCTAGATTCCTTCTGATATTCTACCCAACTGACACGAGCCACTAAGCGATCGGGAAAACTTCCCCGAAGTTTTCGAAGTGAACTATCTTATCAACGAATACTTTGATATGGTCGTGATCCTGAAGGCTTCAAAGTTGCTCGTCTTCAGAGAAAAGGAAACAACCCATCCCGTAATTTTAGGCACAAAAAATGAGAGTACAGTTACACTAAACTTTCCATTATGGAACTGAAGAAAGCTCGACATGGGGAAAAACCAAGACAGCACCTTTTGGCCCATTTTATTTGCTCGCGCTCGAAATAGGTTGGTAAACAAGTGACTCACGCGTGAAATTGCGAGCGCGCGAGCCTTACTGTTATTTTCATCGGGAACGCGTCCGTGTTCCCGCATATAATTACCGATCTAGATTAACGGTATAACGTCTTGCGCTAGCGCGAGCGCGAATTCGCTCTCGCGGAGTCTCTTTACGAAAGGAGGAGTGAGAAAGAAAAAGAGAAAGAGACATACCAGGGCAGCGAGCGTACGTGTAGAACCCCACAGATGACGAAAGAGGCGGAATCATTGGGATCATCGCAAGCATTTCGAACATATCCTTATTCTCGGCATCTCTCTGGGGAAAATCGCTGATCGAGGGGTCGCCGACCCTTGCCACATTCGGTCCTTGTTTACCAAAGCTTTGAGTTAGATACATCCTATATGTAATAGGCGTGTCATGGATTGATCGGTCAGGTATCAGGAGTACCGTAAGATACGATGATTCGTTTGGTCGCTTATCGCGGGATCGACTAGCCCGATGTCATTAGTCGTGATTGTATCAAAAATTCTCCGAAGATGTTCCTTTGATGCTATTTTCAACAAGAACGATAAGTAGCGGAATTAGTTTGATTTTTTTTATCTGGTCGGTAAGATGGATATAAATTAAATTTATCTTTGAGAAGGTTATAAGTTTAAAATTTTGAAAATGACAGTGGTAGCAATACACTTTTGAATATCTTCCACAATAATTAAACACTATTAACACAATTATGTTTAAGCTTCAAATAAAATGGCATAGAATTGTTTAGTTTTCGCGAATTATTGTATTTACTAATTTAATAACACATTACATAATTGTAAATAGACAGAAATACGTTTACTTAAATACATTTTTTCTGAGTAAAACGGCAAAACATTTCCACTTTCTTATTATTTCATCAATATATAGAACTTTCTGTTTAGACTATACATATTTCTAGTATAATCTAGTTTTTAGTTTTTTTCTCTTGTCTGTGGTGTAGTATCTATTATTTATACATACATTCAGTTTTAGATTTCGATATTCATGTAAAAACTAAATTCAAGTTCAAGTTTATTTGGTTGATCGTAGCATCGAAGGTTTTATATGTATTAAAAAAAGGTTAGTTTTTATATGTCATTTGTATTCTTTTGAGCTATTGAAGGTGAAAAAGTTATCGATATTCATAATTCAAATAAACACTTATGAAAAGAAAACTATAAAAATAATTCTTGACATATTTCTTTTATCGAGATATGAGGTTGTCTTTATTGCATTCGATTATTATTATTTGTATTTAAAAACATTATATATCTATATGACGATGCTTTGTATACACGTTGCATCATTATATATTCTTTATAGATACATTCATTTTAATCATTTGCTAATATTAATTCTTTATAAGTAACAATAAAATATTAACGTTTTGAGAAATAAATTTTTTAATTAATTTAAATAACAGTTTTACCTCAAATTCACTTTTGCTACTGTTATATGCAAAATAATATTTTAACTAGGTTAGTCTTCATTTCTGGGTAGGGTTATTTATGGATTTATATTATGCAGTTCTTGTGTGGGACTAATACGTGCATAGGATAGAATAGAGCCGCGTCGAAAGATGTAGCATACGCCTTTTGAATACGATCAGCCTCTTGCAAGGCTTGCAGGTGGTTGATATATTTCTGATTGACGACTGATCCTCCGTCGGCCCTGGTGCATCGTGATCAGGAAGCGGAGCGAGCCCACTTTTATAGTCGAATTAACCACCGTCAAGAACCAGCGAACGAGCGAGTAAAGAGGAGAAGAAGACTGACCGATTCTCTCCTTCTTCGATGCAGTGGTACATCTGCTCCTGCGGGGCACCAAGTTTTCGCTTGCGCAAGCTCTTCTCTTCCCTCGAATCTCTTCGAACGATCTCTCGATCCCAATTATACACTAACCGTAGGACTCAGGAGGTATACCGAAAAACCGGCTAACAACCCGAGACACGCGATGACGTGGAACCGAATCGTCTAAGCCCACAACTCATGCCTATAGTTCTTTCACAAAGGGGATGGGGCGATCCCCAAATCTATTTTTAAAAAAGCCGAGGTCGGGATTCAACCAATAGGTATCTTTATTGTAATAATCCCAAGGTATTAAGATTTTTATTAATTTTGAAACATTTGTTTATTATTTTTTCAAAATAAATAACTTATAAGATCGGTGCATTTATGATTTTGCAATTGCTTGAAACTTCATTCGCATACTAAAATGCAATGCCATTTTGAAATCAATATAAGATAAATATCAATAAAAGTTTTTGGTAATGTATGATCATGCATGCAACAGAACAATTAGGAATATAAATATATTTAGAAAAATAAAATGAATAGGAAAGAATAATGATATTATAAGGAAGTTGTTTTACATAATATAATAAAATCTCACAGCATTGAATTGTATAATATTTAAAATATAGATTATATTAGACATTACATTTTTTGCAATACTACAGTTTTTCGTTTCAATTAGTTGAGCTACGGGGAATTTGATCAATAAAGAAATCTAAATTAGTCTTATCTAATCATTTAAAAAAGATGAACAAAGTTACAGCAATACGCTGTTCACTGGAACGACTTAAGTAACCTTTGATGTAAATATGTACGTAATCATGACTATAATCGTTAATTTTAATATTACGTCATAATTTTTAGCTGGTTATGTGTTTTGACAAAGTATAATTAATAAATGTATACTTTTGGTCAGATCTTTGCAATTTTTCATCTTTTTTATGTCCTTAATTTCGAATATGTAATTTTGACTTTAAGAACCCCGTAAATTATGGGATATCACACTCATAAATCTGCAAGAGGAATGTTTCAATTACATGTCCGGATATTATCAGACGGGATTTTATGATCACAAGTTTAATTCATACTTGGGTGCGCCGTTGTAAAATAATGTCGGAAGAGAGTTATGTTGGGAAATTTCGTTGATTCCATGAAGTCCAAGGTCAAGGCCTTTGAGAAATGTATCTTCCTATTTACACTCAGTCAGATCTTCTTTGGTTACTCAACGTCCTTAGAATGCGGAACGACATCTGGGATATGATATTCTTTCAGGTCAAGTTCAAACCACCGCTAATCGCAACATCCAATCTCTTACATGTGCGGCATTAACATATTTCCGATGACTCGTGGCGGTGTGTGATGCGTCTTTCTTTTAATTATATCATCTATCCCTTGGATCTATCTTCGTAACTACTTTTCTTTCAGTTCAGTTGTGTATAATGGGTCCAAATAAATCTTCCGGCTGTTTAAAAAATCTTTGTATATATAAGATATTAATCGCGTTGTGTCAAAAATATTGTTGAAATTTACACCCTTGTAGTTAAATATTGTGAATTCCATTTATAAAATGATGCAAAACTATACTAGTATCGAAGGTCATATACACTATCGCTAGTATACTATGTGCGAATTCTCTTAAAATAATTAAGAAAGGACAATTTTAATAATCCAAAAAGTATTGTAGATGATGTATTACTGCTGTTTACGAGCATGAAAATATCATTAAGCATTGTAGTTTACATTATTTACTAATATAATCTATTTTCTTTGAAAAAAACATTCCTATAAATAAACTAAACATTTGTTTTAGTGGATTTTATTATTTAACATAGTTTTAATCTTAAGATGAAAGTTCTCAAAATATTATTTATACTCTTTCTTGAATGCTTGAAGACGAAAAAATTTTCACTTTAAAAAATACTATTTGGATTTTTCATAAATGTAAAAATTACTATTTATAACTAGATTACACAGTATAATATATTACATTATATTTTTTAAATATATTTTTAATAAGAATAAAAATATCATGTTTCAGCTCTAGCTCTATGCGATTGGTCAGATCTGCAGCGTAAGCGTCGTTCAATCGCCCGTAGCTTCTGCTCTCCTCGTGGGGGTAGTTCTCAACAAGAGGAACTGTCCCGTGTAGCTGTAGATGAAATGTCACAACTACTCGATCTTCTGAATCAACCTGAGAATGCTCCTATTCTTAGTGGTGAACGCCCAGTGAAACCTGTAATCCTTGCTGCTATCGGTAACATGTTTACACAATACATGTGCTCCACGCGTTTCGGTTACTCCAATGACCAATTTAATCACGTTGTGCGTATTTTTGATGAAATCTTCTGGGATATAAACCAAGGATATGCTGTGGACTTTTTACCTTGGCTCAAGATATTCTATACTGGTCACATGCAACGCTTAAATTGTTGGGCGACAGAAATCCGTAGTTTTATTCTAAAACAAATCATTGAACCTCGCCGCGCTAGTTTAGATGTGGAAAACGGCGTGCCGCGTGACTTTACTGATGCTCTTCTATTTCACTTGGAGAGCTCTGAATCCGAATTGTCCTGGCAACATATAATCTTTGAATTGGAAGATTTTCTGGGTGGGCATTCTGCTATAGGTAATCTGGTAATGATGATCCTGGCTAATGCAGTTTGGCATCCAGAGGTGCAGACGAGGATCCAAAGCGAGTGTGATGCAGTTTTAAAGCAGAAATCTTACTTACCTGGTCTAGTGTCAGTGAATGATAGATTAAGCATGCCTTATACTGAGGCTGTTGTCTGGGAGACTTTAAGGGTAGCCAGTTCTCCTATTGTCCCGCA
Source organism: Sycophaga agraensis (assembly GCA_018906755.1). Taxonomy (NCBI): domain Eukaryota; kingdom Metazoa; phylum Arthropoda; class Insecta; order Hymenoptera; family Pteromalidae; genus Sycophaga; species Sycophaga agraensis. The sequence goes on along the minus strand of JACCIE010000006.1, from coordinate 4,143,522 downwards.
CGTAGCTACCTGTGAGACGGAGATTGGTGGATATCCAATAGCCAAGGACACCGTTGTATTTGTCAATAATTATGACCTAAATTTGGGCGAAGCTTACTGGGGAAAAGATTCCAAAGAATTTAGACCAGAAAGATTCCTTAAAGAGGTAGAACAAGACAACGATAAGGTAACCAGAGTAGTGAGACCTGAACATTTTGTGCCATTCTCTACTGGTAAGAGGACATGCATTGGACAAAGATTAGTTCAAGGGTTTGGCTTTGTCGTGGTAACAGCATTATTATCGCGATTTAATATCAGTGCTCCACCTAAGGTAGACGTCAAGAGTAAGTTGCAGCCAAGCTGTGTCGCGGTGCCTCCAGATTGTTTCCATCTTGTTTTCACACCCAGGCAGTCAACAATGTCAGCGAATGCTGGACTCTGATGGATTTTGCTGAAAAAGGGATTATCTCTCCTTCTAGTGCAAGATGTTGGAAGATACATATCGAAAGGCCCTCGGATGTGGATAGCTCAATTCTGCCACAGCTGCGCGCACTTGATATTATTGTAGCGCAATCACAGTACCGTTGCAATGAAATGTCTGTGAATACGCAATGAATTACTTGGATGCTGAAGTTAAAATAAAACAGACAAGCTTCGAACAGATTGTTTGAACATTAAAAGTTGCTTTTCTCCGAAATGCATAGAGTTCAGTTTTGAAGTCATTAATGAGAAAATGCCCAGTCCATGATAAATCTAACGGTTGTTATCTGGTTGATACAAAAGCGGCGTCAATCTAATAACTTCGTAAAATATCGAATCATGTAACGATGCAACAGTTGAATGACATTGTACTGCTGTTGAATATCAAATATTTCGACAGGTCAGGATGTTTGATAGGAAATTTAGCAAAAAATAAATGCAGTTTTATTGGCAGAGTATCGATATATTGATAAAATTACAGAATCACTAGATTAAATTAATTTTAACTGGGATAAAATAAACATTTAACTAGCGAGTGATTAGAACTTATGATTACAATACTCGCTAATGCATTTCACAGTATCAAGGTATACATATGTTAAATGACATTCAGAGCGAAAAGGATGATTATACTTGGTACAAATTTTTATTGAGAATCTCTTGAAACTATTTTCTGTTAACTAAGGAGACGTGCGATCAATTTCGGTTCGTGATCAGTTAAGATTCACGAAGTTAATTGTGCATAAATTGTTTTAAAATTTTACTCAATATTCTTTTTCTGAAAATAAAAGTGAATAAAAAATTGTTTATAAAAACAGCTTTGTATTTTTCTTAATTTTATAATATATAAGAATATTGATACAAATTTGAAGCAGTTGTATCCATAATTAATAAAGTACATTTCATTAAAATGTGTTTAATTTTCATGAAACCAATTAATTTGGCAACCGCCAAATAGCGACACTGAAGAAGTTCCGCTGTTCGAATCTTGATAAAAGAATCATCTTCGCCCATGTACCCAGTACTTGTTACAGGTAGCAGTTGTGCCTATGAGCTTATAATTTGCAGTCTACTATACTAGCAATATCAAATATATAATATGTTTTATATAATATATTATAATATTTTATCTACTAGTTTAAACACTTATATTTTACCATTGTTGGTAGAAATATTAAAAAATCAATGATGCAAGAATCTGCTATATAATGTTATTAAAGGATCGCACATCTCCTTAAAAATTATACTATGATATTACTAATACTTTGAATCGAATAAAATATTTCATTCATATTCAATATTTATACTTGAATTACATATACTCTTTAAATAAACGAGAACTGCCTAATTGGTCATAAGCGAACTCATCCATCACTATAATATTAGTTATTATAATTCGCTTGATCTATTAATGAATTCCTCGTTAATAAGTCAAGAAAAAATACAAGAATTTATTAGATTTTGTATTTTCTAATAAATAAATAGTTTTATATGCTCATCGTAGATGATTCGCCCGACAAGACTGATTGTCATCTTTAGAATATAAATGCGCTTTAATCATCGTTTCTTTAATTTAACTTAATTTGAGGTTCATACTTAAGTATTGAAAATGTCTCTATAATTGTATAGTTATTCATTTTTAATGTTTAAAATGTTGTAATAAAAAGTAGGTTATATTGAAAATATATGTCTATCACTTATATATACATATACTGAGCGATAAAATCTATTTTTTCAATGCTAATAGAAAACCTTAAATTTTCATATCATCAGAAGCCGATATATTTTTATTTGATTTTCATACGAGAAACAAAAACTTTCTTGTATATATCTATACGATTGCATAATCGTCATCGCATCACTATTATAATGTAATCATTAAAAAGTCACAGCTTTTACTTATAGTCAAAACTTTTCATCTGATGATTTTGTTATTCTCTTTATTTAAGCGAATTTATTCTATGTCAATGCAGATGTTAAGTATCGTCGATCATATTATCGCATGCACGAAAAGTTGCGTTTTGCAATCATTGTAATTCCTTTCCTGTAAATAAATAAATTTTCCATTGCCTAGGTTATACGAACATATTTTTATGAATAAAAAGTGCTGCTTAACACATAAGAACCATTGTATTATTATTGCTCATCCATAACAATTCAACATCCCAAAAAGAAATACCCATCAAAGATAAACCCATAATAAGAAAAAGACGGCGATTTTTCATCTTGAATTCGTAATATTTATTTCGCGTCCTAAAACTTACATCACCGGTTATCGAAAATTCTATCCTCCAATACAAACCTGTTTGGCCGTAACCATTATTGCCTTTTTTGCTTGACTGTGGACTGCAGGAATTATAAATTCACCACCGTGGAGGATAGGAGATGAAGGGCGAATGAAAGGAGGAGGAGGAGCAGAAGGAGGTGAGCCGGACTGAAAAATTATGATAGACGATGGGCCGCCAAATTATACCATCTATGCCGCTACCGAAGCAGGTGCAGGCCACCTGTCGGCGGCATCGCATGTTAATTGGCAAGATTATCTAGATTGGATCGAGTTATCGTGGTTCTCATTCGTTTTGGAAGTGGGACGATTAAACTGCCCTTGCGTCTTCGATGCACCCACTAGATTTTTGTTTTTCATTTATTCTTTCTATTTCTTGTTTTTTATTATATATGTTTGAAATGTTTATACAGTCATACGTTATAAAATAATTAAACGTTAATAAGACATAAAATCTTTTATACTCAAAATTGTTAGGTTTTAAAATATTGTTTTCTGGTAATTGCTTAAATTTGCACAAGTTTTGCGTAATTAAAAAAATTGTTAAAATCTTGATTTATAACGAATAATTTTGAAATTAAGAATAACAAATACATATTCTATGATAAATATTTAAATAAAAAAATAATATACAAAGTTTACTTAAAAAATTACGGTATTCAGCTTCATACGAATATTATTTTTATAAATTAATATTAATTTTTATTTTTTGTATTGATAATTAGTACAGGCACAAAACTGGTAAATCCCAATCTAGATTAGTTCATGTTTTGAAATAATTATATTCAAATTCTATTAAAGGAAAGTATTGAAATTCCATACAGACAGATAGTAGTCAACGAACAGATTGATGTATAAGTAAAAAATAGAGATAAATATAACGAACCTCTAAAAAAGTAAAAAAATGAGTCTGGTAGTCTTTCTCTTACTGTGGAGTACTCATTTCCTTATCTGGATATATGTATTAAGATGTATGAAGAAGTAAAAGTGTTAATGAGATGACTCCCTAGCAGACATAGTTCGTAGTGGATTAATATTATATCGGCGACGAAAACGCAAACTGTAAACTGCCTAAATGACTTTCCAGTCGACTTTCCTCGTGAGTGCACGGTTTTGTACTTGAGTAGGGCATCCAGTACAACATGGATAAATGTTACAATGTAGGCAACTGGGATCTGGACTCTAGAAGTAAATCTGTTACTTTTAAACCAAATATCATCTAAGACCTACATTTAAAAATGAAATTCATGATGACGAAGAGTTGATTTTGCCATTAGATTTACAACTAGTATCTGTAAACAGATTTGCAGAATTCTATATATAACATATAGAATACATTTGATACTTGCAGGTAAACTTAGTCTGATATCGCTGATGTACAGCTAGAAGAGTAGGGTCCAAGATGTAATTCTAGGAAGTCTGATATCGGTGTTGAGCAGGGGAGATTTTAGTTGATTTTTTCTAATGATTCATTTTCTATAGATAAGATAGAAATAGTTTCAAATACTTAGCTGATGACAAGTAATAACAGAATCTTCTGTAATTTATTGTCAAGTCCAATCCGTGTCTTTCATAAATCAGAAAAACATTAGTTTGATGTATAGGTGAAGAATATTTGATGATGTTGAAGGATACCATGAATTGGTCATGAACCAAAGTTTCTCCAGGACCTTAGAAAGGCAGCATAAAATCACTACAGTCAGAGCTGGCGGACCAGCGGAATAACAATGCCTCTGAAAAAGTATTCCGAAATAAATACAAGTACGAAGATGATCACTAGTCGATACCTAATCAGCGGTATAGCCTGCACAGAGTCGTCTCATGGAAAATGGACTAATCTTACCAACGCCTGTAATGATGCTTCCAATGGCTAATGCGAATTAGTCCCCATTCATGAGGGTATTACCTAGTTCGCATCAGACTATTGTACGCTACACGAGCATAGAACAGACAATTGTAAAGGTAATTGAATTAGTAATCGCTTGATTCGGTAGTCTTAGAAAATGAGGTCCAAGCTATCCAGAATCCGTCCTTTTGTACAATCTGCAAGTGCGACTCCTTTGGCAAGGAGACCAAGAGAAGCGGCCGCAGCTGCCCAAGGCCTCTAGATATTATACAACCGGGAGTGATCCAACGAAAAAGTTCTCGGTGCAATGAGGCTGGTGCGAGCCGGAGCTCATGTGGCGCGGAGTCTCGGTGGCTCTTGGGCCGCGGAATGCCGGGAGGCGCATCACCTCGGCGGCGGCTCGCGTGAAAAACCTCCGAGCGAGAGAGAAAGGGACGGGCGCAGCGGCGCGCTCGCGATTTCCCCCCCTCCCGCCGGGGCGATCCTTCCTTCCTTTTTTTTTTTTCGGCCGGGCGCGGCCCTCCTTGTCGTCGCGCGCGCGCGCGCACCGGACATCCTTCGGGCCGAGCCTCGCTGCCCTTGAATCCGCGCGGGGCGAGTGGCGGCCGCGCGCTCGCGATTTCCTCTTTATTTAGTCTGTGGCCGCGGCGCGAGCGCATCAGTCAGCGTGTCTGCAGCGCGCGGCCTGCCGGCGATAATATGCGCCCCCCCGTCGGTTTTTTATCGCGGCCCTCGGCGGCCGTGCAGCGGGGAGGGGTGGGCGGGAGGAGGAGGAGGCGCTCGCCGCGGCGGCGTCGGCGGGAGGATGAGGAGGAGGAGGGGCAGGAGCCTAGGCCCGCCGGGTGCACGCGGCCGCGGAATGTCATTCTTTGCGAGGCCTCGGCCGGGCGCTGCTTCTTGCGCAGCGGCAGCTGCGATCGCCGGTTTTGTTTGTCTGCGCGGCGGCCCGATCATCGGCTGGCCCACTTTTGGATACCGTTTTTATTGTGCCGGGAGGCGCGTGCGCCGGCTAAGCCGCCCATCCCCGGGGCCTGGCCAAGCGGCCCCTCGAGAAAAAGGAGGCGCGCGCGCACCGGAGAGGCGCGCGGGCCAAAAAGCCGGGGCTCACCTATACCCAGGCGGTCGGCCGGGCCTCTTTTTTTTTTTTTCTCCTCCCGTTCCGGCCTCGGCCCCCTGCGCCCGGCATCCGCCTGATGATGTAATTAGCGGGGACGAGCGCTGGCCGCGACGACAGGAGCGCTTTTGCATGCATCACCGGGCGGCTCGCCCGCGGCCAGCCTCCCTCCCCCCCCCTCCCCCCCGGGCTCCCGAGGAGCGCCCCTCTGTCTACGTGCGCGCCCGCCCGAGCCTGTGCGCGTGTGTGACGCACGAGCCGCAGCCGCCGCCCAGCTCCACCCGGTTTCCCGCGCGCCCGATTCAATTTGAATCGCGCCCGGGGAGAGCCACCCTCCCGCCGCCCGGTATGCGGACTGAGTACCACTGTTTCGTCCTAGAAACACGTTTTCAACTGCCTCTTTTTCACTCCTTCCCTTTATGCCGCGCTCGAGCGCGGAGCCGACTCTTCTTTTTCCCCCCCGTTGAGCTTAATCCGCGTCGAGTTTCCACGGTTTTTGGGCTACCGTGCGCCCCTGTGTCGGTATACAGGAGACCGCGAAATCGACACCTCGCTAAACCCCCTTTCGACTGCAGTAGTTATGGAGAGGAAAGCCGTACCCTCGCGTAAATCAAATTCAGAGCAGACTGCCTGGCAAAAGTCGTAAAAGCATATGAATTAGAAAGCGCAAGCATCGGCTGAAAGATGCTTGAGAAATTTTTTGAATATCGAAAAGGATCGCGTTACGCAACTATGACTTCTACCGGTTATTTGTATATAATACTTCGAAACTATTACAGGAATCAATAGAATCCGAACTCGATGGTCGTAATAAAATGTGAAATTCGTCTTGACATTTTACGACCCTCCTCAAAAGTTAGATCTAAGGCCTTGATTTTTGCGTAACGTTTTTTCTCCTTATGCTAATTTAGAAAGAGGCCTAGGTCAAATATGAAGTGAAGATAGTGAATTGATGACCTTGACCAGGAAATAAAAAGCATCACGTGTAGAAATCATTTCATCCGGAGAAAAAAAAATACCTATTAATTTCTATACAATGTCAACCACTTGACCTTTAAAATTAACTACCTACGATCGCACATTTGTCCTTGATATTACGAAGATTTGGTTACGGTCCACCTGGCTATTGCGAATTCAGTCTGAAATTGACAAGGTCAGTCTTCGTTTTACATCTGGACCATGGTTTTTTCAAAAACAAGCAATTTCGCATAGTCATTGCAAGTGTGATAAGATTAAAACTCGGAATATAAAAAATCGGTATTTAAAAAGCTATTAGCTGTAGCTTTTTAATGGAAATTGCAATTAACTGTAAGTTTTTCTAAGAAACTAGGGGGAAATACCGAATAATTGTTGAAATCTTATTCAATTGCTATCGTCATCATAGGATGGAAATAGCAATCGATATTTAATGTACAGAAGTAAATAGAGTAGTCACGGGACTTCCGATCGAAACTTTTGCTACTTTCGATACTCGTACTGCTGTAATATTGAAAGCACTTCGGCACAGCACCGAGAATCTTCTGCTTCATCCGAGCTGCAATAAACTAGGAGGGAGGGGAAGGAAAAAAAAGAACTGCATCGATAAACCTGTCTTAGATTCCGATTAAATCGGAAAAATCTTAAAGGGACACTCCTCTTAGAGGTGTCCCGGGTTAAAAGAGCGCATGCAGGAGACACGGGCGGAAACGGAAAAACAAGAACAGGGAAAAAGCGAAAAGTTGAGAGGCACGGGATTTTTTAGAGGCGAGAAGGGGGAAGCACGAACGTATCTCCCTACTCCTACGTCTTCCAGGAATGCCTTAGGAGAACTAGTTTTCCTGTGCCGTGCAACGGGTGAGCAGCGAGTACCTCGATGTGCTTCTAGGATTGCAGCGAATTAACATACTGATCTTTTTTCTTTCTCTCATTCCCTTTCTGCATTCATGCATAAGTTTTACTTATACCAAGTAGCGTGACTCGTGGTCAATTTTATTTTTCCGAAATCTTTTCCTTAGTAAGTACTCTACAATATATAAATAAGAATAGTACGGCATGTTTTCTGAGTGTTTTGAAAATCAAAGATAAAATAAATCCAAGATTAAAAAAAATTTGAAGTGAAACATTTGATTTTGAAGGACCCGCGGTTTGCACCATGTTTATAATAACGGGCAGCAGGTGGCGCCACTCGTCGACTTATCGACGTTTCAGTTGAGCTCATAAGGCAGTATACTGCATTTTTAAATTATTTTTTACTTTTAAATTAAAATAATATTATGTAATCTCACTGAATTATGTACTGTTTTAAAGTATGATTTAAAATATATATTTGTATTTCACAAGATAATTTACATTATTGTTGGAAACAGACAAATTAAGCAGTAATTTTCTTCCTTACCATCAATATAATGAAAGTCGCCTGCGCCAATGCTTTTCTCTATACACTAAAGCAGAACAAGTTGTATATGATCGATTCAGAAATGATGGTAACATGTTGTACAGTTTAGATCGTATACTCACTAAAAAATATATTAAATATTCTAATTATAATTATAATTTAAGATAACTTAAAAAATTCAAACATGAAGCGTGTTAAATTTACGCTATTTTCATTAGTTTTAACAAAAAACTAATGTTTGTTTTGTTATTGATCCTATTTTATTTGCAAAATAATCTTTTAACTTTGTAAAAGTGCTGGGTTATGTGTTTATATGAGACCAAAAATGACTCTTGATCGACTATTACCCTTAACTAATTCATAAAAGAAGATTTTTATTGATATTGCATAATGGCGTTAGTACATAATGACTGTAAGTAATTGAGTTTTATAAAACTTAAATTTTAAAACATATAGTATTATCAAGTACTTTAAAAAGTTGTTGAATAATTTTGACCTCGTACGGTGCACTACTTTTCTACATTCTATTTCTAACTCTAGAAATGACTAAATGTATTTTTTTACAACAAGCGTAATATTTCAAATGATATAAAATCATCTAATATTGACAGTATTGCTAAAGTAAAAATAAATACATAGAAGAAATTGTTATGATAAAAACTACGATATCAAATTTTAATATGCTTTGTTAGCAATAAATGGAAAAGTATTTGACAATTTCATGAAATGAACTTATACAATTATTACTAAATATATAACTGAAAATTTTGCTTAAAAAACGCTCGAAGAAGAATGCTGTATTAATTATTCAGATTATCGATATCCAGTAGATAAAAATCCAGGGAATCCGAATTTCAAATGAAGATAAGTCAGAATCTAGAAATACGTTTTAATCAAATATCAACTACTTACAGGGGTTTCAGATTTTGTTCAAGATGGTGCTCACTTTAACAGATTTTGCAAATAATGGAATATGAAATGCTAAAAATTTTACTAAATATATAAACATGAAGTTTTTGAAATTATATACTAATAAACATACACACACATCAAAAGGTATTATGCAATATGATTTTAAAGTAATATATGAAATTTTGGAGTTACAGCATTATTTTCCTTTCTTTCTTCCTAAAAAAATTTTCTGGCATTTGAACATTCCAAATAAAAACTGCATAAATTGAAAGATGAAAACCAACATCACATGGCATCTTAATATCTCGCATATGGGCATTCTATTTTACAAGAATCCCAAGTATTTTCTATAGGCGCAATTCGCTACAAATATATTTTAGATGTTTTAATCTTTCTAGAATTGTCGAAGTATGTTTTTATTTACCAAAAGAGGGCCACGCATTGTAAAGCAATAAAAACTAATGTTAAAATAATTTTTTGTTACTTATTAATGCCCCGAGTTTACTTTTCGACTGCAGTATACTGTACTTAAAAGTTACCCTAAAAAGTATGAAGAATTCTTTATTCACAAACTTATTACCAGTCTTAGTATGAATCTTTCCGAATACAAGCTGGTTTACTTCGAGCTCGCAAGTATTTGAGGGTGTAATACGATCAAATCACTGCTCATACTAATGCTTTCATACACAGATACTCAAGTTACTATCAAATTTCTCTAAATGGAAATTCAGTACTCTTATCAAGACAAACCTACGGAAATTCCAACTTAAAACTCCAACTGAACAATGCAAACGTCATCTAAGTGCTGAGAAATCAAGGCCTCATCGTGAATTCTGCTGACTATCTAATACTCACGAATTACGTATATTACACCATTGGTGACGTCTTACTTCTCGAAAACATTATTCCTGCATAATTAAGATCTGGAAATCAAATACGGGAATTTATATTTGTCGTTTAAACCACTTGTGTATGATCTAAGAAGTATGAAGCTATTGAGATACAATATTAAAATACAAAAATATGGAGTAATCAATCAGATCCTAAGATAAACAATCAATCTTTCAATAAACTAAATAATATGAAAAGTGTCTTCAGATATGTATTGTAATCATGTATTTGAGAACATACTAAAACCTTTAGATATAAAGGGCAACGCCTTAATAACAACATTAAAATTTATTACTACTCAATAAGACTATATCCGCGAAAATTACCTTATAAACTTTAAGTAATATGTTAAGCCAGAAGATATAAGCAAAGTACTATAACACTTTAAAATGATAATAAAGATTTAACATTCGTTTTATGATATGGAGGATTATTTTATATTTACTAGTATCGATCAGTTTAAATGCATTGTTTGTAAATTAACAGCCATTTAGCCAAATGCTAGCTGATAATAAGGAACAATAATAATGCTCAAGTCCGAGAACGCTCACAACTTTAGCAATGCAACTGTAGTTGATCCTATATTTATAATTAAATACGTAATCAAGCAAGATGATTAATATATTACGTAAAGATCCAGAATGATTTGCACTGTCTGCGAATAAAGTTAAGTTCCAGGCACAAATAAATATTGACTAATTATACAAAAAACTTATCAGTATTAAAAACTACCTTAAAAACACAGGAACCTTGTTAAATTATATACATTTCGTGAAAGGAATAGAAAATGCGTTAAAAACAATTTATCAATTTACAAACCATTTGAAAGCCTTCAAATAATTTATTAAATAGGATGTACAATAAAACAGTTAGAGTCAATCTCGGAGACAATTGTATTAGAAGAAAGTGAAAGTAAGATATGAAAGTAGAATTAAAAAAAATTTTCTACATAAAAGTGCATCGAGGCATACATATCACCGCAATAATAACAATTCAAATAGAAAGTTATCAATACTTAATAAAAATTATACATATGCAAGAAAACAATAATAATATAATAACAGTTTCCATAATAACTTTGAATGCTTCCGACAATAATTACCTCACACATTTATAATAGAAGCTGAGGATTTCAACAGTCACGATACTCTGTAGTGTTAGCATAAAACAAATAAATATACAATTGTAAACACACATAAGTATAAAAAATAGAACACCGAATAAAAATAGAATTGAATTTAAATATAATAAAGATTTTGCCAAAGTAACAATAACAAAAATATATTTAATCATCACAAACTGTTAACAATCAAAATCCCACAAAATAACAATAACAAATACTAAAAATCATTTAACCATCAAAAACTGTTAGCCATGAAACCCCTACAAAGGGCAAGACCAAGGATATATGGAACAACTTGAATGCTATCTAAGAAAAAATTTAATGCAAATAAATTGCATGACTAAATAATAACAACAGAACAGTTGATCATAATAAATAAATAGCGAATACCATAGCTAAAATATTGGTATACGGTATAAATAATAATATAATTTTGATATCAAAAATTTTTAAAACATGAAACTGTAAAAGAAAACAACAATCCAATGGCTTAAATCTTGAAAAAAGTGTTGCTGAAGTAAAATGTCGACGTAAAAACAGTAAAAACTCCCGTATTGCTATCAAAATGTATAGTATTGCTTAGGAAAAGAACCTGTTTCACAAAAAATGGGATCAAGCTATAGATGTCCTAATGCTTAAACCTGGAAAATCCAAAGCAAGCAAGTAAATTGTAGGTCTGTGTTGCTAATGTGCTGCAGTAAAATATTAAAGACATCATTATATTACGATTGCGACAACATGTAGAAAAGCACAACATCATTAATGAGCAATAAGGTGCATTTAAACAAAATTATTCAACAATAGATTAAAAACAATTAAAAACAAAATCAAAGAATTAAATGGAACAAATAGCACTACTATGCAATTTACATTGTAATATATAAAAGTATAAGTAAAATAATCTACTAGCTATAAGCTCAAATCAAAGTATACAAATAACGAATTATTTTATACCCTTAAACATTAACACTTACGTACAACGTTTATCACGTAAATAAATATCTTATATTTAGCAAAAGTATTTTTTCTCTTTCGACTTCTAATTTTCCCGATATTCACATGTACTATAAATACATGTAACAAAAAATCTATTGTAATTAGAAGTTAGGAATTTCTTTCTGAAAAACTATAAAGTATGGTTGAACAACACCAATCAGAAATTCGTGTGTATTTTATTTTTCAAAATTATTGAGTTTATTTCTTCCTATTTTTAGTTTAATTTATAACAAAGGAACTATTAAAGTTTTGAGACTTTTTAAGATGTTTATTAAAGTTTTGTTAAAACAGTTCTTTAACGTTTTCATTAGTCGTTAAGGTCTAAAATTTTTCATGGCTTTGCAAAACAATCTATCAGTTCCTTTTATACTCAAGATAAAAGGAATATTTTACCTCAAATCTTTTTTTAGAAATTATAACTCTCTATAATAAAATTCAGTCGTACAAGTACTTAATCGTCGAACGGAAATGCGCTTCGAGTTCCACGCGAGGGCCAAACCGCCACTTCCGGAATATCCGATTATGCATCCACACCGAGATAGTACCATTTCGTGTAAGCGCGAATATCTTACTTCGCTTAAAGGATTATATAATATAGTATATTGTGAAGACAAGGGATTTATGCTGTAGCACAGTAAAAATCGAAATTCATTGTTTTGAATTAACGATCGTGTATATAACTGTAGCAGAAAAAATAAAATACTGCACAAGATTCTAAATCTATACTATGTATATAAATATATTCTATAACATCTCATTATATACTTAATAGTTTTCCATTAAAGAAAATTTAATTGAAATCGATAAATCGAACTTAGGCTTTTAAAAATTGAATTATATGAATTCGCATTAAATATATTTTTTAATTTGAAGTTATGAATATAAATTCAATCATTAATTCTGATAAAATGTGCATTTAAAATTGAATAACGAAGTATAGTGTAGTTTACGAGTCTGAGCTTTTAACGAGACAATCGGAATCGAGATGTGAATAAATCATGAAATATTTGCTCAATATTTGATTACTCAATACTCAAAATTTTGTATTTTAACTGCAAGTCTACATTTTATGATGATTTGATTTGTTTAAAGTTCTAAATCAATACAATTAAACTACACTAAGATAAAAAAAATATGGAAAAAATTTTCGAGTCCAAACACTGATTTTTTCGCTCTCAGAAAGCTGTTTCTAATTGAAATATAGGCGGAAACTTATCTTGAATTATTGTATTGATTAGTTTTTAAAAAAAACTTCATTGGTAATCGATCGGAAGACCTAATTTTCAATAATTTTCATAGACTGGTTTTCGACTTTTTACACCTTTTGTGGCATGTATACTTTGTTTTGTCCTGCTCGAGTCAATAATCGTGGCCGGTCGCCTCTTTATGGGCGGCAACAAAAGTATACGCGACTTTACGAACTTTTCATGGTTCAGTTTCCTTCGAGTATTAATTAGGGCAACAACGAAAGCTCTCGATGTTCTGAAATTGAGACAGAAATAGAACATAGCGTAGACATTGACATATATGTCTGAATTTCTAAAATAAATTAATACTTATTAGATTAGATAAATCAATTGAAAATTTATTCACTATAAATAATATTGTAGCATAAAGAGAATAATGACTAACTGAAATTTTGCAAACTTTTACTTTTCGAGGGCCTTGAAGTTCTGTAGGTAACGTACTTTGATTTACTTGATCAATATTGAGATTTTCAGCAATTTCATAAAGCTGGGATAGGAAAGGAGTTACATCACCCTCCCTGATCTATGTTATATTGGGATTTACATTGAAACTTAACTTATTCTCCTTCCCCTGGTCTCTTCCTCTGCACTTCAAATACCTTCAACAAAACAAAAACAAAATTTTATTTCAAATATGAAATTTTTTTAGTATAATTCTAACGGTACTTTGAGGCTACAGAGCATCACTATGGTCCGAGTAGATATATGCCTACTATAATCAACACAAAAGCAAATCTGATAGTAGGTGCTAGAGTACCCGACGAATTCGCTCTCTTTCACCCGCAGGATCCATCGCAAGCGACACGTCAAGGCAATTGAGAATACAGTAACAAGCGACAGCCGGCATTTCAATGGACGATTCTCCGACAATCTACAGATCGAAGATTCGCTCAATACGCATTAGAAGCCCACGTCCAAAGGTGCAACACACAGTGTACCAATAAAGAGTGAAGCTGGAATGATCAGTGTAAGGGCGATAACGACACTTGAAGCCGCGGTAGACTGAGCCCTCACCGCGAACGTAACCGCTGTCGCATCATATAAGTACTCGTTGCCCTTTATCCGACTCTGTATGTGAACCCTTGAGGTAATGTATCGGTATCTTAGAATAGAGTATAGATTTAAAATCAAAGACTTCGGACGCGAATATCTCGTCAAGCGTAATAGAAAATCTCAGCATTTTTATACTTAGTGATTATATTATATGAGCAGTTAAAGAATAACACGTTTGCTTGATAACCTTGAGTATACATAGTCTTTCTTCCTTATTAATTATCTGAAAATAATGCATAATATGTTGATAATTGTAAGTAAAATTAGACTTACTAGAAGTTTGTAAGCTCATCCGAATGTAATATCCCAATATTTAAATATTCTTAGCTTGGGGCATACTTCTTTTCAACATATTTTTATAGATAATATACTTTTTCTTTCATGTATTTAAAAAGGTAGGGAATATGTATATAAACCCATTAAGTCTTTCTACGTTAAATGTTTTATAATCCTTAAACATAACCAATCGGATCAAATGAGTTGAATGGCAAGACGCACGATGCAAATGGAACCAGAATAATTTTGATGAATAAATGATGGTTGCTAATGCATAATAACTATATAATATATAAATGGTATGTTGCTAATATAATACTATATTTATTTAATATAAAACTCACAAATGTTTTTGTTTATTATACGGAATGACTGTATGTATTTAAAACAACTGATTCTATTTCTCTGGTTGAATTTTTAACTATTTTATAACTTATTATTCATTTAGTTAACTTACATTAATGGATTTATTATCTAAAAATTCATTTAAAAGCAAGAGTTTTTAGTTAAACGTTAGCTATTGTAAAAGTATTTAATTATACATGTGCAAATTATATTTTCAACTCTGGTTGCCATCCTTATTGTAACTTCAATTGATATTTAGACGCTTATTTCGAGTTTATTGCTTTGATGTCCGCACGGTAGAGTTATTTTCTAGATTATTCTATCATATACAGCCATATATACGCATTATTTAAAATCTAATGTGTAACGCTAAACTCATTTAATAGATTCTTAACTGACGGATTAATGCTGCAGATAGTCAACCCGTAACTATTAACGTTACTACACGTTAAATAACGCTTAGCGTCCTGATTATTTTCTGTCAGGATGAAATTGATTAATATTAAACGTAAATAACATTACATACAATCTATTGTTAGAAGGGTTATTTTTTAAGATACAACTAAAACTTTTTGTGTAGATGCGACAGACGTAACCTTTAGTAGAGAATATCTAAAACATAGCTTCTATTTGCTTTCAGAAACGTGACGAAATATTAGATAGATCTTGATATTTTAGTGATTGTAATAAAATCATAATTTCATAATAATTATATGTTGTACTAACCATAGTTTATAATAATATTAAGAATATTCTCATTTTACTACTTAGTTAGATTAACTATGAAACTTGTTAGAAAAAGCTATTTATTGATAAACTGAAGAAATGATTCATACTATTTTGATTCGATCTACTTTTATTTGATATATAATATTCATATTATCAAAATTCAAAAGGTTGTAATTTATTTAAATTTATAATTTTGTGTAATACATATTATAATAAATAATATAAATTAAATAAAGTTTTAATCTAAAGTGTTTGAAAAGCAGCACGTTCTTTGTAACTTAAACAATCTGATTTGAATAAGTTAATTTGCATTGAAATGACTGAAGTTTAAAATCACAAAATATGCTTATAATAATTCATAAAAGTAAATGAGTACTAATATAAATGTTGATGTTTGAAAAAAATTCACAGTACAACTTGAAAAACTACGATATGCGTTTTATAAAATTCTGCAAAAATAAATATAAATTATAGATTCGTTGGAGTGTAAAATACATAGAAATAGACGTGCATGTTAAAATATGAGATAAATAAGAAAAAATTTATAGAAAATAGAAGAGATTCCTTTATTTGTACATGCATACCTGAATACATGCACTAAAAAATTTCCGATATCTTTGAAATTCCTTTAACCAGGGATAATATAAGATGACAATTTTGAAAAATTTTAATAAAAATAACGCGTTCACGCTATTTCTCACCTCAGCTCATTAAGTAAGTATAGTTTCTTACTGTCGGTGAGAACAACGCCTACGGAGGCAGCAGATACATTCTACGTTCTCATTCGTGATAAAGAAGTCGTCTTGAACTCCCTCCTCCTCCTCCTTATCAGTGCGTTATGCAAGAACGTTCAGTTATATCGGTCGCTGGGTCGGCGCCCCACTTTTTCTAACAGATTATGGAATAGAAACCTTCGATGGAAACGGCCCGTAGCTATAGGCCGCTTTCTTGAGATCGCTTATGTAAGAAAATAATTCTGAATGAAAGTTTGAAATTAAATGTGACTGTAGCAAGTTTATTGTACCAAAGTCAAGTATCTGATTCGACATGTAGAAACATCTTTTTCATTTATAATATATCTAAAATTACTTCGAACAATACTTTCAAGAAGCTTTGAAATAAAACACAAAACTATTACAGTAAAGGATGGTTTTTAGCACTAGAAAAACTATTGTATAAGGTGCACGATTATGAATAAAATTTATATGAACAGTAACGTGCAAAATTTGTATTAATAAAATGATGCAATATATCTTAAAATATGGAAAAGTTTGCATTAAGGCTTCACTCAATCCCCTCTTGAGAAAAACAAACGCACACAATTTCCCATCCATTGATCAATAACTGTATCGGGAAAAAGACTATAATTGTGCCGTGCACTACAAGCGACACGTGCAGTGGGGGAAATAATGCGATCGACTTTCCGAATGATATGGAGCGCGGAGGGTCGTTTTGGAGTTAGTTTTAGAGTACGCATAGCGTGCAGTGTCACATTTTTTCCAGTTCCACGCTAGTTTGATCGTTACTGGATGGGGGTTCGGGATCGCTGGGTCACGAAGGTTGGGATCAGGACTGGAGGATGACGGGCAAAGTATGGATTTTCGGCTTGGGGTTGCTTTTGGGAAGCGATCCAAGTTCCCCGTGAAGTAGCGCCGAAGCGCAGCATGAAAAATATTTCACTTTTGTCTTGTTTCCAATTACAATTATAAGTCTGCTGCAGAAATGCCGAGAACAGGCAGGCCATTAAATATTTGTAAAAATGTAAGCGGTTAGATATTTCAGAGTAATCGGTGTTTTTTGTGGGTGGTAGTCCAAACGAACTGCAGAGATAGGTAAAACGATTGGAGCCTAATAAGCGGTAATTTTTTCTAACCAGTTACACTTGGTACCCGGTTTTATTAGAGCCTTATCTATCCATTGAATATTTTGTATTCATAAAGTAAGTAGTACTTAAAGCATTATCTGACACGCGTATCTGCGTAATTAATCATCGAATATTTGTAATGTTTGGAGTTTCCATGGTTACGCCAAATTTTTTACGTGCATTCCGAAATTAACTAGACGCCTCTATTCTAACACTGAACAGCAAGTATTCTGGTATAAGTTTGCTATGGTAAATTTTTAAAGTTTTTAGACAAATGGCTCGAGTGTCAGTCGGTTGTCATTCTAAAAGTTGCGCGGTTAAAATAGAACTTATTTGTGAAAAAACAAACGACTGACAAGCGTTTTGTTGTAAACGAAATCTTTAAGAATATGAGTAAGCACAAGCGATAAAATGTACCAAGGAAAAAATATTCAGTAGGATCAATGTTTTAAGAAAAAGATGAATGTATACGTATGTGTGAATAAACCATGAATGATATTATTAAAGTAAAAAAATGTTTCACTTCAGAAAAGTAAATATTTAAATTGAGTTAATGTGTTTTATTGTCGATGTGTGTAAAATTGTACACAATGATAATGAGGCATAATGCATAGGCGAACTATAGAGTTTCTTTATATCGATATACCTAGATTGAATATACATTTCTTATTAAGTTGGGTCTGGATTTACGTATTTTTATCTTCGCCATTGACACGAATAAATCATGATAAAGGAATGAACGCGCATTTTACTAAAAACCAGTACAGGTTATAATTTTGAATTTTATAGCTATGGTAGTAGAAGGCGCTTTCGCTGAATTGGTTGAAGAAACCGAAGAACGGTTTATTGAATAGCAGCGTAGGTGGCAATAATCTTTAATTTTATTCCTCCGATAGAGCGTGTCGCCAAGTGATCTGAAATATAAATAATTATACTATTAAATAAGCATTTATGTTTAGATGTGTAAGGGCCAGAATAGAGGAGACGAGAATAGTTGACACACTTTTTATATTTCAACACTCGATACACTTAGGTAAATCGGCAAGGCTAGAGTACCAGCGGCTTGCACAAACCAATTTGTAGAATGCACTGGAGGCGTTGTGGTTGAAGGTGCAGGGGAAAAAGCAGTATTTTTGGTAGAAATGGAAAAAAGGAAAAGCTGCAGAAGCGGAGAAGCGCGAGGTCCTCCGAGCAATCAATAACGTTTTATAGGAAGGTACATGGAGGAGAAGCGGATGTGCCCGAGGTGTTATGAGAAGGCGATCTGAAATTAGCGAAGGAGGAGCGAGGGTGGGCCGCGCAGGTGGGGAGGTCGGGCAGGGGCCGGGAAAAGCTCGCAGCGGGCTTGCGACGGCTCGCGCACCTCTGGCACCTCGCGCGCGTCGGCGGCTCGGCGGCGCGGGCGGCTCGGGCGGCGCGCGCGCGCAGACGGAGAGGGAGCGAGCGGCTGGCGGCGGGCCGACGGAAGCCCCTCGAGCCTCGGCGGGCGTCCGTCAGTGCTCGAAAAGTCGGCACGACGGCACCAAGCCCCGACGCAGGAGGGCCGCAGGAGCAGCCGCCGCCGCCTAGGCCTTGCCCCCGACGCCGAGGAGCAGCCCCGGGCCCGCCGAGGCCCGCCCGGAGGATGCGGCCCACCAGCTAGCCGGCCCAAAAGCCCGGCGGCGCGGGCATGCCCCAGGGCCCAGCCAGCGGCAGCAGCGCCCAGGCAGTGTGTCAGTGTGTTCCGCTGGTGGTGCGCGCCGCGCGGCTCTGCGCGTAGTGCGTGCGTGCGTGGCAGGGCTGCGCTCCGGCCAGAGGGAGCCCCGGCCCTCGCCCGCCCCCACCCCGAGCGCGCCCCGATCGATAGCCCGCAAGCTCGCGGCGCCGCCGCCGCCGCCGCCGCCGCCCCTCCCTCCGAGGAGGCGCCCGCCGCCCCCGCGGCCCCCGCGGCCCCCAGGCCACGCACCCGCCTTCAAAACAAACGCCGAGCGAGAGGGAGCGCGCGCGCGTGCAGCGAGCCAGCCGCGATGAGCCGCCGGCGCGCCTAGAGGCCAGCCGCCCGCGCCGCCAGCCCAGCACCCCGCGCCCGCGCCCCAGGAGTCCGCGCCGCGACCCCCGCCCGCGATGGCCGACTACGCCGCGGCGACGAGCCTCTTCTCCAGCCCGGGCGCCTGCCTCCTGGGCCAGGCGGGCAGCCCCGGGGGCGCCCCCGGGGCCATGCAGGAGGACCTGCTGGCCGAGAAGCAGCAGCAGCAGCAGCAGCAGCAGCACCATCACCAGCAACAGCAGCAACAGCAGCAGCAGCAGCAGCAGAGCAAGTCGGTCTCGCCCGTCGGCGAGGCCGGGGCCGACAAGCCCAAGGAGCCCGGCGAGGCCGAGCAGGTCCTCGGGAGCGTGGGCGGCCTCTCGACCCCGGGCTCGGCGCCCTCGGGCCCGGGCAGCGTCGTCGGGGACAAGGAGGCCCCGGGCGGCCTCATCGGCTGCTCGGCCGCCGCTGCCCTCCAGGGCTTCGGGGCCGAGGGCGGCGTGCGCGTGACCAGCCTCTGGGCCGAAGAACCCATGAGCGCCCTGCACAACCTGCCCGTCAACGGCTCCATCGCCGCCTTCCAGAACTTCCCCGCGGGCAGCCCCGGCGGCCTCTTCGGCTCCTCGAGCGGCCCCCGCAGGGCCATCACCGCGAGCCACAACTTCCCGCAGCAGGCGAACAACTCGGGCGCGACCTCGCCCGGGTCCCGCCACCCGCAGCTCCAGCAGCAGCAGCAGCAGCAGCAGCAGCAACAGCAGCAGCAACAGCAGCAACAGCAGCAGCAGCAGCAGCAGCAAGCCTCGCACCCGGGGGTGTACCTGCAGGGCAAGGGATACGCGGCGTGGTCGGGCGGGCCCCAGGCGCCCCAGCAGTGGGGCCAGAGCCCCGCGAGCCACGCGGCCGCCCCCAGCCCCGCGCTCTCCTCGTGGAACCGCGGGCGCTCGGTGCCCAACCTGCCGCCCCTGCACTCGAACCTGCACGCGGCCGTCGCCGGCCTCCAGGGCAGGAAGCCCAGCCCGACCTTCCCGGGTCACCCGGGGCCCGCGGCCCACCAGTCGGCCATCAGCCCCATCAAGTTCCGCAGGAGCACCTCCTACCCGGGCAAGGGCAACCTCTACCCCATGGCGCCCACGGCGCCGACCTTCGAGGTCACCGGGGCCGACGAGCGGGACCTCCTGCAGATGCCGCCCTACCAGCAGGTACGTCCGCGCCAGATGTATTTCCCTGAGGATTCCTCACCGGGAGCCGAGGTCGAAGTCGCGCGTATCCGCGGCTTTCGCTCCGCAACGCCTACGTAACGATTGTTTTCGCGAAGCGGCCTTCCGATTGGAAAGGCGGATGGAGATACGGATTCGGTCTTACCCGGAGGCCTCACACTCCTCCGCGGACACGGAGACGTATTCGCACGCGAGATACGACGCTGTTTTCCTACACTGCGCCGTGTGCCGCTCGGTCCACACGGAGCATTATCTCCCTCTCGGAGGCGGTTGCGTCAATACTTTTTGAGCGGATGCCGTGGCGATAGCTCGGAATTGGCGAATCGCTCGGGCCGCCAGCCACGAATCCCCGGCGAAATTTTTTTATTTTTTTTTTTCTTTTACTACTACCAACCCACTGGCGCTTGTTTCCCGCGCGAGCCGGGGGAAAAGGAGCCCCGCTCGCGGCGCCCGATAACCGAGGAATCTCCCAGATTATAGCGCGAGGAACAACGGGCGCGATCGAGATTAGGCTCGGGCTTATCTGCCGGGGCCGGTGTCCGCGTCGGGTTGCGCAAGCGGCCGGCCCCCAGCCGGGGCGCTCCGCGGGCGTTATGCAACGCGTCCTCCTCGGCTGCGGGCTAAACTTAGGCCGGCGCGCTCGTATTTCGCCGCGGTGTCGTTGCACCAGCCGCGGACCTCCGCGAGCGCGCGCGCCCCCGGGAGGGGGGGAGGGAGAGGGACAACGACGACGACGACGACGACGACGACGACGACACGACGACACGACAACACACTCAGCCCGGGGCCCTGTTTATTTTGGACGGTCGGCCGGTAGCCCGGCCGGGAGCCGCGCCGGAGGCGCCCGTAAAAATAAATGACGAAAGGGAAAAAAAAAAAAAAAAAAAAAAAATTCGAGAAATAGTAACCGAAAGGAGAGGAGTCGAAAGAAAAAAAAAAAAAGGCGGCCCCGGCCGCGGGAGGCGCGAGCGGCCGGATTCCTGGGCGGCGCGCGACCGGGATCATGTGCTGTAGGTCCGTATATTTAGAACGGCTGCATCGCCGGCGGACGGCCGTTCGATCGCGCGGCTCTGGCCTTTTTCGCGCGGCCCCCGGGGCTCTCCTGCAGCCGCCCCCGCTATCTTCGGCTCGACTTTCGCTCTGACCGAGTGCTCCGTTTGGGAGGGCCGCGACGACGACGACGACGACGACGACCGCTTGCGGAATCCGTCCCTCCCGATCGGCCGTCCCCGAGCCGCTGCCAACGGCCTCGGTCTAACTTTTCGCGTGTCGTCAACGGACGTCAACCTCTGCCTCCTTCCTCTCTTTGCGATTCCGCTCTTCCTACCCCCTCGTGCTTCTCCTTTCGTTGCATCGGCCTTTGCCGCTGCCATTTTTTTTTTTTTTTTTTTTTTCCCCATTCCTTCGCATTGTCGTCAACGTGACGTTATGAAGAAGTACTCGAAGCGCGGGGAGGACCGTTTAGCCGTCGGGACCCCGTCGGCGCGTATCGGCCCGCGGCTCCCAGGGAAAACCGGGCCACCGTCCCTCGGGCGGAGCGCTCGGCTCCCGGGCTTTATAATCCCCGGGCGGGGGTGTCGGCCGGCCCCCACCCCGCGGCGGGGGAGTCGTCCGGCGGGGCGCGCGCGCGCCGCGTCCTCGCCGCCGGATCGCTGACCCACTTACCCGGGCGACCCTCTCCGGGCGGCCCGTCTAGCAGAAGTTATAAGCTCTCGGCTATTTCGGGCGGCGCCGAAATAGCCGCGCGCCGAGCCCGGGCGAAATATTCCCTTTTTTTTTATTTATTTTTTTTTTTTTTACACCGAATCGGCTAGGATGCGCGTGTACACCTGCCCCGGTCCACCCGCCGCGTAAACGGCTCCGTCCCCGCGCTCTCCTCGACGGCCCAGTTCGATTGCTCCGCTCGACACTGTCGCGACTCTTTTTTTTTTTTTTTATTCTTTGCCCGCAGCCCAATTAGCATTGCAAAAGCGCTACCGAATCGCCGTCGGGTCGGAGCGAGTGTTTACAATCGGCCACGCTCACGGGCGACTCTTCTCTTTTTCTTCGGCCGCTCCGTCTGTGTCATAATTAATGCCTTACGGGCAGTTTCATTGAATAATAGTTACCGGCCTTACCCGCAATGCTGCCGCGCAAATATCCCGCCACCGTGTATAGCTTAGTCATTCTCCCGAGGCTTGTACACATCGGCCCACGTCTTATGAACTACTTTTAAACTGGTCACTTTGACCAAAGATCATCTCTTGAGCTGACTTGAAAATCCTCGTATAATATTTTCCCTCCCGACAATAACAATTTTCAATTTTATTTTGTGTTTTTGCAAATTATTCGGCTTGTCTTGCGTTTCGAAACCACAATATTTTACAAGTTTTCCGATACCCAACGAAAGATTCAAAGTTGATTTCTGGAAATCTCAGTGTAAAACACTCGTCGTTCGCTTATTATTGACATGTTTTCTCATCGCGGGTCTCTCGTGTATACATACACCTTTCCTCAAAATGATTAACAAACTCTTGAGTGAAAATGTATCCTGTTACATTTTCTTACACGCGCAATTTCTAAACAGCCGCCTAACTTTATACTATTGTATACCTTTAGTAGGCAGTTATAAAAGAGAAGCTTTCGTTTCGAGGCAAGTACTCTGGGCCAGTGAAACTCGCAGTTGACAAATGATCCTTCTGAAGGCCGTGTGAGCTGCCGGAAAATGTGGTAATTTCTCAAAGGATTCGTCGCGGTGTCTCCTCGAAATTCAAGGTGCGAGGGCCACTTACAAATATTTGCTTGCCAGGGAGTTTCAGTGCTTTCCAGCGCCATTTGCCACAAGACATTTGTATAACCTAAGAGCTGTGGGTTCAATTTTCGCAAGCATAAAATTTATCTTCCGCGTATTCTTCTTCAATTTACGATTACAAATCCGTTATTTGTGCTTGTGCACTTTTTGTCAGTCGTTTCCTGAAATTATGATCATTGAAGCTGCATTTATCAGAAATTCATCGCACGCTACGTTTCATTACTCCTTGCGTTACCCAACATTCAATATTATTACCAATTTGAGAGGAATAAACTGCAAATTATGCCTTTTTAAAAGTTGTTACAACGATTGTATCCTATTTACAAAACCATGCATGTTGTTCCAAACCAATCCAAAACTTTCATAACAATCGTGTGCACACAATCTTACGTCATCACAAACTATGCACAATAGCAATTTCAATTCAATTTTAACTTTTAAATTCAGTTAAAGAATATTTTTCTTATACTGTTGCACTTTATAATGAAAATAATTTTACAGAATAATTCTGACAGCTGTACATTTTAGTATTTGAAATCATTAAACGTGCGTTTTACGAATACCTTTCACTCAAAAATAATTATACTTGAAAACTAATGTTATAAATTGATTAAAGGAAGTGAAAAGGAAGATCAATCCATGTAACTTTATATTACACTGCAATTTATGTCAAAATAATATTGACAGCTATAATTGATTTTTTAAGCTTTACAGAATAAGTCAAATAATCCGGCAAATACTATTATTATAATAGTAATTTTATATTTATACATAAATACAAACCTTTTAAAAAAACAAATTAAAATTAAATAGTATTAACTTGTTAAAGTTGAACAATGATACAGTTGATTGGACTAAAAGAGCACAAAATGTTACAATTTTCATGTTATAATTTAACATAAAGTTTTATTTTTTAATGCGAATCGTGATAGTATATATACAATTTAGAATGCATTAATCAATTAAATTAATTTTTATATAACTGAAAGTAACAGTTAAAAAACAGTATTTAAAAATCAAGATAAAAATACATAAATGAATAACAAATATACAAATGTAATATAAAATTGAAAAGAGAATACTACAACTCCGAAACTATCAAAGTGAATAGTTAACGTATCAATAAAAATAAAGAATTAGCCTGCATATGAACTGAGTAATAGATGCTTAGATAACTTGGAAAATTGTATTCAATTAATATTTAATTTATTCTATCTATATTATATCTAATCTAATTCATTGGCTAGCTAATCAAAAAATATATCTTATAAAATATTTAATTAACAAATATTAACTGAAAATTATTATCGTTATTATTATTATAAAATACAAATACCGTTTATTCCAATTATAGTCCAGTTTTTGAATACCTAATACGTTTAGTTTAAATTTTAAATAACAACATTCGATTCGGCAACGTTTCGAAAATATGATAATAATATTATGTTTTCTAAAAGCTTGCTTTTATACTGTGACAAGAGTAATCAATCTCGAATCAAACAGCCATTTCTTTGTATGCAACCAAATACGGTGAAAGCGTGCACTTTTCGCAGATCGTCCACTTTCAGAAAACCAACAGCTTTCCCAAACGTAGCTTTATTTTCCTATTCTCGGCGCCTTTAAGTAATCCATTCATGTATCTACGTGGATGGAGAGGTTGAAGACCCAGTAACCCCGTACACTGCAGGGGGAACAAATAAATGGGCAACGTTTATCGTGATGACCCTCGGATGTTACCAGGGATCTCACCCCGTTCACGTTGACGATCGCACAGATTGGACTCAAGTTCGATTGTTGTTTTTTTTTTACTCTATGGTTTGAGTGACGAGGCCGACTGGGCGTTCGTTTATTTTTATCAACCTAAAATAATGCATAACGTGCAGCAGCCTGTATCGAGAGGTGTCATGACGTATATTCACGAGTACACGGTAACTTTTCATTTGATTATCATCTAGTAAATTATAGTTGATAATACAAGAAATTACAAAATTGAGCAAGTTAGTCGAAAAATTGCATAATATCATAATATTTGTAGAAAAAAAATTTGGAAGCACGAACTGTAATTTTAGCTGGATTGCGTGTATCTTCTCTTATCTAATTTTGCACTGGCTCTAGACGTTCGTACAAGTTTTTTTTTCATACTCTTATCAACAGATTTAGTTAAAGATATATTTAATGGCATGGCTCTGCTTAACAGTAAACACGACGTGCACTCTAGAAGAAGAAAAAAAATAAAAGTTATAGGCAGGTGAAAGTACGGATACACGCATATAACACTCTCGTTCTCGCTCGTTCCACATACACCGGCTTAACAAAAAGCGCGGCTCTTACTAAAAAAAAAAAGGCACGGAAGACGAGTGGTTTGAAAGTTCTGAATAACGAAGGGAATTTGAAAAGGACCACGCGGATGCGGGACTCGCCAGGCAATTTAGCAGCGCTGTAAAACCTGGCGCGATAGTCGGCCAAATTCGAAAACACATTGCAGGGGGCTTAACAATAGAAAGCTCTGAAGGTTAATAGAAATGTAAACAGAGTACAAGTACCAAGGGCTCAATGTCTACGCCGAACAAAGCCCGGGCTGCGCAGTACAGGGCGCAGGGCGCGCGAGTATACGCGCGTCCTCGCGTTTTTCCTCCGACCGCGCGATCGCGAGGCCAGTGGTCCGAGTCCGCAGAATACCGTACGGATTATAAAGCGGGCTTTGCGCAACTTTTTGCCCCGGTCCCTTTGATTATTTTAGGCGGAATAACGGCATCTCGCGCGCAGTCTCTTGCCTTTTTTCCCCCCGGGCGTCGTTATCGCCCGGGCAGCCGGCCGCGTGAGCCTGTATAACAAGTGTGCGTGTATCTCCAATTTAAATCTATGCGTTATTGTGTGCTCGTCTCGAACATTGTATCGGGAGAGTCGTCCGATTTAAAAAGGTGAATAAATATAACTGCACTCGATCGTTATCGGCATTATTATTCCTTTTGATTTCCACTCAAAGCGGGTGAGGAAAAAAATCCAGTTTTCCCTCGCGCTTGCGCGCGGCTTTGTGGGCAGCGGAGCGCTTTCGCGGCACCAAGCGGCGCACGGAATATAGCTCGAGAGTCCCCGAAGTCGTACCTGCACGTGATCGAGCGCGCGCGCGGTATACTCGGCGAGGTGCACGATACGTGCGCGAGTACAATTCTTATCATTCGATTATATTGTCGGTGTGTGTCGTGTCGTGACGTCAACAATAATGTCAGCCTTCTTTATTAATAACGAAGATTTGAGAGAAAAGTTAAAGAAGGAGAGAGAAAAAAAAAAGTAGAAAAAAAGAAAAAAAAAAAGAGCCGAGTGTCTAGAACAGCGCGAGACGGGTGAATTGTGTTACGCCGCGTAAAATTGATCAAACAATAAAGCCAAGTGTAAAAAAATATTGATTGAGAATATAAAACAGTGTTATCAGTCACTTGATAACACGCTGTGGACTTTGGTGTAATAGAATTTTGCAATAATACGCAGAGCGAGCAGCTTTCTAAACGCTGCATTATATTTTTAGATGTTACATAAGCGGGTGTGTATACAGGCGCGTTTATTGCTTACGGGGCATTATAAACAAAAGGCCGAGCGAGGGGCCGAGGGAAGTTACATCTCGAGAAGCCCCGCGCGCACAGATATACGCATGTGTACACGCATGCAGGCAATCGGGCCGCGAGCGAGCGCCGAGCTATACCGCACACACGCGCAGCCGGACAGAGCCCTCGCGTACGCGTACACACACGCAGAGGCCCCCGGTTTTTCGGGCGCTGCAAGCACCCGCGGGCTCCCGTCCCCGGGGCACCGAGCGGCCGCGTGCCCGCGTGACGTAAGGGGCCGCCGCGGCGCCTCAAGGTGACTCGGGCGTGTGCAGGTGCGCGGGAGGCGCCGCCACGTCGCGCGGCGGCCGGCCTGGCCGCTCGATAAGCGGAATAAGCCGATCGGCCCGCCTCGGTGATTGGCCGCCGGAATTCGAGCGGTGCACGAGCGGTGCGAGGGAGCTTTCGCGAGGAGTGTAGGAACGGGGCCGTTTGTCCCTTGGCGGGTGGGCAGGTTATCGGCGGGCCGTTGAGCCGGCGCGATCCTATCGGCCGATTCGGCCGGCGCGCGCATAAACATGGCGGCCGAGCGACAATGGCCCCGGTGCGAAAAGCCCGCGCGTCCGTCCCCCGCGCCCGCCGAGAGCCGGGAGATAAGGAGGGCACTGCTAAGACAGTCCGCCGGCCGATCGTCCGTCCTGTCCCGCGGCCCACCGGTCGATATACGTAGGCCGGCTCAGGGATGTGTGGATGCACGCGAGTGCAATGGGATTCGCTCGGGAAAAAAAAAAGAGAAGATAAAGAGAAGGAAGCTTTGGTATTGGTGTTACGGCAAAGAGTCATAGCGGGTGATTGTTACGGCGCGCAGAGCCGGCGATAATTAGCGGAATTGGAGTGCGCCACGCGCGCCGATTACGTACTCGGCCTAATGCCGATAATGCCTGATAATGATAGGCCCGGGCGAATGTGCGCTGTTGCTCCCCGTCTTCTTTTATGAACTGGCTCGGCCGCCGGCGCGAAAGTGCCACGCTCTCGCGTAGCCGCGCGCCCGCGCCTATATACACGCATATACCTGTACACCCACCTGCCTCGGTCACACACGCGCGCGCGCGCCGTTATCGCGGCATTGTTTAACTGATAAAGCGCCGGCGAACGCCAAGAAGTCTGCCGTAAAAAATAGTCGCCGCGGAGTAAACAGCAACCTTTCCCCTCCCCTGTCGCCTACCCCCGGTTCCATCAACCGCCCGCGCACACTCGTCCACCGCTCGACGTACACGTAACGCAGGAATTATACGCGCGCGAGCGTCGCGTGGAATCGAGCGCACAGCTGCGGCTGCCGAGCGCGAGCAGCGCCTTCCGAATAAGCCCGGCTTTGACAGAGGCGGCCGTGCCGGAACGCCTATGGGCCGATCACGGCTGCGGAGCCGGCCTCGCAAGCTCCCGGGGGCGCGGACAGCGCGCCCCTGCAGGTTGAACAACCTCCGCGGAAGCTCCGGGAGTTGGCGGCCGCGCGGCCAACCGATCCCTACCGGTCGCTACCGTCTTATCGACGCGCGATGCTCGGGTATCGTTCCGATTGTCGGCCGGCAGTGAAATTAGCCGCCGATTCCGCCGCACGCGCACGTGAGCGCGTATATAAGCGCGTTTAATTAGGCCGGGGAGGGAGGTATGCGCGGGCGCTCGGCCCCCCGCGAGAAATCGTCATTCGGAGAAAAGCGGGGGAGATGGGGGGCAATTAGCGGGGCTTCCGCTGCCCTCCCTCCTCCCCTGGAGCCCCGAGCTCCGGGCGCGCAGTATCGCGATATGGGCGGGCGCACGCGATCCGCGCACCTGCACCCCGCCGCGGCTGAATAATTGCCGCGCGGCCTCGCCGAGATTCCCTATCTCGCCCCGGGACTCGGGGGGGGCGCACCTGGAGCTTTTTTTTCCAACGGCAGCCGAAGTCTATACGTGCGCGAGCTTTTTTTCTTTTCTTTTACTCGATCCCCGCCCCTCTCCCGAGACGGGCCAATCGGCCGCAGGGGAGGGTCGGATGTGCGGGGGGTGCCGGTTAAATCAAGCGCACCGGAGCTTTCCGCGCACTCTGACGAGCTTGCGCGCTGCTCGTACACATGGAAGCTCCGTGGCGAGCCGTGCGATCGGCCGGGCCGCCGATCGCTCGCGCACGGCCGAGCGGTACACGCGTGCATACTGGCCTCCCCCAGAGGATCCCCCCCCACGGAACATTTCGGCCGTACTCCTTACGGTTTTATCGCCGATGCGCCGCGCGCTATTTACGATCGCGCGGCCATTTTACACGCGGCCGTGTATGTTTATGCGCCCGCGGGGGCACCTATACGCGCCGCACGCACGCCGCACGCGCGCACGCGCGCCGTGTATTATATCGACTTGTCGCACTAGGCCACTGGTCGATATATAGGCGGCCGGGGAGCGAGTCTGCCCCCGGCGCCGCACCTCGCACATCTGTCTCGCGAGCTCCCGCTTCCCCCCCCGCGCGCGCGCGCGGGGCTCCTTGCGGCCTCCCGGGCTCCGGAGCGCGCCCCTTATATACACACATACGTACCCCCGGACGGAAATGTACACATATAGATAGAGATATATTGCGGGCGAGGGGGGAAGGGGACGGGGCCCCACTTTTCCCGCGCGAGCTTGAATCATTCCTCGGCTCTTGAATCTTGGCGCGCCCCGCGCCCTGTGTTATATACACAGGCGCGGGCCGCCCGTACGTGTATATTCCTTCCTGCTTAGCCACTTAGGCATTCGGGTGCAGTAAAGTGTGTAGCGGGGAGGGGGACGGGGCCACGGGCCGAGCCGATGTAGCACAGTTTCTATTTGCATTTTACACATTTGCTTTGGTGATGCGATGATATCGCGCCGGGCCGTTTATGTTTGGACCCGCTAAAACCATGTCGGACGCGCCGCGCGAGAGGAGAGCCCCGCGGCGGCGGCGGCGGCGGCGGCTGTGGCGCCCGACCCGCCCGCTCCTATCCTCCCCGCCCGGCACGGGAGCAATTTATGGAACTTTTAAGAGAATGAGCCACTTTAAGGGAAATTGCTTCAAATACATAAAATAGTTATCAGTCTGGAAATTTATTCATGAATTTACGAGAAATTAACGTTTACTCTGCTTTTGCTGCGCGGCTCCCTGTTTTTTTTTATAACATATTAATATACCAATATACGCCGAGAGGACGGAATATAAGAATAGAGATTGATTAATTACGGAAATTTCGACATCCGTACAACTGATCAATAACTAGGTTACTATGCGCTGTAAAATTACCCTCGGAAATGCAATAAGCGCTCGAAAGTTGATGACTGGAAAATTAGTTAACAAACTTCAACAAAACTCGTTAGGGCTATTTTCCCGGGGCTCTCGGTAAACAATTTCAACTCGGAAGCTGTCAAACTTGCAGTCTTTTCGTGCCCTTTTAAGCTCCTTTTAAAGCAGGTTAACCATTCGAGACTCAAATCTTGCGATATAAAAGAACAGCTTCGCTATAATAATAATTCAGAATTTTTCTTGCTCATCGCGTTGAGTGACGTTTAAACAAATAACTTGCAGAATATTTCAAATGTGCACGAGTTTCCTAAATACATTAGAAAGTGATTAGGTAACTTTGTCGCTAAAAAGCTTGGACACTTTGTTTGATGTAGTTACACTTTAAAAATATTTTGGAATCATTTCAACTATTTATCTTGGTTTAATCACAGACAACTCTCAGTAAAGGATACGCGCCAAAAGCGAGGCCGTTATATTATACTTGTGTATAAAGGCATGCACACATAACCTATTCAAACGACCTTGTTGAGATGCTCGCATCCTTTACTAGCTCGCCGTGGTCAGATCAAGCAAAATAGTGAGTATACACTTATCGCCTTTGGCCGGATCAGCATTAATCCATAATAATAAATAGCAAAATTAAACTTTTAAATTGTCACTTTCATGTACACTTGCATTAAATTTCTACATTGACCACATCATTTTGAACTATTTTTTATATTTGCTTTGAAAGATTGTTTAAATAGACAAGAGGTGCGATTAAAAATTTATACAGACAATTTCTAGGTACAACTACTATAAATAATCAATGTTGTATGTTAATTGTACATATATATGACGAGGTTAGGAAGCTAAGGTACGAAGAACGAATAATCACTCCTTACATTTATGAATATTTCAAAGTCAGAAGACTTGAAGGTTCTTTGTTACCTCGATCCCAATTTTCTCGGCCGTTTAATTCTCAATTATTGTATCAATGCCTTTTCTCGTCTACTAAGATAGATATGCAATTTTGACACTGTCTTAGAAATGCATTATGGTCGATTCTTTATTCGACGACGATCTTTTCTTGTTATACTACCTTTTTGATCATTAGCCCAAGGCTCTTTTTCGCACTCTAGCCTCCCTAGAGTATTCATTATCGCGTAAGACTTTGCGATACGACTTTTTTTTTACCTCGTTACCCATAGAAAAGTTTCCCTTCGTTGTGAACGAGATGAAATATAGTACTCTTGATCGTCTTCGGTTCTGTAGATGAAAAACGCTATAAGTTTCCAATTTCCCCTCGTTTAATGCCTCATTTTGCACCTAAAACTGTATCATGATTGTATGAGTGTATAGGAATATAACGAAGAATCTTTATTATTTACAATCAGATCAACACGGTGCATAAATTGATTTTTCGAAAAGACAAACTTTGCGATACAATTATATATAAGAATTAGAATTAGTTATTACGTAATAAACCATTTGTAAGTTTTATGTTAATTGAAATAATATTGTTTTTTGTTTCAGGTATGTACACATGTTACTTCAAATAAACACACGATACTTTCATTCCAGACAGTGAGTGAGTAAATAAATATCCTTGATATTTTTTTGTAATTTTGACCATTTTTAAATTTTACTTTGCAATATTCTTGGCAACTTAATAGATTTTTATTGAAATTCTATTTAAACTTTATACATAGCTATTTTTATCTGATATCAGGAAATGGAGTGGTACTGAAACTTTCAAGAAATTCGTTGAATAATATTTTATGTTTTCATAATCAATCTAAATTTAATAAATTTAATGAATTTAATAGTATTTTTTTCACTAATATAATAATCTTTTTTCGTGACAACTAACGTAAAAGATTTCATTACGGCTATAATGATATTTCAATGGTCGGTTTCAAACTTGAAAACTGTAATTGTGTACAATAATCAAACGTAGTATCGCACCAATAATCCCGAATTTTCTATTCGAGTCTCAGGTAACGTTCTGTGCTACTATTCTTCTGCCAAACGTCTGTCTTCATTATTCTCAACGAGGTCATGTTTATCTTTAGTCAGGCTAGATTTATTCTCTTTCTCTCTTCCTCTTTCTCAGCTCTGCTTCAGTTTCCTCCAAGACCTTTATTTTAATTGTTTAATGTAAATCGATATGTATTAGGGTGATGAACCATCAATGCTCTTTTTAAATGACAAAAAATATTGCAAATGTACTTCTTACACATTCTGCAAAGTATAATTCGTTGATAAACTTAACAAATAAGATCTTTCATCACGAGTCTCAAAATTTTATTAAAAATGAAGGAATGATTAAGATTTGATACAGTAAAACTAAAGTTAGGCAGGATGACAATAAATCTAACATGCAGACTAAAGATAAATATGACCTCATTCAGAATAATGAAGAGAGACTTTTGGCATAAGTATAGCAGCAGAGCCTACATTACTGTAATCTCATTACATTATCAGGCTTCAGTAGGGTGACAAACACGCTACCAAAGCATTGTATGTGATTTGTTAAATAAGCAATTACTAGCTCAAAGAAGAAATCGATGAACTATTTTACACTTTGAAAATTCAATTAGCTCAGCATCAGTTTTAGGTAGACTTTTTGCTATACATTCTGAATACTTGAGGGTAGCCACTTTAATATAAAAACTACTTACTCGAAACCGGGCCGATGGAATCCATTAGGAGGGAAAAATTAATGGACAGGCAATGGTTATTAATTAAAATAAAATTCGATTACATGCTTCTCGGTACAGATCACTAAAGTCTGAAGCTTCCCGAGTTCGAGCGAGTAACAAGCCAATCCCATCTCCATTTTCACAAGGGATCGTCGTTTCAAGCCAAACACAATTTACGAAATTCCCTCATTCCTTCCAATTCCAGCGTCGCCTCCACAAATTGAAACAGTCGCGCTCTTTTTATCGTTTTTTTTTTCCGCGCGGCGTGCGCGCGTAGCGTCGGTATATATGCCGACGGCAGTCGGCTCTTTATATACTGCATCGGGACTATAAATTATTGATGGGCCTACTAGTGCATCAGCGGGAGAACAAAAGTCGCTTTTCAGGTCACTCGCGGGCAATTGCGACAAAATCAACGAGCTGGTATACCTAGAGCCGCCTATAGAGCCGACACCTTTTCTATTCGCTGTCTTTTTATTTCTGTACTCGGAAGACTCGGCCATGTAATGCAGCCATAGACATTATTAATTTCGGCCGATGAGTCCTTTGTTCGTCGCCCGCTAATTGGAAAAAGCTATTACCCCGGCAATTGTTCGCCACATCTTTTATTGATTCGACGCAGATAATTGATAATAATCGGAGTGTCCATGCCACGCTAATTTAGTACTGTAGTCTCAATATTGCTGCGTTCGATTTTTCAGATGAGACCGATTGAGTCTACATTCAAATAAGAGAATCTAATTAATATACCGTCGAATCAGCTTAATTATAGACTGTAATTCTTAGTCGTGATAATTTTATAATTATGAAATTGTAAGGAATTTTATTTTATTTGCGAGGAAGAGAAATTATTCGTTAGCAAGTAGACTGATATATATATATGTAGATTTCTATATAAAGTAGTGTAAATGATTTGCATATGCATATTATTTTCCCTGAAAAATAATACTCACATTTCTAAAATGTATTTTGCCTAGCATGTAGTTAAAATATAGTTTTAATAAAATAAAATTATTTTTCTCGTACTGGAATATAATTTCTATTGTTCTGCTTTAATATATCATTGTACATTGGTCCAAAACCCCTGGTGCTACATTATGATTTTAGGTGTATTTCAAACGCGATTGCGAAAGTCTTTAAAACAAAGCGAATGGCTTTTTTATACATCTCTTTTGATTGTTTCGTGCGAATAATTCTTTGTGTATCGTTTCTCGACGTCGGTCGTCGTTTTTTCAGCGTAGCTTGATTAACGTAAAGATGCGCATTGTACGTGTAGAATAATTATCGTTGCGGTAGTTTAATACTACCGCGTGTGAATACAAGCTTAAAACTGATAAGCTAATCAAACTATGCAGATCTGCAATGAATCAATATAGTTTATTGGGAAAAGTTTTAATTTATTATTGCTTTCGCATCGTGCGTAAAGTAAGTACCTTTACTCGATAAGTATTATGATACTTTGATACTAGTTAAATTGATCTTAAGAAGGTTCAGCACTGGATCGTTAACTACTTTAATTGAACACCGGAAGTAGATTTAGGATCATTCTGTAATCTTCGGCGCAGCAAAAAATGGTGATTATTATTACTCTGCTTGAAGATAGATACAGTTTTAATAAGTTTAATAAGTTTCGTTTATGATTAATTTACTCGAAATGTATACTTGCACTGTAAATTTGCATTGTAAAAACTTTTGATATTTCAAACGTTATAAAAAAATCAAATATTTAATAATTAAAAAACGAATTTATAAATAAAATAACGTTAAAAATAATTTTGTGAAAAATGTAAAAACGTTTAGGGAAACTTTAAACTTATCTCAACTTATCTGCATTGTTACACAGAATATAAAACATTTTTGAAAATATATTTAGACAAATTTACTAAAGTTTTATTTAAAAAATGTAATACACAATTTGTTCATAAGCGACTATTTAAACACTTACTACTATTTTATTTTATTATATAATATATTTTAACATTCCTCGCAAATGTTGAATTTAAATTACCATATATGCATATTAAGCGCCTATAGTTAGTATGCAGATCCAAGTTTCCCGTCTCATTCTGGGCGATTTGTTTCTGTTTCATTTAACTTTAATGCTACACTGGTCGAAAAATGTCTTGATTTGAAATCCAATATTCTGTAAAATCCAATATTATATAAAATTATTATACAACATTTTATATAATTATAATTTATATTCATTGTTTTACTGGGTTTTGTTATACGTTCATACATTAAATTACACGAAAACTGTAGACGCTTAAAAGAGATTTATATGAAAATTTAAGAAACCTAATATATTAGATAATAAAGATTAGAGGAATGGATAAATTTTTAAAAATGTTTTCTTTACTATACCAACTTAAGAGCCATTTATTATAATTAAAACTATATTGTTGTATAAGTAGCACTTTTATATGTGTATTATTGCAAGCATTCTGTTTGGATTACTTTAGGTCTGAATTTAGGTTATCTGCGAAGAAGCTACAGTAGAGGTAACGATCAATAGTGAATTTGTCGCTACTATATCGCCTTTCGGCCTTTTGATGTCTCTCGTACACGGATGTTGAGTAGCGTAGTCGATGCCATAACCGAGTCTTCCTCCTTGTTTCTTTTATTGATGATGGCTCCCTTTGAGCGTTCATTTGAGGATCACGTACGCGCCATCGGCGCTGGAGACGAGGATGTGATACATCCTGGCCGTTGTACGTACACACCCGTGACGCACGCTCCTGCCGAGGGTTGCACAATAGCCGACACCCCGCGATTGACCCTTTAGCCCGAGGCGACGTCTGAATCATCAAAACATCAGCGCCCCGATAAATCGAGGTTTACAAACACACCCGCCGCCCGATATCATTCATTACACACGTATATACACGCACACGCCTCGTGAGGACAATGGGCAGCGCGCACGCGAAAAAAAAAAAAGGGTTCGCTCCACCAAGGAGGTTACGCAACTCCGCGGCGGCGGCGCGACGTGATATTTAGGCCCCGGTGACAATTGCGCCCTAATGAATGATAGCCGGGCGGAGGACGCCACCCGCGACGCCGGCGATTAATTGAGCGCGCCATTTTCCCCCGGCGATCGATCGGCGCGCAATTACGGCCGAGATCCGGCTCGATAGGTGCCGCGATTCGCTTCGTAATTTCGTTCGCGCGCGTGTGTATCGGCCTTGAGGGCTTCCTCGGAATGCGCCGCTTTGCCGGGGCGCCCGCATAGTTCATCGAGATTTCGGGTATCTTTGCGCGAGCGCCAAAATGCACTTTAGAGCCATTAATATGTAGCGGTTACGTGTACGCGGCGTCTTCGATCGACTCGCCCGTTAACGCCGCGACCTTTCCTTGGGCCTTTTATCCCCGTTTTGCGACGTTTCGTGAAAACAGCGACATCACTCTGTTGCCTCGTGCGAGTCGGTCTACATACAAACCTGTTTGAATCTCGCGCGGTCTTTTTCAAAATTCTACCTGGCTTTACATACGCCCAAGCGTATGTATAACGCGCCATTCTATTCTGGGTAGTATTTCGCAGGCGCGCCAGTGAGAAAGAACACTCGCTTGGCAAAAAGTCATTCTAATTCAAGAGCCGAGCGAAATCCCGTTGGGAATAAGGAATTCCGCTGGAAAAAAAAAATCGCTTCCTGTTTCCGATAGGAACGATTCGCCCCGATCTGCGGTCGCGCGTTTCTCCCGGGGTCGCTGGCCAGCGGGGCCGCCGATAAGTACGCGCGGTGCTTACGTATACATACGTACACTAGCGCAGGACCCCCAGTCTCTCGTTGGGAAAAATCCGGCGGTCCCGTGCACCAGAAAGACGATTAATCGGCGCTACCTCCGGACGAGTGGGCCCTCCTACCTGGGGAAGCGCCGCGGCTGCCGAACCTATCCCACTCGAGGAGGCGGACTGGGACCGCGAGCACACGTACACACACACATCGGCCGACATTTGCATTGTAAATTAGACGGCGGGCGGCGCGACTCGAGTGGTCTCGCCCCGCCCGCCCCCTCGCGGCTTCCTTTCCCTTTTTCTCCCCCCCCCCCCGCCCTCCCCGGCCCCGCGGCTCTATTTTTAGTCTGCAGATTTTTTGGAGGGCACTCGATATGTAATCCGGGGGAATCGGTCGAGGAGGCCTATAGCCGTATATCCGGCGAGTTGGGCGTCTGCCGCGCGCGCCAATCTCGAGGCGGCCGCGTTGAAAAAAAAAAAAAAAAAGGTACAGTGTATATAGCCAGTCGGACTCGACAGACATCGGGGCTATACCATTTTCCCCGGCCGTTTCGCCCGATTGGAACTTCCCTTTTTTCTTGCCGGCTCGAGTGCATTGATGTAATAAGGTGATAACGGGGAGAGAGAGAGAGAGAGAGAGAGGCGGCGATGAAAGTCGAGGAGGCGCCGATTATTCCCCTGTCGTTCTCACGTCCGACAAATGTATATATACCGAGGAACGGCTCCCCTCGGCTCTCTCGGTGCTCCGCTCGAACTTTTTTAATTTATTCGAGTATGATAAAACAAAAGGTAGAAAGTAAGGCGAATTTCGAGTCCTAGTTCACGCTCGAGTGACTGGGCCGATAAGGATTAATCAACCGGCGTGAGCTCGGCATTAGCCTGTCGAAGTTGATTAATGGGATTAAGTTCTTTTATCATCCGCAGTCCAAAGGCATCAATTCTGCAAATTAATTCGATCAATAAGCTTTGTATCCGTTACACGCTACATAATCGCCCACCGCGAATATATCACCCGGCAATATTGTCACATGCGCCCGACACATTTAGTAATGCAATCTCGACGCCGGCACGAGCGCGGAGGAAAAGAAAAACCGAAAAAAAAGAAAACGATACGTATAACGCACGCGTGCGGGAGGGCGCAGCGAGCGGCCGCAGAGCCGGGCTGATTCAATCGATATATATACGACCACGAAGACGCGCTCAATCTCCGGCCGCGTATAGGCGAGTGGAAATTGGCCGCGGCGCGAGTCCTTCAACCGCGGCGGCTCATCGGATCTCCCAGGCACACACACACACACACACGTGTATACATGTAATCCGCGCGGGGCGGCCTGGAGGCCCGCGCGCCCTTGTGTTGGTGTGTGACCTTAGCCCCAACTGGAGCGGCTCGCCTCGCGGAAATATACCCCCGCCGGCGAAAATCTCGGGCGTGCATCTCTCTCGCGCGCGAATCGATAGCCCCGGGGGCGCACGCACATGCACGCACGCACACGTATAGCGGCGGCATCCATCCGGCCGCGACCGCGATTCGCGCGAATCGGCACTTGTGGGGGTGCGCGACTGTCCTCCCGGTGCAAATCGCTTACTACTTAAGGCGCGCGCGAGGGGGGAGGGGTAGGACGATAATTACCCGGGGCTCGCACTTTTTGAATCTCTCGGGGGGCGTTCGCTCGACCCGATTGCCGAATCGGAGGATATGAGCGGGCCGCGGCTTTTTTTTTTTTGCATCGGGACGGGGTTGATTTCGCGCCGGGCGTTTTATTCACGAGGCCGCGGCAGCCGCAGCGCAATAATAAATGAAGGATATAACGCGTGAATTCGATGCCGGGGGAAAATCAATGGGGCGGTATTCCGAATCCCTTCGGCAAGCCGCTTTTGGCGTTTTTTTTTTTATTTGATTAAAATATAAATTACGTAGCTTGGCGCTGTCGAGCGTAGAAATTCGTTTCGATTACACGTTTCACGTAAGAATTGAGGCCGATTGAATTTCTGGCTCGGTTTTTGGCAGCTCGATAACGCACATGGGCGGTTTGTGGTTGGCATTTTATTCACATGGGTGTTGATTCATTGGGCGCTATCGGCCCGGCTTACGATAATGTAACGAATTATTGCCTTGATTAACGCATTAAAAACTCACTGGGTTTCGTACAATGATTAAACTATCTGGCAATTTGGTACGCCCATTTTTGACATTCTCTATCGCGTTGCATCTTCTTCCTTGCTTATTTCGAAAAGATGGCTCTGAATTCACCATTGCATCATATTGCATTCTCGAATTAGACTAATTCGCCTCGAAGATCTTTCTTGAATTATTACTCTCGTTCTTTATTTAATGACTTGTGGAAGCGTGCGTATAAACTATGCAACAGATATTGTATGATTCTTTTATAATTCTATATCTACGTGCGCATATATAATTCGATAGGTTGCGTAATTTTATAAACACTTTGCGTTCAACGTTAATGCCAGCCATGATCGTGACTGATGAATTCATGCACAAATTGTACCTAACAAGTATAACTTCATTAACACGGTTTCTACTATTATTATAATAGAGCAATAAGCGAGGCATTGAGTGAAATTCGGTTACTAAATTGTTCTATATATAGACCGGCAAAACATGTTAGCTTACAGAGTACCTTAGTTGTACGAAACTGTTAAATTATTTTGATATTTGTTCACAGGTAACTCAAAGATTTTACGTAAGATCAAAGCGCAAGAATTTTCAAACACGAAATTGGTCCAAAGTACGGTTAATCTTTGAAACTTTGCACAAGCTCTGCTTATTGAAATGTTACATGTTACGACACGGTACACGTAGATTGAGATTTAGGTCAAAATTCGAGAGAACTTAAATTACTTTATTCTTACGATAAACGGCATTAGCTAGCTTATTGCGTTCAAACACCCGAGTCAGATAAGTCGGATTGCGTGTTCGACTTTTTTTCTTTCTCGTTAAAAGGGTGTACCAACTTTTTGACAGAGTCACGGCCGTCTCCTTTCTATTAACGGCGCTGGCGAATCCACGCGAAGCGTCAAGATAGTTCGCCGACGAGAAACAAGAGCAAGCCGCGCGACAAACAAACGACTAAACAAACACGAGGTAAATAACCAAGGCGCCGAGTGAAAAGCGGCCGCGCCTCGAGGCTCAGCCTTTGAATCGTGGAATCGCCTAGTTTCGGCGTATCACCTCCGGCAGCGGAACTCAAGCCGCGGAGGTGTAACCGCGGAAATCAAAGAAAAAAAAATTCATCTCGCAGAAGACGGTTGACGAGCAGCGAAACCCGCGGAAATATAGGCCGTGTCGAGGGGTAAGGGGGGGTCGGGAGGAGGCGTCTTCGGCACTTATATGCCCGGCTGATCATCGGTGATTCACCAGCCGGCGCCCCCGCTCTCTATATATACGTGTACACCCAAAAATGGCCGGTGCACTCGGGCAGCCGGGCCCGAGGGCCGCTTATCTGCGCCGCCGGCTTAGTCATCCGCCGGCGGAGCGCTGGCCCGAGCGCCGCGACCGACTCTCCATTGACGGGCGAGTTTTTGCGCCGAGAGGATTTTAGCCCGGGGGTTTACGCCGCCGGAATATCATCCCCGTGCGCGGGGATTATATACGGCCAGGCGCCGCCCGGGCCCTCCGTAGGCCTCGGTGGAAAAAAAAGCCCCGCGGCTACGGCCCCCGGGGGACGCGGACCGGGGGGGGGCAAACTTTCTTCCTTCCCGGGGATTAATCGCCGGCGTCCCGCGTTACTTATTTACCTCGTGGCGATCGATGCCGGGGGGGCCTCGCGTGAGCCCCGCTTCTCATTAGCATTTTCCTTGGCGTTTGACAGGGCGCACCGCTGGAGTCGGGAGACGCTGCCAGCTGTCAGGGTAATCGGAGGCCGGATGAACGACCTCCCGCCGCAAGCCGCCCGCGTTTATTATACACAATTTTTTTTGCGCCTCGCGTCGCATCGGGCGTATTTTTTTCATGGCCGATTTATATATATATGTGTGTGTGTGTATCGTTATGCTGGCTCCCCGGCGTTACCTCGTAGGCCGCTCCCCAGGCGCCTTCGAAATCAATCGACTGGTTGCGTGCTTCAAATAAGATTTAAAGCGTTTCTTCGGGCCCTTAATCGCCCCCTGATAAATTGACTGTATATCCCTTGGAGAAATGTGTATTTGTATGGGAGCTCGGGCTTTTTATCCCGAGTCTTTCTAGCGGATACGAGTCAATTTTCCTTGGTTATGCAAAGTGCACCTTCAATTTGGCACTTTACGCTGCTTATATTCCGAACTTTTGTATTAGCCCGAGCGACGTTACGCGAGGGAAAGCTTTTTCGTTATATTCCACATCGAGCGATATGACGGAGAGGTAATATGTATCCCGCGGTAAAGTAATGCTTAGCGCGCGAGTTTGAAAGATTTTTTTTCTCGCGCGTATTCCCCTTCGATTGTCTACTTTATATTCATTGCCCTCGTGACTTTGGGAATTCGGGGACTTTTGCGCCTGATGGATGTATTTTTCCCCAGCGCGATCATCCTCGAGCTTTTTTTTCCGCCGACTCACTTTTGGTAATTGAAATTTTCCTCCCCGAAATCGTCGCGCAAAGTGCTTACTTCTTCTTTCCTCTTGTTTCAAAAAGTTTGACGGATCGGAATAGTATCGTTTAAGCCGAACAATGGATCAGCTCCATTCGCGATAAACTTTGGAAGGCCTTCCTCTTCCTTTATTTTTTTTTATCTTCCTCCGTATTTGGGTCGAATACCCATAGACGCGGACTCGAGACGCACAGCGCGAGAATCGTTTCCTCTGCGAGTCCACGCGAGCCAGATTGTCGAAGGCCCCGGGTTGTATAGATCCGCGTGCACCGAGCGGGGCTGGGAGCGCCGATCGATGCGCGCCGATGCGATTCTTTATTTAACGATAGACGTGTAGACATTAAAGCGCGAAAAATAAATTCCGCGGAGTGTAGCGACCTATTGATTTTATCCTCCTAGGCCGGGCCGCCTCCGTGTACGCGTACACACGCTCGCCCGGGTTGTATAATTGAAGCAGGAGCCGCGGGGGCAGAAAGGTGGCTCCGGAGAGCGAGCGGAGCCTTACGGCCGAGGGGAAGGCAGGAGCCGCGGACTGCCACGCTTATATCGGGCCTGGGAGCGCGGGGGGGAGCCGCGCCGCCGACGCCACCCCCTTTCCCCAGAGGCGGCTCCCCGAAAGTGGGTCAGAGCCAGGGCCGGCCGGGGCGCCCCACACCGGCCAGTTGGCAAAAACCGGGGCGATTGCCCGGATTTAATCGGCGGGGATTTCCGGGCCGCCGGGAGAGACGCGTCCTACGGGGGGTCATAAGCGTCGCGCAAATTCTGTCCGCAGCCGCACCCGGGGAGAAAAGGGTGACGAATAATAAAAAAAAAAAAGGCCGGGAGGAACCGGGGCACGGGGGCCGCGTGCGTCACGCCGCTGGGGAGGGGATCCCGGGCGGCCGGGCTGCAGCGGCGGATATAGGTCAGCCCGGCGCGCGGCTATATAGATTTTTCGAGGGCGGCCCTCGCGGGCTCCCGGGGCCCCGCGCAGACGTTCCTCCTCCTCGGGGTCGGCCTCCTCCCTCCTAGACGGCCGGCCTCGGCTCCGCTTATCGCACTCATCGCGAGTCCCCGGGCGCCCGCTGCACTGGCCTCGTTCCCGCGGCTCTTTCGGCCGGCCGGGCGGATATATCGACCGCGGGGGGGGAGGGCGAGAGCGCGCGCGCGCGCGCGTCCGGGGCCGGCTCCCCGCTCCATCGACCCCCCGCGTGTCCGGATCCCCGCCATCTTTGGCGGGATATCGGCCCGCGCCCCGCCCGCGGCTCCTTCCGCGCGGCCCGCCGAGATTCCCCCGGATATCGACCGCCGGCCCTCTTCGCGCCGCCAATCGAATTTCCGAGCGGCCGAGTCTCCGCGGCTGTCCCCGTGCCCCGGCCCGCTCCCTCGCGCCGGGGGGCGCTTCCTTTTTTTTTCTTGCTTATGTGCGTCGGCTTGTTTTTTCTCGCCCGCGCGGCGAAAGCGCTCGAGTTCGATTCCAGCCCCCGTTTACGTGGTCGTTGCACACGACTTACCCTTGGGTTTCGACGCCTCTTACACATGGATCTTCTTTTTTTTCTGTTACAGGTATGCCCGACAAATCAGCCTCGTAGCGTAGGAAGAAATCAACGATCGAGCGTAAGTACCGCCATCGCGCCCTCCAGCCAATCGCTTCCCCGTCAAATATTTATAGGGCCCTGCAGCGCCGTCTTCTATCTGGCCCGTAAACCGTCCGATCAAAATTATTTCCAATTTTAATGCCTTGCGGATTCGTCGGCGGCGGCGGCGGCTCTCGGTATTATACGAGTCCAATTGAAAGCCGAGCGACCGGAAAGACCCGCGATCTTCCAAGAATATTCTTTCGCCAGCTCCGAATGCCTTATTATAACGACTCGCCGTCTGCATAAGGCAGAAAATTTTATTCGTGTAACCTCTTCTATCTCTGTCTTTCTCCCCGATAATCCAGTATTGAACCCGAGTTCCTCCGCAATTCTTCCTCTAGCTCCAAGATGTCAGTTAATGCATTCTTAATAAAACATCGAGCAACGGAGGGCTGTATTTGCGTCGTGTAATAGTTTACTCGGTCTATATGCTAAGTTCCGCGCTTTGCTTATATATTTAACTTTTCAAGTTAAAACGCGCGACCAGCCAAATCGAGATAATAGAATGTCGCAAAGTGCTCCGTGTAATTGTCATTCTAAAATAAATGAAATGCAAGCGGTACATTATTGTAGATAAAGAAAAAAATGGGTATAAAAAAACAGCACAACGTCGCGGGGAAATAGACTGGAGTTCTCGGTACGGAGTCGAGTGCGCTTCTTCCGAGAAGATTTATCGAGGCTATTACGATATTTAAAATGCGGCGTATCAAGTAAACCGGGCAGGTGGTTATAGCGGCGCAGCCCACGAGCAGACATAACATCCCGCTCGCGGGGCCGGCACACGCCCGGTTCCTCGATTCCCCCGAAAGAGCCGCCCCCCGCGAGTTTTCCTCGGCGGCCCTCGGGCTCGCCCGGCCAGCCGGCGGCGCTCCCAGGTCGCGAGCCCC
This sequence comes from Sycophaga agraensis, assembly GCA_018906755.1. Lineage (NCBI taxonomy): Eukaryota > Metazoa > Arthropoda > Insecta > Hymenoptera > Pteromalidae > Sycophaga > Sycophaga agraensis. The sequence goes on along the minus strand of JACCIE010000006.1, from coordinate 4,099,664 downwards.
GGCTGCGAGCTGGTGCGCGGGTGGGGTGGGGGGTCGGGGGCCGCGCGCTCCCCCGCTATCGAGCCGCGCGCACCAGCCGCCCTCCCCCCGACTGTCCTCCAATGGGGTGACCTAGTTCGGTGCCCCTCGGCCCCGGGCGCCCCTTGGCACACCCGCCCCTCGGCCTTTTTCGCTCTTGGCCTTCTTCCCGCGCGGATGTATTATCCCCCGCGCATCCTCCCCCGCTCTCCCGACGCGGAGGTAGTTCGATCGATCGATCCGGCCGGCCCCTCGGGCAGTGCGGCCCCGGGCCCTCGCCCGTCTGACCGGACCGCGGCTCACCCTACTGCGCTCGCCTCCCCCCCGGGGGATCGATGTCCGCTCCTCCTCCTTTCCCCACCGGGGGATGATGCACTCGCACCGCTCGAATCTTTCCCGCATTCGGCCCTTGGTTGGGGCTGGTGAAAAACCCCGCGTCCACCTTCCCCCGCGGTCGATACGTACTGCTGCGGCCGGGGGGCGAGTGCGCCCTAATCGGGGGCCGGGCTGTATCACGCGATTAGGCGGCCGGCCGAGGCCGCGCAATCAATGGGCGGGCTGCGGCGCCTCCGGAAAAGTGACGCGCGCCGAGGTGGCGTTGCCGGCGGCCCCGGAAAAATCGATCGGCGCGCCCCCGCTGCACCGGGAGAGGCAGGCGCGGGTCGGGCGGTCGCGCGGGCGCGCCTTTGCCGGCCGCTGCTCCGGGGGCGCCGGGGAAGTGTGACGGGAGAAACAAAAAAAAAAAAAAAATAATATACATATACATGTATATATATACACGTATAATATTCATCCCCGCGGCCCCGGCTTTGACCCATTCAGCGGAAATTTAGGTCAGCCGCGGGCGCCGCGAGCTAGCCCCGCGCGACCCGCTTTAATAATAAACCGCCCGCGGCTCTTATTCCGCCCGGCCGATTCATTCTCCGCGCGGCCGCTTTACTGCCTGATAAAAGCCCCCGCAATAACTGATATATAACCTTTATCCTTTTAATTAATATTACTTGATCTTCCTTTATGGGCCATTTAGCTTTATTGCGTCCAGCGGGGTACATTCGCCGGGGGATTAAAGGGCCCCGCGGCGCGGGTGCGTCTACGCCAGCCTTTTTCCTCCACCCTCGTTACATCGGCCGCTCCGCCGGGGAATAAATCAGGCGGCCGGCTCTCGTCAGCGGCCCTCGGCCGGGAACTTATCGCGCGGCCGTAGCACACGATGCGAAACCTCCCCATGTCGCTACGTAGGAGCCGAGGCCAATGAGCGCCTCGTGTATACGCACGCACGTATATGTATACGGGAGCGCTATTTTCGTCGGGGGTTATTAGGTCGCCGGGGGGGTTTTCGCCGGCTTTTCATCCGGCCGCTTGAATACGTAACGACTCGCCGGAGCGGCAGACGCGGCGCGCTGTACTCGCTCTATCGGAAAAGGCATTAGGCGCGGGGGGGGAGCCAGCCGGCGAATTCGAGAGTCCCTCCTATCGGATGGAAAGCGCCCCGCGGAAAGGAGATTATAGCCCGACGTAAGTCGCGGCCGAGCGCCCCCCGGGATCTTTAGCGCCGCGCGGTCACTCGGCTACGCGATTAGCCGTACGCATGCACGTAGGGAAACATGCGCATGTACATCGGGCCGACACGACGCGCTCATCCGGCCGAGAGCCAGTAATTATCCTCGGCACCGGGCTCTCTTCGTAATCACGCGAGACGACTTTGAGGGAGGACGGCCTCGCCGCCCCCGTCTGCACATCCCGCGCACATCACTCCCAAGATTCTTTCCGGGGGCGCCGCCCGGGAATGAAAAAAAAAAAGAAGCGCCCCCTCCTGTCTCCCGCGGGCGCTTTGTGTCTCGCGGGGAGCCGGCCAAAGAGCTCGCGCCCCCGGTAATTACTTTGCAGCGTCGCGCGCGCCCTGGCTTTCTTACGATTTCGGTGGCCGCGCCCAACTCCGGCGCCCCCCTCGCTTTGGATGCAACGCCCCGCGCCCTGGCGGCGGGAAGCGACCCGAGCGAGCCGGAACCTCAGCGGCCCGTGAAGCGCCGGAAAAACAAAAAAAAAAAAAAGGAAACCACTCGACCGAGGCCTCGTGAAAGGGACTCGAAATACCCCCGCGGGCGGAACGGTCGATACACGCATAAAGTCGGCTTTTATTTATTTATTTTATTTTCCGAAAAAAATCGGATTTCCGCGGGGCCGGAATTCGGCGCGGCCGAGCGGAGCCCCGGCTGCCATCGGATCCGGGGTATACGTCGACTTGGGGAGGAGGGGCGCCGCGGGCGGGGCTGACGCGCGAGATATGACGCCCGAGGTGCAGCTATATAAGCGGTATCGGGGGAGTGAGGGCCGCGGCGCGCTCAGCTGCGGGGCCCAACTCTTCATTAGTGTCCCGCTGAGGAAGATGGATCGGCAAAGGGCCGGTGATTGCTCGGCGTCGATGCCCCCGGCCATTTGTATCATTCAAAGGGTTGGCTAATGCTCGGCTATACACAGCCCGCGGGCCGCTCCTCAATATCCCTCCGGCCACTGTTGCCCCCAAAGCCGTCCTTCCTTCTCGGGGAATATTCCCCGCGAGGGGCCGGAAGGAAAGGGGCCGCCATTGTTGGCCCCATTAGCACGGCGGCGCAGTCGTCCCGCGAGCGACCCGCCCTATTTCACGCGTCTCCTTTTCACGTATTCGAGAGCAGGAAAAAAGAAAAATCAAAAAATAAGCCCCGCAAAGCCGGCGGGCTTGACGATTTAAGCGTCAACGGCGCGGCCCCGCGGCCCCGATGATCCCTCATTTCATTAAGGAGGGTAAACAAAAGCGCGTGAATGAAGAGCCTATAATTTGGCCGCAGGGGCGAGGGTGAGCCGCGGGCCGAGGGCGAGACGCGGGCGGGGAGTGGGGGGGGGGGGGCGGGCGCCGGTGGTGGTGGAGGCTCGGGCGCAGCCGGCGGCGGAGGGGCGCCGTGCCGGGAGCGGGGCGCGCCGCCACCACTGATGCTGCGAGGCTATTGCTTTTTACGAGCCGGCGTAGCCCGAAAGTGGGTCAAACGGTTTGCGCGCGCGCGCGCGCGCGTTCGTTCTCCCAGTGGCTTCCAGGGGGGTATACCTCCGGGTCGGCTCTCGCCCTCGGCCACCAGCCCCTACCTCCCCGCGCTCCCCTGGCTCCTTCGCCCTTATCGCCCGCACCCTATTTTCCCTCCGCGCGAGGCGGGGCTCCGGGGAGGAGTGCGTGCGCGGGGGTAGGGCGCCCTGCACCCGGGGCTGCGCGATCGAACGCCCAACTTTTGCCCCCCCCCCCCGGGCTCCCCGGCAACGTCTCGCGGTTTGATTTAGGTTAAGCCCTTTTCCCGGGATGGGTAGCCAGGAGCGGCCGGTCGATCCGCCGAGTGATATCCTGTACGGCCGGGTGCGTTCTCCCGAGGGCCATAGGTCGACCGCGCGAAATCGTCACGGGCGCTCGATCCCTCCGGCCTCCTTCGACCAACGTCCCTGGGAAAGGGACGAGCGAGACGCGGGCCCGATATGTCCTCGTCGGGCCATCGGGACTCCCCGGCGAGTCCTCCGGGTCGCCCAATTCCGAGCTGCAGCGAGCGGTGACGTAGGTGCGCCGGGTGCGCCGGGTTGCGTCGGTGGGGCTGACTCCGGGAGGACCGGGCCGGTGGTGGGGCTCCGGCCAACGGGGCCGCGCGCACGAGGGGAAACGGCCAATGGCCACGGCCGCGTTCCGCTCGCGCGTCAACCCCCTCCCGCGCTCCCTCCCTCCCGCCCCTCGCCCCGCCGCCCCGCGCTCCAAGGTGGGGGGCGGGCGCCAATGTTATGAATCCCAAAGCGAGGAAAGGTACGTCAATTAAAATCGCCACAGTGACTGCTTAAGATTCCGCTGGCTGCGTTTTACACGCGTTGTTTCCGCTGAAAATTTTACAGCCGCGTTTATGTATATGACCGGGGCACGCGTAATTATTTCAGAATCGCGACTCCCCCACCGCCGCGGCCGAGCAGCCCCGGGACAAACCTTCACCGTTGAAAGAACAGGCCAAGTTTCTCCGCGCCTCGTTGCCTCTTAATCTTACTCTTGCAAGTAGTCCGTGAGGACGACTCGGCCTCACCTCCTACGTCCCGCAAATAAACCGCGGCAAGTGAATCTGAATAAGGCAGCGGAGGGATACGCTCGGGAGTCCCGAGGGGTCAGGTGAATCCTGGCCGAGGCGGAGCCCGCGCAGCCTCCGACTATCCATTAGCCCGAAAAGCGAGGAAAAAGGCTGACTGCCTCGGGGCCGGGGGAGGGAAAAAAAAAAAAGGGAAGTTTAAACGCAGGGCGCACCTTGGCCGTAAGCGCGCGTGCACTGTATCGTTAGCGTACTCTCGAGCTCGGCCGCGCGCGAGGGCATAAATCCACGTTTGCTCGAGATTTATTTTCGGGTCGACTCGGATTTATTCACAAAAATAATACCCCCGTGCGGGAGCGGCAGAGAGCGGGTCGGCGGGCGCGCGGCGGAGGTGCCAGGGGCGGAGGGCGGCGGGGTTGGGCGGGAGGGGCGGGCGCGCGAGCGGTGGGGGCCCGCGGGAGGCGGGGCCAGCGGGCGGCGGAGGGGAGTCGGCCGGCCGCTGTCGACGCCCTTTCTGCCTCTCTTCCCGGTCTCTCTCAATATTGATTTTAGCCCGGCTTGCCCGTGCGCGCGTGCACGGGGCGCTCGGGGCATGTGCACCGGTGCAGCCGCGGGTGCCCCGCGCCGATTACACTCGGTGTGGAAATTCCGCGGCTCCCGGCACCTCGCGCCCATCCCCCGCCCGGCGATCGGCCCCAAGCCTCGCGCCTCCTCCCGGCGGGAGGATCGGCGATCGGCGCACCCGGCTTTCGGACCTTGAATAAACATCGGCGAGGTCGCGGGCGACGGATGTAAGCGCGGTGCCGATACCGACCGGGACTACCTCCTGCATTATGGATGGGCGCATGAGTAACGAGCGGGCCGACAATGGCGCCCGGCGGTAATCGCGCGAACGCTCGGCGCATCTCATAAATGGGCAATGCGCGGGGGGTGGCCGGGCCGCGGGCCCCCGGGAAAAGAGGAGCCGGCTGCTCGGCATCGGCCGCGATTAATGGGGCCGCGGGCGCGCACTCGGCGGGCCGGGCGCGCAGTCGCACCACTGGCGCCCGGGCGCACCGCGACCTCTTCCACTGGCTGCGCCCGGCCTCTTAATCCCCGGGCGCCGCCGCCGCCGCCGCCCGCCGCGCGCACTCCCCGCTCTCCACTTAATCTTCCTTGGCGCTGCAGCCGCGCCGGCGCTTTCTTTTCTATTTGGCGCGTGCCCCGAGACAATGGCCGCCGGCGCGGGCGACTCTCGCCGCGAGGCCGAACCCTTTTCCCTCGGCCGCGCCCGGCTCCCATTGTTATCAAGCGCGCGGCCTCGTAAATCGCGCCCGCGCGGATAATCGTTTTCCCACTTTTCTTTTTTTTTAGCCGCAACTTTGGGGCGATTAAGCGAGATTAACGCGAGGCCGCGGGCGTATAACGGGCCTTTATTTCGAGCGCCAACGACGGGATGCGTGTGTGTATAGACAGAGGGAGATGTGAATCTCGGGTGATGTAACGCGCTTGTAAGAGGATCAAACAACGGGGGAGGACACACCTCGGCGATGGACGTACGTGCCGAGGCGCCGGGGAGAAAAACGAGGGCGAGAAGACCAGCCCCGAGAATAGGCGCGCGAGCCGCCGTTACTTTCGGTTAGGCCAGCCGTTCCTCTCAATTGGTCAACGTCAAACGCCCGCCCGACGGCGGCCCCTTTCGGAGGATTAGCGGGGCCGCAGTACGTTCTGTATCTCCTAACGGCCGCGTATAAATCCAGCCCCCGGGCGCCAACTACTTAGGCTCTCCTAACCCGCGGCGGCTCGCCACGGCCGATGCAAAAGCCGAGCCCCCAGGGCGCCGGGGCCTCGCCACGGCCGATATCCTCCTCCTTAGCGTCTCCGGCTTTGGCCGGCTCGCAAGCGGTCCATTACACCGGGCCTTTCACCCCGTCTCCTCGCCGGCCCTTTGTCCGTCCCGTCAAAGCGGAGCGCAGGGGGTCAGAGGAGACGGCGCCCGGAGGTTCCTCCTCTTTTTTTTTTTGGTCTATTATCGCCCGGCCCTCCCTCGGACCCTGGCAGCTTATCGATCTCCCCGGGCGCGGCGCCTCCCGGGGGAAAGGCCGTCCCGTGGCAATTAGCGGGCCCGCGGACCTCGGCGCCCGCTGAATGCCCTCCTCCTCCGAGGCGCCGGCCGATCCCCACCCCCCCCCCAAAAAAAACGGGTTTGTAATTGCCGCGGTGGATTATTCAGGGCCGCGACGAGGCCGGTGTATATATGTACGCGGCGAGTATCCGCGGCGGGGATTTTAACCGGGCGGTCTATCCGCGGGCGGAATAATTCAGGGCCGCGAGGCTTTCATGCCCGGCGAGGCGTCCCCGCGAAAGGGAGCTCATTTCGATTAGGGACAATGGCCGGCGCGGCCCTGAAAGCGCGGCCGCCTCCTTTGCCGCGAGGACGGATGCGCGCGTGTATAGGTGGGCGTAAGCGGGCCGAGCCGGCGGCGCTCCGGCGGGCTTCCCCCGGCGAAGGTCGTTGACAGCCGCGGCAATGGCTTCTTGCGCCCTCCTTTATTTCGCCCGCGCCGGGGCCGTAATCTTCCTAGGGTCTCGGCTGCAATTACCCGGCGTCGGCCCCGCCCGAGATTGCCGGGCCGCGCGCTTCCCCGCGGCCGAAAGCGCGCCGATCCGATCGATACTAACATAACCAACAAAAAAGAAAAAAAAAGGAAAACCTCTAACGCAGGATTGTTTTTTGCTTTGCCGATTGCAGGAGCGTATGACGGCCAACGGGAACTCGCCCCTGGACAGCATGCGGATGCTCGAGCACTACCTGAGCGACATCGTGCGGGCGGGAGCCGCCGACACGCCAGAGCACCTCAAAGGTAAGCCTCCCCCCGTCTGCGCTTTTCAATCCTGGTGTAGTTTACAAATTATCCGTTTGACTCGCACCAGGGCTGCCTAAGTATCACTTGGGCCCTTTGTTTATGCCCGATAAAACTGGTTAAATCTGTTCGCTGCCGCAATGCGTTCGCGCGACACTTTAACAGCGAGTTATGCGTTCAACGTCGTTAAATATGTAAGAGTTCATCTCCTAACTGCCTTTCAAATGAAGATATCGTTCAGATGCTTACTCTTGCAATCGTTATAATTCCAAGCCGGCATTACTCGGCATTATGGATTTCCACTTATTAAAAAGCCCGACTTGACATAATATTTTCATAGAATAGATATAATATTAAAATATTAAATATTAAAACAGCTCTAGAAAATCCTACGGACTATCTAATACATTAATCAATACATCAAAGCACATTATCTGCTCAAAAAAAAAAAGAACAATTATGCAAACAGAGGCAAATTGTAGTACATCTTCTTGGAAGACACAGAAAAACCTATAGAATATGTAAATGTTATTTGCAATGACCGAGTCCTTCCTTTTTACATGATTCACATTATCAGATTAATACTTTCCCTATACTAAGAGTCCAACCGTTCCCTTTCACCCTAGATTTTCTTTTGCACTTGCAATCGGGAGGAAAAAGAAATTCTGCAACACATATTTATTGTAAGCTGGCGAACAGTTTATTGAACATAAATTCATAAACAAGAAAGACGTTGCCGGATTTGAAACACAACTAACATCTTGAGCAAACATTGACACACATTTGTCGAACAAACATAGAAGAATGCCTCGGACGCAGAAGCGTCGCCGCGCGCACGTACCCTCGCGCTCAATTTCCCAGTGGCCCTCGGAGGCCGAAACGGTCGCGGCCGGCGGATAAACCCGGGACGCGGGGGGCGGGCGTCGGGAAGCCATTGGGGAAAAGCGGAGGACAAGCGCGAACGTGGAGGGGGGGCCGCCGGCGCCAAGCGAGAGCGGTTCCCGCGACTCGTTCTCGCCCTCGCTGCCAAAGTCCCCGAAGTAGAAAGCAAACACGGGGCGGAGGGCGCAGCGTCGGCAGGCCGGTATTTACCTGCATTAGGTTGATTACGCAACGGGCCGCGCAGTGCACGCGCACACGCTTGTACAGCGTATAGGCAGAGGCGCTTCCGCGAGGAGGCGCCGGCGGAGAAAGAGGAAGCCGAATCATTAATTACTGCAGGTGCGCGGCGGCTAACGAGCGCGCCGCCAGATGAACCGACCCGGCGAACAAATGGGGGAAAAAAGGCCGCGGGCCCCGGAAGCGCGGCGCTTCCTCCGGGGGAACACACGGCCACGGGGCCGCGGCCCTAACGATCGCGCGGATTCTTCTCCGCCCGCGCCTCGTAATTGCCGTGCACTCGTTAGCGGGGATTGGGGGGCTTGGCCCGGGGGCCGAGTCGGTACGATCGTCGTCAAAACCCGAGGCCGCCGAAGAAGTCGCCGTGGATTCATGTCGCGCCTTTTTTTTTACATCGACATCGAGGATACAATTTCACCCATCCGCGGCCGCGGCTCGCTTTTTTTTTTACACGGGGGATGTGCGGGCGAAAAATCGAGATGGGCTCATTTTTTATTGTCACTTGTCAGCCGATACATCTCAGCGGGAATGGGATTGTAACGGCGGGGCGGATTTCCGAGCGCTCGATGCGCATTCGGTCGTTTGGTGAAAAAGTCCGCCTGTAAATTGATCGACGGCACGTCGGGGAAGCTCGGAACTTCGTGCGCTTTGGTAAATCAGCTTATTTCCGATGTTGCACTTGACGATCAGGCGTCGATCGCGCGCCTCCGTATTCCTACAAACAGACAAATTAGTCAAAGATTATCTCAAGTGCATTGATAACGGTTTTTAACATGAAAAGTAAGAGTACGAAAAAAGAAACTAAACAAAATCTTAATTCAACGTGCAATAACATCCTTGATAACAATTGCACAGGGCAAGAAAGAGGGAAGGCGATGGAAGCAAAGGGCCGTGGACTCGTCTCGGGCAGAGTCTAGAGCGGCGCGAGCCTCGCAACCTGTGCGGCGCCCCGGCTCTAATTCTCATCTATATATCGGCGGAGGAAAAAAAAGGGTCGGCGCGAGCCGGGAGCGAAAGCCGAGGCTCAAAGTCCCAATTTGCCCGTCGCCCGGCACGTGAAGGATGTACTTGGAGCGTCGCGACTCGGGTCCACTCGTGGCCCCCGCCGCCCACTTTTCCTTTATGCCCCGGCCTTAGCCAGGGCGCGCCCGGCTGCACTCGACTCGCCTTATGGCGCGTCTGGAGTCGCGCTCCGGCTTCCTTTTCCGCGATCGCCCCCGCGCCGATAATTAACCTTCGAGCGAGCGGAGAGCCGCGGCGTGAAAAAGAGGGGAAAAAAAACAACAACAACAACAACAACGACTACAACAACCGGCGTCTGCTCCTATTTTTTTTTTTTCCTTTTTTTTTCCTTCCTACTTCGCACGCCGCCCCCGGGAAGGAAAATAAAAAAAAGAAAAAAAGGGAAAAAAACAAAGGCGCGCCGCGGCGGAGGGGCGTTTTCGGGCCGCGCTTCCTTCCCCCCAGAGGCGCACTCGACGGGAAGCGACGCGGCTCGCCCCCCCTCCCTCCCCTTTACCGTCGCCGGGAGGTGGCGGGGCCCCGGCAGGTGGCCCGCCAGTCGGCGCGCCTATCGATTGCGCGCGCGCGCCTCCAGCCAAGAAGAAGCGGGCCCGAGCTTTCGACCCTGCGAGGCAAATCAACCGTATCTATCTGCATCGATTTATCTTTCCAGTCGACTCCCGCAATAGAATCGAATTGAAATTCGACGAAAGATTCACGGCGCTCGACTGGAATAATCTATATAATGCTTGTAATATCGGAGTAGTAAAGATATTGTATCACTGCAAAGAAACATGTACATTCTTTTTAACAGGCAACGGGTTCGTCAAACAAATGTTGTAAAAATTATCAAAGCGGTGACATTGGCATGTCGAACCAATGAATTCATGCGCACCTGAGAATACACGTGCCTCTACATGTACACTCAATTCGAGCGAAAAATTGATCAAAGACAAATTTTTATTTTTCTTCGCGCTGAAATTTCCAAATAAACTACAGTTTGCACTCGGATAAAAAACTCAGGAAACTAGTAGTATAAAGTAGTAGCTGAGGCAGGGCTAAACGATAACACTCGGGGCTCTGGGCGAAGACATGTCCACCAGGATGTCTTGACCACGCGACGTCTCCTCGTTAATTCGCAGCCGGTATGACCACCCGGCGATCGGCGCTCTGTTTCCGCGCCGACCGCCGACGAAACCTCGGCTCCTTGTTCACCTGCAAGGACGCCCGTCTACCTGGCTACCCGACGCCACCAATCGCGTTCCGCTGCATGGAAATTAATCTCCCCGCGTAAAATTAGCCCCGGCCGCGGGCTGCAAAATCAATCGGCGCGCCCGCGTCAAAGCGGCACGCGGCCCAATCCTCCTAATTAGCCGCTGCGCCGCCTGATTAAAGTCCAATCGAGCGCAAACTGCCCGCCCGCGCGCCTTTTCACTCGCCAAAGTACACACACACATATGTACACGCGCCTTCGGCCCGATCGATCGTTATCGCGCGGTGAAAAAGGGCGAGCACAGACGCCGGTCCTTTGGCGCGGCCAGTACATTTTTCGGCCATTATAGGGCCGCCTCGGCTTTTATTGATAAGCCCCGTTGGGCGCCGCCGTCCTTTGGCCCCTTTTTCCGCGGGTATATATCGCGCGTGCACACGTCGCCGGTTTTTTTTTTTTTCGGGGTCGGCCCTCTGCTTCCTTTCACCCGCCACGTAGATCGTATAGGTTCGAAAGCTCGGCCGACTGGAGGCGGGAGATCCGCGGCTCTCTCTCTCTCATTACGCGCGGGCTTCTACGTTGCGCGGATTAATTCTTTTTTTTTTTTCGCCAAACCCTTTGCCGCGGCCCGTCCTTTGTACCTTATTACCGCGGCGGCGCTTGCGGACGAGGCCATCCAGTCGGCGTCTTCATTATTTTCACCCTTTAATTGTGTCGGCTCGATATACGCGGCCCTCCGGCTCCGCGGCAAGAGCGGACGCCGCGATTAAGCGGTCATTATATTTGTCCTTTTCTCGGGGCCCCGGCATTGTGGCCCCGTCGTACTCCTTTTTTTTTTTATGCCCGTCTTATCGCCCGGCTTTCCCTCCCGCGCGCTCGCTTCTCTCGAATCCGCAATTAAAAATGCGAGCCGCAGATTTCCATTGGCGGGGTCGTTAAATTTTCGGCCTGGGGAGCCGCGTTACAACGGGAAAATTACAATTCCGCGAGGCGGCTGGAACGCCCGGAACTTCTTATGATCGGCCTGGCGGACATTTTTAAGGGGCGGCCCTACACTTGTACCCCGCGATAAAAGATGAATTTAGTAAATCGTCCGAAAGAGACATAAAGTTTCACGCGCAAGTGAAATTGTTTACCTGCGGCTATTGGTCGTTATGTATCGCTTCTTCTACCGCTGCCCCCATTCGCGCAACGCGATGATAACGGCGTAAGGAAAACAAGGTGATTGTTTTCAAATGACCTGGAATACGAGCGAACTGCTTCAAATGTACGTTTGCAATGTTTTAGGATGACGTGAATTTTTGGGATCGCACTCAGGGTACAAGAAGGACTTTTTGCCTTTCAAATAGTTTCGAAGATTCGTTTTCTTTTTTACATTTTTTTGGTACAAGGTTAGCTCGAGTGCCCGAGGTATAGGGAGCTTGTTGGGCTCCCTAAACAATTAACAGTTTCAGTGGACGAGCCGGAGAACAATCGGGCCGAAAAAGCAGGAACAAAGGGTAGAATTCACGGTCAGACATGTCAAAGTGGGAGCGGGCCGGGTTCCATTGTGCTTTTGGAGCCTTTAAAAGTTCCTTTCTCCTAGGAGCTTGCCGCGTGAATAAAGGAACTGGAGGTCTCATTGTCTCCCCTCCCCGAGGCCGCGCACTTGACGCCGGCTTCTGATATACACACTCGAGCGGCTACGTGTCGTCTTGCCGTGGCCGGCGAGTGTATATCCACCGCGCGATCCCCCGCGGCCCAGGCCGTCGAGCGAATCGGCCGATCGGCACTCGTGCGCGTCCGAGGGCGAATAATCGGCGGGCAGATATCGCGCCCGTTTCCTCGCTGAAAAACCTCCGCGACGGAGTCCCGCCCGCGGACAATTACGCCGTCTCGCCCGGGGACAATGGGCCGAGCCCTCGGTCGCGCCGACCCCGGAGATTAGGACGAAAAAGACGCGGGGAGGCCGCTGGAAAATCGAGTGGCGGAAGGTGTACAGCGAGGGGCGCCGCCGCCGGAGTCGTAGCGGCGCAAAAAAAAAAAAGGTGGGGGCAAGTCTCTCGGTCCTCGTGTGGGCCGAGGTCGATGCATTGTGAGCGCTTCCCCGCGGCGGCGCCATCTTGAGAGACGTCAGCCCCCGCGCCGAGCGAACTGGGTCAAGTTTTTAGCGGAATCCTCTAGCCGCGACTGCTGCAGACGTGTGTATTGTCGGCGCCCTCCCACTCGGCCGCCGCCGCCGCCGCGTCTTCGGCTACTCCTCCGCGCCGTCGCGCACTTGCTCTCCCGCGGCTTCTATTTTTGCCCCGCCGCTCATTAGGGCTCTAATAGACCAGGCTCGCTTCTTTTTTTTTTTCTCTCTTTCGCCAACCTCGACATTAGACGCTGTACAAGAATATTCCTCGATTCGGATAAAGCGCCATTTTCCCCTTTGGATTAATATGTTCTGTGGACATTTTCAAGGTTGAACGTTGGGTAGCGCCGGGTTTGCTTTAAAGGATTACAAAAAAATTTTATTTTCCAAATGCTCAAGTGCGTATATAATTATAAAATGTAAAGACAGGCGCTCGCCGGGAACTTGAAGCCTGTCTATAAAACTTATTAATTTTCACTAGGCGCATTAGCGTTATTTTGTAACAGAATACGGTAATAATTTCGAGTTTCAGTTCCGTTTGACAGCCAACCAGCCTTCTCCGCGAGTTTTAATACTTAAAGCGCAAAACAAGTAAATTGACTCTAAAATACTGCAACTTATGTAACAAGATTAAAAGGTAACAGACGATACCATAGAAACGAGCGAAATAAGGCAACGAGCTCAGCTCGAAATTATGTACGACGCTCGCGTTCTTTCCTCTATTTTACTCGACCTATAAAAACATTTGACTCGATTCGAGAAATCGCAGATGTACCGGAGGGTACATGATTTTCATTCGCAAGTATTTCATTTTTCGCACGTACAGCCGAATTCGCGATAGTGCGCTTTGGTGCGAGAAAGAAGTGCGCAATTCCTAAGATGATTTATTTCGGTAGATATATCCGAATGGCACGGTATTTTCGTGGCATTATTCGAAAAATTCATTTTGTTAAAACCCGATGGAACGAGCGGCGAGCGCACAATTATTCAGGTCAAAGCATAATGCGCGCACATTGCAAGATAAGCCGCGCACGATTTGCGAATTGAATTTTATTTTTCAAAAATTCTATTTCGCCGAGAGAATAAATTCTCTTTCCGTTTTTCTCAAACTCTCGGCTGCACCTATTTTTAGAAACGCCACGAGTTTTTTCCCGCGAGGAGCAAAAAAACAAAAAAAAAAAAAGAGAGTCCGCTCTTGCTATCGTTAAAAATAACAGTTTTTCCACTGTTCGCTTTAATGCGCCGTGCGTCGGCGTGTAAGCTCGCTCTTAATCCGAGCGTTAAATAATTTATATTGTTCAATAAATATTTCATCATCGCCGTAGAAAGTCCTGGAGAATTTATAGGTTATTACGACGGTTCGCGCGCGCGAGAGGGTCAGAAGGACCCCCGGGGGCGCTTAGCGAGCCCGGCATCACATTCTCGAGAGCATTAGTAAAAGTCCGGGTGCGGGGATAAGTTGATTGTCGGATCTCCCGAGGACATTTGAAGGGTGCGCCCGTACATGATATCGCAAAATGTTGTCGCAGAGATAATCATTTTTTGAAGGAAGAAAAAGACGAATCCGCCGCCGCAAGGATAACATTTGTCTCGGGAGGACTTTGTGTATATATAGCCTCGGCGGGCCGGCCGCTCGAAAAGCCTCACAGCTGCGGCACTCGGACTCAATATCCTCTCCCAAAATATTGCACTCCGAGGAATATAATACGTTTCCCAGGCCGCCGGTTACGCGGGGCCTTAAAACAGAGTAATACGCCGGGCGTAATCCTCGGGCGAGGGCGGAACCGGCCGATGCGCCGCGAGCGACCGCAGCGGGTCATCAGGCGGCCTTCCCCCGAAAGCATTCGGTTTACGGGTCCGCGGCCGGGGCCGCGACGATCCCCGAGGATGAATATTTCAAGATCCGCCCGGGATTGCTTTTTTGTCGCGGGCAAAGGAGAGCCTCCGCGCCGCCCCGGGAATCCCTTTGAGGTTAGGATACGGCCGTCGGTTTTTCCCGGGAGCGCAGCGCTTGTTTATACGCGTGCGGTCGCCGCGGCCTGAATCCCTAAAAGCGGTCCGGCCTCTGTCCCCTGGAGATTAGCCGCCGCGGACGAGGGACGACCCGTACACGAGAGGCTACCCCCACCCACCCACCCTCGACCTGTATTTCACCCGGCTCGCGCACCTGCCGGCGCCTCATTGAAAAAAACCCGGCGGAGGGTGTAAGCACACAAGCTCCGCGGGTGATGAAGTTCGATATCGGGCGAAAGTTCGGAAAGCCGCGGCGGGAAGGCGGGAAAATGGGGGAGCGGATGAAGGGTTACACCGGCCGAAAAGCTCGCGGGATTTCCGGGGTCACTCGCCGCCGCGGGCGGGGATCAGCCCGCGGGAGATTTAGCCGCCCCCCCCCTGGTAATACCGGCCCGCGTGTCTCCGGCTCTTATATATCCCCGAGCTGCTTGTGTACGCGGGCGTGTGTGCGGAGCCTCGGGGATGAGCCCCTGGAAAATACACCGGGCCTTATGTTTACGCCGAAGCGGGCCACGTCCCCCGGAGCTCGGGGCGTCGAGTCAGCTGACGCCCGGCCGAGGCGTCCGCCCCGAAAAACGGGATTATATATCGTCACGCCGCGGTCCGACAAGCCCCGGCGGTTGTCAGCTCACGCCCGTCTCCCGGCCCTCGAAGGATATTAAAAACCGCGCGCCATAAATCACGGACTGACGAGAGGACTCCCCTACCTTGTCTCTCCCCGCCTCCCGGTGTAAAAAAAACCCTTCCTGGGCCTCAATCGCGGCAGAACGTTACAATTGCTCGCCGGGGGGAGGCTGGCGCGTCCTTCAATTAGCGAATGACTAGGCCTGTCTTTTGGCCACGGAATAATTTTAACGAGCCCGCCGCGGGCCGATATACTTGGCGAGATCCTCGCCGACCCGACGGCAAAGAAAAAGGAGGGGACCGGCGGGATATATAAAAAAAAAAGTAAGCGGGGGAAAGCGCTTCCGGCCCGCGGAGTCGGCTGTTTTGGCAGCGGGGGAAAAGGGGCGTGAAAGCCGAGCGGCTCGGCCGCTTTGAGCCGCGGGGAAAAAGGCCTAGACGCCGCGCGGCCGCGCCGAGTTTAATTGCGTTGATTCCCCGCGGCGGTTGGCCCCGCGGCTCGAAAAAATTCCCCGGGTTATATTGCCTTTGCCGAGGGTTGCGCGCTGGATTTCGTCCTTTAATTACTCGAACGCAATGCAGCAGCTTTGCGCCCGCGCTCGCCACCTAGCGACACCTCGCGACCCTCTAAGTACTCTCATTAAGGTAGTTTAGCACATGCCGAAAGAATATAATGCGTACACTTATATTAGTTGTATTACGGAGTATTTTAATGTGACCATGTGGCAATGAAGTAAGAGAAACAGGTATATAGGTGGAAAGGTAATAGATTCCACTGTCTAACGTATGACAGGAGTGCTATATTTACACGCGAATGAAGAATTAGTAAAGATAAATATTTTAGAAAAAAATGTCGCTGTAAATGTTACTTTTGATGTTTCTGTTTATAATAGTTTTACAGAAGGCGTAAATGATGTTGTTAAATGTTACAAATAATAAACAAAAATAAACTAAAACTCTTTTTCGAAATAATTTGAATTATATTGCTATGAAATATTGTATGTCTTAGCTATTATTATATAGTTCATGCAATAAAACTTTTATAATTTGTGCGCTGTCAGGTTATAATCATTTTTAAACATCACGTGCGCCTTTTACCTGTTCTGCAATATTGGAATATTTACTAATTACGGCTATAAAACATTGATCTTAGATACTTATTTGCTTGTTATTATTATCAGAGGCTCTAAATCTATATAATTAGGAATTTAAAATGTTGTTTATACACATAATTTTGTTTTTCTTTTCTTTTTTTTTTTAGTAAAATCTGAACAGTGTTTCTATAACAGAACAAAATTCAGATGACTCTTGAAAAATTAAACTTAAAATTTTATCATCTAATAATTTGATTAAAGTCTAGAGATTAATTTTCTTAGCGGGTATAAACTAGATTAAGTGCCTGGAAATGGGTTGAGGGATCGCCACGTCCCCTGCACGATTAATTGACAATGATCAACAACGGTTTGAATGGAGGAACGGTCGAGGCAATGCCTCAGCGGATGGCTCATAGGAAATAAATGTAAAATCACGGTTGCAAACTAGGTGGCCGCCGATCGGAAAAGCAGGCAAATACGGCGGTCGGCCGAGTGTTACACTCGGGTTACATATAACCCTATTAATTTTACATCAGGCCCGTCGGCGCGAGGCGAAATTACAATTATTCGGGTCGGCGGCGGGCGCACCTGCCCCTGTACTGCTCGGGGCGCTGCAAGATTGATGTGGCTGATGGTGCTGGTGGGGGATTGTTGACGGGCGCGTGGACACGCGCTAACTACCGGCCCATTAATTAAACCTATCGGATTTCAGATTTGGGCTTATTTGTTCCCCGGCGAGGCGATATCCCGCTGGCGTAAAACTCCGTACCGCAGAACGAGGAAGTGCGCCCCGGCGTAGGTTACGCAAGGGCCCCCGCAGCTCCTCCGAAAAAGCGAGGCGCGCCCGACAACATCGGGCCTGTAATTTTTCCCTCTTTCTGGAATTTCCCGCTAAGCGGGCGCGTATTACCCCCCCGCGCGCGCTCGGGGGGCCCGTTTAATACAAAAAGCGAGAAATCGGCGCGATTTAACGACTGGACGTAGAGGCGCGCGGTATAATCGTTACGCACGCCTCCTTGTGCACGAGGCCGAAGCTCTTTTTTTTTTTTCTTCTCCTCCCACCGCGGCTTTCCCCCCGGCGGCTCTTGTCGCCCGGGAGAAAGAGCCCGCGGTTACGCGCGCCTCCTGGACGGCGCTCTTTTTCAGCCGGCGACGCGCATATATATATATACACACACGCGTGTGTGTGTGTGTACGCTTTGGGCTCGTGCGTCAACCCCGGGCCGTCGGTCTGTTGTTTTATTCCCCCCACGAGGTGGGGGGGTAGAGATGCCCGGCCGGGGATTCATAATGAGAGCTGGCCGGCCGCCCGCACGGGCCGATCGTGTTTGCGTAAACGGCCGCTTGGCGGCCAACCAATCCTCGGGCTTGTCTCTTTTGCTCCCTTGGCCCCGCGGCCCGGGCTATATTCGCGCGCGGCCCTACGCAGAAGCGCAGTAATTTTAAACCGCATTCTAGGCGCGCCGCCGCCGATCGGCCGCCGCGACAACCCGCCGAGCGGCCGTTCGATCGGGCCGACAGTAAGGACCAACCCCCGCGGAAGTAGTGCAGCGGCGAAAAATCCTCCCGGCCGCGGCTTTAATAAGCCGGCCGTTTATGCCCTCGTGAAGAAGGACGCGTTACGGTATACAGTCGTGGACGGGAGGGGCCACTCGTAAAGAAGCGGCCGGCCTTTATTTTTACCCTCTTAGCTGTTTTGTAGCCGCTGGTTACCGGGGAGAGTGTGGTAACGAAAGAGAGAGAGAGGGCGAGCTGCATGCATGTAACCCTCCGCGGCCGGTGTGGGCCGTCTGTCTCTCTCCGTGTCTCCGCGGCTTCCTCTGGTTCGCCCGCGCGCGCCTCGGGTGCCACCGATCGCCCAGTAGATGGCGCCGCCGTCTCGGATTGTCGCGCAACCTCTTTTTCCTCTCCTTCCTCGCGGTTTACGAGGCCCGAGGATAGTCCTCTCCCGAGTTTAGCTGCTCTTTATCAGGGGTGGATCGACAAAACAAAAAAATATAGATTGGCCATTACCGCGCCGCGCTTTCGTTTTTTCTTTTTCTTCATCGCGGGCCGCTTTTATGCGCTTGTAGACCGCCCTAGAAGTGAAAATGGGGATGTAAGTCAATCGAGCCACGGGTGTAATTCCCCGCGGTGGCGAGATCGGCTTTTAACGGGGACTCGGCGTTTACTTAGGCGCGGAGGACGTGTAACGCCGCGAATTATGTTTGCTGAAAGGCGCGCCGTGCGCGCGAGCGGCTTTTTCGAGGCAGATTACGCGCAATGGCTTTTGTTCGATACACACTGCTTATGCATGCATTAGTTTTTCCAGCGCAGCTTTTAAAAGCCGGATAATGCGTTATAAATAATTTATCAAAAATGCCATGCAATTTCAGCGTGAAATTGTCGAGTCACACGATACATGCACGCGCTGAGTTACATTAGCGTGACGAACCGTGTGTGTTTCATAACGTAATCGGAAACAAAATACACGCTATCTGTAACAGGAAAATTATATGGTTATCTCGGTAAATAGGCTTAGGAAAAAGAAGACAAAGTAAAAGAAAAGAAAAAAAAAAACACGCGCCGGCGCGAAAATTCGCTCCTTCGCTCGCGGGGAAAGAGAAGTCGCCCGCGAGTTGGCACAGTTCCGAAAGGAGCCGGCTTTTCGCTTTTTTTCCGAAAAGAAAAACGGAAACAAAGCGCCAGGTCGTCCGGATAAAGCCGGCAGCCGGACATAATAAAGCAAACACGCGGGGCGCAACCGCTTCTCGCCGACCTCCCAATAAAACCAGTAAAAAAAACACAAAACAAAGCGATTATTTATATAAGCACTTAATTTGGGCGCCGGCGCTGCGCGAGGGGAGGGCCGAAAGAAAAAGGAAGGCAGTCGCGTAAAAGAAAAAAAAGAGAGCCGAGTACGTCATAGCGCGGCCGCGAGTGCGTCCTTAATCGCCGGCATAAAGGCAATAGCCTGAGCGAAAAGCGGGAAGAAAAGTGGAAACAAAAGGTTACGCCTTTTTCTTTTTTTTTGTTCCTTTGCGCGCGTGCGTTTCAGCCCGCGGCGCCCGATAAAAAAAAAAGGTTTAATCCCAGGCCGTGCCGGGAAAGGATACACGCGCGTGTACACGCCCGGCTCGCGAGTGCGCGCGCCAGTGGGGATTATCAAATAAAAGTAAGGAGGCCGTGAAAGGAGGAAACGCGACATTTCGCGATACCGCGGCATTTATTCGAGGCCCGGCCGTCCTGCGCGTATATGTTTACACATGTATGTATATATATAGGCGAGTGTGTATATCCCGCCCCGAGCGTACTCTGGGGTGGGGAGGGGGAAAAAAGGCAAGGCGCTCCCGGGACAGGAGGCGCGCAGTAGCCGGGAATTTATAAGCCCTCGCGAGTCTTGATGAAACTCAAGCGGACCTCGGCTTCATCGCGGCGCCGCGATTATTAAAAGCGGAACGCTGTTACTCCTTTCCTTTTATTATAGGGGGGAATGTTTTGCCAGATCGATACGCCTAGGTATGGGTATACGAGGTTTGTGGAAGTGGCGCGTGATTTTATAGTTAAAATTTAAGCCGTTTACAGCCGGCCGTTCTTGCCGGATATTTGAACATCCTGTATTTCGAATTTATTGCATCACGTTACGGGAAGATAGTTGCAGACTCGTATATATATATATATATGCGTATGGTGATATATTGGATATGCTCATTATGCGTCATAATTCACGGATACAAAGTGAAAAGATTCCTCCTAGTTAATGAATCAATTTTTTGAAAGGCAAAGCCATTTGGTTACATTAACATGAAATTTCGATTTGCAGACGCGCAAGTTTAAGAAGGACTTGTACGTATGTATAATAAATATAATGAATGTAATCAAGCGTCTTGGGGGATCACGTGGTGAAAAACAAAAGGCGACCCCCGAGACACAAGTTATGACACAAGGCTTGCACGGCGCGCACGGTCGTAAGTCATGAAACTATTAAGAAATATATTCATTCGATAGGATTTAAATCCTTATTCGTTAGTAGTTTATGCAGAGTCGTAACCACAAAGAATCCTTTCCTTTCCACTGTCTCGAGCCACTATTAAATTAATACTATAATTTGCCACATTTAAAAAGATATTTCGATTAAAGAAAAATGTCTATCAGTGCTTCAAACAGATGTAGCTTAATCATTACTTATTATCTACGCCTTGCATGTATATACGTGCACGTGGATTCTAATTAAACTCTTACAGAACACGGTATCTTTTACAACCTAGTACAATTACATAGTCTCAGAACGGCAGTCTCGATGAAAACTTTAGGAAATACAGCCGGATGGTTGCGCATATAGACTGAGCGGCGATATGAAACGGCAGGTGGGCGCGATAGGCGTGGCTGATCCGAAAAAGGTTGGCCATCTCCGGGCGGCTGGAAAAACCGACAAGGCGTAAAGGAGTGCCGAGCGTCTCCGGCCCTCTAAAAACCTATATATATATATATATCCTCCGGCGGTATACTCCGCTCGCGGGAGCCAATATTCCTCCCGGAAAAGCCCCGATATCAAGAGCCGGAGTGGCCGCTTCGAAATTGAACGCGGGACCGGCCCGGAAGACGGGGCGCAAACAGTCACAATGCCGGGCGTTCCCTTTTTCCCGTTTTACTTCCGGGTGGGCGTTACGTGCATGCAGCCTCCCGCGGCCGGATTCGCATCCCCGAATCGGCCCACCTGTCGGCTTTGCAATTACGCGCGGTGCCACGGGTATTTGGCGCCCGTATACGGCTGCACGTGTCCGCAGGTGCGCGCGAAAAAAAAGGCGCCGCTATCGGCATTGTTCCACGGCGGGAGGTAAACACAGGAGGGGCCACCTGCAGGCCGATCGCGGGCCACGTGCGGATAATCGAGTTACGCGCCGCCCGGGAAGTCGTAATCCGGAAAGGCCGATATATCCGCCTATATGCTCGCATCATCTGGGGCCGAATTGCGCGTCGGCCGCGATGACGCGACGAGGAGACGCGCTAATTGATCCGAGGCGATTCGCAGACGGCGCGCCGCGCGAGTCGCGTGGGCGCGTATATTGTCGGCTACGCGGCCCGGGAGAAGCATCGCGCCTCCTTATGACACTGGTGTAATCAGGAAAAAAAAAGGGGGAAAATAAAAGGCGCGGGAGAAACTTGCTGTAGGCTCGCCCGCCGATGTATCGCGTTACTTTCGCAATCAATAAGGCAATTAAAACGGATGTATATATATATAAGTGCCGCGGTAATCGCCCGCGCCAAATCATTCGGACGGCCGTGTTTGCGAGCCTCGGTAGGATTCTACCCGCGAGACATAATATTTTCACTCGTACATAACCTCGTCTCTGCCTGTGGATACGCACACGATCTGCGAGTGCATCTTTGATTTCCCCCGAGGAGGGGGAGGAGGAGCCGCTCTCTCATCGCTCTCCGCGTAAGCAAATGCGCACGCGCCTATTGATTACCAGCCTAAACGAACCTGATAATTAATGTACCGCGCGACTCCTATAATGTCCGTGGCAAAGGCTAAACCCGACGAAAGATACTTCCTTTTAGCGCACGGCTACTTTATATTAATTACATACACACAAGCCCGGGGGTAAAGGCCGAAAGGCTCCCAGGTGTAATCCAATCGTTGAGCGCGGCGATCAAAGGTCCCCCCCGCGGATTTATCGTTTTTCCATTTTGATCGGCGCGTGATCGATCCCCCGACCCACGCATACGCGCTCCCTCGTGATTTTTTTAGCGGCAGGCTATATCGTTCGCCCGGAAGAAGGATAAATCGGCAGGGCGGCTGCGGTCAGTCCGCGATTACGTATACCGTTGACGGGGCCGCGCGAACTCGGTGGTCATAATCGGTACTCCTTGAGGGCCGTCCCCGACACCTGGCCTCCCCCCCCCCCCCGCATTTAGCGAAAAGCCGGTGCCGCGCAGCCTCCGCGCTTTTCCCGCCGGCGATCTTTAATTCATCGGCGGGCTAGCGCCTGCACGATTTGAAATTGTAATGCGGCCCTCGTTGTCGCCCGGGGAAGACGTGCCGCGGCCGCGTTTCTCCTCGTTATATGCGCGCGCGTTACGTGTCGCTCGCCCCGCGAGACGCTCTCCCAATGCCCTAATTGAAGCCGATGCCCCGAGGGGGAGGCACCTCTGCCGGATATATACACCGCCCGGCGAAATATAAATCAGAGTCAGTTGGGCAGCTCGTCTGTCGCGCCGAGTAATGCCATAAGACTCTAATATCAATCTGCCTCGCAAACGAGCCCCGCCGACCTTCCCTTTCGCCCGCGCAATCAAGACCCGGGGACAGGCGCGCGTGTACGTGCGCCTCCGTCGATCGGCGTGCCCTTGTTTTTTTTTTGGGATCGGCCCTGCGTACACAAATCGCGCCTGCGCCGCGACGTCTCCTGCGGCCGGATTTGAAAAAAAAAACAAGCGGCCGGCAACTCGCGAGAGCCGTCCTTTGACCCCCGAGAGCCTCGGCAAATACCCGCGGGCGCGAGGGGGACGACGCCAAGGACGGAGGGGACAGTCGCCCGGGGGGCCTGCGAATCTCGCCGGCGGGATCTCAAAATCCCAATTTTCAAAGGACGCTTTATCAAAGGACGCGGCTGCGTGTATACCTGCCCGGCCGAGCCATATGCATATATGTATAGCAGGATGCTAATATGTTGTGTCAGCCCCGTCGGCTTTGGTGCAGGCTGACGAGGAACAATCGGAAGGAGGACCGGACGAAAGTCCTCGCTCCGCGGGACCGCGCGCTTTCGACAATTTCTTGATTTCAGCTTATGAATAAAGTTTTTCCTTCTCGCGAAAGCGGACAATGTGCACAAACGTTAATTACCCTTTGAAAAGGGACTGCCTGCAAAGTCGTCTAAAAGGGACTGTCCTCTTGGCATGAATGGAAATCTAGAAATACGTTTAAAACTCTAAACTTTCAAAGTTTTAATAAATTTTGTTTTCAAAGGATTTTCATCCTTGTGAAGCCGTCCTTTGGCTTTTCGAATTAAAAACCAAGCCAAATATTGTCATTCGCGTAATTATTGCATTTTAAACCTTGAACAAATAATAATAATGTTTAGCTTTTTCATAAAGCTATGTATGTTTAAACGCACAAGTCATGTACTGTACTTGCTTTTTTGTTACAATTTATGTTGAAGCTAAACAACGTATTGTTCAATAACAGCATACAGTAATGTAATAAATATAGTTTTGATTTTATAATTGACTTCACTGCAAATACCATCGAGAATAATGGAAAACCATACACAATGTCTGTCTGAGTTATCCCTTCAAGACGCAATTAAATTTACATTCTATGAAATGGATATAGCGATGTATATAATCAAGTCAAATTATTAGTAAACAAAATAAAAACACTTCATTTGCATACTCCTCTTGCTTTTATAAGCACGTCATAGAAATATATAAGTAATTATAATTGAAAATTCGTTTCTACTTGTGTTCAATAGAGTAATATGCGTGTTATGTTTAGACACATAACCAAAAACTTATTAAAGTAAATAAATGTCATTTTATTGCTGCTTCGATTAGATATTTGATAATTTATTTTGCAGATTACACATAAAAAATGAGAGAAATCTAATGTTGAAAAGTTGATTATTTTCTTTTGCTATAATTCCAGAATAAACACGTAACATAGATTCTTAAAAATCGTATAAATTTTTTTAATAACTTTTCTGACTTTTACAATGTTCAACAGTTCAAAATGTACATGTAATTTATTTTAATTTTTAATTATAACATGAATATAGCGTTGTGAAAGTCGAGTTTTTAATAGCTACCACAGTTGAATAGCTCTTATTTTAGATTTGTAATATTACTGTAATCAATCTTATAAGCGAATAACTTCTTCAAGTATGTTTAACAAATCAGCTAAGTTTTCTGCATCTCCATATAAGAAGTAATGTTAATTTTAAATTACAATATTAATTACACCTGCTCGTGAATCATGTTGAAATGTTGTATTCGCGATTAAAATAAAATAATTTTCATATTGACGAAATCTTAATGATCTTATATACTATCTTTACTCGCAGCTCTAAATAATCGTATGTAATAATACAACCTTATGATTAAATCAGAAAAAAATTATTAATTGGATCTTTTATTTTATAAAAAAGATGCGCGCGTAAATTAAACTTGCACAATATTTTACATGCGTACATGGACTACTATAAGTTTATTGAAATAAATGAATGAATATGCAAATAAATTACAAATGTGTTAATTGACACGTGCGTAAATGCGCTTGAATTTATTGACGAACGCAATTAAAATATTTTATTGTCGAATCAAAATCCATTAGATTTATGGAAATTATTATCAATGAAACAATTAACAGTTACGTATAATATAGACATAATTAAAATGACAGTGTATTTATTGTGCCCGTATACTATGAATCGATAATGCATGTAGAAAATTGCATTTCTATGAAAGGGTTTAGCATTAAACGTGTAGTTTAATAATCGTTGGATCACATAAACAAATTTAATTAGTTACATAATTAATACGATGCAGAGAATACGGCTTATTGGCATGTACAAATTCCCGAATAAAACTTGTAAATAAAAATTTGATGATAATAAATACGGATACGATTGGAATAGAGGCACAGGATATACATTTATTAAGTAGCTGCCACGCCGAAAACAGTAGACCGGCGTATAATTGCGGGGTTGCGGCGCCGGGCGGCGCCGGCGCGGAAAAAGGCGATAAAAAGCCGTAAGCATCGTTGGAAGTGGGCGCAGGGGAGGGTAGAAAAAAAAAAGAGGAAAAATCCAAGGAGCTCCTCTAACGCGTCTAATTAATCCCCGGCAAAGTTCCCGCGAGAAGTGCGACGGGCGGCGCACAGACACACACAGGCACACGGACAGGCTGCTGCCCGCGAGAGAGGGATTTTATTTATTTTTTTTTTTTTCTTTTTCCCTTCTCCCCCGGCGCTCGCGTGCCGCGCGCGGGGGCCCCTTTGGGCCGGCGGCGGGAGCGCATGCGCGGGCGAGTATAATTACGGGCGAGGGGCCGGGGCAGCGCCGCGCGCGGGGGGACAAGTGACCGGGCGCGAAAAGGGAGAGAGAGAGCCCCCCGGAGCCCGAGGCGACGAGCCTCGAAACTGCACTAATTCAATCGGCGCGCCCGGCTTTTCCGGCTACCCCTCCCCCCGCGGGCCGCCCCCGGGGGAAAAGTCGATACCCTCTCGGCGTCGGCGAGGCGCCCGCGGAGCCCCGCGTTGTACCCGAAACCTTGAGCGGCGTCGGGTTGTGCGGTGAGCCGAGCCGCCCGTCCAACGAGGGCGACAATCGCCGCGGGGTTAAAGAGGAGGGCGCGTGCAGGAGTCGGCGGACAGGCCGCGGAAAAGCTCGGGGAAAGCGGGCCTGATTGACGACATCTGCGCGCCGCGGCCGTAAATCCATAGCGAAGGCGCGCCGGAGACGGCCTCGCGGGACATGTGTGCGCGCGGCTAGCGGGACGGGTACAACGCGGCGCGATCGCCGATTCGAGAGAAATCATCCGGCGGGGCGCGTCGAGGGCGTGGCCGGGGCTTCTTCTGTTTTGGTCCGTTTCTTTCGGCGCGCTCCTGTTGTCTCCTCGACTCCCCGCGGGCTCGGCGCCCTTTTTCACCGGCGAAAAAGGCCGATAACTCATCCTCGACCCACTTGCGCGCCCTCCCTCCTCCGCGTATACGTTTCGCCGCGCGGACGTCACCCCGGCGCTTGATCCGCGCTTTTCCGCGCCGGGGGAGCCCGGGACAATGCCCGCGGGCGCACACGTATATATATCGGCTTTGAGCGCCGCGGCGACAGGGCCTTCCGGGGGCTGACCGACAGACGCCCGTATAACGAGCGGCAATTTCGCTCCCGCGCGCCCTGTCATTCCCCCGCCCGGCTTTCATTCTTCCCCGTGCCGCCGCGCGGAACTGTTTTGCCAAACGAGCGTCGAATCCAGCCGGGGGGATTACCGGGAGTTTCCGCTCTGTCTCTCAGCTGCCTCCGCTCGGAGGCAGCCTCTTCTTTCGTTCCTTTTTTTTTTCTTGCTCCTGCGCGCCTTTTCCCCGCGAAGTGTAACGATTTTAAGGCGCGGCTGGGCCCGGTAAGTACGCGAGGCACGCGCCGTCCGCGGATCCCGAGAATGCCAGGCTGTACCGCGGCTTTTACCTCCTTGATCGCCGTCGGTTGGGCAAGCCGCGCGAGCGCCTTGTGTGTACTCAGGATTCGCCCGGCGATCTCGCTCGTTACCGAATTTTTCTGATTTTCCAAAAACAAGGAGAAAAACGATTGGGAATCCCGTGGATAATTGCCCTGTGCCCCGTCATTATTCGACACTCGCATCCTTGATTGAAACGTAAGAAAAGTCGGCGAGTCGAATCCGGGGGCAATCGGACGTTGCCACGGCAACAAATGTAGTTTCTTCGGAAATCCGTCCTCCCCGATGCCCGCGGACCCCCGCCCGATTTCAATTAGGCGCTGCACCTATATACCTGTCGTGCGCGTGGATTTCGCCATTTCGCCCCTTGCGCAATCGCCGCGCATTAAACGTGACGTTTTCAAGCCTTTATACATCGGGTGCACTTACTAGGGCCGCGCGCGTTGACATTACCGCGTGTTTAAGTCGTAATTCAGATATCAAAGAAAGAAAAAAAAAACAAGCCAACATTAACGAGACGTTATACCGGCTTCTTTCCCTCCCCTCGCCTCTCCCCCCCCCTTTTTTTTATAACTAACTCGGCGGGATAATTATTTTAGGCCGCGAGGTCCGCGAGCTAACGACGCGTACACGCGCCGGGCAAGTCCACCGGACAGTCCAGTTTGCCAAGAGGCGAGCGAGTCATTTTTACGTCTAGTTATTATTTCGGTCTCCCGCGGCGCGCGCGCGCATTGCATTATCGAGAAAAACTGCTCACTGTTAACGAATCGCGAGACGTCTAATAAACCCGCGTGTATATCCGCGGAAAGGGGGCCCGGCCGCGCCGCGGGCGAATCGTATAATTAAGCCCGCGCGCTTTGAAAAAAAGGAAAAAAGTCCCGCGATATATCCCCGCGCCTTGTGTCCCCCCTCCGATCGGAGGGCTTTCCATTACGTCCCGTTGGCGACGCGTCCCTCTGCGCATCCCGGGGCAAATTCCATCGCGCGTATAATTGCCCGGTTTTCTCCCCGCGCGGGCCGAACCGCCTTGGCTTTTTGTCGCGCCGGCGCGCCGTGATTAATGAAATTGGAACGCGCGCATCCGCGCAGCTGCGATATTGGGAAAAAGAAGGGCTCGCTGTCGCCGGCGGCCTAAACCTCTCCCTTTCTTACGGCTCAATTACACGCGCGCATCGCCGATGAAGTCCGCGGGGTCCAATCGCGCCCGGGCTGCGGAACCGGGGCCGCGGGTGGGCCTCCCGCACGACCGAAAATTCTACCTTTGTTGTTTTCCCTCGTGAAAGTCTTCTTTTTTTTTTTTTCTTCCCATCCGGCAAAGCTGCCAACTGGAGATTTCCCGGCTCGGCCTCCTCTCGCCGTGTGTATAAACACGCGCGCGCGTGCTTTTCGTTTACATAATTTGTTGTCCGCCTGGCTAAAACGAACAGTTACATGGGCGCGCGGGCATAATCAGCGCTGTAAATCATACATCAATTTTCCCCTTGCGCGGGGACGCTAGGAAAGAAATCACCGGCCGGCTACAAAGGAGGAATATTATACGCACACAGCCGCGGGTACATGTATATATATATATCCGGCCCGCGACACTGCGCCTCTCTGCATTCGCGGATTGCGCGAATTTTACGAGGCAATTAATCAGGGCCCCTCGAAAGCGACGCGCGTAAATCAAAACGAAAAAAAAAAACAAAGAAGAAGGGACCCCGTGTGTGCGTGTGTCCGCGCGCGCCCGCGAGCGGATCGCGATAATAATAATGATAATTGTTGTCCCCCCCCCCCCGGCGGGGCGCTGCGGCGTCGCACCGCGAATTATCGGTAGAAAGCCCGGCTTGAACTTGAAAGCCCGCCGCCCTCGGCTGGAAGCGCGGGCTCAATCAGGGAGCCCCAATGTACCCCGGGGTGGGGGCCCGCGCGCCCGCGCTCCGCCGATAAATTATCATCAGCGCGGGGGCCCTCGGGTGGCCGCTCAAAAAGGAAAGGCGCCGCGGCAGCGCGCGATTAAAAACGGTAAACAGGTTTCAATTATGAGCGCCGCGAGGAGGTTTGGGCGCCAGTGAAAGTAAGCCGCGGCCCGGCTACGCCTACCGATCCTCTCCTTTATTATACACATCTCCGGGGGCTTTATTGCGCCCGCGCCAACAGCGCCAAGAGAAGGCGGATGTGCGCGCGCCAGCGTCCAGCGTAACGGTCCAAAGCGCGGCTTTTCATTTCTCGCCGGGGCCCAGTCGGATGTATGTTTTCGCCGCCACCTTCCCGCGTGGGCCAGCACGACTTGTCCCGCGGGGGGCAGGACGATGACGCGCGCGCCTTCGCGGGGGAAGATTCGAAGAATCCGTGCTTCCTTTTCTTTTTGGGCGTCTTTTTTTTTTATTATCGGCTTTTTATACGCGCGCCGCGCCCCGAGGTGCAGCCGCTCGCTTTCTCCTCCGCTTTTGCTTTTCGCGCACAATCGCTTCTCTCCCGCTCTTTGCCCCGGCGCGCACATGCATCACCGACTGGGACGTTTGTCAGCCGCGGGACTTTGCTTATTTTTAATGCCCTATGGTGGAATCTTAGGAAAAAAGCGGCGCTGTAATTAGCCCGCGGAATTAACTTTCATGGGAAACCAGAGCTGCTTTTACCTAATATGACGACAAATTAGAAGCATAACACGCTGGCAGCTTTGAAAATTTATTACTCGTAGTGTCACCGAGAAATTGAACGAGAATGATAGCCACGCGAAGAATGCATCGTTTCACTTTTTTTTTTCCTCCGCGCGCCTCGAAAAAGGCGAGTCATTAAATCTTATAAACGCACCAATTTATTTCTTGGCCGGTGCATGGATTGTTTTTATTTTCAATGGTACAATAAATATACTGAATTGCGCTTATTTCACTGCTTTTTTCGTACCATTATCAAAGATTACGAGTCATTACAAACTTAAAGTGATGCATTTTTTGTGTCTACATTTCGCTACAAACGTTCTTGAATGGATCTTTTGATCGTAAAAACAATTTCAAGCTCTAAAAAGACTTTCTAAGTAAAATCCAGTTTATTAAACATTGCCTATTGGTTAACCTTTCAAATTGTTTAGCCAAACATTACGGCTGTTGCAATTTTTCCTAATTGACGTTATTAAACCATAGTTATCAATGTAATGCGTATGTAAATATGAAAAAAATTGTTGCTTTTCAGAAATAATAAATGAAATATTTTTGAAAGATTAATTAGAACCTGTCAGCTTTAGATATAATTAATTTGAGATAAATACTCAATCATTTCGAATGTCTTTTTAATAGAGAGGTGCGTGTCTTAATTAATAGCTAGTAAACTGATTCTTAGATTTAAACCAATTAACTCGGACGTTATACATTAAACAGAATATGTAACCTTGGTCGGAAGGGCTTAACGCTTTTCTACGAGTATTTTTGTTAACACCAAATAGTCAATTTATGTAAACCTTATTGTAATAAGTAAAGCATTTATCAACAATGTATATACGTTGAAAATTACGTCTTGCTATTCTGGCATGCATATTTAGTAGGATAATAATACTTACATAACCAATTACTTTTATCTTTATTTGCATAGTTAAATATTTACGTAATTCTCATTTTTGTCCTGTAGATATCTTTTTCGAAAAATCCAAAACTTTAAGATATAAAGATGAAAGAAATTCATTCTGAATTCTACGTGCAAGTATTACAACTTATTTGCATACTTTGATTTTACAGGAAGAAAGTTCGCTTTAGTCTTAAGAGCATTCAAAGTTTCAAATCCATCTAATGAGTCAATTGCAATAAATCCAGGTTTTATACTTTTAAATCATGCATAATTAATTGCAAAATTTACGGACGTTGACGGCTAACAAGATTATACATGCATTTCCAACAATATTTATATGCCAAATGCTTCTCACAAAACCGAACGTTCGTATTGCACAATTGCCGACCACACCATTCGGGAAGGTACTTGCATCGGTGCAGCAGTAAATTGAGTCCTCACAGGAGGTTTCCCAACAAGCTTCCCAAAAAGTCCGTGCCGAGAATTTTGACATTCACTACAGCCACGACTCGCTGCACAAGCGAACTTCTTTTTTGCTCCTGGTTTTCTTAGAAAGCTTTGCATCAGCGGTGTCATTACCGCTCTTATGCCCTTGGGTAGAAGAAAGTAGATCAAAATCTTTTAAGTAAGATTTATAGATCTCATGCTAAAGGTTTTATCGCTGAAAGTCTGACAGTTTTTTAAGGTCCACAGATTTGCAACAGGCAAATACTCACCGTATTTGAATTTTAAACGAAACCAAAGAAACAAATCCATTTTACTGCAATTGATTTCATAAATTTAAACCCTGTAAAAAGTATTGACAGCTAAAGGAATTAGTATCATCATAAAATTAAAAACAATAAATGCGTCTGAATTGTAGGATTGACATTACATCAAACAGTTACTAAATTAAATTGGTATCAATAATACGATCATCTTTCCATCCATTATTGATTAAAATTATTAATTTGCATACGATTGTATTATAATTTAATTATAATAATTTCTTTCAATTAACCTAAAGTGAATAAATCTAACGATTCAATGTATCTGCTTTATGCGATCCCTGACCACGCTAC
Organism: Sycophaga agraensis; assembly: GCA_018906755.1. NCBI lineage: Eukaryota > Metazoa > Arthropoda > Insecta > Hymenoptera > Pteromalidae > Sycophaga > Sycophaga agraensis. The sequence goes on along the minus strand of JACCIE010000006.1, from coordinate 4,068,799 downwards.
AACATTGTGTCCACTTACTCGATCGGAGGATTAATTAAAGACTTTTATATAGTGCCGTACGCGCTTGAACTTTTATTGACCGTTCAGACGTGACGATGATCAATAGGGAAATTGCCGCATTCTTGTGGGCGCAAGCCATGAGAGCTGGAGAAGGGAGCGGTGGAAAAAATGAAAAGGCGAAAGCCACGAGAGTTTCACGATACGCACTGAGGACGAAACCGCAGGGATTTCTTTCGTTATCAGTCTCGGCGACCGCAGAGGTCTAATGACCGAGGGGAGAGACGAACCTTGCTTTCGCAAGCTCCACCTCGTCGTTGCGGCTGTGTGCACTCGCGGATTATTCGCGTCAGATGCTTTTTTTCTTTTAGTTGACCAGTACAACTATGGGATGTCCCAGATGATAATGTGACTTTTTGACGTTTTTTGCTAGTTGTGGAACGTTGTTTCGCGGCCGCGCACCGAAGAAAAGACTAATTACTTATGAATGGAGAATGCAGTTTCTAACCTCTAACCACAAAATCATTGACAATCGTGTAATCAGTACTCCGTTAGATCTTTGGCAATACTATTTTCCCTTGAATTCTTATTACTGATACATATACAGTATACTTTGAAATAGCAAACGTCTACGACCTCATCTATAACTGTGGTTTGCTCGAATATCGTTAACGAATGCTTTTGCAATATTCTAAATAGTTCAAAACGAGGTTCAAAAGCTAAAATTTTTCTTGTATAATACGATGGAGAGAAGATAGTCGTTCTAAGCATTTTATTTTGAAATATACATACCTACAACTTATTCAAGTAAACTCCAATAACTATAAAGATAAACATCATTACTAGTGGCACTGCGCCGATGTTTAAAACACCAAATGCCCAATCAATAGTTGGCGTAATTGATTATCAACGATTTTCATAATATATCTGATTTATTTTTACTTCACAATACTAATTTTTCGTACTAATTAAAAAGATAAAATTGTAGGTAAAATTATGTTGTCTTTGGTGTATCAAATATATCTAATTATAAACTCTGATAATCTAAATATGTTTCTTTGACTATAAATAAATGTAGGTTGCCAGCAAAAGTCTAAATTTAAACCTAATAAAAATATCTGATTGAAATGACATCATGAGTGCATTCAGTCGCTGCTGCTACACAATTATGTTCGAGATTATGTTTTTACGAGTAGACGCAATGACAATTGTAGCACCAAAACTCTTCGTTCTTGATACATTTCATCACCGTAGCAATTACAGTCACTTGCATCACTAAATTACAGTCGCTAATGCAATAAACCCATTCGTAAATTTCCATCCTAATGATTACAAATCCATCCACTACCGCATCTCTGCGTTTTCTTTTCAAATGTTTATGGTCCAATCGCCCCTAAAAGTCAAAAGCTGCGCGGTTTAACAATCACAAAGGTAGGGGGAAAAAAGGCGGAAAGCAACTGGAAGCAGGCACAGCGGAGTGATGGATCAGACCGATTAATTGGCACTTAATCGGGCGATTACCTGCGACGCCACTCGCTCGATCGCCTCGTATCCGATTCGTTATGGGAATTAATAAGCACGTCTCCTCCTACTCTCTCTTTTGCTCCCTCTTCAATTAGCCGTCCTGCAGCCATGTTTCGGAGCTTTCGCATCGAACTCCAGTTCTCCCCTTTTCCTTTTGCAATTGCGTGAGCGCTCAGGGAAATACTCAGCCGCTTCAGCTCCCTGGATTGGCATCGTAGTTTTTAAATTGTTAGTTTCGCGCATTTACCACCAGGTGCTTGTATATTCGTGACAAAAGATATGTAGATAGTTAGTTGAAGCGACGCAATCTTACATAGATGTAGAGGATCACGAATACATATGTCGCTTATAGAAAATCAATTGTCACAAAATCTATCTTTTAAGCTTGACCTCTAATTAAATATTTGATCAAAGCGACAGATATTGACGGCCCGTTAAGGATTTTAACGTTGAATTCCGATACTAAAATGTTGACTGAAACTGTATAAAATTTTAAAGCGCGTACCTTCGTTATTTTATTTCATTATTTGGTTTTAATGATTTTTTCTAATAATTTATTTTATTGTTTGTTGCAGGTACGTTAACGTTTGAATTGAATTTCATTCACTTCATGATGATAGCTTTGGTAAGCATTGAATATCTTTTTTTAGTTTTACTCTTTAGAATATTTTTCATATAATTAAACTTTTTAATTTTATCTTTTAAATTTGGCGTTGCATAAACAAATTTTTTATATAATAAATTGCAGTAGCTACATACGTATGTCTCTCCAAAAGATTACAAACCGTTTTATTTCTTCTTCAGTAATGTGCATCATGTTCTACTTAAAATTAAAATATGCAAAACTTTATGAATATTTTAGAAGCTTTAACCCAGATATGAAGATATAAAAATAAAATATTTTTAAAGTTATGAGCAGTGCGCACTTGTCATCACTTTTAATTAGTATAGTCTACGTATTTAAACAAGTAGCTATGTAACTGAAATTAAAAAATTTGTCTTTATATATTTGTATTCAATGTATAAAAGCACCTTTTTACCTTTCTTGCCGAAGCAATAGTGTATATATAACATATTTAACGTAAATAACATCATAGCCAGTAATACGTTATAGCAACAATTACAATTTCAAAAATTACATGAGTTTTATTACAGTTTATACTTGTAGTTTACAATTTTTAAAAATTAATAAATAAACATACATACTTTTCCACAAGGTTCTACAATAAACATTTGAATACATAGTTGTGTTGATAAATGTAGTCTTTCCAGTTTTGATGATAGCTTCTTTTTTTATTATTATGTTATTCCTTATATCTTTCAGAATTGTTTAGATACGAAGGATGATTTTAGTAAACTATGCAAAACAAAATTTATCCTTTTTTGTAATGTCCTGTCCAAAAACTTATTTTTCCATGATTATTAAACAGAACATTGAAATTTTGCAACGTATATCGGCGAAAGTGAATGTGTAGTAAAGTGGCTTGCTTGAACTGCAACCCCTCGAATCTCGGATCTTGCACGTCTAAGGGGTCGTACCGAGAGGCGGCCATTACGTGCGCGCGAAGGCCATTTTTGAGACATGGCAAAGTGCCTCGCCCGGTTCCATGCGCGCGCCATTCAGCGCCGCGCGGCGAGGTACTCCATCTCTTTATCGTCCCCAGCGATCGTTTATCGTCGCAGTCTAATGGCGCGCAAGGCAACTTAGCGCCAATTATCGCGAGTATCGTAAATGCTCGTCATTATGCGTGTGTACTCGGTGAGCGCGTGCACGAGGAGCTTTCGTAGGCCAACGTATGTTCACGATCGATCCACGTCTCGGGTACCGTTGCCGTCATTATCTTCCTTCGCGTTTTTCCAAGGCTGCAGGGATGGTTTTAACCGCGCGTTTTAACGTAAAATTTGCAGAAAAGATCGTTCTGCGTTATAAAATATTTCGAAAATACAGTGTTAGTCTTACAAGTTTGAATGTGAAATTAATAGAGAATTGCATTTTGAAATTTCAGGCTTCAATTCATTGTAACCCGGAATTGTTCCGTTTCATCGTAGCGAAAACTATTTGATGCTCCCTTTCCTCGTGTATATAATAACAATGATAAAGGATGTCGATTGTTCAAGCGGACGGGAAACAGAGTCAAGGGTCTCTTCATTAACATTCTGCGCGAACGGCGAAGTCGAGCAAAAAGCTGTTGAATATTCAGGTGCAGGCTATTACCAATATAAAAAAAATCTATGCAGCCGAATTCGGACAAGCCCACAACAAAGGTGACATCTCGCTAGCCTAAACCATTTTCATTTCTGTTTTTGTCAATTACCATCCAATTAGAACACGTGAAATATCGTGAAAAAGAGAGTGTGAACTCTCAACTTCAGTGTACACTTTTCTACTCTATCTCTACTATTTCCCTCACTCTATTTGCTTCTTTCATCATTGAACGCCAGCGTGGAGTTATAAAAAGCAATCTACAAGTCGTAAATTAATTTGCTTCAGTGCTTTCGTCAGTGCAAACTTTTGTTTGCTATTCATCGATTATTATGAGCTCGTATTGTTCTACTGAATAGCTAGAAATTAATGTAATTATTGAAAAACTGAAAAAACTTGCTTTCATTAACTTGTTTGCCTTAATGAAATGCAAATTCTTTCACTAAATTAATTATCAACGTTCGGTGAGCGAAGATTGCATCATGCTTTTCGCGAGCTCAGATTGATTTATGATTCTAAGCTTGTTATTTCGTACATAACATTATTTTATGTTTCAAAGATTATTTAAAGTAGATTTCGATTTTTAATGTTGATTCATTGATTGAAATTTAAAAAGGCATAGATTTTCAGTACAATGTGAAAATGTTAATTGGCTTCGATGTAATCGAACTTACATTCTAAGAAAGTAAATAACAATTTTTATTTATTTAAATGATAAATTCCGGATACATACACTTTAAACAATACAAATGACTATAAATTATAAAAAATGAAAACAATATACAATCATTTCAGTTAAGAAATGGAGAATAATTATTACTTTTTGTCGGTAAATTGAATACTTTTAGCAAGTGTTCAAAGTTTACTGTATAACATGTATACTAAAAATCCTTAATAATGTTTTCTGAAATTTTCCTGATTTTATGCATTGTTTGTAATACAATAGCTTTCAAAATATTATCAGTATACTGAATCACGTTTTTGTTACATTAAATTCATACGAATAAAAATCACTTAACAAAACGCTTTCAAGGACAAAGCAATCGTATAAGTATAAATTAAACATGTTGTGAGTTGATGAGTATGCAAATTGCAAATAGAGAAAGATTTTTAAAACTTTTGATATATAATTGCAGGCAGAAGAAAATAATGTTTTTAGACAGGTAATTGATTTACTAGTATATTTTGAATTAAATTGAAAGAATCTACTGATTAGATATCAAGAACGTGAACGTATTCTCTATAAGCTGACACATCTGATAAAATTAGTCCATGATTGCAATTCCAAGACTCTTGTTCAATTTCATCGTAATATTTTTACAAACTTTGCGTCCAAATTCTTCAGTGATTTAATCACAACAAGCACTGAATTTGTTCACATAATATAAATACACCCACATCCTTTTTGTAGAGATACGCCTGACGTGCGCTCCATCTCTTTACAATTGCATTTTTCGCTTCTTTCACTAGTGAGCTGATCCTTTCTCCCTTTCTCCAAAGTTTCTTATTTTTCTTTGGGCAACGGCTGAGTCTTTTTAGTAACAATTACGAGCGAGGGAGTCACGACTACTGTTTTTCTCGATACATTGTTCGAGAATCCATTCTAAAATTTAATAGTATTAGTTACACCGATCTATAATATTTCCAATACTTATTACACATATTGCAATATTTATTACAAGACTGGATTAATTTTTCAAAAACTGAATTTTCTTAAAATTAACAATAATTCTTTAATGAGAATATATTTCATCAATTTATATAAATTTTAAATTTAAAAAATAATAAATTTTACTCTATTTATTTTAGAAAATTTTTTGAAAACATTTTCTCATAATTAAACTATAATTTTTTATTTGTATATAAGTTCGAGAAAAATGAATTACGAATCTTTTTATGCAAAAAAAAACGTAAAATTGATTTCTATTTTTATAAGTTCAAACGTATTTTTTAAGCTTGATTAATGTTCTCATGTTTAATTTACATTAAGTAAATACTCGATTTGATCCGAATACGATGAACCTTTGATTATAGAGTAATTTGATTCTTTGAATACCTGAAAAAACAGAATAATGATTACTTACTCGGATTAGTACAACAAAAGCGATAAAATTCGATAGGACACATTCTCTAACCTTTTAGGGACTGATTATCTATCTACATGTAGTTTTCATAGAAGTTAGGTAATAAGTCTGTAAAACGTTAGGAAATGGGTCTTGTAGAATTTTATCGTTTTCGATTTCTTAATCCCAGTAGGTAATCGTTACTATACCTTTCTCTTCGAGCACTATAAATAAAAATATTTTATTAATGCTAAATTATTTTTCCCAATTTTATTGCTGTCTATGTACCAAATTGCGAATCATGTAGACTATTTTTAATTAATTCGGTGTTAGCAACGATTAAGAAGACGAATACATGCAATAATCAGTGCGAATTTTTCGTTTATAGGGGGGTTTAAATGTTGGGGGAACTAAATTCGTCAAGACCGTCAGAATTTAAATGGTCCTTAATAGGAGGGTCTGTTTTTAATGAAAAACATAGGTCTGTCAATTGTCCCCCAAGCTATATCTGCATTCAGCTTGACTTCCCCTTTAAGGCCATAGATTAGACGTACAGTTGAAACTAAAATGACCCAAAGATTGTCTCTTCTAGAACAATGTCAAAAAATGACTAATGTAAATTTAATGTATTGACGATATTACTGGATCGTTATTGTGCTAAAAAAGGATCTTATGCATAATTCATTAAAAAATGATAAAGGAATGAAGATTTTGGGAGAATGGTTCAATTTCCTTCGGGGACTGTACAGGTGGCTCCTAAGCCTCGGACTTGCTTGGAGGGGTACGAGAGGTGGCTTTAAAGCAAATGGGGCGCACAAACGGGCCTCCGAATCCCGTGGAGAAGTCTTAAAATTCATTCCGCCCTCCTTGCGCGAACGGCCGGATGGCCCTTACTTGCAGTCCTCAAGAGGGATCCCAAGTCTTGGATTCACGCGTATACAAGAACTTGGGTTGTGGATCGATTCCGTCGGGGAATCCCCTTATCCCCGTCGATGCTCTTCTAATCGTGACGTCTAAAGATGCACGTGTGTATAGCGATTTACTTCCCGACATAATAGCGGGGGTTAGAAACACTCATTCGGTAAATTGACTTTAATCAAAAGTTTTACCGTATTAGTTTATTTTGACAAAATTATAACTTTCTTAGGTTTATTTTGGAATTTTGTCTTTTATATCTGGTGAATTTTTGCACAATACTGTCAGAAAACTCATTTGTTATATTAATAATCGACGAGTTAACGAAGTAATACGAGCATTCGCTAGGAGTTGTCTTGATAAATTTCGCGATGTTGATCTCCCTTCTTCTTTTTCTTCATCCGCCCTATCGCTTTTTATCTGCTTATCTATCTCCCTTAGCCGGCTGGTCTGTGTGCGGAGATAATTAGCGGACTTAAGCTCGCGTCCTAGGCACATTTACGAGAGGCAATCAGACAAGGATTTGCTTTTAATTGTCCTTTCTTGTCGCGGAGAATCTCAATTATTTCACTCGGAGTAGTGAGGCAGTCGCCAGCTTCCCTTCAATACATTTTATCACGGTATTCGGACAAGCCAAAAATTACAGTGACATTTTCTTCTTCTCGAGAATGTATAGTCCAAAGCAAAGACCTTGTTGTTATTATTCTTTTACGCCTGCACAAGAAACTGGCATGCAATTAGAATTAATTAAGTAAAAACAATCTGTGAAAAATTATTCTATGCAATGAGACTCCAAACTCTTAATTTATAATACAATAGAATTAGATTTTCAGGACACGATATTGTATAATAGCTGAGTACATGTAAGAATAAACACGTTATACATTGGAGACTGTGACTGACAGTAAAGATTCGTAATAAATTGTAGCTCTTTTATCTGCTTTAGTCCTTTTATCGTGCTAATCGTCTGTATATCCAGCGGATAAGAGATGTTCATAGAGCAGCAGCCATCGATCTCTCGATTTCATTCGGGAGCGAATGCCTCTGACGCGAGCGCCGAGAGCATCGAGGCAGACGCGAGACACGGGATCTGGGTTACGAAAAAGCTGCGAGTCACTATGCCGTTGTTTACTCGGCATAGCGCCCTTAAGCACCCGGCGAGTTATCCGATTTCTCCCGAGACAATGGGAGCCGAGGATGATCCTCCTAAACGGCGCATCCTCCCCCCACGGGGACCCCGCAGCGTTCCACTTCCGCGCGATCGCATGACAAATTGAAGGCGCCGCTCGCGGGCGCGCGCCCTCTAGCGGCCGGCCATTAGTCACGACAATGGGCCGCGCGCGGCGATGATCGAGACGCGCGTGGGGAATAAACAGGCAGGATGATTGAGCGTAGGGGCTCGGGGATAAAACGGCGGCGGAGGGCCGGGGCGCGAGAGTTCGATAAGGGAGTGGGAGATTCGCAACTTCCGGCCCATTCTCCGGCGAAGGATGCGGAGGTCAGGTTCGTGGGACGAGGCGGCGCGGCTTCATCAATCTCTCCGAGGGCGCCGAGTCCAGGATCCATCAGCTACGTCATTTCCGTGCAGGAGGTCGCGCGAGCGTTGGGTTTTACCGCAGGCCGCCCCCTGCCGGTCCTGGCCGGGCACCCCTTCTGCCGCACGCTTCTTCCAGCGCTCCCCCGACACGCGTTAGCGCGCCGGCGCTCGATTCGCCTGCGCTTTGGGGTGCAGCACTCCCGCGGCGGTTCGCCCTGGGGTTGCCGAGGGTGTGCTGCGATTTGCCCGATTGCTTCGAAATCCGATCAATTAGAAAGGTGGAATCGTTAATCAGTTTTGAGCGGGGACAAGGTCGACGATTGGGAAATTGCACGGCACGTGCAAACTGTGTATGAAGTTTATTGGAAAATAAATTCTCCTAAGTGCATGCAGCGTTTCCTCTCTCTGGCCTGATGAAAGTGTTTTATGCGTTTTAAGAAGCTGTAAGTTTACGATTCAGAGATTACTGGACTTGCTGTAAATGACACTTTGGATAAATTCAAAGCTGCATTATAAATTTTACAGATCATCATTACATATAGAATGTAACGAGGATATACGTTATATATTTCGTGATATCGCACGTTAGAGTCCAAGGAAGCTGACGTTCCTAATTTAACCAAATTTGTATTCAACTGTTAACATTAAATAAAATCGTGTTTACTCATTCGGCATTTAAATGCACAAGATATCCGATTAATTATTATAATTATAATAAAATGTCTTCGATAATTAGAATTGTACAAATTAGCCATTAGTGTACAATTTATACAGCATAATTTATTGATAACTTTTAATGCAACGGATTTCCCGCTCGTAACGAATGACGGTAAACCTTCATTCCCAGATATTAAAACTTTCATTCAAATGCACATAGCTGCATGCGGGATATAGGCCCACGAACCGAGATCGTGGGACATAAAATTGGCGGGTACAAATATATCGGGCCCCATAATTCGTCCATGCGCACCAAAAACTTCAAAACATAAGGTATAATCCGTATCTCTTGGCCGGCCATATGCGCGGGCAATAACTCACCTCCCCGGATTCTTGCGGGACAATAAACCCAACAAGCGTATCATACAGAGAGAAACGTAGGACGCGGGCGCGGCCCTCGAATCACGCTTGGGGCCCAAAGCGTGCCGGGGTCCGCGCCCCGGCGCGTGTCCAAAGAAAACCCCCGGAAATTGAGTCATTACGCACGCGGCCCTCCGCGCTTTCCTCGGCACGCAGGCCCCAATTAGAAAAAGTGCAGCCGGCAGCCGCGGGAAAAGGACTGGGCGCGTGCACGCGGGCTGCAGGGGAGCGGCCGCCGCCGCCCCGGGATACATCGGCCCCGCGCAATTATATAACCTACCCCAACGGACCCTGCGGGGCCGCCGACTCTCCCCCCGATGCAGCTAATAAATAACGCGGCGCGGCCTTATCGGGGGAGGGTGGCAGAGGGGGGGGGCGAAAAAAAGGAGCTTTCCCGGTGCAGGGACTTTCCCCGCGATAAATCCCGCCGGGCGATTAAGCCGCGGCGCGCGCTCGCTCGCAAGGCTGCGCCCGCGCCCCTTCCCCCAGGTGGGTCCGCAACCCCCCGGCGTCGCCCCGGGGATGCCAGCGAACGGTTATATTGCTTTGGTTCCCGTTTTTTTTTTGTGCCTACCCGTCTCTTTCGCCCCCGCGAGGCCGCGGAACCTTTTTTGTTTTTTCGCGAGCCGCCCTCCAAAGTCGAAAGCGAGCGGCGGCCCGGCACAATATATGAACGATTATTCCGGGCTTTTATTTTTCAATCGGCCGTCGCCGCTGACGCTCCCCTCCGTCAAAAGGATATTAATTAACTCGGCGGCCCCGCCCGGCCCTTAACGAATGCGGAATTAATGAGATTTTTATGAAGATCGCGGGGGGGGGGGGCCGCTAATCTCGGGCCGATTGCGTTGCATCGTCCCGCGCGGCACACCGAAGGCTCGAGGGCCGGCCTCGACAGCCGCGGCCTTCTGGGCGTCGTAGGAATAGGGCCGACGATACACACACGCGTATACATCGCACGTGTATTCCGTCCGAAGCGCACCTTGACTGGGGCCGGGCGAGCGTGATCGATACCGTTATCGCGTGCCCGCACCCCTTCGCTCCATCTCCCACCTTCTCTTTTTTTTTTTAAGCCCTCGAGCGGCGACGCGCGGGGTTGGCCCGCCGAGGGGTTGAAAAAGCCCCGTCATGCGGTTACGGGGGGAGAAGTTATTTTAGGAGGCGTCGCAGGCCGAGGCCGGCGTCGCCGCGATTTTTCGTCGGCCACGGTAGCTGCCTTGTGTACGTACCTTCCAGTCTTGAATTCTTAAGCGGCCGCTGCGGGGGGCATGTCTGTGGCTAATCTATTCCCCCGGCTTGCCCTGCATTGTGACCTGAATAAGTAAGGAGGTCGGCCGGCTCGGGAAATCCGCGCGGCGAACGGAGCCCGCGGGGGCGTGGAAATTAAGCCGGCTTTATCAGCGATTATTTCTCCTGTAACTCAACCGAATCCTTTCTCCTTCTTTCGAGTCTCAATTACCGAGGAAGCGATTTTCGCGACGGCCGCGCGCCGCCGGGGAATATATCCCTCTCGACTTGTCAAGTCGGCTTCGCAGGGGGGTATATATAGGCTGCGGAAGCTAACCGTTGCTCGGATGTACTCGTATTACTGTTGGGCTTAACTTGTTTCGCATAAAGGAAGCCTATCTCTGGAATGAGATACTCTGCATTCGCTTTCTACGAGGACCCCATCCTTTAAACCAGGTCTTCCTGCATTTATTGAACCTTGAACGCAAACATACGTGACTGCTAAACACCCGACAGCTGCTGTCTGTTCCTACAGATTATACAATAGCATCGCGTTTAATTCCATTCTCTGAGATCTATATGCAGTGCATCTGCATAAATAATTCTGATTTACATTTCGCTACAATTTTATATAATTTTGAGACATTTTATAAGACATGAGTTAATTCTTCCTTACCAGTATTCCGCTTGACATAATACAATTTGTAATTTTTAAAAGTATTTAAGCTTAAAATACTTCCACCGTGATAAACTTGTTATCGTCAAGAGAATATTGTAATATTATTAATATTATCCTATATTTTGGCTTAATTGAATTCGAAAAAAAATTTCCGATTTGATACTTGACATTTTTTCAAACTATCAAAATAAACATGATAAGTAAAAAAATCAAATTATAAAATAATTTTGTGAATTTACTGTTTATCAAAACAATTTTTTTTTGTATTTGGTCAGAATTATCCTCAAAGTCAAATATCTCAATATGAATCTAAATATGAATGCGATTAACCTTGGTCGGCTATACGACACTTTTCATTATTTTTCAAGTAATCGTATTGAATGCGATTTATCACTCACGAACTCACAATGTAATCATATAATCACTTGATAAACTTTTGTACAAATTAAAATAATGTATTGTATAATAGTTTATATATGTTTAAATTTTGAATTTTTTAACCTTCGAATTTATTTTCTTTGATACGTATAGAAAAAGCTGGACAATGAAGTTAAAGTATCCGATATTTTTTTATGACGTATTTTCAGATCTCATCGATATGTATTTTGCTATATAATATATTACAAAAGAAAAATAACATAGGTATATAATAAAGATAAAACAATTTTTGACGCTTTCTTACCGTTTGCGTCAGTGTAGAATTTTACAGTGAGTTATACTATATATTGACAGTACAGTGGGTAAGAAAAAAAATGGAGTGAAAGGCTTTTAGGTCAGCTTTAATACTTATCATATCTATTTGAATATAAAATGATATTTTTTATATATGTTCTTTTAGATTATACTTGTATCCTACGTTAATAAACGTATACGAAATTCTGCATCACTTCGCTTTCCAAATTTCATTAGAGTGTCAATTATCCAAGAATAAGTTTTCCTTTCTATATACTTATTTCAATTAACATTGATTTTCATTTGAATTAGAGAGGGAACGTAGCTTTATAGAAGTTTACAACATATAAATTATACGAGTATAAAAAACGGATAGGAAAAGATAACGTTGTAATCCTACGGTTTAATATAATGAAATGACATATTTGAAGGGCTGTATATTATTTTCCTTACCGTGGAAAATTGCATTTTATTCGCTAATCGAGCCGTTTATAGCCAATGCCGAAAGCATAACGATTTTCACTGTAATCCGAACTTTCTCTTCTATTACTTACTTACTTAAGTCCAATCAGCTGAATCGTTTTGAAAAAGTGGCCGTGCTATTTTTGCGCTACAATATCGGCAAGATATAAAGCGTCGAACGAGAAAAGTCAGTGAAGCGCGAGTTGGTGAGTATATACCCGCCGAAACGTTTCCGCGGCGGGTCCGACTCGCACATCCCAGCATCCGATAAGAATCCGTACATCGGAAAGCGCGCGCGTCTCGCGCAGCCCCTACAAACGAAATGCGTCGCGGCCCGTGGGCGACGTATCAGTAGAGCGGACTTACTTAGAGATTTCAGGCAAGGCTGCGCCGTTAGCCAAGAGCGCGCGCACGACGCGCGCGGCCTAAGGGCCGACTTCCCCTTCCCCGTCGACCTGTCCGCTTCCTGTGCCCCTCCGCTTCCGGCGGCCGATCGCAGGTGCGCGTATGTGCCTACATGACACAGCGCGAGCGGCGCGCACATCGGCGCCCGATTACAGCAAGGCGGCCTCTTACGCCCGAGCGCTAGATACATAAGCCCCGCGGGCGCGATAACGAATTACGGGCGGCCTTGGGCCCCGCCCGCGGCTTGGGCAACGGGCCCCCTTGTTATCGGCCGGGGCGCCTCCCCGGCTTTCCCCCGTGACAAATCGCTTGCGAGGGATATCGCATTTTCCGGGCGGGTTTTAACCGTTTGGAAGAGCGCGCATATGCCGCTGCATCGGCGTCCCGAGTGCGCGTCGGCCGATGACTTCGACAATGGGCCATTGATTAACGGGCGGCTCGCGGTTCCCTTGGGACAATACCCCGGACAATGCGTCGATTCCTCTCCCCCCCCCTCCGCCTCGGTGCATCCGATCGCGCGCCGAGTGGAATATAATATATATGTATGTATACGCGTGTGTGTGCGGCGCTGGAGGCGCGCGGCTTCTTAGGCCGGCGGTATCGCCTGGGAGGAGGAGCCGCCCTCCCCGAAACTTTGCATCCTCCATCCTTCATTTTTCCCCCCTTTGTTCCGGCCGGCCTTTATCCCCGCCTCGCGGCGGCCAACTTTTCACCCTAATTAAACGAGCGGACAATGCAGGGAAGGAGCGCGCGTGCCGTACGTATATCGATATAGATGTATATATTAGCTATTATTCGATGAATAAGGTATCTGCATCCTCCGGCGCTCGTCGCCAAAGGAATATATAACGGTGTTTTGATCGGATCCGAGCGCTCCGCGGGAATTCCATGCGCGTCGTAAATCTGTCAATGCAAGAATAACACCAGCCTTGCACGCCGAGAGAAACGTTTCGTTTAATATATTACTCTATGATTTCAATTACACTGAAGTCTCAAACTTGTATTCTATATAACATTATGTAATGCGCGTACTTGTATCGGATAATGAAATAAATCATCGATCAAAATTAAATAGAAGCATATTTAATTATTACAATATAAAACTGTAAATATAACTGTAATATATGTGCAATAACTATAAAATGCGCTTATATAAAGTAGAAATTTCGATATTTAACCGCATTTGCTTGCAGATAGCCACAGTTCAAAGGAATATTCACATTTGTCATTTTTTCTTTACTTTTTAAATACATTGTTTACCAATGTTCTAAGTTACGCACGTCGATAATAGATGTGCTAGGAAATGACACGATAGCAAAGAAAGAGGCGAATAAATACAGTTTGCTCGCTCGTTTATTTTCCAAGCGTTTTATGAGTTTGCTTCTTCGCTAATTATTCAAGCGGTCCCTTGGGTAGAAATATAAATTGTACATCTATTCTGTGAAAAATACGCGAAAATCCGTCAATAAGTTTCAACGCGGCATACAGCTTGTATATACGCGCCAGTGCATTGAATATGCGCGTATGTATACAATCTGTCGGTTGTCATAAGCACTTCATAACTTTCAGACCCACTTTTAGCCCATCAATTTATGCAAATTTGAAGTAATCCCTGCTTTCTTCGCTCGAACCAATCCGATGTTTTTCCACGCGGCACATGTACGCATCTCGTTTCCCATAACCGCAAGTTATATTTAAAGAGCCGAATCGATCAGATTATACACACCCCGAGAAAAATCCTATCCTCCGAATGAAAAGCGAATGGCCATATATAATCAATTGCCCCGCTGGAAATTCCGTTCGGTATATACGGCCATCACGTGCCCTCCTCCCCGAAAGCAGAGGCGCTCCGCGGGAACACACACATATATACCGGGCGCTCCCATATATCCAGCCGCTTTCCACGGGCCGCGTGCCCGCGCAGGTGCCCACCTTACCTGCGTGAATTACGAGAGACGCTGGATCGATCATCCGCCGCCCTACCGCAAGGATGCACCGCGGGGAAATTTACGGGCGGCCCGAGAGCTCGTTTTTTCCTTTTGCCGGGGGCGGCAAGGGTGAATTCGGGCGGTGGGCGTGATCGGCCTCGATGTGTACATATATATAGGTACACGGGAGACCGAGCAGGAGACGCCGCCGGCGTCGGAATCGCTCGATATAATAGAAAGTAGCGAAGGGGGGATGGGATTGTCGCGCGGGCGGGCCTGCGAGGATCATTCCAATTTTCCTTTTCCCCCGAATTTAAATTGCGCGGGAAGGCATTAAAGTCTGCGTCGTCTGTGGTTGGGCGTCGAAACGCGAGGTTCGATTGACTGTGATTTCGAAAACATAAATACAGTACTGTTCATTTTTTTTTTTTTGATTCCTCTAAGAGTTTTCGACTTTACCCACGAGCGAAGACGAGAACACCTTGGCTGTTGTTCACTCGGCTATGGTTATTTTTGCAATTTTTATTTACTTCGAAAAATAAAAAACGTATTCTGATTCAAATTTATATATCGAGTGAAGCAATGTTTTATAATTCCAATTGTATAAAGTAATCGTAAAACTTGATCGCAAAGGGTTCGTCGCAGCTATATAGAGAGTATTCGAAGATGTTGGCGGACGAGCAATAGCAAAAAGTGTAGGACGCGGGGAATTGAAAGCGAGAGCAAATTCAATCCATATCAAAGGGGAGCACATTCTATAAAGGCAGTCTCTCTTTGTAAGAACCTTATTGACGAATCTAACAAATAGTCCGAATCATGGACCGGATGAAACCTCGGGTCAAATGCAATATAATTAAAAAATGACTAGAACAGTGCATTGAGTCTGATAAAGTAATTCTTCAAGTTCAGTTTGTGGAAATATATTCTCGATAATACACAGATATCGTTGGATATGAATAAAATATAAAACGGTCTAGTGGACGCTGTCAGGTTACGGAAAAAACATATATACGCTTAATAATGTTTTTAGTATCTACTAATGCAGAATGACATGCAGTAATATTAAATGCTGATAATATTATAGTACAAAGGCATGATTAAATAAAGAATACTGGATTTTCACACTTATTATATATATATAGTACTCAACATAATTATGTAAGTCAGTCACTCTCTATCGGTGATCTAAATACAGAGTACAAAGTGCATCTGTGATTTCACTACAAAGATAATATTTACGTGCGCATAATACAGTTGCAACAAAAGTTGCAATCGTATTACATGAGTAATAACCTCAGAATCAAATTGTGTTGCTATTCTGATGGACAATAGTACGTGTAAATGATAAACCTAAACGCGTATGACCCTATGTACAGTGCATCAAACCTGTTAACTCATCGATGTATAATTAAGTTAACAGTATCTTGATTAAACTTCTTTCACCATTCTACGATTTATCTCATTTCATAATCCAAAGTATTAAATTTAATAATACTTACGCATCAGTTAATTTAATTGCATTATTTAATCACAATGGTGTTACCCTTTAATGAAATTATACGTAAATTATAAGAAGCTGTAATTTAAATTAAGAATTAATAAATCTCTCAAGTAGTTTTTAAACTCTTAGATGTCGTTTGATACTTCATAATGTAAACCGTGTATTGATATTTTGATATTAGAGAAATTCCAGATAGTACGTATTATAAATACTTTGTATCCAATACCTACGATTGCATCATTACTGTTTAAATACAATCTGTTGATGTTAAGATGTATATAACTAGTTATCAAACAATAAATAATCCTTTTTTAGATTTGCGTTCAAGTAAAATGTTTATCAATCTGTACCAAATAGCGAAGAATCAATATTATCTCCTAAAATGAATGTTTTCAAAACACATGACATCATAAATATTTGAATGCCGAAGTTTCAAGTACAAGAAATTTTATTCGTGTTTGCTCGTTGAAATAATGGGCGAGCTTTTGTAGCATGACTTTTGCAGATCTTTTTATGAATCACGTCAAGCGCCTATCTGAAAGCCGGAAATTCACTTTTTTCGTCACTTCCCTTTTATACGTTCAATTTTCATACAGCATTCAGGATAACGTTTACTTTCGTCCTTCAGCAGCGGCAGTTGAAAGTTGTCCATTCTGTTAGATTTTTAATAGGGAACTCGTTAAATATCGAGCGATAAGATTTCCCAAACAACAATTGGCTTTAAAGCACTCGTGCTCGCGACGCTAATGACTTGGAATTGAAACTCGGAAGGTGCGTTATTAAAGATTATAAAAGCGTCGAGCGAGCACAAGGTAAGGCAAAAATACTCAAAGCGTCAAATGGTGAAACAACTTACAAAAATACGTCGGAAAACTTGAATTTCAATTACGCGCCTGTCAATTGCGCCGGCAAGAGCGTTTCCCTCGCACAATAAACACAAGTGTACAAATACAATAATTAAGAATCCGAAAGCCCAACGGTCATCAATAAAAGCGCCTCGATAAAAAAGGAATAACAGCGCGCTTACGTGTATAGCCGAGGCAAGAGGCGAGCCCGCGGGAATGCGCGCTTTACAACAAATTTCAATATGCGCGTAATGGTTTATTGCTCCCTCACTTTCGGCTTACGTCTTGTGTGTACACCGGGCGCGAGCTAGGCAAGTGGGCTCGCGTCTCGCCTGGCGTATACCCGCGATGAGCAAACGCCTGGGAAAAAGGCCGGGCCCAGTTTAGCGTTCGAATTAACACGCGCCCCGGCGATCCTCCGCACCTGACCTCGCCCCCGTCAAACACGGCCCCCTTTCCTAGAAGCGTATTTTTACAAGCGCCCGGCCAATTATATCCCGACCGGCCGGTGGTGTATATCACCGCCCGCAGTTGCGTAACCGCCGCTGATTGGAAAGAATCGCGCGGAGGAGGTGAAAAGCCCGCGCGAGGATGCAGCCTTGAGCGCGTTATCGGGTTGCGCCTGCCTGACATTGTCTGCGTATATATGGGCCCCCGTGGCATGAGCCGCGCGCGCGTCACGCCGGCCGCGCGCATGTATATATATAGCGTCTGGACGCTGCGCGCGCGCGTGTGTGTATACATTGCGCGAAAACAACGCATCGGGCACGCGTGTATATATAAGCGCGGAACGGGAGATCATGCGCGGGCTCTTCCTTTTGTTTTTTCGAGCCAAGAGGTCGCCGCGGGTTATGAGGCTCGGCTCGTGGGATGCGGGCGAAAATTGGCGAGGCGCGCCGGCTCGTCTTCTTCCGGCTTCGCGGATGCAAAGTTTGCCCAGAAATGCAGATGGCGCGATGTGGGCGAAAGTTGCTTGCGCCGCTTTATTACGTTTAGTTGCCAATTGCGTAATCTTATTAACGGCCGAGTATTATATATTCCGCGGGGACGCCGAGGACAAAGTTTGAAAAACCATCTCCTTCGGCCGCCCATAAACTAATTAGACTTTTATAATCGGCGTACCGTTAAATTTTCAATGCTTTTGCGCCTCGTCGTTCGCGTGCACTTCAACTTAACGCAAACTAATAATAATACGATCTAATATTACATTTTACACTTTGAGTTAATATATATATCTATGTATAAATATTTTTTACGCGCGTATACATGCAAGAGAAAGCGGAAACTCTCGAACTCGCTATAAATGTGTAATTGACGTTCGAAATGTGTATATCACAAATATATACTTACTATGTTTCATTTAATTAAGGTGCTGCCTACTTGGAAACCATTACCACCACTGAAATCACCTTAAGTGCTTGCCCATCGGCATAAGCGTCTTTAATTTATTAAAAGTATTTTAAAAGTAATCACATGTTATTTTTCCGTTAATAAATTACAGGCTGTAACGATATCTCAAAGATGACGAGTGATATTCCAACTAAAGAATGCCTAAGAATTAGCCTTGGTGCGCGCGTACAATTCGGGGCTTTTTCATCATTTTTGATACATTTCCTTTTTTTTTTTCCTCTCCAAAGTGACTCTCAGAAATCCCCTCGGGATTCCCTCGAGAACTTTCTAATGTCCTAACTGCAATATTCTAATACCCCTGTTCGACGTCCGTTATCAGTTTGTCGATCGGCGCTCGTCTCGATTGAAATCCCGACGATGCATCTGCATTGCCGCAGATTTCACTCCTGATCGGAGATTTGAAAAGCATCTCTGCGAATGTAGAAACTAATACGTACAAACACACTCTCCAAATAATATACATATACGCATTTACCCGCATCTCGCGCAGAACCGACCTGAAAATCCAACGCGCGTCGCTCGGAGAGGCCGCGCTTTTGCACTCGCGTCGGCTCGCTCGCTATACACACACACGCGTGTATATGCACACGTTGCCAAATCGTTAGAATTCGCTGAGTCCTCGACGCCCCTCGTCCCTGCCCCCGCGTCGAGAGAAAAAGAAAAGAAAAAAAAAGGAAGAAATTCGGCTGATACTGCTTATACGTATACGTGTATGTGTGTGGAAACCGGGCGGTTTAAACGCGGCCGGGGCGCCCGTACCTATACGGCCCCGGCGTCCTCCATCAACCATCCAGCCTCGTGGAAAAAGGAGCCCCCGAATCCGCGTCCCCCGGAGCGTTTCCCAAAAAAGAGTCGGCGTCGGCGGATATATCTCCCGGGGCGCCGGCGGGTATAATGCGCGCGCGTAAAGCGGACGAGAGAAAAGGTCGGGGGGGTAGGAGGGGGGGCCAAACACAGGAGAAGGATTGAATGAAGTGCCGGCACTCGCGAAAAAGACCTTATTAGATTTAGGCCCGCGCCGATGTACGTATATATATATGTATATACACACACGTGTGTGGCAAACTCGATTTGCCCGGCGCAGGCGTGCGTGCGCGAATGTGCGCGCCGCGAGCCGAGACGCCTCCTCGACCTCTTTCCAGTCGCTCTTCCCCTCGCTTTTTTTTCTCTCTCTCTCTCTGCTTCCTACGTCTCGGGTATCTCGTTGCTTCCCTCGCACGTGTGCGCGCGCGCGCGCGACTGTGAACGTATATACGGGCCGTGCATTTGATTCACTCGTGTGGGTGTTATATGTACACGTGTGTATATATGGAAGCCTTTCGAGACCCTTGTTACTTACCTTTTCTATTCCCGGGTGGATTTAATTCAATTTCAAGCTCTGTGTCAATTATGGGTTTAGGATTTTTGAAAAATTGCTGCGTTTACAATTTGTGCTGTTGGTGTCGGGGGGGTCGGGGGTATAAGGGGACAGGGCCCTCGCAGGGGACGTTCAATGAATAACGAATGAATAGTGCACAACTTATCCTGTGCGTGGCGTACTTGTAATCGATAACTTTAGTATAATATCTGTTACGAGCTTAAAGTTTTGAGCCCATTGTACACTCTTGATGAAAAACTTTATTCTTCATATTCAATATTATCTATAATCAAATCTCCTATCGTACTTACTGTAGATATGCACGAATATTTTAATTAGAAAAGTGCATTACGACGCAATACAGCCACACCTATATGTACAAATGTTCTGAAAACTTTTATATTTATAATTAGTTCTTACGCATATCTATTTTTAGTCAATAATTAAAATAAGTTGGGTAATACTTTAAGTAATAATGTCTTTTTTCACTTTCAGGTATGTAAAGAATGCTCAGTCCTATAAGTACTACTACTTCTCCGAAATCTACTAACTCGTACTAATGTAAGTGAAGAGCAACATTTAACACTTTAATGACAGAGTACGATTTTTTGCTTTTAAAAAATAGCGTTTGTTATACAAAGAAAGTTTGAAAAAAGCAGTGTAATATATTATATTCCGAAAAGTGTATAGTTCATTGACCCATTTTCACTTTTATGATTCATTCAAAGATATTGAAGATTCCGCAGTGTTCGCGGCTATAAACATGTTTTTATCTTAAAAAAGACTCTTGTATATCACTTTTTAATAGCAATACATAATATATTTTTGAGAATCCCGCATTATAATACATTTTTACGCCGGTTTTATTAACTATTAACTTGTTTTTGTTTACTCGTCGCCTCGATTCTTACAAGCTTGTTATGTCGCTGAATCGATACTATCGATAACGAAAGCACGAGCAAAGGATAGGCGACGGCGCATTTATATTACGCGCCGGTCAACAATCAGCCAGCGTTTATTTTCTTCTTATGGAGGTGCGAAAAATAAAGTGGACCGAGGTTTCACAATCAACGAGCGGAATATTTAGCGCTCGGGCATAAAAATCCGACGATTAGGAGCAGGTCTTATGACTGATTTATATAATGCGTTTCCAAATAGAAAATCAGTTATGCAGATAATAGAGGAGAAAAAAAAAAAAACTTTCTTCGGCCGAGCCTCAATATACAAAACGGGGAATCAGGTGCGTCGAGAAAACGGATCAACATAGAGAGACGATCATCCGGCGAGATAAGCCTATACATATACGTGTTATATCCACGGCCGCGGATGAGAAATGGTGGCCGTGGGCGCGGGCAGCGGCTTTCCTGCGTTAAACACGCATTCGTACACGAAGCCGCTAAATGGAAAAACGATACACACCTCGCAGTCTGTGTCCACCAAGAAACAAAAAAAAACGAGTCGCGGGGAGGACTCGTAACAAAATAAAAATAATATCCAGCGGGCGCGCACGCGTGCCGGCGCCCACACACTCGGCGCCCGCGCGCGTATACACCTATACGAAGCCGGGCTCCCCGGTGCAGCTCGTGTACCGACCGACAGTAAGCGAGGGCCCGCGCGCACTCCTCCACCCGCCGATTATTTTTTTGTCCTCCGTTTTCTATACGCGGCTTATGGTCGCGCGCGCCGCCAAAGGAGCGCAACGGTCCGAGTCCTACAGGCCGCGCACGTCCGGGTATAATCATATCACGCGTGTGCACTCGCCCTGGGAAGAGCGAGTGCACAGAGGGGCGATGATTGCGCAAGTGTCGCGACGTCCGGCGCTCGGCTCCTAGGAGCGCGGCTTATCAGTGCTGGTTACTCATCGGCGGGCTCGGGCAGACTCTTCCTCTTTTTTCTGCGACTTATCTCTTACGTACAATGCGCGCGTGCGCGCCCGGGAGACGAAAAACGGGGCGAGCCGAGGGGGCCTTGGCGGCCGCCTCGGAGACGGCCAGCTCTGCCCCCGGTGCATACGGGGAGCGTATATGGATATATATATATATAATGTAAGCGTGGCACGAGTCGCGCTCTCACGTGCATTGATTGCGTGACGTCGGCCGGCGCACATGCGTACATCGGCCCGCCGCCGGCTCCCCTCCCCCTTCTGTCGTCCGCGGCTGTTGTGGTCTCCCCCGTCGAAAGGACTCGGTGGACACTCCTATGGGCGGCCAACCCCACGCGGGGCCCCGGCGGAGTGCGCCAGTGCCGGAGTCACTTCCTGCGGTCGCCCTCGCGGAACTGACCTTCCCCGCCCAGCCTGCAATTTCCCAAGTTAATAAGGGCCTCTTTTACACATCCGCCGGGCATAAAAAGCGAAAAGTAATCGGCCGCCCGCCGTCGTTTCTCCGTTTTAGTGGAAAATAACAAAGTAACGTTGCGCCGCGGCGCGCAATATTTGTCCACGATTGCGAATTGCGCCTAATTGACGCCGGGACACGTATGCACACGTATGCGTGCGGCCTTAAGCTCGGCGCTTTATACGTCGGCCGCCGAAAATCCGTTATAATTGCCGGCGATGTTAAGGGCGCGGCGAGTTATCGGCCGAGCAGAGGGCGCCGGGCTCTCGTCGGCAGTCCCCGCGACGAATATCGCGGCGCGCGGAGGGAAAAGGAGGGCCCGATTCCCGGGCCGTCGCCGCGCGCGCGTATATATATGTATGCAAATGCCCGAACTTTCTACGCTGCCGATAATCGAGAGTGAAGCCAATTATTCACGCGGCCGAAAATCAAAGGATGGGAGAGGAGAAAAAAAAACGGAGGCGCCGAGATGCGCCCGGGGAAAGTCGGACGGGAAATATCGGGCCCGTCGTTAACGTCCATGTGTGTGTGCGTGTATATGTATATATATATTACAGTAAAATATAATTAACGTGGAAACAGGAGAATATATTTATAATGTCATTACGAGGTTTTATTAAGTCGGTGTCGTTTATTCTGCAGTTTTATGGTCTAGCGACCATTTATCACGAGTTTTGATTGAAGAGTAATCATCGCATTTATTTATATATACAATGAAACGAGGCAGCAATGCGGATATTTAGCCGCATGAAGAAATACGTTATAATCGGGCGCCTGTGCCTTTTTGATAAAGTATCGAGAGATATAAATGCTAAAAGGATGGAATTTATAATCTATAAGAGTTACAATATACCGCAGACGCGCAGAAGAAAATAGTTCTTACTCATTTTTGTGCGTTGGTGGGACTCGGAGGAAATTGGGCCTATTCAATAGAATGATATTGTTCTTAAGATTTACCGGGCATACAAAGCAAATCTTTAGTGCCATGGCTGCATGAATATTGAAGCTTCCTGCTTCTTGTAAGCTGCAACAGTGCCATGGTAGCGCCAGGCATCACATAACGCTCGTCCGCGATGCCAATCGCACGTGATAATCCCATGAGAATATATATTGTATGGGCAATAAAAAAAGGGATTTCAAAGCGTTTGATCGGTAATGAATAATGGAGCGAGTCGGCCCCGGAGAGCCAGCGGGAGGAAAGGAAAAAAGAAGGAGGAAAAGCGAATTTAGCTATATAAAGGAGCCGGCGCTTGTGCGCCCGGAGACTGGGAGGCCGGCGGCGGCCTATCTCCGCGAGAACATGCATTTTAATCCCCCGAAGATGCAGGAACCCGCTCGCGGATCCCACGAGTGGCCAGATCGCGGGCAGATTAAAATAAACGCGCTCGCGGGAATGGTTAAAGCGGCTTTCTTTACATAATGCAATACAGAGTATTTAATACCGGCGATTTGGCTTTCACTGCGGCGCTCGTGCCGCGGGCGGGCGGCGCACACGGACGCGTGACAGCCGTAGGACGATCGCGGGCCTCGGCGGCCGCGCCTACACTCCTGGCGCAGGCCGGGCGCACGTGCGTCCTTCCCTCTCCCGGCGCGGCGCGGCTACCCGGGCTGCATGTGCGCCCCGGGCCCTCCATGTGCTCGGCGCGCGCGGCTCCGCCTCTTGCACCGGGAGGCGCCGGCGATCGGCGGCCCGGCAGCCGGGGGCAGCGCTCAAGATCGGGGCCGGGGGTCGCGGGCGGGTATTTTTAGGGGCGGCGGGGCGGCAGCGCCCCTCCCCCGGGCGGCCGGCCGCCTCCCACGCCCGGGCGGCAGCGCCGCGGCGCGGCTGCGGCGCGCTCGCGCGGCGGCGCCCGGCATTCCTTGGCCGAGGCCCGAGCACCGCGGAGGCCGCCGCTCTCCAGTCCGCCGCCCGCCGCGCACGCGCGCCGCAGCCAGCCGCAGCCAGTCCCCCGGGGCACAGCGGACGCAGCAGCCAGGCACGCGTGCCGGACCCGCCGCCGAGCGCGAGTGCGCGCCTCGATCAGTGCAGTGGGCCGCCGAGGCCCCCCCCCGCGCGCGCGGGCCAGCCCCCAGCCCCGCACCGGGGCATGGGCAGAGCCCCGGCCCCGAGGACCCCGAGGCCCGGCCCGGCCACCCGAGACACCCGCCCGACCTAACCTCTCGCCGAGCCGGCCCGACCATGTTCCGCGCCTACGGGACGGCCCCGCCGGAGACCTCCACCGCCGCCGACCTCTGCGCCTGGAGCTCGCCCTTCTACAACAAAGGTGAGGCCCCGGCCCCGACTCCCGTCCCTCCTCCCCGTCGTCCCTCGGGGGGCCACTTGCTTCGCCGCTGGACCGCGGCGCGTCTTCTGCTCCCGGGCCTGACACACGGCCGCCCGGTCACGTGCGGCGGGCCTGCGTGTGCGCGCACCCACACGGGCGGCGGGCGCGCGGACCTGCCCGACCGGGGGGGGGGCGCGCCGCCGGCCCTCGGCCCTGAAAAAGAAGAAAAAGGAGCGAGGGCCGCCGCCGCCGCGGTGGTCTAGCCGCGCGGCCGCGTGACTATCCGAGTGCATCGGTGGGCGCGGTTGCCATACAGAGAGTCGCGCGCGCGCCGCGTGCACACGGCCGAGTGCAGAAGCGCTGGCGGGGAGTCGGGTGGGGAGTCGGGCCACTTAGCGTCACGCGCCAACGACACGGAGTTTTGCATAAGCCGCGGCTCGGCGGGTTGGCCAGACTGCCGCGGGCAGCCCGTTACGCAAGGACAATTCGGGGATGCCTGCGCGCGGCGACAGCTGACCGCTTTCTCCTCCCCCTACTACCGCGGGAGGAGCCGCTTTCGTTTGCATAAGGAGTCGTCCGGTGCTCGATCGGGAAAGTCGCGCCGGCCGCCGCCGCTCGTCCTCCCGCCCGCCGTCTTTTTTTTTTACTTTTCCTTTTTTTTTTTCTCTCTCCGACTCTCTCGCGGCGCCCGCGATTGTCTCCCCGGTGCGCTCAACCCCCCGAGCCGACGACCTCTGGAATCCCCGGCGTGTCGAAAGCCGGATTCCGAGGCGGCGCCGCGAGCGCCGCTGCAGTTTCGCCCCCCCGCGGCTTGTTGCCAACCTCGGCGCACCTGCCCCTCCTCGGCGCGCGCCGCCGGGGAAATACGATACAATCGAGTTTCTTTTGATTGCGCACCGCGCGCTCCTGCCGCTCCTGCCGCCGCCGAGTAGGAAAAATGCTCCAACGTGTCAGTCGGGATTCCGGGTATTTAACGTCTTGCTTGATAAACAGGTGGAGCTTGCGCAACATCGATTACTTGCTGATTTATCAATGTTTTAAGGTGACTTGACGAAAACAAATAAACACGCAAGCGCCGAGAGAATAACGAGGCGTTTACGCGTTCAAAAGACCGAGAAAAATCCCCGTAGATCCTTCCTAATTAGTCTATACTTTGTCTTTTTTTTTTCCTTCCCTCCGCGGCGATTGTCGCTTGACAATAAAAGAAACCGATGCAGAAACATTGTTTAGATCGTCTACGCAGTCACGTAGGAGCAATGCGCGAAACTCCTGCACATGTGCATGTGCGCCTCGCGTGCTTCAAAATAACTTATGTGGTTTAGCCAAATGACATTATTCCGAGAAGAATATCCTACACACGTCTCTATGCGCATAAATAAATGTATGTGTGTGTGTGTGTGTGTATATATCTATGCTTGTGCCTGATTAGAAATTTAGTTTTTATTCCCTATTTCAAGAACAATAGAGATTTTCCTCGCTCTCGCAAGGTGAAGCGAGCCAGTGAAATCCGCGTATAATAACAATTGAATGCACAAATAATTGGCATATAATAATCTATAGAATGCAAAAGTGCCTGTATATTACAGTAATTGCTAGTTTTTCCGAAGGTTTCACTCGACCTCAGGGACACCGACGAGGATTTCGTTCCACTTCTTATCGCGGATTATCCTCGAAAAAGTGGCCAACGACTCGTTACCATTCTTATACGAGTGTAGACTTTGGCCGGATAAAAAGCGAGCGTTGCGCGCGGCATTCGGATAAGGCCGCGGGCCTCGCGCGCACGATCGCCGCGACAAGAGCAGCCTTTCGGCCATCCCGAGGATCCGCGCGCCCGCGAACTCCGCTATCCGCTCCACTCGGAGCCGGTGAAATAAAAACAAAGTGCGACGGGCACACGGGGAGGGCCCATAGCGCCGATCGGCCCGATGATGGCTTATCACCAAAGTGCCTCGTACCGCAGCGGGCCGCGCATTACGCGTTGTACACGCAGACGCGCGCGCACACACGGGGAGAGGGCCGGGCGCCCGGAGAGAGAGAGAGAGAAAAGGAAGCCCGCGCCGCTCGTTACGCACACACAAGCAAATTACAGTGTTTTGCTTAACAGTTCTGCGCGAAAAGTAGCCGCGGCGGCGTCGGCGCTCGCTCGCTTGCATACAAATTGAAACATTCCCCTCTGGCGCGCGCTCGCGCCCGATAGCAGTGTGCGAGCGAGCGCGTCCTTTTTTTTCCTCCTCCTCCTCCTCCTCCTCCTCCTCGTCTTGCCTTTCCCGGGCATTCGATACGTGTACGCGGCGAGTTGTCGATCTGCCATGACGACACGGCCCGTGCGTGTGGCCGCACACACGCGCGCGCGGGCCCGGGCACGCATGCGCGGGGCCGCGTGTGCGCGCATCTCGTGCGCGCCGGCGGGGGCGCGTGACTCACCGGGCCGACGGAGGAGCGACGTTCCCGGTCCGCCCGTTTGTTTTGGATACTCGCTGGCACAGATGTTGCCGGGGAGCGCGGGCCCGAGGCCGCCCGCGCCGCACCTAACCTCCAATCGGCGCGAGGCCGGCCCGCCACCTGGCCGAAACACTTGGCGCGCTCCCGCGTGTGCCTTGGGGGCCGACTCGTTACCGCGGCCCTGGCGCGATAAGCCCCCCCCCCCCGTTGGAGGAGGCCAGCGGCCCGCGGACAATTTTTTTTTCCCGGTGGGCCCGCTCTTTTTTTCTTTCTCCCCCGGCCGCGGCATTTCAAGCGCGCGCCTTTTTATCGCTTAATTTACGCACTCGGGCGCCCGCGGCGGTTTCTACCGTTACGCAAGCGCCGCCGCCGCCGCCGCCGGGCGGGGAGACGTCGGCGATGCGCCGGCGCAACGAGAGGAGGGAAAAAAAAAATAAGCGGCGCACTCGGCCCAGCTGATGCGCGCGGAGGATGAAAAATCCGCGAGGCGGCGGCGCTGCGGACCGCTGGCCGCGCGACATTGTGCGCCTCGTGACGCAGGCCCAGGCCGCACGGTTACAAAATGGTATAATTGCCCGAGCGCCGGGCGGGTTGTGACAGCGCGCGCGCGCGAGAGAGAGAGAGACGCGCGCGAATTTCTTCGGATGCAGCGACGGCGAGTGGACTTTTTTTTTTTTTTCTTTTTTCGACACACGGAGGGAGAGAGGAGCCGAGCGATAGCCGTGGCGGCGATTGATTGGCGCGTGGCAGGCCAGAGGCTGCGCGGCCGCCTCGATGCGGCGCAGTTGGATAATGCGGGCGAGATATGTTTAGCCTCGGTGCGTAATGAAGCTGGGAATACCCTCGATCCGCCGAGCGTTTGACATTCGTGTCGGCCGGCCACTATGGGACAATCTAGCCGGTCAATCTGCTTAATTTCGGTGCCGGGACGAGCGCGACAAAGCCATTGTCGCTCACGAGTCACGGGCTCGCTTTTATATAACCAAAAGGGGAGTCAACTGGTTTTTCTTATGCACTTGGATACACTGTGGGAAGGGAACAAAAAAATAGGGACACTTGTTTTTCTCTCCTATCCCCGCGGCGGTTAATTGGATAAAGCTCCGAGTAATTGTTCTCCAGCCGTCGTTCTATTTATCCTCGTACGCATCTTTGAACAGTGTTAATCGAGCAATCGGACACTGCAACTTGGTGTCGGTGATTAATGTAAACATTAGTTATACCGTCCGATCCGCCGGCGTGTAAACGATTAAAGGATAACAATTGCAACCGACAACTCGAGAGCGACACGCGCGCCAAGGCAATTTTTCGATGCGGTGTTGTTCTATTTTTAAAAATAGGGTCAATCGTACTATTTCCGAGGACGCAAAGTGCGCAATTAACTGATTCATTGACTGTTTATCGATGGCGAGCGACGCTGCCCGCTGTTTACATTGAATGCGCCGCGCCACCAGTCAATCCCGCGGAAAAATATTATTCCCACCTAAAAAGCCCTTTAGCGCATACTGGCATTCGCGGAAGAGGAAAGGGCTGTGCTCGGCTGTGATAATATTGACTGGCTTTCTATCAAACTGACAAACCGGCTGACTCGTAAATTACACCAAGCTTTCAAGCGCGGCTATACGTTCATAAAAATATCTCTTGCGTGTTAAAATACGGATTGTGATTGGAATGTATATATATACGCGATTGGCAAGCTTATTTGTAGAGTTGAAATTTTCATTGTGAATGCAAAGTATCAAATTGAAAGAGACGCGCTTGAATGTAGCGCTTAAACGTTTGTAGAAATAGATTTATAAATAGTACTAAAGCATGATAACTACTACCGGAGACGGTTAGTCTATTATTCTTCTTCTTCTATAACTGAACCTCTAACTGTGGAAACAAACATTAGTACCTGTAAGATTAATAGTACGTGCATGATCTAGAAGACTGGCGTGAGTTGTGCAGTAGTGTAATTAATGTTTTCCCTGCGACAGCTCAAATTGCTTTTTTTGTCGTCAATTTCATAACTAAAAGTCGGACTTTTGTCAGAAACTAATGACTGATGATTCGAGCTAGGAATTTGAATTTTGATTCTTAGAGGTTCTAATTTGAACGAGTGATGCAATAATCTTGGATTCATCGCTCATCGGCATATTTTTCCATTTTTTCGTCGTTCACCATGCTATTACACAAATTCGAAAGGTTAATCTCAACGAGTTTAAAAGACATGATACGAGGCATGCTTTGAGCATTTATTTGATGCATCATCATTAGCATTTGCAACGGGTTCTACAATCTCTTTTTTTATTCCGCTACGTAATGATTCGATTATTTACAAGTATGTTCGTATTAATTATTGCTAAACAATCAAATATGCAGTGAAAGATATATACCTTCTTTGTCAGGCTCGGAATGTTTCTCGAATATGCATATGCAACGTATCAGAATTTACGAAACGCTATCATCCTCTCAAACAATGCGATCGATTAAAATTGAGATCAGCAATGCTATTACGACTACGCTAATAACATAGGATATTTACCGTCTTGTGCGCGGTAAAGTGTTTTTTCTTTTTTAAAAGTCACGTTTTATATCTATATTTCTCACGTATACGTAAGAAGCGCCTCGAGTTTGTGTCGACGGGACGCGCGATGAAAGATATATACATATATACTGGTTTCGTTTTTTTTTACAATTCAGTCTAAGCTATAATCCTCACATCACTTATCCTAACCTCAAAATGTTATGTACGACCACAACGTATTTTTCATGGATATAATTAACATCTCACAACTTCTAAATGAATTATGATCAACAATACGAGATGCGTACCGCAAATATAGATACCGTTTATACATAAAAAGCGTTGAGAAATTTCTTACATCACATTAGCATCGGTTCAGCAGGGCGCAAGGTGTACTTTACAGTATATATTCAGATAAAACGGAAGATTAAAAAAGTCTCCTGGTGATTAGTACAGAAGCAACGCCACCTACATTATTTTGTCATTAGCGGTATAGGCGCGCAGTTGCAACGGTTTAGTCAAGGAAAAATGCCCGGAAAAATCCAATGGCGCATTACGGAGTTTTGGACGAAAGACACAAAACCAAAACTTTCTTCTGGCGAGGTGAATCATGGAGTTTTGCCCAAATATAGCCAGCGGGCGCGCGATACACGCGGTCTGCCGCATCCCTCCCATTAAGCCCGAGTGCATCGGCTTCTCGCGCGGCGAGCAGCGGATTACATCGAAGGTCAAGGCGCGAGAGAAAATGCCTCCTCCCCTCCCGGGCCGTGCATATACCCTTGGAGGTCGGGAGGAGGGAGGGGCCCCCGCCCGAGTAGGAGCCCGGGCTCCGCGCGTCCTTGCTCGGCAATCGGCGCGCGGCCTCCAGCTTCCGGCCCTAGAAGTGGAGCCGCGTCCGGGCACCGGACCCGCAACTTTCTATTCCCGGCTGCGGCCTCTTCCCCGGCGCGGCCTGCCTTACCGGCCGCGAGGACGGCCCCCTCGGTGAGGCTGACCCTTTGGGGGCAAACGCGAAATGACGTACACACGACAGGCGTGTGCGCGGCCCCGACACCGAGCGATCGTCTTCCCACGAGGGCCTCGGGATCTCGTGCGGAAAATGGCGGGGCTGCGGGGGAGCGGCTCCCGCGCACCGGCGTCACTCGGCGGGTAGGAAGTCGGGGCTCCGAGCACGTAAGCGACGGCCGTAATTTGCGCCGGGGAAATTGGCCGGGCGTTTAAAAAAGAAGGAGAGGATCATAATCCGTTTACAAATTAGCGCGGCCGCCGGCGGCGAGGCGCGCCGCGCAAATTGAAAGGAGCTGCGCTGTCGCTTGCGCAAGCCCCGAGGAAGGAAGGAGCCGCGGGTGATGATCGAGCGGGCCCGCCTCGGCCTGACCCGCGCAACTCTTTGACGGCTCGTGGCCCGGGCGGGCCCGGTGAAAGCCGGCGCCGGGGACAAAGGGCCGCGGGTGATGTGCCGCCGGCGGCGCTTTCGGCTCCTCTTTTCTCTCGGCGCGGCGGCGGCGGCGGCGGCGCGCGCTCCTTCCGCCTCGGCGCCCGCGGCCCATTGTGCCGGCTCCTTTTTTTTTTTTTTTTTATTCCATCCCTGCTTCTTCCCTCGCTCCCCCCGCGACACCTTTGTTTTTTTTTTTTTTTTCGTTAGTTCGGCGGCGCGCTAATTTTCCTGAGTGCGCCGGCGGCGGCGCCGATGCAACGCGCCGCCCAATTAGTCGGCGAATTTCGGCGGGGCGCTCGCCCCGGGAGGTCGCCTCCCGCTGCACGTGCGCACGCAGGACCGTGCCGGAGAGACCGAGCCTCGCTCGCTTCTTTTCTCTCTCTCTCTCTCTCCTTCCACGACGGTGGGCGTGATGTTTTTTATTTTTTTTTTTTTGTAACTTATTTTTCTTTTCCTCCCCCCCGCTTCTCCAGTGGCTCGGAAAATTAAACCTTGAGTGCGATCCATACGTGTATACACACACTCACACCCACGTATTTATACAACGCGTGTATAATCTGATTGTTGTACCGCAGGGCCCGCGCGCGCGCTTTCCAATCGGCCTGGCGCTAATGCGTTTCCTTCTCTTTGTGTTGCAGGTGAGTCCGAAGCCGAGGAGGGAGAGCCACCAGCGGGGGTAACACGAGCGTTATCGCACTTTGGCACACGCCGGGAGAGCCTCGCCGCCCGAGACGGGGAGCCCTTCAGACGTCGGTGCACGCGAGACCCGGCGATCGATACGACCTGGGGGCAGAAGTGGGCCGGGCGCACGCGTCAGCCGGGATTATATCGGCGATATCTTGCGGCTGCGCGCCCCCGCACCTCTAGGGCTGCGCGGCGTACGTGCCGGCGCCGAGGGGCCCCCGGAGCTTCTCCCCCTGTACAGCGGCCCGTCGAGTGGCCCGCGTCGCGACTCCTCGAGGGGCCGGCAAAAGAGTTTTTCCTCTTTTTGTTTTTCGGCGCCGTGACGTCCTTGCCTTTCTTTTTTTTTTTCGCTATCGATTGTATCGGGCGCCGGTGCTCGTGCGTGCGGCTCGTGTCGCCCTCGGCCCCCGTGGCTCCCTCGGGAGCTCGGCTCTCGCGCGGCCGTGTGCCGCTGTTGCACTCGAGCTGTGTACGCCGGGCTCGAGGTGCACGAAGCGCGGGCCGAAGCTCTGCCTCGAAACGGTTCTTCTGCTTTTTCGCTCCCGGCGCGCCGGAGATATATCATGCATCGGGTGTATCATTCATAATATAACTGTACTGCATATTAAAGAGATATAAATATAGGCTACAGTCTAGACGACTCGGCCTTTAATTTTTTTTTGCTTTGTAACGCGCCCGTAGAAAGCGAGCTCCGTTTTTTTTTATTATAGGAAAAAAAAGAAGGGGACGCGAGGCGAGGATATTAATTCAACCTTTTTCGCCATATATCCCGCGGATTGATTTCAGCGACGCGGCAAAGAAAAAAAAATACCGCGCGCCCATCCTCCTCGAAAATTTGAATTCAATGCTGAATTTCTTTTGTTTTTTATTCAATTATTCACCATAGTCGATATATTAACATCGAAACACTTTTTACAAGAATTATGCGCGTATAATGCGCACGCGTGCCAGCTAGAACTGTGTGTATGATGTAGCGCGCATATATAGGCGTGTATACCCGCGAAGCCCACCATATTGGCCGAGCCGAAGAATTTCGATTGCACGACACGACGCCTGCGACGGATATGCGCAAAAAAAAAAAACATCGAGGCGACAAACGGCAACGAAAAAAAGGAACGATGGGAGCTCTCGGCTATAGTCCGAACAACGGACGGCGATCGTCTTCCCGGCGCAGGCCGCCAAGCACGGCTCCATCGGCGCGGAAGGAAGCTGGTAACGGTGCGCTAACGGATTGGGCGCGAGGCGCCGGGCGATATCTAGCGGTCGGCCGGCCTCGTGACACCCGCGAGAAAGCCCGAGCGCCATTAGAGGCCAACCGCCGCGGGCGCCTCGGACCGCGGGGAATCACGACTCGCCGATCGCGCGCTATTAACGAGCTGTCTTTTATCGCGCGGGCGTCCAGCGGACTTTTCGGTGCGGCCGTGTGGGCGAGGCGATCATGCGCGTACACGTGTATATTTTTTTTACTCTCTCGCGGCGCGCCTTAGGCAACTTTTTTTTTTTTTAATTGTCAGGACGCGCTCGCGTGGTAATATAAAAGGTGGCGAGGAGCTCGGCGGATCGTCGCGCGCCGATGTCGTAAATTTGAGCACTCGCGAGAAAAGAAAAAAAAAAGGAAAGGCCGGCGCGCGCCGTCCCGCGCCTATACGCCAGATAATAATATATGGAAGTTGGGTACGAGGTGTTCGCTCAATCCGAATATTAAAAGCCAAATGTCATAGGTTAGCATAAATACCGCGAGGGAAATGGAAAGTTTGTTATTACCCACTTTTCTTTCCCCCGGGGATTTTAAGCGTTCGCCCAATGTCCTTATTGGCCGTTGCCTCCTCGTCTTTGTGTTCGCGGGATGAAAAATCCCGCGGCGCAATAAACATATTTTTCTTCAAAACCGACTGTTTAATGACGAGAAAGCCGCGCCTTTTATGCTTCCTTTTAATTGTCGGACTTTCCAGGCCCGACGCGTTATTATTGACATCTTACTTTTTGACAGCCAGTGCCCCCCCCGCTCCCCCTGCACTTTGTTTCCGGCCGGCGACCTGGCGATTCGGACGCTATGTAACGCGCCTCGCCGACACGCATCTCCCTATATTGCGTACAGCGCGCGCGCACACACACACAGGTAGACCCGATGATCCGCAAGGAGTTATGCCGCGAGGCAAATGCCCTTGGTAGGCGAGCGCGCCTCGCCGCTTGTTTGCGCGCGCATCGACGCCCCCGCAATAATAAAGCTCGACTATCGCCCGTAGGTCTTGCAGCTCCTCTAATAACGAATTAGAGGTTATTAATAGGTTAATAAATGACTCGATTAGCCAAAGCCGACGGGGAATTAGTCAGGCCTTAGTTTAATTACGAGTCCGGATGACGGGCCGCGCACGCGCGTATAATGAAGTGGCGCTTATTGTTCGGAGCGCGAGGCGACCTTTTTGTTTTTTTTTCCCCCTTTTAGTGTTCTCCCCCTCTCCTCTCTTTTTTTCCAACAATCTCGAGGAGGGAGGCCCCCGGCGCACCTGCCGGCGGGTCAACCGGCCCGCGGGCCCAGGGCGATGTTTATCGCCGGCACAATGCGGAATCTCGGGCCGCGTTGGAGGGGGGTAGACGATTACGCGGGCCCCGCGCAACTACCGTATATCTTAATAACGTTTATTATCGCTCGGCCGCGGCGCTGAGGGAACAACCCGCGCCCCGGCGACGCGCCAGCCGCGCTTTACGAGCGCGACGAGGAATTCCTGGCTCGGGCGCGCGTTTTCCTCCGGCGAAAAGCTCCGTTGCGCAACGCCGCCCCGGGACCGGGGGGGGGGAGCCCGCCTGCATTAGAAAGCTTCAATTTCATAGGGAGGCGAGCCGCGGGTGCGCGCGCGCCCGTACATCGTGCGCCGCCGACAATGGCACCGTCGCCCGGGCCCGAGGGAACCCCCCTATTTTTTTTTTCTTCTTACTTCCACTCGATCCTTCCGTCTGATGCGCGCCTCCGCGTATACCGTTCGACTTGCCGTATACCTCCGGGGGGGTACACGGCCTCTCCCCCGGCACTTGTTAAACCGCGCGTCCTTTCACTCGCGCGCGGGCGGCGGGAGCCGCGGCGCGCGGGCGCCTCTTCCCCGCCTTATCGCCCCGGCAATTTGGTGAAAGTGCAATCGCCCCGGCCGTTTATCGATCGATCCTCAATTTGCGATCCCCTCCGTGCGGTAACGGTTTTATATTTTGCCCGCCGCGGGAGTGTGCACATATCGGGCCCGCGGACATTGTACCGCCGCGCCGCGAGCGCTGTAATGCACTCCCTTTCCCCCCCCCCCGTGCCAAATTGAGCGCGTGTGCGTGCAACCGAGCCGAGCCGCCACCGCGATTACTTTATGGGCCCGCAAATCCTTCCCGATTGATTGTTAATCTGCCGTGACGTCTGCCGGCGAGTAGCCGCCGCGGCCGAGAGGTCCGTTTTTTTTTTGTTGTTTCACCCGCGTTGTATGTACATGTATATATACATATCTGTGCGGGCACGCGTGCGTGTACGTGTTCCCGGTTAGCTATTGAGTTATTTAAGCGAGTACCGGCAATTTAGAGGCTTTATTTCAGGAAGCGCGTGTCATCCCTGTTTTATAAGCTGCCGCTTTATGCATATAACCGCGGCAGGCCGGTTAGCTCGGGCTCCCGCGCGCGCTGGAAAACCCGCGATTTCGAGCGGAATAAAATCCACGGTTAATCGATTTATTGAAATTTCTAATTCCCCCGCAATGGATTATTGGCTGCAGCCGGCCGGGTATTCGGAGCAATTAATTTGCTTGGACCGATAAATTATACGCGGCTATGCGCGTATTGCCCGCGCCGTTCGTAACTTTGACGCGCGGCGTTACGCGTTCCCGTAAGTCAGGCTAAACAGAAAAATCCCGTCTTAGATACACATATACGTATATCTGCGTACCGGCTTGAATATTCTTTTTTTTTTTTTATTTATCGCGCGGCAAATTACTTTCTTAGAAAGCACGCAAGGTCGTTTTCCACTCAAGGTCGATTTCGAAGGCTGAAATGAGAAATGCAACCCGGCCGCGCCGGTCTAGAATGCGCGGCGGTAGCCCGCGCTGCGCATACATTAGTCAAACTGGGTAAGCCGGCCTGTCATTCTGTTTCGGAATAAAAAAAAAAAAAAACAGGCCCCGGCAAACTGCCCGCGGGAGCCAATGGCGCGCGCCGCCCGGGAAAAGTGGACGCCGCGCGATCGGCCGAGATATATAGTGCGCGGTGGGCCGGCTCGCGATAAGGGCCCTAATCAATCGGGCCTCGCTTTCCGTCTTATCACGAGCGGCGGCGCACCTCCCGGCCGTGCAAGGCAAACAAACGGCAGGAAAAAAAAAAAGGGAGTCGGCCAACGTCACTTCCTCCCGACGCCCGGCAAATAAAAGAGCCGCGTACGCGCGCCGGACGAAAAGTGAAAACACGAGCGGCGTTGGCCAACTCGCCCGGCCGATCGCCGCGACAAATCGGCCATCCGGGGGGAAAAAAACGCAGCGCGGGGAAGCCTCCGTCTGGCCGGAAGCGCGCGCCTCGCCCACGAACTTTTTTTTGTTGTTTATTCTCGCGAGAAAGCAAGAATTTTTTTTTTTTTTTTTTTAAACTTCTTGCCGTCCTCGCCGCCCGTGTCTATTGTTATTTTTTTTTTGTGTTAGATCCTCGCGGGCGCGTGCAATGTAGGTGGTACGGAGCCAGGGCCCCGGAAGAAGGTCGAAAAAGCAGTTAGCCCGGCGGCCGTGTTTTTCGCGCGCGCTAAACTTTCTACTGCTTAACGGTCCCCCGTCCTCTCGGCCATTCCGGCTCGTCATCCCTCGAGAGCGTCAAGCTCGACACCTCGGCGGCCGGGTTCGCGGGGGCCCCGGAGAGCCCGTAGGCAACAACGACTGGCCGCCGCGATGTATGTATATATATGTGTGCCGTTGCACGCGAGGAGAATGCGGGGAGGAGTAGAGCGCCCGGGAGAAAATGGATTGGTGGGGCCGGGCTTTGGAAAGGCACGGGCGCAGGTAGAGGATGCACGCGTGTCAACCGGGAGGGCATTCAACTATCGATCGCCACCGGGTCGTCCTGTCTTTTCTCTCTCCTTCTCGCCGGCTTCTCCCCCCCCCCCCCTCCTCGGGCTTTTTGTGTCCCGCTCGCGTGGTAAAGAGACAAAAATAAATGAAGAATGCCAGGGGAAACAAGGGCGATGAGTTTGAAAAGTGCCATTTTATATATTGTTTCCCTTGGCCGTATACGCGCGCCGTGGATGAGCCGCGTCCTTATACCCGGGACACGTACCCACATATATACACGTAATAATGCAATCAGTCCCGTACACGATGTACAAAGTTGCGCGTTGTACGAGTGCAATTAAGTAATCAGCCGGCCGTTTTCGACTAATGCCGCCGAATTCCGGTTTTTAATCTGCAGACAATAAACTTGTCATCCCCTTGATAGAACCTCGGCCGAAAGCCGCGAGCCAAGGATGCAATAAAACGAAATCAGCCGTTTACGCCGGGGTCCGGCACGCGCTCTCGCTCTTTAGACATCCCCGTGTTCCGCTCGTCGTACAAATCACGTGAAATCATCAAGAGTCCATAGTTGTGCAATATGTTTCGCCGATGAGTCGTGCAAAAGGTCGTCTAATTCGACTTGGGAGGGCATATAATCGGCTTTAACGAATCGGTTTACACTCTTCAATTGGTATCAGAGCAATAATTCTCCCGGCGGAGTGACGTAAGCAGGGGGGGGGGGCGCAACCATCCTACCTTGAGCCGCGGCCCTCGACCGCGCGGCTCAACATTTGTATCCCGTCCGAGCGCGTATCTCAAGTGGCATAGCGCCGGTGTCTACATGATCGTTATAGACGAAATAAATAAAAAAAAAGGATTAGCGGACATTCGAGGCGCGGGCTACGTCTCCCCGGCGCGGATAACCTATCCGCAAAAATCTAATTAAGCGCGACTTTCTCGGTAGTTGAACGACCTCCTCTAAAAGGTTTTAGAAACTACGTGATTAATTTATTACGGTTTCATGAAATTATCTTAAAACACTTTCCAAACGACGCGTAATAACCATTCATTCGGAATCCAAGTGGCGGCGCCGGCGTTAGGTCCGTCGGCCGCGGCGGGGGACGGCCAGTTTTTGGAAAAAGGTCGGGAGGCCCGCGCCCTCGTGTTTCGCAACGGCCGACAGGGGGGGACGGGCGCCCGGGGCAGAAACGTAGGGGGGGAGACAGACCCAGGGCTCATTCACCTCCGGCCTGCTAAGCGGATCCTTTTGACTGCAGGTGCGAGGATATATACGTCGCCGGCGGGGGTCGCGCCGCACAATGGGAGAGGGAGAAGCCCGCGGGCTCCGGGACGCGTGCCGGGCTATTTAATTGGGAGGATACACCACCGAGGGGCCGGGTGAAGTTTCGCCCCGATTCAAAACCGGGGGCTTTGTGCCCCCGGCGATTGTTGGGCCGACAACGGGAAAAAGGTGCACGAGCCTCCCGCCGCGGGCTAATTTATTCCCGGCCCGCGGGCGCGATGCCTCTTTTCCCGCCCGGCCCCCGGAGATCACCGATTCGAATGCGAGGCGGCCGCGGACTCGGCCGATAACACTTTAATGCGACAATTAGTCAAATGCCCGGGGGGGGACGGGGACGCGGCTTGGCCAGCCGG
This sequence comes from Sycophaga agraensis, assembly GCA_018906755.1. Classification (NCBI taxonomy): domain Eukaryota; kingdom Metazoa; phylum Arthropoda; class Insecta; order Hymenoptera; family Pteromalidae; genus Sycophaga; species Sycophaga agraensis. Next base: position 4,030,677 of record JACCIE010000006.1, on the reverse strand, counting down.
CCGATTGGTACCACCTTCGCTCGGCGACGCGGAGAAAAAGGCGGCTCGGGGCCGGCGACGAGGCGCGCGCATAACTCGCGCTCCCCCCGCCTTGTTTGCAGGTGGTGAGAAAGAAAAACAAACTTCGTCCCGGGAACTTGGTGGAAACGGCATCTCGGCAAATGCGGCTTCCCTCCTCGGGACGCTTTTCTGCAAAAGCCGCGGGCGAGCGTACGGGGAAGGAAGCGCGGCTGCCGAGCCGAGCCGCTCAATAGGACGCGGCCAAAGTCGGAGAGGCGGACAAAGTCAACTGGCCGGGGGAAGCCTGCCCTCGGTCAAATCTCTTTTTTCTCTCTCTCCGATTCTCGGCGAGCCGCCAATTTTTGCAGTGGGGCCTCTCTTTTCCCGCGCGCCACTGCCTGTATTTACCTTTGACTTTTTCGCTTAACCAAATGAAACGCGGAGGGAAAATCCCCTAGACTGTGGAAAGTGCAAATTGATTCCGCAATGCTTGCATTCTCGTTTTCGCGCGGCGCACGTGTCACGCATACGCGAGCGCACCGCCGAGGCGGCCGCGCGCGCCCCGGACCTCCCAATTTCCCGGATAAATTTTCAATGCGCGTTTCCTCGGGCAGAATTCGTTTAGTGCACACTTAGCAGGAGCGGCGCCGCCCTCAAAAAGTCGTTGGGAGCGCGGGAGAAATCCGAGGCGATGAAATAATCCGGCCGCCGGACGTGGAAACAAGGGGGAGGGAAGAGGAAGCTGAAACGGAAAAAAGTGGGGCTGGACCACGTGTTCCGACCAGCTGATCACCAGCACGTGTTCGGAAGAGGACTCGGCTTTTACGAGCCTTTACTTTCCTCTAGGCTTTCAATTTTTACGGATAGGTACATTAGCCTTTTTTTCTCCAATCGTACGTTCCGAGCGCCGAAAAAAAAAATTGTTATCAGTGAAAACGTGAAAGTTGGAGTTTGAAAATTTTTTAGAAACTAAGTTTTCAGATATGGCTCAAATCGCGCGCAGGAGATATATTCAACTGCTATTATAACAGCAGATAAAATCAGCCGCTCTTTCAATATATAATCCTCTTTCAATGGAGAAAATTCTCCCTCGCTAAAATTTCCTCCCAGAGTGCTATTGTTTTCAATTTAGAAGGCGAAACATCGTATTCACCCAAAGTAAACTAGTCCAAAGAAGTCCCATAAACTGCTAATTTAGAACAGCCTAGTTAATGGGCACTTTGGAATTCACGCCCACCTCCGCTCATCGGCTAAGCTCACCGGGCCTAAGAAGTTGAGCAGTTTCTAATCTAATCCCTTTTAACTTTGCGGGATAAACCACTTTGCGAGAGCGACCTCGGAAACGTGGACAATGAAAGCTTCGAGCTAGCGCTGCAAGAGACCGTGGGGTAGTCGTTTCAGCGAGGAAGAGAGGGGGCAAATGGCCAGTTGTTTACAATCAGTGTGGCTGGGGGTCGATTAGGCCACTTCCGTAAGCACGTACACCCGCAGCCACGCATATAGCCATCTACATGCATGCGCCTGCAGAGGCCTGCAGCCTGCCTCGGTAATCTTTATCCAGAGGTTCGAGCTCGGGCTCCAGACAATGTACACAGCGCGACTTAGAAAATCGAGATGGGCGTCTTCCGTGATTGGATTGTAGTTCGATTGGCAAATCGACGACAATTAGCTAAATAACAGTTTTATTTCACAATGGCTCTTCATTATTCGTATCGGCAGTAATCCATTACTTTACAATTATTACTGTGTCATTTTTATTCTTTATCGTCTTTAATATTTTAGTTCATTGCGTAACCAATAGGTAATAATTGAAAGATAAGACTATATTCCACCTTTTTAGCATAAGAGACTAAAAACACTAGCTTCAATCATCATGGATTTGATGCGCGATGCTACGACATCAAGTTAGTACGAAGGAATTTCGTTCAAGCAGGATCAAATTAATGTTGAATGCAGCATGAAAATTATAGTTGCGAACGTGGCAGATATATCACTTAACTTTAAATTGGAAAATCGCTCGTAACAGAGTGAATTACTATCATTCTCCGAATGGAATCTCGCTCTAAATGATTTATCGTCTATGGTGATTCATAATCTAAAATGCAGATGTTATTAATTGATTAATATAAAATACAGAGTACCGATATAATATACCGTCTTTGGTATTTTCATTGTTTTCTGGACCTATAAGTATACGAAGTACTCTTTTAAAATATCGAGTTAGAAATTGTCTACAAATTCGTAAGCTTTCCTTTCGATAACATTAGTAGATGTATAAATACAACATATATTAAATTAAAAGCACTATATTTCGTTTTCCTGCACCTAGTAGCACAGTTCCATACTAGTATAGGGCTTGTAAACGTGATATTTCCTTTACACTCATTCCTCCGTCTCTTCTTTCTAATACCTTCTCAAATATCATTTTTAGATTGTCCCGTTCCAATGTTTACAACTTCACGTGCTCTCTTTCATTTTATGCCTTTATCTTCAATCCTCCCACAAGGTTACATTATACCGGGCACATTAATACCGCTTGGTTGTAATGCATGCAAGCAACGTGCATATAGGCGAACGCATAGGTACTAGCGGGCCTTGTAGCGGGCACAGGCACGCGAAGACCGCACACGAAAATTGGCCAAGAGAGACTTGGCTCTCTAGACAGTCGGAAACTATTTATCCTCTACTTGTTTAATGCAGTTGTCCGACTTATGTAATGTGACTTTAATGAATGTTGATTAATATAGAAATGTGTCTGTCCCCAAGATGCGCCTCGCGAGTACCATTTTATCATCGCTTCCCCATAAAAACGGGGCTTTTTGCTTAACTGCTCGTGGAGAGTGAGGACTAGCGACAACAACTCCATCGACTATTCGGAAAAGTTGTTTTTCCGTCCACTGGTTCGTGTAATTTTTCATTATATACGGAGTGGGAGGGGAGGGGATAGACGCGTGGTGGCAACCTTCACTCGAGGTATGCGCGAGCCTTTATTACGCGGATTGAATTGCTCGAGTGCGTGTAGCTGCACATTTGTCGAATTGCGATGAAACAGATAGCGTAGGCTCCATCGTGTATTACAGGACCTATATAGCGAGATGCTATTAAAATTTCGATTAACCCCATGAAGATGGATAATTTATCTTGTAAAATACGTTGATATAGATGCAAGACGGTGCGTTAGAAAAATGTACAGTTATTTCGCTGTTATTGTTAACACGCCATGTACAGGTGTCGTTTATTGATAGCTATCGTGAAATATTCAATGTGACTTGGTAATGTGAATTATTGATCTACCGCGCAATGTTCATGTTGTTTTGGTACGCAATCTGTTTAAGGAATGAATTAGGTAACGTGTATACCAAAACTTCTGTTTGAATCATAGTATGTGCACATGCAGTGAAATAAAATTATTTAAGAAAGTTGGGTCAGTTCCAATATCAAAATTCTAAATTTTGCTTTTCTTTCATTGCACGCGCGTAGAGTGCATCGAAGCGGCATTTAAATTTTAAATGGTTCTATTAGTTGAAATTCAAAATAAAGATTTCACTTATTGAATACTAAAGCGCTTTTAAGCTAGAACATTGGACAGCGTATTAACTGAGGTTTCAAAACGATTCTCGGACTTCGATATTGATAGATGTAACTATCGCAATTATAATTTTCCTCCTTTTTACATCCCATTTATTCTCATCATAGAATGGCCTTAAACGATTATTAATACCCAATTACGTTCAATGACAGCGATAAAAAAAAAATTATCGTAACAGCGCCGACCTCGAAAACCCGAGAGAGAAAGCCATTCGATATCGGAGTGATGCTCCCGGCAACTGTCGACAAATTGGTTAGAAAAGTACCGGCGAGGTAAAGAGGAGAACCTAATGCGCGCGACAATCGTCGCAGCGGCGACGTCGGATGGGCTGCCGTCGTCACGGGCGCAAGTCCCCGAGTGCCGGAAGCTCCGCTGATTGTCCTTGGCCAAGCCGGGGGGGAAGCAGCTTGTAAACAGAATTCCCGGAGCGTACGAAGAATACGCGCTCCGTGCACTCGCCGCGCAAAAGCCAAGGCTAATGGGGATAACCATTTGGAATAGTCGAATAACGGTACTCGCGCGTCACGCAATGCTCGTGGCTCCTAGTTATGTCTGTGACGGCTTCGCGAGGCTTGTCAATCAAGATTTTCCCGAACCGAAACTCGCCCAGGCATTAGCCGGCTTGTTGGACACACGGAGAAAGTGTTGGTTTTTCATGTTGGGTTACAGTTGTTTTGTTGATATTCTAGAATGTGCAAAGTCTCGATTTAAGTGTTTTGGAGAGCTGATTGAAAGGGGAGAAAATTGGATTGATGCACGTGATAATCTTGAAAGATACATGTGCAGCTAGGCAATTATTTCTCACAATACAATACTTTGTAACAAGAAAATGTATACCAACCATCATTTCTACCACTTAACTACCCCTACAACCGTTCTATAGAAAAGTTCGTATGATATCAGGTACCATATGCCCCTTTAGTGGAGCCCGCAGAAAAGATCCGTTGCATCTCTCGAAACAATTAACTGTCAAAGACATTAATCTTCCATAAGCTGGCGGTGGCAAGGGAGGGCCTCAAAAATAGCATCTCCTTTTGTGAATCTCCCTTGAGCGTCGAAGCCACCCGGACAGTGGACAAATTGAGTTTTCCTTGGGGTTGCCAGAGCTATCCGTCTAAGCCGGCATTAATTAAGCGACCGCTTGTATACGGGTACCTGCACCGGCTAATTCCAAGGGGCCCCCGAAAAGCAACACACGTCCGAAATGCTTCTCGCGCCTAGTCTTGGGCACCGCGTACATTTCAATTCCCCTCTCTATGCCTCCTCATCAGACAGCTGGAATTTCACGTACTATCTTATACATACTAACACAACCCAGTATGCGTCGAGTTTTTTTATTAAACTGTTGAAAAGGAATTGAATATCGAATATCTTATTTCTCCCTGTCGAAGAAAGTTCATAAATCATCTCTGTAATGGTGTAAAAATTCATGTTTTTTACCATGAGCACAATGCTTAAAAAATTAGCTGCGTAATCTGTAATTATTGATGACTCGAAGTTAACGTATAACTTAAAAAATGCTTGGACCCATGTGACGTTTAGTTCATCGATCCATTCGATAAAATCGTTGCAAAAAATATTTCTCTTCGTCCTAAGATGTAAATTTTAGACATAAATATTTATACATGAATTACTTTACTGTTTTTTAAAATTAGTATTCGGGAGATTAGATATTGATAAAAAGGTAAACATATGTGCGTGCATAGGTTGCGTGCGTGAATTTATAATGCGTATATAAAGATGACAGCATAGCATTGGTCTCTGTTGACATCACAATCAAGCTCGCAATCAAATTTTTAAAATGTCAATGAAGACATGAACGCTTATATATATTGTTCAATTACTCAAAATGTATTGCAACAACAGTCAAATTATGAAATATACCAAAATAAACACTCTAACGAATAACGGTTTTGAATTCTGTAAATATTCTCGTTGCTTGTATTAATTTCCATACCGGTGCGAGGCGGACGGTCGTTAATTTTATAAAAAAAATATAAACAAATTTTTCTAAAATGTAAAAACGACACGTTTCGAATGTTATAAAAGCAAATTCCCGAGGAAATCAACAGAGTTATCAAACTAACCTGTGCATTTTTTTATGTTGCAGGTACGTTTGCATCACGTTCAAGGATCCCCTTGATTCCCGTGACTCCCGCATTCCTGGCTCTTCAGCAGTACAGTCGTGAGTGGCGAGCGCATGCGCGCGTGCGCACTCGCGATTTCGAACGCAAAACAAACAGAGGCACGGATTCCTCCGGCTCGTAAACATAAAAAAAGCAAGAAAGAACTCGAGCGGTGATTTCGTCGCGTCTCGTGTGTGCGCGGCGGGGAACTTTTCCACGAGAGATAATCGAAATGCCAGTAACGAAAGTCATCGCGCTCGAACTTGCCATATTGTATCGGGTCGCACGCGACGCCCCGAGACAATGGAGAGGTTGCGCGGTGCGTCCCCGTCGTTTTGCGACAGTATTAGCAACACAATCGGCCATTCAGGCGAAATAATTGAGAGTGCCGCTGCCTCCCGCACTGCCGGTGCGCCGTTTTTTTTTTCGTTTAGTTTTATCGCGATGGGTGCGCAGGGCGTCCGGAAGACTTTCGCAGATTGCATAATTGTGCTGTGCAGCGTCCCGTTGTGGTGCTTTAGCTAGCTCTAAAATGTACAGTTGGCAAGCCTTCGAATAGCCAGAAATTCGCGAGGCCGATGATTATGTTTTTACCTTGACGGGCATCCGGGCGTACGCTCGCGCATGCGCCTACGCGTGTAGACGTAACGCGAGCGAGAGGCGCAAGGATGGGAATAACACGAACCTTAAATCAGGCTTTGAAACGAGCTTTAAACTATCAACGACTGGATACACAGCGATGAGCCGATTCTTTTGGTCGTTCGTTTAGCTATTTAGCCTCGTATTTAGCGCTGTACCATTCAGACGATTCTTTTGACTAAATTTTTGACGTTCACTGAATTTGCACAGTATCTGGAATAGAAGATCATTATTCAGTGTCAATTACATGGATCGCGTTAAAATATGCTCATGTTTTAATTTATTTTTAGAGATTGTCAGTAGCCTCGCATTCGTCTTGGCCTTTGTGCCATCCGAAAAATATTGCTTTTTAAAGGAAAACCAATTTAAACAGCGAGAAGGCTGCAAAGACCGGTGTTGTCCCCATTGGCTTACGTAATGAGTATAAGTGATACATTTGTTGTTTTCGTTGTGTCAAGATGAAATGAATTGTTGTAGATTGTTTACGTGACTTGTTCATTTATTTTCTTGAATAGCAATTCTTAAGTAAGAACTGAGTTTGAGGCGCTCACGTGAATGATAGATTACGTAACACTTTAGCATCAACGACTCTATGGAACTTTTCTCTCTCTTGATGCTCGATTCATTCATTTTTTCCAAGCAACCATGTGATTACGAGTCCAAACCCGAGTCTAAATGAACTGGGCTCTAATCTGATTTAATTCGATGAAGCTTTTAAAGAGGGTTGAAGCCGTATAATTAAATTTCTTCATTAAAAGTACTATCTGTAGAGGATAGCACCTTGGTCGTTTTGCTACAAGTCAAAGCTGGGCCAATATTTGGTTGTTTTTTGAAGAAAAAAAAATCTTGCGTAATTCGATAGTTCTTTTATCAACTTGAAACTGAACGAGTGGACGATTTTCTCGAATGCCCAAAGCCACGATAGTAGATGGCAAGGGAAAGTAAAATGCCTACCCAGGACAAGGCTTTTTTAGCGAGAAAGCGAGTGGCTCAACGGATTCGGAAATAGAATCTACAAGAAGAACTGTCGACCCAGTTTGTCCCCTTTTTTTCTCGGGAGATTTGGTCGGTGACGTCCCCAGGGCACGTCTTCGTCTCTCTGCGAATCATTGATTTTATACATGAACCCTAACTGCCTTTTTCAAATCCAAGTTTATTTCTCAACGCGCATGTACGATTACTGATTCTTCCAGTATGTGATTCACAGTTATTTTAAATGAATCTCCTCCGCGTTAGTTTGGTTATTTCGAAATATAGTCGGATCCAGTAAGGTTAACTAATTTGTGAGCAAGGTTCTGCACGAGCTTGCATAACACATGTTATCATTAGAAGTTTATCAAATAATGTTTAGGACTCATAAGAAATCATAATCAATAATATAAATAACATAGAGATGGTTATTTTGAAAATTGCCTACTTTTTACATAACATATGAACTCCGACTAAGGAGGAAATAGCAATAATCTATCGAATTAACTGCGGCTAGAGATTCGTGTCTAATGACCAGCAACAAGTCTAGTATGCGCTCTTATAAGCTAAATGTAGATTATAATCCTATTCCCATTCGATCGTTGGCATTAAATTGCCCGAGTTTCCCCGCGTAGCTCCATTTTTCATTAGCCAGCGAGCGCGCGCCGACTTCTAACGCGCATGCAGGAACTGTAACACTTAATTAATAAAACGCAGATCCCAAACACGCCCGAGACACGTGAACACGACTCTCTCTCTCTCTCTCTTCTCCTCTCTCGCTTTGCCCGCGTACGGCGCGCATTCGAAATCGCGATTTCACCGGGCGAAAAATTCGCGAGGATTCTGCGAGAAAGTTGGCGCGTAGGGCGAGGGTCTGAGGCAACGGTCTAACGGTAAGCCGCTGCGTGCGGGGAATCCCGAGGAAGCCCGAGCCTCGTGCTCTCCGCCCGGCTTATCAGGCCGGTATCGCTGGTTTATCTGGCGAGCGGCCGGCGATAAGCGGACCGGTTCCAACGGCCCCCGGCTCACCTGCGACGGCCGCCCGATTTTTCAAGCGGCCGCTGCCGCGGGCAAAAAGGGGGGGAGGGCCCGATTGTTCGCGAGGGTCGGCAGCTTTGCTTTGTCAGCAACGGCGCAGCGGGGGGACGCAGCCTCCGAGGAGCAGAGAAGTCCGCGCGAGAAGTGGCCGATTCCGCTTGTCCGCGGGATTTCTCAATAAGCGTGATTGATTAGCGGCCGATGCCGCGCGAGCGCGTGTTACGTGCCCCGCCGGTGTTTTTCGCGACTCGGTCAAATTGCACGTTGTACACGCTCGCCTGACATTGAGCGCGGACGAAAGAAAAAAAAACCCAGCATCCGCCGAACGACATCTCGTCAATGTACGTATCCCGCTCGTTTGACACACACCATCGCGGCCGGCGGTCCCCCGATTGACAGTCGTCGATGGATTTTCCACCGGCACAACTTCCGCGGCCGCTTCCTCGCGGGCTAATTAATCGGCGCCCCGGTGATCGCAATCGCCGGCGATCGCACACAAAGCCAATGTAGCTCAGGGCGCCGCGGTGGAAAAAGGGGCCGCTGCAGGAGAAGGTCGGCTCCCGCGGGCGCCGCGCGCATGCAAATATGGCCGCCGGGGCGAACGGCCGCTCGGGGGGTGGGGGGGGGAGAGGGCCGGCCTCGTTGACATTCCGCGTACTTTGCCAAATAACGCGCCCGGGGGGGAAAGGCGCGTGCGGGCGGCGTTGCGCCGCCGGGGCGCGTCACGCCGACTTGCCAAACGTCGCGAGCGACGCGCTTTCTAATTTCCCCGGGCGCGCCCGCGGAGGACTTTAACCTACAAAGGACCGCTCGCTGGATGTGTACACGCGCGCATATATCGATACGTACAGAGGAGCCCGGCCACTCGCACGCTCCACATCTTGGGCGCGACGTGGGAAGGCGGCCCGCGCGAGAGAACGAAAATAAAGCCGCGGCGGGGGGGTGGGTAGAGGAGGACGCGGCCCCGGCTTGTGTATATATCGGACTTTGGCCGGAATGCTAATCGCGAGAGTGTGGCGGAAACGCCGGGCGACCACTCGGCCAACTTTCCCACGAGTCCTGCGGCTTTTTCGGAAAGGCGAGGAGGGGGGCTAGGGTGATATATCCCCCTTGGCAATTATTGCCTCGGATGCGCGCGATACGCCGCGCATAAACCCGTCTGCGCGATCGTCCGCGCGAGTAATACACTCGTCGTTCTCCCGCCGCGGCGTGGCAATAACGACACCTTTTTTTTTTCCTTCCTTTTCCGAGATAAGCCATCGGTGCGCGGCGCGGCTCCCGCGGCAGACGGCCCGCCCGATTCAATTGATCGCCGCGGGGAAGGTCGAGCCGAGGCGCGCGTATCCGGAGAGGAGGCCCCCGGGCACTATATAGGATGCACACTCGCGGCCCGCGGCCTCCCACGCGCCCTCCGAATGCACAGTAACAAAGCTCAACGAGTTTGTGTTCATTCCCATGGACCGGGAGGGGGGGGGGGGTAGAGCGACTCGCGCCGGACGAGTCCGGATGACGGGCCTCCGTGCCTGCCCTCTCCCCGGCCGACCCTCCTGGGAATGGCCCACGCGCGATTACGCCCGCCGGGCGGGAGGAGGGAGGTGGGGAAGAGAGACGACGACGGCATCGGTGGCACAAGCGCGGCGCAAATACGCGCCCGTTCCGAGATACGCGGATGTGCATATTAACCCATTTAGCTGCATTACGCGGGCCGCATCCTACGGCGAGGCGGCGCGCGCTCGCTGCAGCTGCCGCATGGCCGGCGGAAAACTCGAGTGCCCCCCCACCACCCCACCCCCGTGTTCCGCGAAAAACCGTTTCCCCGGACTTTTAATGCATAACGCGTCGCGGGCACGCGGCTTCTCGAAATATATATGCGAAATAATCGGCTTTAATGCCAGTGTATCCGAGAGGGATATAATCGCGGCCTAGCGAGAAAAAAAAAAGTTATAAGCGAGTGTATATATATATATCTCTGCGCAGCGGGGATGGGTACGCCGGGGGGATTCACGTGTGAATATGACTCTAGCGGGGAACGGCCGCGCGAGGAGTTCCATAAATTATCGAGCCACGTAACGCGCGCCTCTTGATTTAGTGCGAAAAATTCCAGCGATAGGTGTATAATAGGACGCTGAGAAACCATATTCATAAACATCAGAGCGCTTCCACTTTTGCAGCCGCGCCGAGGAGCGAAGGTGTGCGTATACCGCTCGCACGGCAGCCATATATACGTGTGCACATATGTGGGCACGTCCCGATGTGCAGGCGTCGGTGTCCCTCCTCTCAGGGTCGACGGTCAAGTCGTCACGGCCCCCGCGGACGCGCCTCGCTCCACTTGGACGCGGCCGCTGATTTGGAAAATTGGATTTCCCGGGCCGCGGGCGCGCTTCGGGGAACCGGCCGACAAAGGGACGAGCGACACGCCGGTGCGTCGCCGCCGCGCGGTGGACCGCCGCCGCGCGATCGATCGGCCCCTCCCTCCCGGGCGCGGTGGCTATATATAGCCGCGGCCGCGGCAATGATAAAATAAAAAAAAAGGAAGATAATACGCGCATTGGCGCGCGCATCGAATAATTATTTTGCGAGAGGAAAAAGGAACGGAGAAAAAAAAGGGTCGGAGCCTCTCGGCGCGCGTCTAGACGGCTCGCTGGAAAAACCGTCGGCCGCCGCCGGGGCACTTTTTTTCTTTTCCGCCCCGGCATTGTAGGCACTTTCCACCGAAAAAGGAGCGATATTTCAAATGGACTGTTAAAGGCGCCCGGGCAAATTGACCGCGGGCTTTTTAGCCGCGAGCGCGCCAATGCGCCGCGCACTGATTTCAGCCGGGAGATAAGTATGATTTACAGCTGTCCGTAAAGGTGGCTCTTACCGATTTTCATCAAAATCCAGCCGGTAGCCGCCGCGCGGGACTTTCCATCAACCACCTACGTGCACGTGTGTATGTACTTCCCGACGTAAGTGACAGTGCATTGTACAGCGAGCCGAGAGAGCCGAGATGTGTGTTTTCCAGGGCCGGCCGCGCGCGCGTTTCTCGCGCGTGTCTACATTGGCGCGTAATTTATGGTGGCGGTGTATATATAAGGCAAGTAGCGCGGACAGCGTAAGGTGGCCCTGCGTGCCCGCGGCTAATGACCTATTCAGCCGCGAGGCTTTGCGCTAAATCAATCGGCGCGGCCGAGCCGATGTAATGCGCAACGCGCGCCGCCCGCGAAAAAAGAAAACGCCGCCGTCTGATAAAGACAAAGCTCCCCGCCCAACGAATACATCGGCGATTTGGCCAACCCCCGGCTGCTTGTTTTTTTCCGGATCGAACCCGAGGAAGCGGCCGCCGCCGCCGATTTTTCTTTTTAGCCAGAAGGCCTATGTAGTCCTCGTCGCCTGCGTCCGAGACGAAAAAGAAAAGGCCCATTATCCGAGCGCGCAGGAGGAGGCGGCGCTCGTGGCAAAGCCGCAGCGCCTATTACAGCTCTCTCGGCGCGCGTATATATACCTTTCACGCGGGCGCACGACGCCGCTTAATAACGATATACACTCCCGCGCGTTAGCACCGCATCCCGGGCCGGCCCGATAAATTCGGCGCCGCGCGAGTGAGTCGTTTACTGCCGGGGGACGGGGGGGAAAAGCCGCGGCTCGGCGGGGCGGCCTCGCCGGGTCACGATCGTATCGCCGTTGAAGAAGCCCGCTTTCGCCGGGGGGCCTCTCCCCCCCTCCCTCCCACCGACACGCTAATTTATACGTCGCGGATTTTTGTGTTGTATTTTTTTTTTTTTATTTTTTCACGATTCCCCGTTAACGTTTATATTGCCGTTGCCGAGGGGCCACGGAGTAAGTGAATATATATATCCCGGGCGAGTGTGTAATTGGCCGTAGATATAGGCTTTCAATGAGGCGCGCACCGCCCGCCGGCTCAACTGCGGGCTTAATTAAAAGCAACGGAGCGGGTCAGCCAGGCACAATGCAACCTTGAAATCCGATTAATTCGCGGAATTATGGAGGCGCGGGTGCTGCCAGTCGATATACCCGGCGCTGGACCGGAAGAATCGGCCGGCGTCCAAAGGACCGTTCCTGGGAGGGATCATTCGGAGCACACATACAGCGACGGCAGATTGGAGTATCGAGCTACCGGCCGCGTGAAAGCAACATAAGCCGCTCGACTGCACTCGTTCGCAGCGGCTCGGGGGCTTGTTTTTCCACGCCCGCTTTTCGCCGGCGGGTGAACTTTTCCCCGGGCTGCTTAAGGCCCGCGAGAAATTTTCCTCTTACCGGCGGCCCGCAACGCGTTTTCGAAGGCAAAAAACGGGGGCACGGGAGGACCGAAAAGTCCGGGCTCGTCTTCCCCGGGGGTCAGTTGAGACATATGGAATTTGACGCGTTGACGTTCGTGTTTTTTTTTTTTTCCTTGTGTCCACTTGCAGGGGATTGAGACGCGGCGGCCCTGCACGCCAATAATTGAATTGGGCCCACGAGCGAGCGCAGGCAATTAATCCGATTAAGATCAATCGCTGCGGCGCGTACACTACTCGATACAGCTAAAGACGCATCCGTCCCTTTCGCCGGCCGGCAAGTCCTCCTCCGCGCACACACACACATATTGATGCGTTAATTGGTTCATTAGCAGCCGGGCCGCGAGCACTGCGAGGAAGACGCTAATTGATCCACCGGCGGCGGCCCTCGATTGTTGTTATACCCGCCGAGGTCAATTTATTCCCTGGCTCGCGCGCACCCGCGGGGACTTTTTATTACGCACGAGTCGACCGGGGCGCGGCGCCCACCTTTTCCCGCGAGCTATCGCTCGAGGTAGAAAGTCGGCGCGGGCGAGAAACCGGGAGGCGCGCCGAGTCTCAGCCGCGGCGGGGAGTCAATCCGTCTCCCGAGGAGCCGCCGGCCGCTGCGCTTCTTGCCGGGCGCTTACGCAACCGATCGCGGGCCGGTCGTCCCCCGGCTCTCCCGCCGGCTCCTTTTTCTCCCCCGCGCCTTTATATCCCCGACACTTTCTACACGGCCGCGCGAGTTGCTGGCGGGCGCGACCTACGTGCATACAGCCGCGCGCTCACACGAGGCTGAACTTTCTTCCGATTTTTCGGCCGATCGCCGATCGCGGCCCCGGATCTTTTCCAGGCAATTATACCGCCGCGGACGATCGGCAGCGATATAGGTGCGCGCGGCTTTCCAATCATGCGCGTCGGGGATGTAATACACGGGGGGGAAAGGAGTCGAAGGCCCGAATAAAACAAATAATAATAAAAAAAAAAAAATAAAACGCCTCCTCAAAAGGCGATGATCGATCTCGCGCGCGGCCTTGGCCGGCTCGTTTTGGCCAGGCGGGTGCCGTTTTACTCCGGGCTAATTGCCGCGGGCCTTATGTCCCGATCGGCGGCCTCGCGCCCGAAGCCGCCCGCCGGGGGGAAAAGCCGGGAGCCGGTCAAACGCTTGAACGCTCCGCGGCCCCCGTCGCGGGAAAAACCTCGGCCGTCACGTCTGGGAATTTCGCGAGTGCGCCTCGGCTCTCCGTTGTCGTCGCGTTCCCCCGCGGCCGGGCTATGATTGGCCCCTTTTTTTTCTCTCTGCCCCCCCTCGGCCCGGTCGCGGTGAAACCCGCCGCGGCGCGCTTCACTAAGCCCATCGATCGCTCCCTGTTTCTTTCGCGCGTATATATCTGTGCCTCCACGCGATCGGTGGCAATGCCCGATGAATCTGTATGCGCCCGGGAAACCGTATTTCGTCCCCGAGGAAGAAAAGGCCAAGAGGCCGCTACGATTAATGGCTCTCCCCGCCGCTGTCTCTCGCTTCCTTGAGAAATCGGTAAACGTGCCCATCGGCCGCTTGGGACGTGCAGCGGATTATGTCGATCGAGATCGGCGCTCGGGAGATACAGCTCGAGACCGGCGCCCGGAGACTGGGCCACCTCCCGGGGGACGAGTCATCGCGCCTCTGTCGGCGCTCGTTACGCCGGGGGACGCCCGATATGTCCCTATAGCCGCGAGCGCCGAGCGCTAACGAGCCACCGGCGGACATATAATGCGCCCGAGGACGCGCGCGATTATTGTTCTCGTTTTCAGAAGGATGGCTTTGTGAGCAGCGCGCGCTCGATCGATGCACTCGGCCGATGATTGATTTCCCAACTGTTAACGTGGCCAAGGCTACCGCCGCCGCCGCCGCCGGCTTGTTCTCCTCCAGGCGGGACTGACGAGCCGAGGACCGAGGCGCCGCTTCACGCTCGGCTCTGCGCCCAACTCCGCCCCCTTTCCCATTCTATTTCTTTTTTTTTTCGCCCGCCTCTTTCTCCTCGAGCCGCCGGTCTTTTCTCCTTTCCTTTTTTTTTTTCCGCTGTTACTCCCGCTGGAAAAGCCATTGTCGCTAATGGACGTACTCCGGGCACCTGTTTGCCTTCGTAACCGTTTCGAGTATAACGAGTGCGTTTTTAACGCGGATTCCGCGTTTTCTTTCCTTTTTTTTCCCCGGTTTTATTGGTCGCGAGAGACGATTTTACCAGCGCGTCTCCAAGAGCGCGCGCCGCGATCGGAAAAGTCGTCGGCGCCGCTCGGAGCTCTTACGCGGAAAAGTATTCATTTTGCGCGATTAAAAAAAAAAAATACCGCAGCTCGTTCCGAGTAGGAATACGCGGGGGACTCGTGTAAGCCGAGCGCATCGGCCTTGATTAATTGAAACAGCTTGCAAATCTTGAGTTTCACAAAGTATTCGCTGTATTTTATTCTCAACGTCGCCGCAGCGCCAGCGCCGCCGGATGATATAATGCAACAAACGGCGGGGAGGCGGAAACGAATTCTCCCCGGCGGCGGCGCGTCGGCGGATCGGATCTGTGCCGCGAAAACCTACACCGCGACTTGCGCTTGTTTACCAACTACGCGTTAATGTATATATATATACATTTTTTTTTCTTCTTTTTTTTTTTATACACGTTACCCTCGGCGCTCGTGTAGGTCTGGCGGCGCGAGGGCGGCCCGCGTTACAATGCGCGCTCTTGAATTTTGCATGACAGACGTCCAGGCCCGCGCGAGAGCGCATTCATAACCTAATGCGATTCCGAAAGGTCGAGGTGAAGTTTCCAAGGCAGGCGAGCGCTAAGTCTTCTAAATTCACGTCCGACAATTGCGCACAATGGCAACAAAGGGGAAAGACGGCTGCGGGGGTCCTCTTTTTTTTTTTACCTTCCACCCCGCGCCGAGGCTGTGGCCCCGCGTCGGAAAAGCGGGCCGCGGCTCAAAGGCGCCGTGCAGGGCCTCGGCGTTCCCACGCGCCCATCACCATCGCTCCTCCGCGCGATCCATCGATCCGCTAGCGGGCTCCTCGCGCTCGGAAGCCGTCGACTCCGGATCCCGCATCCGTCGCGGCGGAGAAAAACCGCGGCGGGCAAAAAAGCCCCGCGGGAAATAGTTCCTCGCGGCGAGCCCGGCCTGCCCAGGCAGCCATGACGGACAATTTTTTTTTTTTTTTTTTTTTTCTTTTTCGCTTACTCCTATTTTAGCCGTGGCGTGGCGACTTCCGAGGGGGGAGGGCGAGAGACCCTTTCGCCGGGGGGGTGCACCGCCGCGCTGATCTGTATACATGTGTATATACACACACGTGCATCTCCCGTCGGGAGGCGCTATCGTCGCCGTCGTCCTCCCCGGCGTGACTCAGCGCGCGGGGGCCTCTTGGGAAACGCGGGGCACTTGCCTCACGAGAGGCCCCCGCGCGTTCCAGCCGACGGGCCTTGGCGCAACGGCTCCTCCGGGCTCCCGTGCCCCGGGAGGGCCGCCGGCCCCTGTTACCTTTCCCTCCCCTGCGCCGATCATCGAGGCTGTGTGGAGGTATGGGCGCGCGGCTACCGATGTACGTGTAGCTTGCCGGTCGCTTTGATTCGGCCCGGCGCTGGTACGTTCCGATTAGTCAACGCTCGATGGCCGGGACAAAAAAAATAAAAAAAAAAAAAGAAAAAAAAAAAGCCGCCCGACAACAACGGCGTTTCCCTCCCGTTCCTTTCCCATTGTGCGCGCCCGGGACGCTGCCGTCCGCCTCTTGCCGCCGGCCTCGCCTCGCCCGTTATTATGAACCGGACAGCGCCGCGGCTACTGTACTCAAATTTAATTGCCCGCGGACTTAACAACTCACCTGCGCGCGTATATATGTATATATATATATATACGTATGCTTGCACAATAGATTAACATCGAGCCTTCAGAATCCGCGCTTTCATTTGTGTATACACGCCCGCGGATCGAACTGGCCATTAAATTGGCCATACCGTTCGGATGCGAGCGCTCGTTTTGCGCGTATGTGTATACGTGCGCAAGATCGATACTCGCTCGCGATACCAGGCGACATGGTCGAAAAAAAATACGCGCATGGGAAAAAAAAGAGCTGCACGACCTACGCACGCGGCGCGCGTCAGGCCGTGTCTATGTTTTTGTTGCCAGACCCAATGAAATGCAGAAAAATGGTAATCGCGCGCATTGATTGGGAGAGCGCAAAGTTAGCCGATTGGCCTTATCGAAGCACGCGATAAGAAACGCGGAGATATATACAAATTGAAACGGCAACAAAACATGGGAGAGGTTAAGGTCGATGCTGCATATATGTATGCCGCGCGATGCCGCGCTAGTTTCGCCGCTGCCAAGAACCGGCCGATTACAATCGGTTTATAAGCATCGCCGTCTGCGGGCGCCCGAGGCCCGACGCGACGCCTGCAAAACGCGCCCGGGGCCAAATGCGCGGATTACCTTTTCAATTAAGTCGCGCGCGAGCGCAATTATTCAAATGGCAGATTTCCTCGGCTTTCTCGCGTCGCGGCCGTCCGCGCGACGAGGGTCCAATTAGCCCGGCAGTTTCCAGGGGTCCAGGAGGCGGCGGCGGGGAAACGCCCGCCGCGCAAAACGGGACCGGCAGAAGCCGCGGCGGAGAAAACCGACTAGAAAAAAGAGACGAGCCGGGACAATCGGAGGGGGGGGGGGGGCCCGGCCCGAAGCCGGCCAGGCAGTCGCGACCGGTTTCGATCTGACTCGCCGCGCCAGAAGAGAGTGAAACGGGCCGGATCGCGCGGGCGATCGGTAACCGGCTACCGCGGCGCGGGCAAATGACCGATCGCCGCCGGCGCGCCAATTAATGCGCCGTGAAAAACCCGTTGACGCAGCTTTCGATTGTGCCCCGGCCCCTCCCCCGCCGCCCCCACGCCCCCAGAGTCCCCCCCTCCCACTTTTTTTTTTGTTCTCTTTTTTCTTTTTGCTCGCGCCCGATACTCTTTGTGCCCGCGACATTGAAGCGGAGCCGGCCGTTTAACTCTTCCCGCGGGGCCGATCGCCCGGAGCCGGTCCGTGCGCTTTTTTCTGGGCCGTTGCGCCGGTCAGTATTTCAACGGATGGCAAAATATGCGAGGCGCCGCTTATAGGCCTTCTCCTTATAAGAGGCGCGATTTCGTTTGGGACTCGGGCCCCGGCGTGTACCTTCCGATTTTGCAATTGGAAGCAAGGCGTGTCGTCCGCCGGGTTTCGAATGCTCACCGGATGTGACGAAAACGTGAGGCGAGATTAGTAGGGCCGCGCACTGTCGGAAATTCACCGGGCCAACTTGCTCTCGGCGAGGCATTCACTTTCAAATGGATCCACGCACTTTAATGCGCAGTGATACTTTTTATATCCGATCGTTATGATTCGGCGAGGGTAATTGTTAGCCTGCTTTCCAGATTGGATTAATACGTATTGCCTAAGAATTACGGGCTCAAGTTTGCATCATTATCGTGCAATTAAGAAAATTATTCGCTCTTGATTTTATTATAATTCAGCATGACGCAACAAAAGTTTTCACATAATAACAGAAACAATTATGCCTCGTTATTCGGGATATATACATTTAATGAAAATACTCGATTGAAATGTTTTCACCCGAGGAATACTGTTAGT
Source organism: Sycophaga agraensis (assembly GCA_018906755.1). NCBI lineage: Eukaryota > Metazoa > Arthropoda > Insecta > Hymenoptera > Pteromalidae > Sycophaga > Sycophaga agraensis. The sequence goes on along the minus strand of JACCIE010000006.1, from coordinate 4,012,426 downwards.
TTTTAATTTGATTCTTAATTCCAATCTTTCTACTGACAATTTAATTTTAATTTTTCATCCATAGAGTTGTCGTTAAGAATTAATTTCGAATTAACAACTGAAATATTTTCATTAGTGGTGAAAATAGACGTATTTCAGATATGCTTGCATAAACACATTTTTATCTTTCTATAATCGAAAAGAGAAACAGCCAACGGAAAACCTGTTAGTGGGTTAAATATTTGGCATCAACTCTCAACCGCGCGCTTTTCAATAAGGATTAAAAATACTCTCAACGAGACGCTAATCCAATAAATTGAGACGTTATACTGCATAAACAACTGTATAGGGTATTGTACAATTTGAGCGGTAATGAACCTTTTCCACTTGTCAGAGTGAAAAGACTCGTGTTTCGTGAGCGGAGCGAATGCACATCCTCGTTTAAAATTATCAGCCGTGATTGCAGGCCAAGTACGCGCGAGCTTAACAAACCGAATTCGTAATTAAATTATCGCTTCCTTTTGAGCGTCGTGTGGCGCCCGTTAGTGCGAGCGCGAAAAACTTGGACAAAAACGCCTTTCACCCGTGAGCGTTTCCACCGACTTGCCAGGCGAGCGCGTGCGCGCACGCCGTTACCATCCTGATTGCGACAAATTACCGGATCGCCGAAACGGTCGAAGGAGTGCGAGCTCATATTTTAATAAAACTGCGTGCGTGTGTACGTTCCCTTGGCCGTAACCTCGGCTTGACCAACTTTTCATTAGAAACGAAAACACGATAATGCACCCGAGGACAATTTACCTTTGATTTATGCATCCCAAGGCTTTTATTTATGTTAAAAGTCTAAGAATTTGAAAGCCGTTGATTTTTATTGGGACCTTTACTTCTCGAGACTTCGGGATTCTGTACAATATTTAAATTGTCTCGAAAATATATTTTCAACCCAAGTCCAAGGTAAAGATACTATAAATATAAAAAAAATGTCGACACGAGTGAAGATGAAATAATTTACGGCTTTCAAATAAAAACAAGTAAGAATCGTTCGTTTGCTAAATTATGAACAAATGATCCAGAGTACAGACTCGTAAAGTGGCTTATAAAATATTTTTTCTCATGGTGTAACGAAGAATTGCAAAAAAAAAGGAACTTTTTGCAATCGCCAAGAAAGGTACCTTAAGCCCATTTAGTCTAATTAGAGGCTTTAACTTTTGGGGGTGCGCCTGTTTTACACTTCCAACAGTGGCTGATTAGCAGTTCCTGAGGCAATTCCCCCCGACGATTAAATTTTTATCAACGGGAGCCCGAGAAAGTGTTCGCGAGGATTTTTTTAAAATTGATTCTTTCCCTCTTTCGAAAAGACGCCGAGCGCTTTAATTGTTACAACTGCATTTTATTAGAGTGAAATTTTTTAACGTTTACTTTTACTTTTGGTTTGTGGCCGTTGTGCTCGCTAAAAATGAAAGTCTCTTGTTTTCTCTAAAGTTTTGAGAGTGCGACGTTTGTTGCTGAGTCAATTAAAATTGAGTGAGATTGCTCAGCTACGATGAGTTTCCTAGGTCTGCTGAACAACTAGAATAGAACAAAATCAGTCCCTATTCCTGAATAACTGCTTATCCTTTATTGGAAACTCAATGTTTTCTTCATTAAACGTTTTCTAGGTTGGAATTTTGTTGGATAACATATTTTTCAACTGTTTCGTAATATATGAACCTATATAGATGTCAAATTACTTTATGTAATAATAGATTTTGTAAGCTCAAAGCTAACCGAGAAATAGCACGCCATTAACTTGTTTTCGTTCTGTACTCAAGGTTTTGTCTTATTTTTAAAATTGACCAAAAATTTTTTTCGTCTTCAATTTTTTATTCTTAAAGTTTAGGATTTAAAAAATCCCATGCTTATCAATTCCGATTTAAAATGGTTTTTTAGGAATTTAAAGAATTTTAAGCAGTAAGTATTTCAACAATAATAGATCAGCATCAATTTTCTACAGTTAAACTTTATCCCTGGAAAACAAAAGAAAAAAGACGGCATTATAAAGACTCGGGTGTATACCGAATACTCTATTATGTAAACACAAGGGGATTCACGTATGCCACATCTTTATTTTCGTTTTTTTCCGCGTTTGTGCATAAATTCCAACTTCGGCACGCGGTAATCGTCGAGTCTTCCCTATTCCTCTCATACCTCCTGTGGGTGCACGTACAGAAACAAGCACACGCTTATTAAGTACTGGCGAGTATAATAATTAAGCATTTTTTTATTCGGTCCAGTCGATAGTTTTATTGGCACATTTTTAGACCTACACAGATTCTTTCAAGCGTACGGAAAGTCGAGAATTTTGGAACACTGTTATACCGTACTTTCTACCTATGAATTTAGGATAACTGTGATAATCCCGCGGCATAAGAACGCTCGGATTGCAAAAATTAACCGTGAACTACTAATAGTAAAAAAGTGAAACAACGATGATTGTTTGTGTCGCACTTCCTTAAAATTTTAAGATTACTCAAGTAGTGTTATTTTGTCGCAGTTTAGCTTGCAATGTTTTTATACGATGTGGGGCAGGGTAGCAGTAGTTGGTCAATTAATCGTTTAACAACGGAAACTAGAGTTTATTTGCCCGCATTGATTCCGTACACGTCTTGCCTCATACAATTATGCTGGAATAAGTAAAAAATTAGAATATACCGTAGTCTCTGGCAACTGTCAAATTGAATAACGAGGAAATGAATTGTGTAAAAAGTAACGGTGCACCTGCCATCAAAATCCTTCACCGGCGACGGGGCAGGATTTAGACATCCGATCCCTAATCGTGGAAACGCTCGCGTGACGTGAGAGAGAAATGAATCCCCGGCTGTATGCACGTGCAAAAATTCATTCAGCCCGAGGCACTAACTCTGGTCTCTTTCTGTTTCAGGATTCATAAACTGCAACACCAACGCGACGCTGCAGTCACTCTCTCAGTTACACGGTGAGTCTTATCTTTTTACTCTTGTGCTCCTTATCTTCCCTGCACTTCCGTTATTTCGGGAGGGAGGAATTGCGCCTGAAATTTTTTCACGCGTTATTCTGACCGAGGTTATATTTTCTCGTCGGCTAAAAAAGCAGAGAGAATTAATCTTGGCCTTATTTGCCGAAATAACATTTTGGTTGAATTTTTCAAGCGTAAAATCCCCCCCCCGACCTTTTATCTTTATAAGACTTTTATAATAGGTGCTTTATAAATTGAACAATGCTTAACGAAATCCCTTTAATACCGTGAATTAATAAACTTGAAAGTGTAATAGGATTAATTAATTCGAACAATGATTTGATTGGGTACCCTTTCAATCAGAATAAATGTGGCATAAAATCGTGGCAATTCGTTCGTTTAATCATAATTGTGTAGGCTTCCATGAATTATTTTGCGACTTTTCTCAAGGCAATATCGGGAACAAAAAGGAAATGAGGAAAAGATAACAAAACTGAAGAATGCGAGGGAAGAGGAGAAAGTACACGCGTGACTTAATTGCAATTTATGTTTAGTAACTTCGGAGATGCTGACTTAATTGTCATGCGGAACAAATATTATCATTTCTCTCTTTTAAGATTTTAATTTCCTCTTTGGTGTTTTTATTCGACTTAGTGCTTGCAGAATACATCATTGTAAGTATATAATAAGCCGGTTTCATTAAAATCTCACAATATAACGACTGAAAAAATACATTCATGACCCAACACCGCTCGCATTGACGATGAATTGAAAGTAATACTGTTTATAATTTGAAATTGCACAATAATAAGTGACGGTATCTTGTTTTTGATAAATAACGTTTGTTCCTGGTTTATTCAGATGGCTCATACTCGGAAGAAGTCGGAAACAACACATCCGTACTCGCAAAAAATATTGCTACTACTTTCACAATACAATTTTTCCCCCTTATTGGTGCTTCAGTTGTGCAATGGCGAAAAACTATAATACCGTTTCCGCGTAAACCTTTGATACATTCATCGCGAGGTCCAACTGTGCAATCTACAAAGTTTATCTCGGGGAAATAAAACAACTTTCACTTAAACTTTGACAACTTGATAATTTGGTTTTTCAAGCAATTATGATAAAGCTAAATTACACACTTGGTGTAACACTGTACGTGAAATGAAAAAGGCTTTTTGCATTAAAACGAAAGCACTATCGGCGAGGGTACTTTAAACGTCGCGCAAGAGGCAATTTAATACACGAAAGCGAATAAACGGCGAAAAAGGAGCAAAGCAACGGGGGCCGGCCCAAAAGAAGCCGATGCTGACCCCGGCAGAGCAATTAAAAAACCAAAGCCGTCCCCCGCGCATCCCACGAAATGAACCGGAATTGTAAAACCGGGCCCGCGAGCGCCATGCTTCCCACCGCAGCTTCCACTCCTACCCGCCGATTATCCGCGCGCACCTCGGAGGTTTTCCAGTCTTTCGGCACAGCCGGCGCGTCAGGTGGCGCGCCGCTGGTAACGGCCAGAGGCGCACGGGGAAAAGCCCCGGCCGTACGTTTTGACAGCCGGGCCCCAGGCGCGAGTCTCATCTCGCGACGATATCGGGGGTAACCGGAGCCGCGCGAGACCCGAGGCCTCCGCGCCTCTCCCCTTATGGCGCCGAGGTTTATCGCCCGGAGGACGACGTTTCCATTAAGCCAAGCGCCGGCAGTGTGTGTGGACGCGCGCGAGAGCCAATGTTCACCGGGCCGCCTTGACCTCCCCCTCACCGCGCGGACAAACCGATTCCTCGGTTACGCCGGAGAAAGGGGCGTTTTCATGTACGACCTACTCGGCCGATCTCGGCATGCGTATATATACGTACATACGTGAACGGGACCCTCTCGCGTGTTAGCAGGCGCCCCTCGCGACGCTTTTTCAAATTGTTGTGTTCACGCGGAGGTGCATATGTAATCGATAGCCGGAGGTCACGGGCTTTGCTGCTGGGGGCTTCTATATTCGCCGACGTAGTGCCACATTGTTTTTCTTCCATCGCTTTCCCGGAGATTGGGCAAGCTCCTCGGCGGTCCATCGGTCGCGTGTAACCCGAGAGCGTCATTTTACGCGGATTAAATATAAGAAAGAAGCCCGCGCCAAGTGCATGGGTGTATATATTTTTAATTCTAATTTAGTGCGCCGCGGCGCCGGTGGCGCGGCTTTAGCTCCCCGCGTCTTAAAATGAAAGTGACGCTATATGCGCGGCGCGCGCGCCCGAGTCCGCCCGCGGGTATTCTTAGATCGAACGGCTCAGGACTATGCGCTTTTAGGGGATTTTTGACGAGCCGCGCCGATCCGCTCGGCCCCGTCCACAATACGCCCCCCTAAATTTAGACCCGCCGCCCAATGTGTACCTATATACACGCGCGCGCGCGTGTGTGTATATACACTCGGCCGTGTGCCCTTTTTTTTTTTTGCGCCCCTCGCGGCGATATAACGCCCCCGCGGAGAGGAGGCTCTCGAGTGTGTGTACTCCGGTTTATTTCCGATGCGCCCGGGCTCCTCCGAGGACGCGGATCGGGTGTCGCCGCGGCGGCCGACGAGCCTCGTCCCCGTCGTCCTTCGAATTGGCCCCTGCGAGATGAAACAAAAAAATGGAAAGGAGCCACCGAGTTGAGATGTATATTTCTCTGGCCCGCGCGGCCGGGGAAAACGCGGGCGCGCCGCGGGTGCCCGCGTGTATATATGTATGTGTATGTGTACGTTGTGTTTGCTCGGGTTTTACGCCGAGTAATTACATACCATTGCCTCGGCTATGAATGCAGATTAATATTTTTGAAGCGGGCCGGTTACGCGGCCGCGCCTCCGCTGCCTCGCGTTCAATTATATTCCGAATGAAAGAGAAATTTATTCAAATTCGCCAAAGTCATCCGCCCCGGTTTCTTACCCCCGGCTTTCTCCCGAGAGCGAGTGGCCTTTTTTCTTTCCTACGGCATTAGTGCAAATGTACACGTGTAGACGATTGATCCCCGGGGGGAACACGTTGTACACCGGCAATCATTTTTCGGGACTGTGCGTAAAAACCCCCCGACGCCTCTCATGTATATGATAACGTACGTATTATTTCGCCAAGGAGCGCGGCCGACTAAATCGGGCTTCCCGCGCCTCCTCTGCACACACTCGCACACAAACCAAAAACTCGTCACGCTGCGGCTGGGCCAGTGGCGGTCCAGGCCGACCCCCCGCGCGGCGGATAAGTGCCGCCCCGAAATTGCGGCTAGCCGCGCCCGCGCGCCCCTTCAAAAAAAAAAAGAACCCCCTCCCGCCAAGATAAAAGCGCGGCCGGAAAAAGGGTTTTTTTTCTCCACGCGCGCGCGCGCGGGGGAGACAGCCGAAAAAAAAGGGGGCGGAGAGCGGGGCAGGGAATCGATATAAAGCTTGAGCGGGTAAGTTTTTCCCCGACACCCGAGACCGCGGCCAAGTGGCGCATTAGGGCTAAAAGCCTCTCCGGCGCCCGGGCCGGATTCCCTAAACTGCCCGTCTGCGAGGCCGCCGCTGTGATACGCCGCGTGGCTCGCGGGGCCACACCCGAGCTCCCCCCCTCCGGTATGTTTGTGATGCTTTCTCGCCCGGGGGGGGAATGTGTGTGCGCCGCCCGCCCCGGACGAGCCTCGCGCCTGTTTGATCCGCTGAGTTGCGGGTTTGCTTTCGCGCCGGGGGGATTTATCGAGGCGCGCGCGCGCGCGCCTCCACGAGCTATTAACCTTCTTCCTTCTTATCCCCGCCTTTGCGCCCGGCTCCGCGGGGCTACCTTTGTTACGAAGGAATAATAAAAAAGAAAAAAAGGGAACGGAGCAGTCGAGACGCGTGTGGGCGTGAGTACGTCTGGCGCCTTTTCTGACAAAAAAAAATAACCATTCTTGTCTCCTGGACGTTTATTTTTTGCAAGTTCCCTCGGCGTGGCGCACGATTTTCCGCGGGAAAAAAAAATCCGTTTTATAGACTCAGGATATGCGGATTATATATATATACGAATGTATACACAGCAGCAGGTGCGGACGTCGAGTCGCCCCCGGGGACGCCTATCTCCCAGCAGATCGGCTGCTCGGCAATTAGGACTGTACAATTGAAAAAAATCCGTTCCGCAAGAGGGACGGAGGCCTGTACTATATATATATATATATATAGTTTATTCCCACTGATAAGGCCCGCGGGTGAAACAATCCGTATCCGCGTGTGCGCGCGGCTGGCGAAAAACCGGAGGAATCCTTTAAAAAGTCGGTATGCCCACATAACCGAGGCGCGCGGCGAGCGCGTGGCAAACAACATCCTATTAGCAGGCCGCGGCGCGGCAATTAATTTTTCCGTCCGCTCGTGTTTCCCATTCGGCGCGTCCTTGGCGTCAGTCGCGCGGTTTCCGGAATCGTAATGGAACGCTGATAAATATCAATCGGCAACGCCGCCGCGCACATACGTACACCTGTGCACACGACAGTAGCGATATACCGGGTTTGCCGAAAAAAAAAAAAAACGGGGGGAGGGAGGAAATATCGCTCGCACGCGGGCCACGGCTTTCCTCAGTTATACTACTGGCGCGCACGCTTCGCCTGTCTGCGTTTGTTTGCAAAGGAAAGAAAGTTTGATCTAATTGAGCGCGCCTACTAATTGTGCGTGGCGCGGGCCTCGATAAATTATTTATTAGAAGAAAGCGCGAGCGATCTCATCCGATTTTGAAGAATCGAAGGCCCGAGCGCCGCTGCGGGATCGTCTGCTCCGGCGCCGCGTGTACAAGTGCATGCGCCTGTAGCGGGATAAGATCGAAAAGGTGGCGGGCTGTCGCCCCGCGATGGCGCGGCGTTTTTCTCGAATTTTTTTTTTTCCCCTTTTTTATATATAGATAAGGCTCGTTAAGATTATTAGGTGTGCGCATAAATCTCTGTTTGGATTATTTATGCGAGGCTATTAAGTTAAGTATTGTTTAATAAGCGGCATAATCTTAATTTATGCCACTCTCTAAATTAGTTTTCATTGCGAGTAAGTGAATCTGCCTCGTACATCAGCTCGTATCATCCGTAATCGCTGTGAGAACTGGCGAATTGTAAGGATAAAAATATTGTCGAATACTGTATTATCCAACCTGACGATTACCATAAATCACCGCAACTTGCCGATTGAAATGGTATTTCGCGCTGTATTGATGCGTGTAACTGATGATCAGCAAACCGCGGGTATAGGTATACGGAAAATAACAAATGTCCCTGTAATGCCGTGGAAGCAATTTCAACTTACTTTCTCCCTCGCAATTTCGATAATTACGAAAGACGACGATTTAAAAATCAGTTAAAATAGCCATTAAAATTATAAAGGTGAAGCCGGGATGCCATGGCAGAAGCATAAAAACCACCAGCAGGTATATATTATATACATTTCTCCGCTTAAGGATAGGCGAATATATTCCTTTACCCCGAAGGACTATTAGAGGGAGCTTGTAAAGGCTCGCGGAGAAAATGTAGTAGTTGCCCGCGCGCTAGGTCCTGTCTCGTATCGATTCCCCGCCGGTTCTCTAAGTTACCGAGCGCCGCCGCGCGGGCCTCGCGTATAAGCGCTAACAATTCCTGGAGGCCTTTGTCCTCCCGCTCTCGCCTGCACAAATCCCATTACGTCATGGTGTGGCTTGCGTTCGTTCTCGCGTGGTCAGAATTATCGAGCTTCGACATGTGCGCCTGCCGCTGTGCGCTCGCATCGAGCTACACCTTTTAAGATTCGTACATGCTGATGAAGTAAGGATATAATTAGAATCGAGAAGTATATTTTCCTTTCCAGGTAGGACTTTCTTTCTCCTTATACTATTATATCGCGGCTGTAAATTAGTCTTGCCCAAAGTTTAAACAGTGTGTCAAATGGGCCTATTAACTTTTTCGTTCAAAAATGACGTTTCTTCTGACGATATCGTTCATCTTGCGTTAAACACATTGGAAAATAATTAGCTTTGAGTGAGTGGAACTTGGAAACTACGCAGAATCTATTGAAGGAATTACAGAGGATAACTATATACCTTAAACTATTTCGAGATCAAAAGTAAATATAGCCTTCGTACATAAGGTACACGTTGTTGTCGGTTTGAGTATTGATCCAAGCTTGCTATTAAGTATTGAAAGTCCTAAAATAGAATGCAAGTCGATACATCATTCTCGGGGATCAGCAAAGTGTGAAAGAGGCTATTATCGTTATTACACAGATCAGAGTAATAGCTTACTTAGCTTATAACTGATCTGTGAGTAAGAACATCATCCACATTTAAGTGATTACTTTCTTCCATCCCAGTTGATGTATATTGTAACTAATTTCAATTTCAGTTTTAATCAGAAGCTAAAGCCAATAGCTAATCCTCAATAGCCATTGTATACAAAAAATTTAATCCGATTGTAAGACGCACGGTACATCCGAGTAGTCCATATCACATAGGCTATGTAGCAAAAAAACAAAAAAAACACATGCAAATCGATAACAAACATACAAACAAAAACAACTTATGAAATAAACAAAAGAAAAATCATAAATTAGTAATACATAAAATCGCGAAGGCTTTCAACGAGAATGAACATCCAAAGACCATGCGACCGTAGATCTGACATGAAGTGGAAAGCTCATTCCAGCTGTATATGCTACATTAATCCGAAATCTCGAGCGTAGATCTCGAGGAGATACTAAAGGGATTAATTGCAAAGTATTCCTAATGCGATACACGCAATTATCAGACAGTACCGAAGAGGCATATACTAAACAATTGATTGAATTGATTTAATTCGAATAGAATAGGAAACTTTTTCTATTTGATATGCATTTAGAAAAAAAAATTTAATAGAGAAACACAATAGCCGTAATGGCTGCGGAAAAGAGTTAAATATTAATCTTTGATCAGCAATGCACGAAATTGCCTCACGGCTGTAATTTAGGTTTGAAAAGAAGCCAGTACCTTATCGGGTAAGAACAGGTTACAGCTTTCAAAAAAGCCATTAGCCGTCGCATTTCCTCCGCTCCACTTAGATATCGAATCATCACAATGACGAAACTATTCGAAAGGTTAAGTAAGAGGTAACAGCGCAAGAAGCTATCGAGAATCACTCCGACGGTCGAGGCGCGGCAGGAAAAAGAAAATCATCAAGGAAATTGTGATACAGTAACATAAGTGTCGGTTATGTGGTAGGTCGCAGCGAGGATAAATAGTCCGGGCCGTCTATGTAACAGTTTGTTGACAAATTTCTGCAGTTCATTTTGCAGTTGCACTTATTACGAAAGCCTTACATCAGACAATTCTGCGACTTTAAGCACGCGCTAAATCTGCCGAGTAAATTTAACAGCGCAAATTACAGCAGGTGCATTATCTTCCGGTGAAGAAAAAAGACATTTGTTCGCGGGGAAAAAAAAAGACCACGTACGTAATTGGCGTCTTCTAAAACGCCACCTCGAAGAGCCGCTCGACGACAGGTCGCACAGTCTGCCGGGAGAGTTAATGCCCCTTTTGGCAACGTCGCTCTCTGGCAAATATTTGCTCAATTTCGCTCAATCGCATCCGCGCATAATCGCGCCGCGAGTCCGCCGCCCGGAAATTCCCGTGTAGAAACATCAAATTAGAAGTAAGTGAATGTATCCCGGGCGCTCCCGGCAGCAGCGGCGGGCAATTTGGAGGAGAGCCGCTCCCGAGGCCGCGTCAAAAGACGCCGCGCACACATATTCATGGAGCTGGCGACGGCGCGGGCGGCCTCCTGACCTTCCCGGCCCCGCCCGTAGTTGCATATTCAGCGGATGCAGATTTCGCCCCGTAACATCCCGCGACGTACGTGCGCCCGAATACACGCCGGCGGCGCGCAGATGGCCGACGAAACAATGCATTAATTAGTCGGTGCTCTTGGCCCCTCGGCGGCGGAGGTGGAGCGGCGCTTCCCTCCGCCGCCACCCCCTTGCGGCGCCTCCTCGCCGGCGCCCGCCGCACGCGCCGCCCATTGTTTTGCAATTTTTAGCAGCTGACCGGCCCCCGGCGCGGGGATCGCCGGCCCCGGAGGCTGCCCGATGAAAACTTGATGGGCGCCGGCTACGGGATTCTGCCCCCTCCGCTTTTCGCATCGTTCTTCAACGCCTTGGACTCGGCCCCGGATAGACTGATTTCTTTTTCATTCGCTTCACCGTTGGCGTATATATATACACCGAGGCGCGGCTGAATAATGCGCCGAAGAGTTTCGGGCCCTGAGCATTGCAAGCTTCACCGGTTCTCGTGGGAGGTTGTATCACTCGGAGTTTTCAGCGATGGCAGACCAGGACTAATCCGCTCCCGGAAGCCTGATCCTCCCCGACCGCGTGCACCAGCCGGCTCGAGTCGGCAAAGTAGAGCGCGCGGCCGGGTTACCGATCGATCCCGACGTCTGTCCCCCCGCGGTCGCTCCCTCTCTCTTGACGCTCGCGGTTTCGATTTACACGCTCGATCGGGCAAGGCTAAAGTAAGTAAGGCTCTCGGCCCCTCGTTTGCCGGCTCTATAAATATTGAGCGCGGGAGCCCGGGGATTTACGGCGGTGGCGGCGGGGAGATGCGCGCCCCCGCCCGCGATTACACTCCCCGCGGGAGCGCGAGGAGTGGCCGGCGCGCGCGCGCGCGCCTCCGCACGCAGTCGGTTTATTCGCGCGGCTTGATTTATTTACGGGGCTTACATTGCGGACGGGGCTTTATCGGCCGCGGGCCGGCGACCGACTGCCCCCTCCAATAAACTTCCGGCGGTTATGCGGCGCGCGGCCCTCGCCTCGTGGGGCTTGATTAAAACGCGGACAATGTGCGGCGGGCAGTTTTGCCCGGGTTTAACGAGCGCGTTAAACTCCCGAAAACGGCTCTTTAACCGCGCTGATGGTGATTTATCTCGGATCGGCGGGCGGCGGCGGCGGCGCCGGTGCGAGAAGCCGGCCTTAGCTGCGAGCGCGCCTGTGCTCCTCGGCCCGCCGCCGCCGCGCCGCGCCGCCGTGGCCGGGGACTAGTTTACGATCGAAGGATTTTCTATTAATAGGAATAAATCGCCTGTTTACTTGTGTAATTTTATTGTTGTAATGACCGTGGTCGAGTTGACCGTAAAGCTGCATACTATTATTTACACTTATGTAAACATATTATTAATGTAGAATAACATTTTTATGTTTCAGGTACGTATAAATTGCACCTTGCACGGTCACATTGTGAAAGCTCGGGTAAGTGATTGTAAGAAAGCATCCAGCTTGTTTTTTTTTCGGCGCGTATAATACTTCATCTCGCGCGCGCCTCAATTGGTTGTAGCGCGTGCGTTTCCCTCGTCGCATCGATGAAGATAAGCCAACCATAAGTAGTTAAAGGAGGCGAATGCCTAATTTATTTATTTCGCAGAACTAAAGCTGTCTTTAATAGTTTAAGTGCTTCATTAATAATTGTACACGTCGGTCTATTCAAATTATAGCACTTAGGCTTAAATATGCAAATGAGCTATCTAACTTTTTTATAACAGTTTTTATACACTTTTTATGTAACATTAATTATCATTTTCATATAAGTTCGGAGAATAAAGAAACTTTATTCGACGTTTAAGAGACTCGATAACAAAATGTTGCCATTTTGCACCTGTTTCTAAAGCTCTTGCTAAACTCTCAGCGATTGCATAATAACAATTGATAAGCATCATTTTTCCTCCGTACCTTTGGCACATAAGCTGCGTGAAATTATGATTGCGGGAAAAAGCAAGCCTCGGGAGGCTTTTTAATCGGCTAGAAAGCAAAGTTACTAATCATTTATCGAACCCTAGGCGCGCGCGCAAGGTTTAACGCTCCTTCGCCTAATCACGCGCGCGGGTTATAAAGCCGAGTGACGTCAGGATCGATTTATACCCGCGGGAGCGAACCGAGCTAGTCCGCGAGATTAGTCCCCCGACAAGCCAATAGAAAAGAGCGATAACCCAGAAAGAAGTGCACACGGATATACGTATAGATATATATGTATCGGCGGCCGAGCGCTGCCGGTCTCGACGGCGTGCCGTGACTCCCGGGAGAGAGAGAGAGAGAGCATATAAGCTGAAAACCGAAAAAAGAAACATAAATTCAATTAACGTCGAGGATGTACCGGGTACGCGCGCGGCCGGCTCCCGGTTTTAAAGCTGATCCGGGAAAGCGCGGAGATGGCATATCTGCGGGGGCGGCGGACAATCGCTCGTAAATCCCCGGGAACCGGGGCGCCCCCGTCGATGACATCTCGGAGTGCCCTGCCAATCCCCGGGCTTTCTCCGTCGGTAAGGGGGAGCCTCCCCCCACCGCCAGATCATTTTCGGCAGAGCCTCGCGCGCGCGCGCTGCGACGCGCGGCGCTTGCGCAAAAAAAAAAAAATAAGAGGAAAAAAAAAAGAGCCTCCGCGAGAGCAGAAGTTGCGCCTACGGACGAAATGGAAACTCTGCCAAGGATGCGCTGCAGCGCGCGCGCGCGATATGCGGGACAAGGAAAACAGCCGGCGCCTTGGCATTTGGCGCGGCGAGAGGCTCCGCGGGAGCCCACGCGCGCCCTCCTTGCGGCTCAGAGGGGGGGACGCGAGCGCGCGTGTGGGCCCGGCGATTTTTCCCGCCGAAGGGGTCCCCCCCCCGCGGGCCGTGTCGCGACTATCCGTGATCTACTTGTTGCCGTGTGCACACTCGGATCCCCGGGGCAGCCTTCGTCTCCTCCGTGCGCGCCGTGTGCATACAACCCAATGGTTGTGCAATATATATTGTTGAAAAGAGAATGCGACAAGTTGGTATGGCTTTCGAGGCGGGCTATTGGCGGTTGTGCCCGGTGGGAGTATGGGGGAAAGGTCGCTGATAATACAGCGAGAGCTTTTGCGAGGCGGCTTTACAAATGTATATTTAGTTAATTGCGAATTATATAAAAGGCGAGCCGGCGCCGGCGAGTGCGCATATAAAGAAGGAGTCACGATTTCCACCGGAGAATTCCGAGCGCGGGGATAATAATTCACCGACCCTTGAAATCCTTATCGAATTAAAGGATCCATGACTTATATACCCTACGGAAAGAATGCCGAGTCTGCCCGGACGCGGAGTCGTGTCGCCGGGGCCCGCGCCGCAGACGGAAACGGGAGGCTGCAGGGCGCGTATAATAGCGCAATAGAAGTAGTACCCATATACACTAATGGGAATTACGGGTAACATTGAACCTTACATAAAGGACGAGGCGCGTATAATATGCACGCAGAGTCGTAGCGCGCGATAATAGCTCTGCGGCCGCGTATATACACACATGTGCATACGTGTATCCGCGAGAGCGCGAAAAAACGGCGGGGCGCCGGCTGGTGGGGGGGGAGAAGAAAGCTTGGGAAGCTGCGGGCGGGATTACACGGGGCAATTAAAAGGCCCGGGCAAGGAGTCGCGGTGGCGCTCGGGTTTAATTGGGATGGCCGCGGGCGCCGCTAAGCGATCGCGCACGACTCGTCTCCCCGCGAGATAAGCCCGGCGCGCGGCGCGATCAAAAAGCCGGGGCTGAAACCGCTAACGGGCCGTTAGAGCCGCGCGCGGGATCGAAAGCGGCAGCCGTGGGCATGTGTGCACGTGCACACGTACGTGTGTATATATATAACAGAATCTGGAACGCGTTCACCGGTCCGCGGGGGATTTTCGCCCCGAATAATGCACGTCCGTCCGTGTGGATACATATCTGCGGCGGCGATCGATAGGGCGCTTCATTAGCGGATCATCACGCGGAGGCGATGGCTCCGATAACACGGGGACGCTCGTAAAGGCCGGGCACGGTTTTCGGGGCCCGCTCCCTCGGCTCCCCGAGTTTCTCCGCGGTGAACTTTCCCCTCGAAGGAGGCCGCGCTTCTCCCGGCAGATCGCTGCAACAATGCCCATAGGTCCTCCGGATGCACACACACCTCTTAGGGATTGGCACGCATTTTTTTCGGTTGTACCCCTGGCGTGTATATATCGGCCGCGAGGCGGTCCGACGGGGAGGATCGGCAGCCGTCGACGGGATTAAAAGCCGGCGTTGATTTACGAGCCGGGGCGGCGCGATGCGCCTCGCTCCGCGGGGGCGCAATTAGCCGGCGCTAGCGGCCGATATAACCCGCTAATGGCCTTGGGAACCGGCCCCCGCGGCACCTGTCGCCCCGGCTAAGTGAAAAACCGGCGCGCGTAATGGGCCCCTATTAAGCCGGCCGCGGGGAGCCCCGGCGGCGCCTCCGGCGACTTTTCCCTCATTTTCCCTCCGACGTCTGAATTACGTTTTACGGCCGCGGTCGGCGCGTGACGCAAGGCTTTTCCCGCGGAAAAAAAGTAAAAAAAAAGCCGCGCCGCCGCGGTGGCTTCCGTTTTTTTTTTTTTTTGGAGGGTATAGGCCGATGCCGCCAAGGAGTCGCCGGGAAGGAAAAGCCGAAAAGTAACTCGGCTTATGGGTACACGCGACCGCCCCCCCGCGGAGTGGTACCTCTCCACCTGTCGCCCCGAGGAGACGGCGCTGCCCTCCTCACTGATGGATCGCGGAAAGGAAACTCCGTTAATCAATGAGCGGCTTGATGAAGGCGCGCGTTGTGTTTGAATAAACGACGCGGGCCGTCAGTCATAGCGGGAAAGGGAAAAACGCGAGGAAAACCCACGGAACTAGACGCGTGGACGACGAAATAATTGGCCGGGACCCGCGCGGGATAACAAGAGGAAGAAAAAAAAACGAAGAATCGTTTCAATTTGGCCGCTAATGGGAGATTATATTAGGCGGCCCGCGGATTTTTACCGGCGCGCGGCGCGCGGTGAAAGCCGGAGGCCTCCGGGCGATTTGTCAGCCGGCGCCCCGGGGGAGGAGGCGTCCCGTCCTCGACCGTTGACTCCTTCGGGTAATTATACGGGGACGGACGGGAAGACGCGGGGGCTGGCGACGGCTGGATGTATATATATACGCGCGGGCTGTCATATAATGGCCGTCAGAATCGCCCACTCATTGTGGTGACGGCGCGCTGCGGGTCCAGCAAAATAAACGCGTACATATAGGCACTCGCGGCATACGAGCCTTGAGCCGCGGGACAAATATTTTCGTTCGCATGGCGAGTGCGCGCGCTTTTATTATCACGGCCCGGTTTTGACCCGCGGCGCCTGGACAATCCTGTGCACAACCGAAATCGTCCCGGATATAGGGCAGGCGTCCGTCGCTTGGACAAACTAACTGTTTACGCCCAACTGCGCATTATTCCGCCGTGTTTCGATCGGCCGAACACGAGCGTCTCTACCGGTTATGCAGGCTCGCCCGGCGAGATAACACCGCGTGTAGCCAGATATGATTTATCCGAATCGCGCAATAACACAAGGGGCCTGAGCGCGCGCATAGTTAATTCCGCCTCGAGTCCACTCTTCACCTGTGCACTCGGCGCGGTTGTAAGCCGCGGGGAAAGTAGCCGTACGAGGGTAAAAAAAAAAAACGGCAAAAAGAAAAGGCCCCGCGATTTAGATGTATTTCACATGTTGTTTGACGCGAAGCCCGTGTACGCGCGTCAGGCGCCCCGGCGATCGTGCGGAGTTATTATTTGATTAAGCGAAATCAATCTGCGAGTCGCGGGTCAAGCTGGCAGCGCGTATACAATCCAAGCCGGCCAACGACGATCACCCGTGACGCAAGGGGTTGATTTCATCAGCCGCCGAGGGTACACATTGAAACGTTCTTCCTTTTTTTTTTTTTATTATTTTTATTTTGCCTTTTTTTTTTTTCGTTATTACCATTCGAAAAGTCGTGACGAAACGTCAGCTTATCCGTGAAAGATTTTTGTTGAATCCGACAATTGTGCATTCGGACCTATCTGGCCTTTGGATCTATGCGCATTGATCCGAACACAATGTGACGTTGAGTTATCACTTTGGAATAATTGTTGCGTGCGGACCTATTTGTAGAAGCGGAGCTTTTAGCGCAATCTCTCTTTTTCCCCCATGGCTGCGCCGCCTCGGCGCCCGGCAAACTTTGTAACTTTTCATGCCCGTATAAAGCACTCGTTCCCCGCGATATAAATAATAACCTGCACGGATTACAAGCGCGCAGGTTTAAATCCTCGTGAAAATAACGCGGTAAATGAAACCGGCGCGCGGAGCGGGACGTATATAATAAACGACGGTGCGCGCGTCTCCCGGTGAAGGGGAGGCAGACTCTCGCGGGAGGATAATTAAAGAACGCGGCGATTATTAATCCCGGGCGATAACGAAGTCCGGGGTGGGGGGAGGAGGCCCCGTTCGGGGAAAGAGGTTGCGAAATGAGGCAGGAGCTTCGACTTTCCCCGCGAGGCGCCCGCCGGCGCGCGCACTTGGAAAGCGGGCCGTGTCGCGCCAACTTTCGGCCTAAAACCGGCGAAAAAAAAAAGAAGGAAAATAAAAAATAAAAACCGGCCGATGTTAATCTAGCCCGGGGGACGGGCGGCGACGACTCGAGGACGCGCCGGCCCGCTTCATTGTTTGCTAATCGGCCGGATGATCGGCGCGGTGGCTATTTTTTTTTTCGGTTGCGCAACGCCCGTCGGAAACACGGGGATCGGAAGCCGCCACCGATGACTCGACCGTGGGCGCGAGTGTACCGGGAAGTGCCGCCGGGGCAATTTGAGCCGCGCGGTGGAGATTAATCGCGCGCTTGTTAGGCCGGCGGTGCGTCAACAACGTTGGCCCGTGCATCTCGTTTTTGTTTGCCAGTGCGGCCACAGTTGCCGGCGCGGCGAGGAGAAAAAATGGTGCCCGGGGAAAGGGCCTCGGCCGGCCTCGACCTCCTTCGCGGCCCTTTTAACCAGTCGTGCCTCGTGTGCTTACCTCGCACTCGGCCGTTGGACGCGCTTCCTCGGGCAGGAAGGGGTTGCAGGGCCGTGGGTAGGTGTCGGTCAATTAAGGGCCATCGATCGAGGGTCGAGCGCCTCGGGTGTCGCGAGAGCTAATCGAGGGGGGCGTGCTACGAGACCACACCGATTAACGCCTCGGCTTTTCTGTTGCAGGTGAGTTCTCATCGAGGACCATCGGGCCGCCGCCTAGCGTCAAGCTGTTAAATAGTATCCTGCATAACCGTAAGTACAGCCTTCAGACATTCTACACGCGTGTGCACCCGATTCCTCCCATGCGGGGACCCGCGCGCCCGTCCTCTATATCGCCCCCGGAAGCGGCTCGACGCGGCGCCCGAGAGAAAAAGGAAAAAGAACCCGCGTCCCCCCCGCCCTCCTGTGTTACCAGCCGAGCGGGCCGATCGGCCCGGTCGGTGCGGCAGTCGTGGGCCTACGCCCTTATCGAGCGAGGGCCGCGATAAGCTTCCTCCGCAAATACGAGGGCCTCCTCGGTGCAGCGGGGAAAAAGGGACCTTGTTTACGGGGCCCGGGCGGCTTTTCCCCAGCGGCCGCATTAGCATACATCGTTATCTTGGCCGGCCGTCGGCTCCTCTCCCCGGCTAGACAAACACGCCGCGCTACGGAAATACACCGGCGAGCCGACTCCGGCCTCGAGGTGGAAAGCCCAGGCCTCGTGGCCCGGAGCCCCTCCAGTTGCCCTCGCCTCGGGTGTACAGCACGTTGACGCGCGTTTTTCCGCCGCTTACGTAAAGGAGCCCCCGGATGCTCGCGCGCGAATAATCGCCGCCGTTGTTCCTGTGTGAACCGACTGACCGGCGATCGAAGCGCGGAAGCTGCTGTATCAAGAGATCGTCCCGCGTCGGACGGTGAATCTTGAGCACCCGCCGAGGCTTTGGGTGACGTCTTTGATTTGCCTTAGGTCCGCCTCGACGCACCGGGGAAGTCAAGGGAGCTTGGGGCGTTTGCCTTCCCCCGCCACGACTCGCATCGGCTATGGCTCCGTCCGCGACGTCGGTTATTGCCTGTACTTCAAAACTCGATGCATTATGCAAAAATTAAAATTATCGTTATAGTTACTGGCCGTAATAAACATATTATATCCGAGTGCGTTCGAGAGAAAAAAAAAAAAAGTTGAATAGTTCCTACTCAACATAACTTGAAATTGCCTCGGGAAAAAAAAAAAAAAAAACTCACCTCGATAATTCCGCCGTGGTGTATTATTTAGTTAATAATAGTAGCGCAAACGGTGATATTATAGAAACAATAAGTGTGCATTACAATAAAATTTGTAATTTCGACGTAATTCGATAACAAAAAGCGAGCCGTATAAGTCGGTAGCTTTAATGGCCCGTTATGTCACATATATGATGTTTGTCAGTACGCGCTCGTAATTTAAATATTCATGTTTTGTAAATTACTTTTATTTATCTTTCTTCAAAGGAAACGCACTGGCGGAATTCTGAGGAGAAAAAGAGCAGCAGTAGACGCGCGCGCGCGCGCCAGCGCAAAATCAAAGTAAAATTTCTGCATCCCAGTTGCAATATTGCTTTAATTAACTTGTAATTATTCGAATAAGCAAATAAAAAGGGAAAGCTCCAAAGGCGAGCGACCGCCGAGCCAGCGAACAGTAAACGCGGGCTTGAAATTATTAATAACGCGCAAAAAAAAAAGGGACTTTTCGCGGAAAATGCGACTCGGCGGGCGGCGCGTGCGCGTCCCCCCGAGATCCGGCGCTGGCGCGTTAATCGCGCACGCGGCGCACAAGTAGTGCATCGCTAATAGAAAAGCCAACGGTGCGCGCGAGAAGCGAGAAGAAGCGATTTATTGGTTGACGCAACTAATTAACATCAATTGGATTAAAAGCGGTTGCGTTTACGCGCGCAATTCCCCGGGGCCGGCGTGCACTGTAGCCAACATGCCGGCCCGCTCCCCGGGCTGTTTACATAATCCCGCGTCAGACGTTACGGCACAATTTTCGCTCAATTATACAATTTAGCGCATAATGCGCCGCGAAAAAAAAAAAAGAGATCGAATCGTCCCGGGCGAACACTCGGCCGGCCTCGGTCCGCTTACGTCACCCGGCTGGGGGTCGGCCGTGCCCTTATAGCGGACGCGCCGCCCTTGCCAGCGCCCCAGAGGATCCAAGCCCCCGGTCGGCTGCACCGCGACGCCTCCCCGGGACATTGTGTATGCTAATTAGTCGGATATACGCACGTTCCGACGCCGCGCGGAAGAAGGCGCCGCGCCGGGGCGGTAGGCGCGTCGCGGCAGATATACGAGGAGGGCCCGGGAGCTGTATTAATAAACGGCCGCCGGCTGGCGCGCCCCGCCTCCCCCCGCGAACGCGTCGGGAATAGCCGATCGAAGGGGGGAGAGGGGGCGCGCGTCCAGTCTATTTCCTCGCCCGCGCCCTGACCCACATTTTTCGGCCAATTGGCGGCGCATGCGCGCGCGGGGCGGACGCCCTGGCCCCCACCACTACTGCCGCCCCGAAAAATCCGCTCCCGCCGATCGACTCTTTTTTTTTTTCTTCCCGTCATCCCGGCGGCCCGCACGCGGCTCGAATAATTCCCGCCGCGTACATATTATATATCCGCGCGCCGTGATTAATGTCGCGTCGCGCGGCGGTCGAGTCGGCCGCTCCTTTTCATTTTTCCCCTGCCGCCGGTCGACGCGCAAAATCGATGAACGCGGGGGGTTTTTCTCTCTCTTTTTTTGTTTTTTTTTTTCGGTTATTTCACGTTTTTTCGGGCCGCAGCGCGCGGCCAACGGGACCGGCGGCCGGCCGGCTTTTTAATTGCGCAACCGGGCCGGCTGTTAAACGCTAATTACGTTTTTATTTATTGGGGCCTTTTTTTTTTTTTTCTTTTAAGGCGCTTGCGCGCGTACCGCGCGGAGGTTGCATAAACGGCCCCCGGGACAATATGTCGGAGGTGTGTATACGGCCGGGGGTTTATTGGGCGCGCGGCACTCGGTGCCCTCTTAAAAGCCAGGCGCGAGGCTTTGGGAAGGATAGGCGTATAATGAAAAGGCGCCGGGGCGAGCGCCTCCCCACCGCCGGCTGTATTTCATTAAGAGGCGCTATTTTTTCCCTTTGGCTTTTAATCACGAAACGGGCGTTTATTGTCGCGCTGATGAGACGCCGCGG
Source organism: Sycophaga agraensis (assembly GCA_018906755.1). Taxonomy (NCBI): domain Eukaryota; kingdom Metazoa; phylum Arthropoda; class Insecta; order Hymenoptera; family Pteromalidae; genus Sycophaga; species Sycophaga agraensis. The sequence goes on along the minus strand of JACCIE010000006.1, from coordinate 3,991,521 downwards.
CGGATTAAAATGCGCGGCGAGCCGTCCCCGGGGCCGTCTCGCCGGGCAATGCCGGAATCCGCCGGGGCTTATCCGGGCGGCATCTGGGCCGGCTAACCGAATCGGCCTCCCCGGCGCACGCACTTGCCCCCAATTACCGAGTGACGGTGCGCCCGGGAGGGTGGGGAAAAAGGGGCGGCGGGCCGAGTTCTTTGACCCCGGGCGGGGCCTGCCCCAACCCGCCGGCGCTTGCGGTGCCTCGGGGGCCATCGATCGGCCCGCCGCCGCGAGCCTCCTCGGGCGAATATATCGGCCGGGGATCGATCGACCGCCGGCCCTTCCCCCCTCACCCCAAGGGCCGAGCAGCCTAACCCCCGGGGGGACGACGTCGCACGCGCGTACCGGACGGACGCGCCGCCGGCGGCGGTACCTTCCTCGCGGGGGAAGACGCGGCCGAAAATCGCGCGGCGCCGATCAATAGGTGGCGCAGGTAGCGGGCGGGGCTCGGCTGCACCTGCCGCCGAGTGCACTCGGCCCCCGCGGGAGGAGTCGCCGGCTCGCGATTCGGGGCACGTATCGGCCGCGTCTCCATGGCGACGAGGCGCGCGCGATCCTCCGCCGGGGACAAAAAAAAAAAAAAAGAAAAAAAAAAGGACCCGGCGCCCGCAATCAGATGTTGCCGAGGGCCGGCGTGCACGTGGCCCCGGCTGCGCCGACACACCCCACCCCCAGCCCTGGCCACAGCCGCTCTATAACGCCTCGTTTGTTCCAGGTTCCTTCGCCCCGTGCGACGAGGTCTCCTACGGACTCAACCACTCCAATGCCATTCTGCAGAACCGTGAGTAGCGCATCTGTCTTCCTGCCCCCCCCTCCCCGCGGCGGGGGAGACTCGTCGGCGGGCGGAAGTCCGCGGGGTCCCCGGGGGGCGTCGCGGGCCGGCGAAGGCGCGAGCGACTCCGGGCGGGGGATCGGCGGCGGGCTTCCGGGCGATCGGGAAAGCCGGGGCGCAGGGGCCGGGGGGGTCGACGACCGGGCGGGCCGCGTGGGCCGAGCCCCCCGCGGGGCGGCGCGCGCACGCGGGGGTTGCGCCGACGCGCTGACGCAACGACGCCATGGCGCTTACGTGGCCCCCGGCGGGGTGGAGGGGATGGGCCGGCGGCGGCGGCGGCCGCGCCGCCGAGCGCCGCGCCGCCGGAAAAGTGCATGGAAATCGATCGGCCCGGGGATGGGGAAAAGTCCGCGCTCCCAGTGGCGCTCGCGCCGGCCAGCAGACCGGACGGCCTCCTCCTCGTCCCCGAGGGCACCCGAGGGCACCCGAGCGGAGCAGCCGGCACCCTCCCCCCCCCCCCAACCGAGGATGAATCTCCTGGAGCTCGCGAGGTTCTTCGACGAGGAGTACGGAGGTAGGCGCGGGCCCCGGGGCCCTCGAGGCCGCGGTCGAGTGCGCGGACGTGCGCCGGAGAAAGGGACCCGGGCGCCGAGTGCACTCGGCTCCTTCCGTCCCTCGGCCCCCGGACGGACGGCTTGCCGCCCCGGCCCCCGAGGGCCCCCGTCTTCCTGCCCCGCCCCGGCCCCCACTCGCCTTTTGCACGAAAAAACGCCTCCGCTCTTTGCCCGCGCACCCTCGCGCACCCGGCTATCGACTAAATTCCCCGGCCTCCTCTTGTGCCACCGAATAGTCAGCTGGCAAGACACTATACTGCGCCCTGCCTCTATACTCTGCTCGCTCCTGACAACTCTTGCAGCCTTCTCCTTCCTGTCAATTCGAACGCTCTACGTCAGATCATCCGTGGAAAACAAAATATATTGTCTAAACTGTTAGGGAAATTCGGACCTAGTGCGGAAATTCTTCCGAAAGTATACTTCTCTCTCATTCCAGAGGATGAATGAGTTTTGCCGACATTCTCGTTGGCTCGCAACGATTCTCAGAAAGAAAATCCTACCGATCGACAAGCCTTCTTACTCTCCTCCATGAGCGAACCTTTAAAACCCTAGAGGCAACGTTAGAAGCAACGGATATCGCAGTGCTGTTGAGTGATTTAATGGATACGAAGTGCAGAGGAGGTAGAACCTCCGGGTTTCCCTCGCCGAGTAATAGACCTCCTTGGGTAATACGGCCACTGCCGGCATTACTTTGAATTCCCAGTGTACATTCTTAATTGGCCCTAACAATCGGCATTATTTGCCGGCGAGCCGCGGGTCTTCCTCGCGGAATATTCATTAAAGCTGGCAGCCGGTGAAGGGCCTTGCCCGCCGGCAGCGGCTCGCCTCCGGCGCCCGGCATCCCGGGGCCGCTCGCGGACAGCTGGGCAGCCGGCCGACCAGCTCGAACAACAGTGTACGCGTTTGCCCCCGGGAGTGCCGCTCCGTCCTCGCCGAGGAGAACAAAAAAAAAATAGTCGCGCGGGCACGAAAATATTTTGGCCCGGCCGAGGCGGCAATGACACACACCGGCCGAGGCGGAAGCTAAAACAAAGCCTCTGTCGCATTCCCGCGGCGCTTCCGGTAAACTCTCACCCCCCCCTCTTGGCTCTTTTTTTTTTTTTTTCTTTTTTTTTTCCTTCCCCCCGGCTAAGTGCCGGCCGCGGTGCGGGCCAATTACCGGGGCGCGCGCGCAAGCGCCCTGATCGATACTGCGAAGGCGCGTGCAGACGACGACCCCGGCCGCGACCTTCCGCGAAGCTCCCGCGGAGGTGCTTTACGGCCTCCCGGGGATGCTTTTTGCCCCGGCCGAGCCGCTGCCGGCGATCGCGGGAGAATCGACGGCCGATTGGATTAGCGCCGCGGACGAGGAGAGGGGCCCGGCCCTCGGACGTTTCCCCGCTCGGCTCGCTTTTTTTTTTCCGATTAGAAAATTGCCTTCGGCTTGGCGGACCCTAGCCGATCGCAATTTCACTGCGGCCGCTTTTTAACCGATGTGTATTGAAGCGCCAGGAGAAATTGGCCCGCGACCTGCCGCGGTGAAAGTGAAAGCGTCGCGCATCGACGGCAGTCGGGCTGCCGGCTGACAGGCGCACCGCGGCCCTCGTCGCCGCTCATCCCCGGCGCTCCCGCTCCTATGCATAATACACTGGCTGTTCAGACAGCCGACTTTTTCCACGAAGCCCGCCTTGGCATTATTAAATTTGTCCCGGCAGTCGAGTAGTCGGGTAAAGGTTAACGACCCCCGCACTCTCCTTTCGAGCGCGAGCCTCGGCCCCCTCCCGATGCAGCGCCCGGCGCGTTTACAATAATTATTTTTCGCTTGTGATTCAAATGCCGTGAGAGGGCGCTTCCCAAGAAAAGGAGCCTTTAACCCAAAGGAGATAGCGCCGGTCTATTGACCGGCGTCGGGGCATCTTTGTTTAACTCGGCCGCGGACAATTTTAGCGATAAGCGCCTTTAAAAGCCGCCCCGGGGGCGCAGGAACCGACCTCGGGAGCACAATCGAGGGCCCCGGGAGCGCTCCGGGCAACGGGCCGATATGGGAGGGGGGGGGCCGCGCGGCCGGGCCCCGGGGCCTCCGCCGCGGTCATTGGTCGCGAGCGGTACGCCGAAGACGGCCACCTCCCCGCGGCGTTTAAAGGCCGGCACGCCGGCGGCGATTCCCCGTAGACAGCGCGGCGCCGGGCGGCCGCTCCCACTCCGGCGGCGCAGGGCTCGGCGCTCCGGCGCCGCCGCCGCCGCCGCCGCCGCGGCCGCTCCCGCGAAATTCAAATTCGCGAAAGCGCGGCGGGCTTCCGGATAAAACAGCCGACGCTCAGGGCCGTCGCGGCCCGGCGCTCGCGGCGACAGTCGCATTTTTCCCCGAGGCATCGAGCCGCGCGCACCGCCGCAGCCCAGGACCAACGTCACCCCCGCGCGGCCCGCCACCCCGGAGAGATATAGTGGCCGCGCCCAAGAAGATCCGAGGCCGAGGCGAGAACATGGCCACCTTCGTGCGCAGGGTGCGCTTCCCCGGGAAGCGCCGCACCAGTGAGTCGCCCGCGACGCCCCCCGCGACGCGCGCCTGTCCCCCCCCCCGTCCGTCGTGTGACTGCGCGAGATGGAGAGGTGACGAGGGCGGAGGAATAACCCGGGCGACACCCTCTCTGACCCCCAGGTAAATCCCCCTTCTTCCCGGACCTCAACGATCCCGGGAGCAACCTCCTGGACGATGGCGGCCCGGCCGGACAGCTCGACGGGGTCGGCGTCGGCGTGAACGTCGGCGTGGGCGTCGGCGTGATGGGCGGACCGCAGAACGCCTCGCTCTCCTCGCCGAGCCGCAGCAGCCCCCACAGCCAGGGCAGCGAGACCGGCGAGCGCTTCTCCAGGAAGGTCTTCGTCGGCGGCCTGCCGCCCGACATCGACGAAGGTCAGTCCGCCCACCCCGCCTCCTGGGGCTCTCCTCCTAACCTACCTTTCCTCTGTGTCTTGTAGACGAGATCACCAACAGCTTCCGGCGCTTCGGCCCGCTGGTCGTCGACTGGCCACACAAGGCAGAGAGCAAGTCGTACTTTCCACCCAAGGGATACGCTTTCCTCCTGTTCCAGGTAAGCAGCCTCCGTTCCCTCTAGGTCCGCTCCTTTCGGGGCTTTTAAATTGAGAGCGCGGCGCTCGGTTGGCTTTTAAATCGCGATCGTCCGTCGGAGGCCCGCGAGCCCCTCGCAACCGGATGCAGAACTAAGCCCCGGTCTCTGTGTGTCTCCGGTGGAACAGGATGAGGGCTCGGTCCAGCAGCTGATCGACGCGTGCATCCAGGACGACGACAAGCTCTACCTGTGCGTCAGCTCGCCGACGATCAAGGACAAGCCCGTGCAGATCCGCCCGTGGCGGCTGAGCGACGCGGACTTTGTCCTCGACGCCTCGATGCCCCTGGACCCGCGGAAGACCGTCTTCGTCGGCGGCGTGCCCCGGCCCCTCAAGGCCGTCGAGCTGGCCATGATCATGGACCGGCTCTACGGGGGCGTCTGCTACGCCGGCATCGACACCGACCCCGAGCTCAAGTACCCCAAGGGCGCGGGCCGCGTGGCCTTCAGCAACCAGCAGAGCTACATCGCGGCCATCTCCGCGAGATTCGTCCAGCTGCAGCACAGCGACATCGACAAGAGGGTGAGTGAGCGCCCGCCCCGGCTACCCCCCCAACCGCCCACGTCCACCCGCCAAGGTCGCGACGAGCGCGCGCGCACGCCCCCCTAATGCGCCGATCCGCCTCTTGGTTTGCAGGTCGAGGTCAAGCCTTACGTCCTAGATGATCAGATGTGCGACGAGTGCCAGGGCCAGCGCTGCGGCGGCAAGTTCGCCCCCTTCTTCTGCGCCAACGTCACCTGCCTCCAGGTAGGTGTTCATCCGCGGCCCCCCCGCCGCGGCCCTCCTCCCGGGGGGAGGGCCCCGACGGGCCGAGGCCACCCGTGCAACCCTCGAGGAGCCCAAACCATTGGCGCGTCGTCTGTTTCAGTACTACTGCGAGCACTGCTGGGCGACGATCCACTCGGGCCCGGGGCGCGAGTACCACAAACCCCTCGTGAAGGAGGGCGCCGACCGGCCGCGCGCCGTCCCCTTTCGCTGGTGTTAACCCCCGCCGCAGGCGCTGCAGCAGCTCCAGCAGCCGGCCCAGCAGCAGCAGCAGCAGCAGCATCAGCATCATCATCCGCACCAGCACCCGCACCACCACCAGCAGCTTGCGCAGCAGCCGCAGCAGCCGCAGCAGCAGCAGCGTCGCCGTCGGCCCTGAGGCCCCCCGAGCCCCGCGCGCCCAGACACGCGTCCAGTCTGCGGCCCCTAGCTAATTCAACGGAGGACCGGGCCCGGGCGCCCCCTCGCAACCCCGCCCCTCCGCCCCGACCCCAGGGCCGGGAGGGGACGCCGAGGCGCGCGCGCGCCCCGACGACTCTTTCTTTCGGAGTGGGAGAGGTGAGAGAGAGAGAGAGAGATGAGATGAGATGAGATGAGAGAGTTGAGAGAGAGAGAGGCGAGACGCAGATGCCGGGAGGGAGGAGGAGAGATAGAGAGAGGATTCGAGTTTGACGGAAGGCTAAACCCCATCACTCAATTACTACTGCTCTAACGCTATCCCGCTGAAGAGGAGGACTCTACCACTACTACTAAAAACTTATGCTATTGCGATAAGCGAAAAAAAATCTATTCCTATCTACTACTCCACTAATTACTCCCGCAACCATCTGTCACGGTGTGTTCTTTTTTTTTTTTTTATCTCTTTTTTTTTTTGTTACCTCGCTCGAAGAGCCAAGTCGAAGAAGAGGAGATCGAGCGGCGGCCGGCGCCTCCCTCCGACTGGAGGCGGCCGCGGGGGAGGGGGCGGATCGTCAAGAGGCGCTTGTTGGGAGAGAAGATTTGACGGCGGGGCCGCTTAGCGGCTCCCACGGCCACCCGCGCCCCCCCCAAGAGGACGAAGAGGAAGAAGAGGAGAGGAAAAGAGAGCCGGAGGTGGGCCCGTGCGCTCGGTCGCTCTCCTGCGCACCTTCGGTCGTTTAGTAAATGTTGAAATAATCGATAAATGGAAAATCCACGCTTTACCGCTGTGTGTTTAGGAAAAAAACCCATTTTTCTCTTGTATCGCAGTTTCTAGCACTTAAGGATCTTTATTATCTACGTTTAACGAATACAAAAGTCACGGAGAAAAACACGGACATAACCACAGAATCACTGTTACAACCGTAGATATCTTAAGCTATTGCAGATAAAATGCATACACGTGTTATACTTTGAGGAAAAAAAAAAGCGTAGGAAACGGTGCGACGAAGACGAAGTGAGGGGAGATTGTGACGCAAAGAGCCGCAAATGTTCGATCCGTCTCTCGATTGTCTTTTCTAAGCAGCGGATATACATTTTTACCATGCATCGATGCATATTTTTTTCTCTCAACATAGAATATAAACCACTAATTAATTATACATATATATATACATACATAGATATGATGTGTACATATATACGTATACTGGTACATGAGTTTGCATAAATTATATATAATTTCGACAAATTATATATATATACATACATATATATATATATACATATATAAATATAATTTAAATACACGATTATTTCGAGAGCTTTGAAAGCACTTATGACGTTATTTTTTCACTATTTACATTTTGCTGATTCGTTAATTTCAAAGACTTTGTAACATTTAAGCTTATTACAACTTTACTCTTCATTTACTACTCGTTTGCTAAGCTCGTGACCTTTTTTAACTTCGACTCATTTTTATCTTCTTTTTTACACAATGCGGAAAAAGTTGATAAAATTGTGACAATGTTTATATTTTGTTATTTCTACCTGTGTAATAAAATCGAGCACCTTTGAAATTTTTTAATTGGTTCAAATCGAATCGTTCGATGTCTCGAAGCTTTATTTACATCTACTTTTGATAAGACAGTAATGTAAGCGTTTTTCTAAAATTAAACTATAATTCTGATTCTATTTTTGCATGCGAGCACACGAGAAGACGGGAAAAAGCTATTCTTCGATTAATCATTCGGTGCCTCGTACGAGACGATCTCGATGCGCGAAAATACAATGAACTAACATTAAATGTTTTGTAAAATTCAGATTTATATTGTAGTCTTTATATATTTCGTAAAGTTGTACGTGATATTTATTTATAATTCGATGTTGTTTCTATTGTACATTATTATTTATTAAGATTGAAAGATTAAATAAATGATTTAAATGTTTTATATTGAAGTTATAGTAGGCATTTTAATGGTTTTTATTTTATTTCTTGAATAATTTTATATGCTCAAGCAGAAAGATTCAATATTGACAGTAATTTATAATGATTTTTTATACCAACGTGTTATTTTTATATAAGATATTTTTATTTTTTGGTAAATTATCCAAATATTTTGCCAATTTCGAAAAATTGATTGTTTTAACGTTTATTTTTTAACTTTTTTATTAGTTTATTTATTGTTATAATTTAGAACAGGAAATGACAAAAATGCTCGATACAAAAACGAAGTTAGCGTTCAATTTCTAAATGATTTGTCTACGTGCAGAATGTTTACACGTACAATTCAAGGTTATATCAGAAGCAATGCGTAGCTATATACTTTTACTCAATTTTAAGATTTTCTTTGAGTCATATTGTATAAAACTTAAATTCCAAAGTTAAATCATGTTAGCGAATCAGCAAAATAATTATTAAAGTTAAGATAAGAGAAGCAAACCAATATATAATGAGAGCGAGAGAGAGAGAGAGAGAGAGAGAGAGAGGAAGAGAGGAAGAGAAAATCGGAAATGTGCGATAAGTAGCTAACCCCTCCGCATGTAAATAATCTAGAAAATGAAGAATTGGAAAAATACCCGAATATTGCTATACCTGCCCGCGCGCCGGCAGCGCATACTATTCTTTCTTTTTCTTTTAGAAAATAGTCTTTTTCTCTATGAAACGGACAAATAAACTCACAGAACACACACTTGATCACGATTTCTTATCTCGGTGTATATAATCAAATGAAAAAGTAACAGTTAATAAGTATAAAGTAAATTCAATTGTGTAGTTCAAATTGAGAAAGGTGTCGAGATATTGTGTGTGGCATAAATAATACAGAAAAATGGATATTACCTACAGCGTAGCTATCTGCAAATGTAAATGCAGAAGCCAAGTAACAATTATGTAATTCTCTTTTCGTTTTCCACGATGTAATTGTGTATATCCTAGGCGCGAGATGCGCATAAAATCAAATCATCGATTTTTAGTAATATATAAACAAACGTATATTTGTATAACGATGAATCGTATGTTATTAATAGATTACCGATACAGTTTCATACTTGCATGACGTGTCATGCAACTATGATATATTCGTAATGTATTGATACAGTGCGTTTATAAAATTATATAAATATATAGTATATATTACTAGATGTATATGTATGAAAAACCAAAATGTTCAAGAAATTGTTTCGCGTATCTTCCCGCGACTTGACGTTTTTAATCTACATGCACACACCAAACACTAAGGAAACAGACATAAGCAAAATACACTCTTGAATATATAAAAGTATATAAAGTACCTACACAGTAACACACAGAATAATAATAATATTAATAATATTAATAAATAATAATATAATTATTATCTAATATTAAAAAGCAAGTAACGAGCGTTTGAAGAATTTTCTCGACGAACAGAAATAATCGACATAATTGTAATCCGAATATTTTTAAGAATAGACAGTCTCGGCGGTGAGACAGTTTTTTTATTTTTATATCGATTTTTCGAATTTATTATGATACTTTATTTTTTTTTAATAAAAGATGTAAAACGAAAGAAATAAAACACAAAACGTAGGTGATATAAAAAATAGATAGAGAAGTCAACGAGAGTGAAATGAAAAGGGAAAACGATGCAAGGGAAGATAATGTAGCCGAGAAATCGCGATTAAAAGTCGAAAAGCTCGTTTTCACCGTCGAAAAGCACCACTAAGCGAAAAGGCTAGAAAGAATTATATAGCAAAATAACGATACTTTGATGGATACCAAGAGAAGAAACGATACAAAAATTAACATTTTTGGAAACCGAATGTCACGATGCATTAAGACAAACCAGAAAAGGAGAAACGCGATAAGAAAAATTAAACAAAAACTCCACACCCACACGGCCACACACCCGAACACGTACACACACACGCGCCCACACACTCACACACAGTCATACACTATATAAAAGTATACATATATATATTTATTTTTTTGGTCTCCTTTTTGTATATAACTTGCCGCCGTAGGATTTAGGTGGCATTTAGGTGAATCGCGCGAAAGTTGGCCGGTCGATCGATCTCCGTGAAGAGTCAAAGAAGATAATTAATTAGAATAAATAGTAAATGAAAATGATCATTGGCTAATTTGAAACGTAATTAAATATATTAAAGAAAACTGAGATGAGAGTCGAGAACAGTGTAATCGGAAAATTAAAAGAGTACATTCTCTCGCTTGTCGGACGATGAAGCTGCGAAAGAGTGGAAATGGAAAAACGACCAATAAATTAATTGATTCGCTTTACGGATTTTTCGTCCTGCTCGTACGAAAATTCGTCAAATTCACGGTAGTGACAATGATCAGAGACGAAATGTGTGCATCTACGAAAAAATACATCTGGACTTTCAAAATACGAGCATTAGTTAGTGCAATTTAAAAAAAAAAAGGGCAAATGAGCGCATCCATTGAGAGCGTCAAGTGGGCCTTATTATGAGAGATGAAAATTTAATAAGAATAAATAATTAGAGGAGTTGCGTGATTGAGCATTGCAGAAAGAAGCAAGGAAATTGATAGAATTCTCGATCTCTTCGCGACTCGGAGAGAAATAAGAAAAGGAGACGAACGCGCGCGCCGCACGCGGTCAAATTTATAAATACAAAAAATACATAAATATATATATATATATTGTATTATGTAATATATAAACAGAAACGCAATTCGTATGAGCAGGCGTGATTCTGCGCGCACTCTTTATTCTGCGATTGATTTTATTTCTCTTAATTAGATGCTCGAGAGAATAAAAATTGAACGATACATAGTGAACAAAATACGTCACATTTGCAATTTTTAAAGGGAAAAACAAAGAACAGCTGGATGAATTCGACGAAACAAATGCTCTATATATATATATATATATACACATATTATATATATATATATGTGCGAGGCACGCTGATAATCGATCGATATAATAGTAGTGAAAAGTTTACGTAGGTACCAATTCTTTTAAATCAACTGATAATTTATATGTTATATAAATGTATGTACATGTATGTACATGTATATATATATTATATAAATATAGAGAGAATAGCGTTATTTCAATACCTGAAAATCCGGCAGCGAACCGGTAAATATATAACTTTTTTCTATATAACGTAGAAGAGAAATTTTTCTAATTTTTGATGCGAACACGAAACTAGTGGTCGATAATAATAATAATAGTAAAATAGAATAATATGGCTATCTGTTCTACTCTCGGCGCATATACATACACGAGTGCACTTGCATCTTTTCTTTTAAAAACATGCGTATATACCAAGCAAATGCAGATACTAAAGTATTAGAATGATAAATACGGTGCAAAAGTTTTTAATCTACAACTAGATAATATACTTTTGAAGTTATTTCGAGAAATTCATTTGAATATTATGCTGTAATTACGATCATTTAGATTTTTTCGAATCTTTAAATGTTGGTAGTAAAATAACTTTTGCTGCACACTGACGAATATATATCTTTTAATAATTTTTACGTGAATATTCAATACTTTAACTCAAATACCTTTGAGCTACCAAGAAAGCAATATTTTTCTCACGTTTATATCTCATTTTTTATTTTCTTAGACGAAATCATTCTAAAGTTATTCTTACGTCCAAAACATAATCATGCAGGGTCAGAAAAAGAAAAAACTTTTTGCTCGTGGTAAATATAAATTTTATGCTTTTTCAAGTCAACAGGATATATCACAACCGTAATTTGAAACGTGAGTCGACTTTGTTCACTCATTAATAATACATTTAATTATTAAAAGATATTCGGACAAATATGCTTTGGAATCTTCATAATGTAAAAGAAAAAAAAACATGTAACGAACATAAAGTTTCCTCCACATTGATAAAGAAAAAAAGAAAGCCCACCACTTTTCTTGCGTGTTTTCGTCCTTTCGAATCAGCTGTTCGATACGCAACAAACCTCGAAGATCGTTCGCATTCTTTATGGTGAAGTAAATCGAAAAAACAATAAGCACAGAATTTTCAACATATCATGCGACATCAGAAGAATATTAGAGAATTAGTTGAGAAAAAATCGATAACACTAAAAGAGTTAATACGACACAAACTGAAAACAAAGAAATCCAAAGTTGTCGAGCTTTCGTAAATAAAACACCCCCCAGAAGATGCGAAGATTCGTCGAGGAAACGTTGACCAAGCAAAAAATCGGCGAGAAAAAATCAAAGAAAATCGATGTGTTGAAAATGACAGAAACACGCCCTCTTTCGCGCGTGCAGAAAAGAGAAAGAAAATAATAGTTAAAAATAAAATAATGTGTTAGGTGTACGATTCTTCACCTCTTTTATAATACGTGTGATAAAGCATAATATATGAATATTGTAAACGCGACGATAATTAATACGTGTGCATAACGTACGACCCGAAGAAGAAAAAGCCGTATTCATACGTATGATTATATATTATTTTATTGATGTACAATTGTATTTGTTTATATATACGATCATTGTTATATAATTATACGTGAAATCGGAAAGAATTATGTATAATTATATATTTTAAAGCGCAGTCATACATTATATGAATTGCATTATAATTCATGTAATTCTAAATTATGTAATTATATATAATCCTTTATCTGGAGCTGTTCAACTTTTTTCTCTCCGGGGCTTTATACGACTATATATGAATATACGCTCGATATATTTGTATATATTTTTATATACGCGTATTTTATCCATGGTCCCAAAAAAGCTAATATATATAATTGATAATATGCGATGGAAAAAATTCGTTAACGTTTTCTACATTGTAAAAAAACGTAAACTGTCCGAAAATGAGCAAAACTTCATTTGGAAAGAATGCATAAAAGCAAGGAAAAGCAAATTGACAGGACCAGATCAGTCAAATTGGTAGAAGGATAAACTGAAGTGCGAGAAAGTGAAGGAAACGAGTTGAAAGATCGATTTCACGTATAGGCCGCGAAACGGAGAATATAAAAATGGAGAGATACAAAGTGCAGAAGTATGGAAAAGAGAGAGAGAGAAATGTATAGACAGACAGCTTAATGAGAGAAAATAGAAATGAAGAATCAGAGAGGGATGATAAAGGGGATGATGGATAAAACAATTGTAGTCATTTAAACGATAGATTTGTATTTTTCAGTGTTGAGAAGTTTTTTATACCGCTGTTATATTCTTGTCTAAATATCTTAGGTTTCGAACTGTGAGCGATTGCTTGTGTGCGCGAATGGTATAGAATAATACTTTGGAGAGCATTAGAGCGTGTACAAATAATTGAACAACTGGACAAAATCTTTTTTGGCGGAACTGCATCTATACTTCTTTTTTATTTGTGACAGTCAGATTGTCGCCAGTCCCACCTGAAACCCAGAGTCATGATAATACGACACGACATACTTTTATTTCTACTAGTGTATATTCACTTTTTACAAAAACTTTCTGTTCTTTATCTCGATCGATGGATTTTTCAAGCGTAATTGGTCTGTTTTATTGTTCACAAGGCAAGTGAATATTATTAGTTTTAATTTTTTAAGCTCGCGAAATAATTGTTTATAAGAATTTATAACGTGTGCTAGCATTAAAAAATGTACAATGCATAAGGTGAGAAATTGATTGTGCTGTAAACACATTTAATTTATTATTCATAACGTAGAAAATAGAAGCTAAAGTGTAGAAAACATTTTGTTTTAATGCGATTGAAAAGTGTGTAACACTATAAATGATTTTCTTTCTTATGGAACAACTAAATTTCGTTCTCCAATAGGAATGTTTTTATATTAACGAATAATTAATAATAATTATAAGAATTGGTTGGTTTGAGTAATAGAACACCTTAATTCGCTTGAAAGACCTTACGAAAACTAAAAGTCTTAGGTTAAACACTAGAACACTTAAAAGAATTTGAGCCACGCTGGTCTAAATTGTGCAAATTTAAAGGAATGCTTAAGTGATACGTACCCACCGTACGTACTTCCTACATATAGATTGAATCCTTATTACCTTTAATTATGTTTTTTTAACATATATCTACATGTTTTTATTTCCTTATACTTTTTTGCTGCGCTAATTTTATTATTGAATTTTCACTAGATCGAATTAACTATGTAAGCGATGATCTTGTCGCTACTTTCATATATTATTAATATAAGTAGGAAACCGTGTTTTTTTCGCTCGCGATAGATTGAAATGATTTTTATTTTTTTATATGAAGTTATTATACGGATATATTAATAATTGTAATAATTAAATAATATAACAACATAGATCAATAATATTATCGATTCAATGAATTTATCAGATATGATTAATCGCTACGATTGCGTCGCAGTACGGTAATGAGAGGTCATTTTTTACGCAATTAGTTGCTTAATTAGGGCTCTTCAGCTCGTAATGATTTATACATATAGAGTATATTTTAATTGTCCTTAATTTTACTCGAAACTCCTAGTGACTATATAAAGCAGATGAAACTTTCATATATTTTTTCCTACTCTTCCTTTTATTTTTGTGTCTTTGTTTTATTGTATTTTTTCATAAATATATTTATATATATATACACACACATACACATATATATATATAAACATATATATGTATACATATATTATTGTATAAGTTTACTAGCGAGAGTACGATTGAAGTCGTAGACTTGTAATTTCGATCGCTAATTGTATAATTATTTCTTTTTTATCGTCTAATTGTTTTGTAGTGCAAACATCACTGAAAAGGTATTTCGATCAAGCTACTATTCGTTGCTCTGGACAAGGATACATTAATAGACAGTTTTTACTTAAAATTTTGTATTCATGCAAAGCACAGAGATACTCGCAAGAGTACACAAGAGCATTTTTTTCAAATGCGTTAACAATTTGTCCGAATCAACCAATACCGATTGCGCATTGTGTCAGTTTTACGTACATGAGAACGAATGGTGATTTGTTAGAGAAACCTTTTTCACTCGTGCACTATACTAGCCCTGTTAAGGTCTTTACCCGTCGCGTCACTACTTCGTAGAGATCTCCACGTACCAAAGAACACACCCACAGTTAGACACCGACATCTCGACACATACGCACACATACATACACGCTTACGGATAAACGCGACTCGACAAAAGAAAAAAAAACAACTAAAGTACGCTACATGTTTGAAAACATGGGAACACTGACAAGACACGGAAGTCTCGATGCAATTGTCACGACCATTGATTGTTGTAAATCATCATTGCCCAACTGGCAAGGATGAAGAGTGCATCTAAGCGAATTGTTACCAGCGAATATTTATTGTCGACAGCGTCAGTTGTAATAGCGAAACATTTGTATTACCGATTGGGAAAAGATCGCCCGCAGAAGTGTTAATGTAGCTCGAGACTGTAGCGACAGTAACGGAAAAGAAAACAATGTAGTTTTTAATGAATTCGAAGGCATTGGGACAAAAGTTGCAAGCTTACAAAAGCGAAAGGAGATCCTAAAAAAAAAACCTAAAAAATAGAGGGAGGAGAGGACGCCTTACGCGTAGTCGATTACTATATATATATATATATGTTTTTTAAAATTCGTCGATCTTTCTTGTTGTAACTCTTACTCTTTAATTCGTTCTTTTTCTATCGTCTGTATGATTGTTTTTTTTAATGGTCCGCCGGCTCCGTGGGCCCGGTCCCCCGCGGCCGCGGAGCGCGGCCGGAGGCTGTAGCGCAATCAATTCACCGCCGCGATATTCTTCGTTACATAGGTCAAATGATGCTGGGCGCAGTGCAATGTGTTTTTAATTATAAGAAAGGAAACAAATAATAGCAAGTGCGAAGATCTCTTTCGGAAGCGAAGGAGCCGCGCGCGGCTACGATCTGCGTGTGTAGGCGCGCGAGGGGCTGAGAGAGAGAGAGAGGACACGCGGGCACCTGGCAATTGTACACGCGTCCGCCATTGATTTGTACGGGGAGAGCGCGGCCGAGAGGAGGAGGAACAAAACCTTTCGGGCGACACGCGGCCCGAATTAAAAGCGTCCCCTGATTGGACTCGGGGGTTCTTTTTTCTCCTTTTTCCAAGGCCTGCGCATGTACATACACGTGTGCATAGAGGCGGCGGGCGCGCGGCCCAGGCCGAGCGAGTCCTCGGCGGTTGTGGGCATTGGCGAGCGTTGGTTCTTTCCCTTTTGTTTTATTTTTCCTTTTTTTCTACACCGTAACGCGATTGCGCGCACGGCAATGGGCGAGCTCGGCCCTCGATGTTGGTGTGACGATGTCGGTTTTATTATATACACATTTAACTATAATGTATTTTGCGTACGTTAGTAGAAGGAATTTTTGAAAAAAATTATGGAAATTTGTTACGATTTGTGCGGGGGAGGGGATGCCCCTCGCGCGGCCAGGGAGGCCCCCTCCGTAGTTTAAGGACCCTTTCCCCTTCTTCTTATCGGAGTATCTTCATTTATTTTTCTTCTTCTTCTCTTTTTATCGTCTATCATGTGACCTTTTTATATAGAGTGAATTTTTTAACTATATCGATACTAGCTTGTATTCGGCAAATTTGTGATCCTTTTTACGTTAGTCGATTGCGCGGACGAGGGAGCGAGTGGGGCGGGGGGGGTGACGGGGGCGCTCGGAGGTCAGCCGGGGCGGCGCGACGGGGGCAGGGGGACGGAGAGAGAGAGAGAGATTTGTACATTTTTTTTGTTGTTCTGCAAGCCGGCGTTACAAGGAGTGAGAAACTAGTCAAACGTGAAACCATGCGAAAAACCATACTCCTGCGACATTGGGTGCGAGCGGGCGCGCGGGCCCCTTCGGGGAGGTGGGCCGCGACCCCCGGCGTTCTCCCGGGGGCCCCGCGGCCGACTTTTCCCCCCGCGGCGGCCCGCGCGCAATGCGCCGAAGGAAGGATCACAGTCAGCCCCTCGTCGAGCGCGCAGTGTGCAATTTGCGGCCCCGAGCGCCGCTTGTCCTCCCGCGAGCGACGGGATTGAGAAAAAGAAAAAAGAAAAAAAAAAAGAAATTGAGAAAAAGGAAGAGGGGGAGGAGACGCGGAAGGGAAGAAGCGCCGGTGCGAGCTTGCGAAGGAGCGGGAGGCCGAGAGAGCGAGACGAAAAGAAAAAAAATGTGAAAAATTAACGAGTGTGCGATGTATCGAGATCGACGAGGAACACCACGGTTTTAATCACCATACGAGAAAAACGAGAAAAAAATCGCTGTGTGAGTTTTGTCGTACTATTGTTTGTAAGCGAAACGAGTGTTTTCCAGTGTCGTGTACCGAATCGTCTGTTTTTTCTTAATACTTCACAAAAATCTTGTTTATTTTTTCTTCTATATTTTTTTGTATACCCGAGAGAAGGGAACGCATGTGTTCTCTTTTATACATATATATTTTTTTGTCCTTAGTGTTTAGAGAGAGGAAAACATTTTTTGGAATCGATTTTTTTTAACGGCTAGAATAATTTTTATTATAATCTACTTAAGTAAAAAAGAAGTATGACGAAATTTTTTATTTTTTTCTATTAAATAAAAACAAACATTTTTGAAAAAAAATACAAAACACTGTAGAGTGGCGTCTTTTTTTTTTCATTTTTCACAATCCTCACGTCTTCTTTTCTGATCATCATCTTTCTCATTATTATACACGTATCATTTGTGCGCCAATGAAAGACATAGCAGTAGAATTACACTTCCGCCAAAAAAGCATACGAGTAACGAGAGCAAGTGTTAAAGTGTTTTCCGATGATAATCACTTTACGGGTTAAAAATCCTTTTTGTACATGAATACAGAGGCGAGATCGAGACGAAAAACGAGAGTTAATCATTGGAAAAGACGGAATGAGGTGGAGAACAATAAGAGCGAATACGTCGAGACCTAATTTTTTCAATTATTCTTATTAATTAGGTATATACATAAATATATATACGTAGTTACGTATTCGTTTGATAATACTGATTAAATGATTAAATATATAGACTATGATACTTTATACATGAGAGGTTAACATATATCTTCGCTAGCCAATTATCTCTTACACTTTTTTACTGTTCATTTTTCTAATACAAAGAAAATCGTAATTAAGTGATACGCTACTAGTGTTACACGAGTCGCGTGTTTTTCTGCATACGCTTATTACACGGTAAACGAGAAATAAGTATTCGGATTTTGAGGTTCGAGACGAACAGAGACAGAGAGAGGGAGAGAGAGAGAGAGAGAGAGAGAGGACGGAGAGTTTCGTCTAAATGAGCACAGACCGATCGTTGACTAGCAGAAAAGAGGACGGAGACCGCGCGACTTGCAAATTAGCCTATAATCACGTAGGTCGCCGATGGGAAATGTTGAGAGGAGGAACAGCACACGGAGCGGCGACGCATGCGTTTAATGGCGCGAGTCTTTTTCCGGCATTCGAAATGAACGAGGTTCGTAAAGTAGAGCGTAAATTCAAAACAAAGATACCTGGTTACTCTTACTTATAAATTTAAGTGTTCATCGCGTGTACCTTGAAAAGAGTATAAAAATAATTGTAAAACGCGGACTAGGAATCGTGGTCGAGATTCCACAAAGAGAAATTCTATTTGTTTCGACGGAGATTCAAAATTCTACTGCACGCGCAGAAGAGGAGGATTCGTGGATATTTCCGAGCGAGGACAAATTTTTTACCTTTTTCTAAAAAAAACAAACAAAACCACAAAGCAAAGATGATATATAAAAAATCGAAAAGTGTAATCGAGTGATAGGACGACTCACGCATGAGGATTCGGGTTCGGGAATATACGATTTTTTCTATATTATGTGTTCGATAAACTGCATGCGCTGCAATACGGGACGCGGTCGATTGCGATCCTGCAACTAGTACGATGGATACGCGAGTACACCTGAAAAACGTTTTCGCGCGGAAAAGTGCTTTGCTCACGTTCGATAGCTCGAATAAGTTTTCCTTTGCCGCACTCGGAGAAGTCTTAGATTGCAGTCGTTGGCCATAAAACGGAATGTTCTTTGACACTTGATATTTATTGTTTCTTGAACGAAAAGTCGCTTTCTTCCGCAATGAACTTGGCGAATATCTCTAATCCATATCGATATTACATTTAAATTTGTAACGTTTGATATTTACGAAGTTAATTAAGATTTACGAAGTAATAAATGAATCAATTCTCTGGGTGCAGAGTAATAAAGTGTATCTCAATCGATATAACAACTAAAACATAACTTAACTGTTAGTGCTTGTTGTCGAACTCATTATCTTCTTATTACAGTACTAAGATCTCTTTAACGTTTCCAGTATCGAGAAAACTAAGCGCTGCGACGTACCTTAAATACAAAAAATCGAATGTCTCATCGCTTTCGCCGTAGCCATTAGTCAATACTTTCATCGGTCTTTCTGTTTCGTAATAATGAAGTTTAAAGAAACGAGCGTATTAAATTTTTTCGAAAAAAAAAAACACAATGTTGAGTAAGATCGACTTTTCTGATCGCTAGAGCGTTTTTTATCATCCCGTCCGTTGTTTCGCGCGCGTGTGCACCTTTCGAACAAGTTTGTATAATCGTTTAATCTCGATCAATCTTTTAATCGCAAGTGGATGAAAACACTATTAGTCGAGTTTTCTAGCCGTGAGTACCTAAGTAAACTAGATTAACGGCGCAGTATTATATATATTGATATAGAGCAGAAAAGTGTATTTGCATGAAACTTTATCGATATATCGCGTTAAATTGACTAGGAAAATCGGCGTGTAGTAAAGTATGATTTTGAATGAAAAACAAAAAAAAAATAACAAAAAATAAAAAAATATATAAGATTCATTCAAATAATTTTTTAAAATAATCGTGTGTGTTATAAGAAGTGGTTCGTTAAAATAATTAATACGTGTACACTCTTTTATTGTAAGCGTTTACTCTGCTTTGATAAAAACTAAGCCGCAATAAATATAGTATTGAACAATGGTTAAATTAAACCGTATTTTTATAGTACCTAACATTTGAACTTTATTAAATTTTTGAATATAAGCTTAAGGTGTATAATGTACCTTTTTTTTACGTCATGTAAAATCATACGTTGCTACATGTAAAACTTGAAGAAGAAAAAAAAAGATTAAATGGCGAATTGAACAAAAAACGAGAGCTTCTCCTTTTCGATTGTTACCGCGTTGACGCGACAAATTTGATACAAACTCTTTGTACATTAGAAAATTCGTTGTTAAAGAGGAAAAAAGTACCAAAAATGCAAGTGATGATTGATTAAAGAAGGACAAGAGCGAATTCCCTGACTGTAGCGGAGCGATGCATAACGAGCAATGAACGAAGACGAGGTGGATGGATTTTGGAGATGTGAACGGAAAGATGGACCGCGATCAAAGATAACTTACCTAAAGACAACCAAAAAAAAGTATTACTAAAAATAAAGGATTAAATAAAAAGTAAAGAGTCTCAAACAAGTATAACCTTAAATATCAAACACTCAACGTTTTTTAAAGATCGTCCCCGTGAGCGGAGGGAATTTTATCATACGACTTTTTAAATGTAAAACGTGTTTTTTAATCTTAAATATCCACACAGTTAACCAAGAAAGGTGCAGAGAAGAAGAAAAAGAAAAAAACGAAGCGCTAAAAAGTTGTATTTAGCTGTAGAAAGGAAAAAAAAGAAGTAGGGCTACTTATAACGTTTTAATCGGTGTAAAACTAATACTTCAATCCTTTGCTCCGCTTGTGGAAGACAACAGGTGACCTTTTAACTAAACGAAAAAGCAAAAAAAAAGTGAGATAACACGAAGTTAGCGTTTTTTTCGATGCTTCTACTATAGCATGAGATTAAATGGAAAAAAAACCGTATACACATTAAGGATTCAAATAATAATAATTAAATAAAATAGATAAACAATATGGAGAACAGAGAAAAACGTGGATAAGTAAACGAGAGGTACCGGAGACTCGAAGGGCGTCGCGTTGCTGGGGAAGGAAAAAGCATCACCGAGTGCATTTTTGTATCAAACCGAAGGAAAGAGCGAGTGGGAGAGAAGCGAGAAAGGAACGGGTACGGAGAGATGGAGAGAGACAGCGAGAGAGAGAGAGAGATTAGTCCCCTTTTTTAAACTTGTCTATTGTTAGTTACGTAAGGGTTTTTTGAATTCTTGAATTTTTGTACGACTCGTCGTTAGTGAAGAAACCTTTTTGCATACTTATACATATACGTATATACGAAAAACCCCGCAGGTGGAGTTTGACGATCATCTTGGACGCGAGGCCGGGGGTGGGCACCTCACGCCTACCAACGCAAGCTCCGGAGGAGCGGCCCCGAGCCACCGGCGCCGCCTCGGATCGGCCCGCGCACGGAGTTTATTTTTCTTTTTTTTTCCGCCTCGCCGCCCCGGGCGGATACAACCACCGAGGCCGGGTGCCGATACACGACAAACACACCGAGGGACATCATCGGCTGCGAAGCGCGCCGATCCGTGCGGGGGTGGGGGGTTGGCTCCTCCGACGTGGGCGGGTCCCGGGGCCCGCGCGGCCCTGTAAATGGTACAGATATGTCTATATTGCTATAAAAATACGCATGGCGGGCACGGGGCCGCGCCACGGATTCAAGTGATAAATGTGACGCTTGCGGAGAGGTTAGGTGGTCGTTGTTACAAATTAGCCGCAGGCGAGGGACGCGCGAATCCAGGCGCCGTCGTCGCGGTCGCGCGGTGGCTCGGCAAGTATCCACCTCCCCGGGCGGCAGGGCGCCGGGGATATCCGCCGTGCGCTCGGCCCAAGGTCCGCAAACGGTAACATATAAATAAATAAATAAATAAATATATATATATATATATTCGTGTCGTAGCGAAATTGTACTATTTTTAACGAGCGCTCTTTTTCACATACATTATACGATAGATATATATATCTAACACATATATATATATATATAAAAATATAATTATATATATATATATTATTATACATACCGTGTATTTTTAGTGTACTTCGCTTGAAGCTATATATTATATATAGACGCGCCCGCGGCGCCCATTTACTCCGATACGTGTTGATGATTGTCGGCAATTACACATTATCTGTATTAACGAAGGAAAAGTTCACCCACTCGGTCGGACACGTACGCAAACAAGGTCCCACACGTGCGCACAAACACGTACACTCGTATGCAGGATGTACGTCCAGGCAACGCGTACGAACACACACACACACACACTCACAGACACACACAGACAGGCACACGAGTATAACACACGCGTTCTCTTTCTTATAATTCACGATTTTATACGTATAAAGGGATAACGGGAGAGGCCATTCAAAAGTATTCGAATGTTTAGTGTAATTTATATTGTATATGTAACTATTTGAGACCTTTTATATCGAGTTCGAGTATGTCCCCCTTTGAGTACCGTAGACGCTGAATTATTTGCTTATAGAGACGCCCAGAACTTTAGACTTTGTTGTTGTTAGCTCAGACGGTTTTTATAAACTATTTATGTACATTGTAACGATCTTTTCTACACGCGGAGAGATAATTTCTACCTTTTCCCCGTCTTTTACGGTACATGTCACGATGGCCCGTACATGATAACGATTAAAAAGTACTTTTATAAATATATAGATATTTTTACGTAGACTAATTTACATTCGACTGCTTTGATTTGTGATTAATTTTTAATATACATTATTAGTGAACTAATAGCAATTCCACGTTTCAACTATGTACGATAATTAATGTTTTACCTTGTGATAAATTTAGTCTAGGCGTTCGTAACGCGTGTAACATTTTTTACAAGTTTTGGTAATTTTTTATCCTATAACTATACTGTTATATCATCCAAAGATTTGCTTTGACCCTCTCTGTACATTATACTAAAGCATCGATCTATATATAATTACTGGTATAATAATCGTGAGCTCGAATTGTAAGAAGGGGAGAGAAATTTGTATAACTTGATCGTCACAACGCAATATCAAATTTTGTAACCTTAATAAACTATCTCGATATGATATATACATATATGCGCTTACGCGCCTGTATATGTATATATGCATACACACACATACATATATATATTTAAACGGTTTCAACGGCAAGACGTTTAGTCAATTTAGAAGAGGAGAATAACTATTTTCGAATACAAAGTTCAAGGACCTTGGGCCGAGCGAATCTTCCGGGTTCGAGTGAGCCCAACGAGTCGGTGGGTGAGGCCTCGCGTCGCACTCCTCCCGCTCCCCTATTTTGCTTGCTCTTTTTATACGGGCGCCGCGACGTCACGGTCGGAAGGAATCGCTTTCCTCGCTCGACGAATCGTACATCCTATCCCTATATGTGCATACACACATGTATATAGAGGAGCCGGCTGCCGAGGGCCTCGGCGCTCCCCGGAAAATCGCCGTGTCCGCGCGCCCCGCGGAGGACACGGGAGGGGCGAGGATGGGCCGAACTTGTACACCCCGTAGCGCACGGATACTTCTATTCACCTTCTATTAGCCAAGATCGTTCCCTAGATACGTTTTATCTCGTTTCACTTTCTCTTTTATATAATAAAGACGTGTACGAAAATTGAGTAAATATGTAGAGATGTCAAAAAAAAAAAAAAAAAAAGCAGAAAGATGGCAACTGTGTTGTATACCTTGTGCGCGCTCTATCGTAAGTCGCATGTAACGTGCAATCTTTACGAATTATGAGTTTCTTTCTCCTATTTGCGTTACTCGTTGCGTTCTTACACGACGGCGATAATACTGTAAACGTGTAAGGTACGCGTATAATTAGTTACGTATCTGTAGCGATTTTTCAAATTCTTCTGTAGAGTTTAATTAAGGCGACAAACGGACCGGAGAGAGAGAGAGAGAGAGTGAGAGTGAGAGTGAGTGACGGAAGCGGGTGGTACAAAACGTCGACCAGGCAAGAGTTGTTCGGAGAGTGCGAGCCATCTGGTCGGTTCGAGCCTCTTTTCTATCAGTCACCCACACTTACGCCACACTCCACACGCCACACACACGGCTGTTACACGGGAGAAGAGAGGTGCGCGTTGCGCGACGGCCGACGGCCCCGTCTCACCCGGCAGGGCCATCTGTTTGACCGACCGGGGGTCGGGCGCAGCGCCCCCTAGCGCGCAAAGTCCCCGAATCCGTGAGGCCTCGCAAGGTCAGTCGGCCCACGATTATTGTACGTACCCGTGTATTAGCTTAAAAGGAAGCGATGTATCTCTCAGCCGGAATCGGGTGCAGGCTTCTCGTTTTGAAATTTGGATACCACACTGGTCTATGTGTTCAAAGCAGTGCGAAGAAGGAGTATAGGAGTAGGAGGAGAGGGAGCGCGTCCCCGCTATAAACCGATGTATCAGTGTCGATCCGATATGTGTGCGAATCGTGCTCCGCTCGAGGATCTATGTAAACCCGCATGTAAATCAGACGCTCGTATGATGTAGACGCGTACACACAGGCATATGGGTATACACGGCCCACGGCATCCACACCCACCCGTACACTTACCGAGGGACAGACACAGCGTACACGCATGCACAGACGGACAGATACATACGACTAGAAGCAGAGCCGACGCTTAACGAGAGGAACGTCACATCACACGGGGGAAGATGAACAAGTATAAACATTATACATTATATAATTACGTAACAAGGAGTCATTTGTAATAACTATGTAACTATTACTATTTTTATGAATTTTTGTACATTTTTCTAATTATTTTGTATATGATAATCCTTAGCGGAAAGAGTGGCATTAAAAACGTCCGGCACATACACCCCAAAGTGCACGCCCCAAGGCTCCTCCCTCTCCCGCTGTCTCTCCGGCTCGCGAGGCCGCACCGCAGGCGATCCGCGCGCGCGTCTATAATGTGTATCGGGTCGGCTCTATGTGGCGCGCTCTGCCCGCGCGGGCCGGACGCTGCAGGGAGACAGAGGGAGAGAGAGAGAGTGATAGGGGGGAGGGGGAGAGATAGAGCGAGAGAGAGAGAGAGGGGGGGAGAGAGAGAGAGAGTGCTGAGTGTGCCGGCGACGACGGCGAAGAGGAAGAGAACAGATTATGCGACCTCCTTCGTAATTTCGAGACGTGTTTGTTATTAATTGTAAGAGTCACTTTTTTCCTTTTTCTTGACAACAAAAATGCTATTAAATAGATCGATTCTTTCATGGAACTTGGACGAGTGTGTCGAGCGATTTCTTTCTGGACCCGGCCCCGACCCGTCCTCGCCTCCCACAGTCCTGCCCATGCCTCGCTGCACCCGTTTTGTCTAACGTAATTAGCCTACTTCTTACATAACGTTATGTTGATATGTTATCATTTGTTTTTTTTTTATTATTATTTTTTTTCGTTACCGATATACGCACTTTCTTTTGTATAATCGTTTTGTTATATATCTCACACTCGACTTTATAATTTCGATACACACACATATATATATATATATATACCGTTTATTTTATGTATATACTGTAGAACTTTTTTAATTTATACCTGGAGAGCTTTCTTTTTAGTACTTTAATAAATATGTGTTTGTTAATAATACACGAAGGCTACGCTTTACTCTCGTTACACTGCGCCTTTCCCGCACAGTCGGCCGCATGGCGCGCTCGCCGTTTGCGGGACTGTGCCAGTCGCGCATCCCCCTTCCCCTCCCCGCTTTTAATTTCAACGCTATCATATTCCGAGAAGCTAATCCGCGGCAAAGAAGGAGAACGGGGAAGAAAGGTTTGGCCGAGTTCGGAGGAGGTTTACTGCCTCTTTTTTTGTCCGCGTATTTATATACACCCGCAGAAGAAGCGCGGATGCGGCGACCTATTTTCGATGCTCACTTTAGACATCGGCGTGTCTATATATATATACATATATCTGCGTGTATATATATATATACGCGCGAGTAGACGCGTTATCCTTCGACGTAACGACCTCTCGCAATCCATCATCGCGAATCTTGTCGCAACGGACCGATTAGGCGACGCCGGTCCAAATATCCCCGGTGACAATATATACATACATACCTATGCCCCGCGGGTTTTAGTTTTTTTTTTTTTCCCCCACGATAATCGCTCCTCGGTGTGTATACTCCGGTCGGCTCGAGGGCCTGGCAGATGCGGCGGATTGGGAACACCGAGGCTCAGGTAGGTGTAATGCAATCGGCTCATTAGACGCACAACAATTGAACTCCCCGGCGCTTATCGCCACGCCGGCACGATTGTCTCGCACGCGATCTCGAAATTGTCAAGGGCCCTGTGGCAACGGCGCTTCCGAGCAAGGAATCGAGAGGACTCGCGCCGATCCGCGGCCCCTTTATATCCCTCGGAAAGCCGCCCTTGCACAAGGGGGCTTGGGTAAGCGGGGAGGGTCAAAAGGCGAGAATTGAGAGTTGCGTGGATCGACGCTCGAGATGAACCGGGCCCTGGGGCGCTTTCTATTTGACACTGTATTGCATAGGTGTTGTATTTTGAGTAATAAGGAGCACATCGGTACTGTATAATACCTTATAGAAACGATTTATTAAATTTATTTACAGTTTCAACAATCATTCGCGGTACATACTGCGGGTAAAGAGGAATAATTGTGTATTAGTATAGTATATCGATAAAATCCTGCAAAACCCCGTGGGCGAGACTTTTCAGCGGGGAGGCCTCGATTTGTCACGCTCGTCGTAATTGCACCTTTAAACGCCGAGGACATGTTCCTTATTTACGTAGGAATTACAGGCATTAAAAAAAAAAAAACAAAGTAATGTAGTTACAGCGCACGTATATGCGCGCATTAGGACATTGTACAGAATACTGATTGTCTGGAGAAGTGGCAGTTGGCGGGGGCCGCGCGCAGGAGGCCGATTTGATTTGGAAACTCGGATCTTTGCACCGCGCGCGCGCTCACGAATACGTAACAGCTGGGGCCTGGCTCGCGGGACGGCGCGCATCGGCTGGTCCAGGCGGCTAACCCCGAGGCGGCGGCTGCGCGTCGGCTAGAACAGCGCCTCCGCGGGCTTCTCCTTCCAGAAGAGCAGGTTGAGGTCGTTGATCTTGTACACGCTGCAGTTCTCCATGTTGTTCCTGCGGAGGCAAGAGGCGTCATTGCAGTGGGCGACGCGAAGGGAAGATCGTATCGAACGCCGGTACTCACAGGAACCTGTCCTTGAGGAGGAAGGCGCGGGGCTGGACGCGCTTGAGCCGGTCCCCGTTGTCGCAGAGTATCCTCGCCATGGTCGTCTTCCGGATCTCCTGGAGCTGCTCGGGGCTGAAGGACCCCGGGGTCTTGCCGTTCTCGTACCAGTACCTGTCACCTGCGGCAGAGATAAGGTCAGGCCTCCCGGGGGACGGGGCCGCTCACCGCGGGCGGCTTACCTATCCGCACGTTGCGGAAGGTCCTGCCGAGGAGGCAGATGAAGCTCGGGCCGAGGACCGAGCCGGAGACCGGGGCTTCGGACAGGAGGCCCGTCACGAGGTCGATCTCCTCGACCTTGCGGTAGACGCCCTGGAGGCGATCGATGACCTCGCGGGCGACGGTGCCCTCGAGGTCCTTGAAGCTGGAGACCTCGGGCAGGCCGCAGAAGGAGCGCCACTGGGGGTAGGGTGGCAGGCCGTGGTCGCGGCCCTCCTGGATCATCTGGGCGGCGTAGTCGACGGGGGCCTCGCGGGTGCGCCCGTCGTGCAGGTAGCGCTCCACCAGGACCTCGTTCAGGCTCGGCGGCAGGGGCTTGCGTGAGTGACCGGCTGGGCGGCCGCGGGGGGGAACAGAAGGATCAACTTGTGACTGCGGACCTCCCGGCGCACTTTCACCCCTGGCCAAGCCGAGTCTACCGACGCGCGCTCGCTCGCGTAATCGAAGCTGCTCTTCCGCGAGCCGCGGTCGCTTTCATCCGTGACTCGAGCGTCATGGCAATTAAGCGGGCTTACGCGATAACGCTCGTAACTCGAGAACTCCTGTCCCACGGTCGCGTCTCTTGTTAAGCTTATCACGCGCGGCTTTTCTTTTCCCCTTTTTAAGCGAGACTATATCGTAAACAGAGTAGAGCGCCGCTGTCGGAGGGAGTCCACCCTCCACGTGCGAGCAAGCGGGTATTGGATTCGCGATTCTGTTTCCCTCGCGGCTGTTGCGGCACGCGCGTACAAGGAATATTCGCATTGCGCGCATACTTAGTTAAGAGATCCGTTTATCAAATACGTTCTTTTTTTTTCGCTCGGCTGGGCACTTCCACTTGCAGGCACGCTTACGGTCTACTTTATCTATAATAACTCTGGTTAACCGTAATAAATTTGGTTTATTGCCCCCCTGTTATGAAGGCGTCGATCGCGTGGATTTTATGAACCAATCGACGAACATATTATAGCCCGAATTCTTTGAGTGCTCTCAGAATACCAGATTCTCACTTATTCCAAGGAGTGAAAGTACATTGCTCGAGTGCGCTATCGGTACCAAAGAGAAATGACTTTATTAAAGATAATTGTCACGTAAATTCTTGCAGACGTGATCACCCTGTGTTGCAACAGTGATTAGTGACTCTCGGTAGTTTTGATTATCCCGACTATATTACTTAAAACGAGCGATCGTTATATATCAACTTTACTAGTTTCTTTAAAACTTAACATTACATAATGGAGCAATTTATTTCCGTATAAAAAAAAAATAAATCTTGTTTCTATTTTAAGATAAAATATACTAGTTTTTCATTTATTTTTCGATTTATTCGCGCAGTCAATATTTCTACAGTGTAAATAATTTTTAAATAATATTTTGCTGCAATAAAGTTAAGTTGTATCGTTAAATGTATGATTGATTTCTCGCCATTATTTCACATTACTCTCGTACCGATTACTTCATCAGGATTCTAGCATACTTTGTTCTTTCTAATAATAAGCTGGGAGTAATATTTTTGCAAATTCATGTGCATTATTTCGTGCAAGGCTGCAAAAGGTAAGTTAACGAACGCGTGTAGATTTTCTGCACAGTCGCAACCATGGTAATAAGCAATTGCGAAGAAGGAACTAAAGTCCTTGCCGGTTAATGGTTGCCAGATGCGAGGAATGGTTAAGGGGGAAGCCTGCACGCGTACGTTAAAATAAAGGAGTGGCGATGTTGGCATAACTAGCTAAAAATAGCAGAAGGGGAGGCGAATGCGGACATACCGGTGGCGCCGGCGATGAGTCGGTCAATGGCCCCGGCCTCGTAGAGCTCCTGGGGCGCGTAGAAGGCCGAGAGGAGGGACCGCTCGCCGGACTTGTGCTCCGACTGCGTGTCCACCAGGTCGAGCGTCTTGGGCGTGAGGGCGGCGACGAAGAAGAGGCCCGCGGAGGCGGCCGCGTTCGCCATCGTCGCGTCCGCCCGGGAGTCGTACCCGTGGAAGTAGCCCCGGTGCCCCAGGCGCAGCTCGTAGCTGCGGGCAGAGAGAGAGAGCCGCGGGGGGTCAGAGGCGTCCGGGGCTCCGAGGCCGCGTCCTACTCACTCGTCGAGGGCCGCCTCCCCGAGGACGACGGGCAGGAACTCGGCGAAGGTGACGTGCTGCATCTCGGCGACGGTGAGCCGCCTCGCCTCCTGGTAGAGGCGCTCGTCGCTCCAGTGGGGGTTCACCCTGCGCAGGCCCTCCGCCAGCCGGTTGTGCTCCCTGCAAGCGGGCGGGGCCGGTTAGCGGGACTCGCGGGGGGGGTGACGTCTCTCACCTGAGGAAGAGGACGTGCATGAGGGCGAGGCCCGGGTGCTCGTTCACGCGCTCGTCCCCGCTGAAGAAGCAGGGGAAGCCCCGGGCCTCGAGGCGGCAGGTGCGGGGGTCCCGCGAGGGCATCGGCAGGCCCCGGCGCTGCGTGTTCAGGAGGCCGCCCTCGGCCGCCCGCAGCTCCCGCGCCCGCTCCTCGCTGCTCCCGTAGATGGGCGAGAGGTCCAGGTAGGAGGTCGCCTGGTTCATCTGCTGCCGCGCCCCCAGCTTGCAGCCCTGGGGCCGGGGAGGGGTTAGGTTTCCTTTTTTTTTTCGTTCGGCGGCGCGCTCGCGGCTCCTTGGGCGGCTGGTGCTCCCCGCGCGAGGCACTGGGTCAATGCCGCCCGGCGACCCGCTTTTCCCCAAGATCCTCGCCGCGAGTCGATCGCCTCGCTCCGGGGCGTTGATTGCCTCGAGTCGCTCCTTTTCCGCCGCGTTCACCGTTCCGCGGCGCGCGCGCCGCTCGGCTTTTCTGTGCCGCGGGGCTTCTAGAAGGAAGCCCGCCGCGCGACTCGGATTATCCGCGCAGCCGGCGATTAAGAGGCCGGCGAGGCCGCGGGCGGCGCGTCTCGCGCTTTCCCCTTTGTTCCTTTTATCCTCGGCCGGTCCAGCGGAGATGCCCGTTTTTCCCGTTGAACGGGTCCCGCGAGTCGCGCGCACACGAGCATTAGCATTCGCGATAGGGATCGGGCGCGGCGCTCGGCGGAAGTCCGCCCCCGGGAGATCGGGCCGCGATCCCGAGGATTTACGGCGCGCGGCTCGGGCGCTTATCGCGGGCGCATCGGCCCGCGGGGGGCGGGAGATCCCCGCAGGCCTCCGCGTATAGTCACCTGGTGGGCGTTGCCGGGGTGGGGCGCCGAGCGCGCGTACTCCATGCAGCCGCCGGCCTCGTCCTCCGCCCGGATGGGGAAGCACTCGGGGTGGAAGCGGTCGAAGGGGACGTCGCAGCAGCGCAGCCGCTCCCCGTTGGGCAGGCCCATGCGCGGCGTGTGCGCCAGGTCGTGGGCGACGAACTCCCCGAAGAGGGCCGTCAGGGCCATGAGGTGCGGGTGCCTAGGCAACGGCCGGGTTACTCGGGAAAGCCCTTCCCCGGGCGCGGGCGCAGCCGGGGGGTTAGTTCGCGTGCGCGCGGGTGGGTTAGGAACGCCGGGGCCGCTCACCTGAGGTCGGGCCCGCCCGAGTGCATGGCCGTGCTGACGGCGCGGGCGCTCGGCAGCCCGGGCGTCGGCAGGCTCACCCCGTCGGCGTACTCTGGCGGCAGGAGTCGGGCGTAGGCCTCGAGGGCGGCGCCGCGCGCCGGGTACAGGGGGTTGTTGCACATGCCCGAGTGGGTGCGGTAGCGCGCCTCCGCGCGCTTGCACTCGCCGATGATGTGGAGGTAGTCCCCGGGGCAGAGGCTCACGAGGCTCGTGCCGACCGAGGGGAGGAGGGCGCGCGCCTCCTTGGCGGACATGTGGAGGGCCTCGACGAGCATCACGGCCATCGTCTCCCGGCGCAGCGCCTGCTCCGTGAGGTTCTGCGCCGCGGGCGTCATCTCGTGGGAGGCCGCGAGGTACCAGGCCGGCGAGTCCCGCGCCAGCCGCGCCTCCGCCGCGCCCATGATCGCCACCTCCTGCTCGTGGTACCGCGCCATCGAGACGTTCGTCCGCTTCTTCAGGTCCTGCAGCATCCGCAGCGGGAGGAGCGAGCTCGAGGCCAGGCAGACCATCGCCGCCAGCCTGCCGGTTGCCACACGAGCGTACGTTAGCACTCTCTAATCAAGCCTTTGTTAGCCATCGGCTGCCAGTCATTCGCGCCGGGCGGAAAAAAGTCTTTCCTAATCCTTTCTAGAAAGGACTCTTTCGAATGTTAATTCAATGCCGCTTGTCAAAGGCCACGGCCGGCTGGACCCTAGCCAAAGCTATCTTCGCCAAATGGCGGGCATTGACATGCACAAAATGGCGATAAGCGTAACACGGAATAAAAAGTCGAGGCGAGCCATTTATCCAAAGAGCTGCTTGCGCATTATTCAAGCGAGCTGTCACTAAGATAATAGTATAAGATCCGTTGCAAAAGTCTAGATACTTCAGTTACATCACGTACATACTCTATTATGTTATTTATTGCATTGATTCGCATTAAATTATTATTTTGGCGTGCACGATATTATGACATGCTGACATATCCCGAATGAAACGTAACATAATAAATACGATCGGACAATTCCGGCTGATAAATATATGAAATATACATGTGTATTAAATCATTTATTTCTTTACGCTACCATGATTTTTCTACTCTAAATAGAAAATTAACCAGTTCAGCTAGACTTTTCACAAGTTTTTACGAGACCTTTAAATATAAGCACTAATTCAGTGAGAGCTTTGTAAAACACTAACAAGTTGTAATAGCATAGATTTTGCTTATAAGTGCAGACGATTGCGCCTGTAGTCTATCGGTTGTTACAAACTCTTCATGAATATTTCAAAATTGTAATGTTTATCATATACCAAATTGATACATGCACAGTTTAAGGAAGTCAGTGAGCCTCATTGCTAATTTTTTACAGCTTTTCTAATGAAACCTATAAATGTTTATAAACCTTAAAATAATGTTTTGATGGACAAATGTTTTTAATACCGAGTATTCTAGTAAAGTCCAAGTCTAATCCTTTCCAAGATAATTGTACAAAACTTAAACTAATTGAAATGAGGCTATATTGTAAGGTGATCGGTTATTTATTTTGGTAATATATTAACGATACTTTGGTGAGATTCCAGTGATTTAGTGTCCACGATTAGCGCTAATTTGCTACTTATTATACCAGGATATTGGTGTACATTTATTATCCCAATAATAAATTAGGATTGAGCCATTAATTAGATTGGAAAGTAGCGAGTAGCACTAGGCTTAATTCGCCTGGAGAATATTCGATTTAGCGGGCAAGCTCCGGGAAGCCTGGCGCCCGCGCCGGGAAAGTCCGCTAAGCCAGCGGCGCTCCGCGAATTTAGGTTCAAATGTATGCGCGCGCCAAATTCGAAATCGGCGCCCGTTCCTTTCCCGGCCCAAGCCTGCAATTACCCCGGGGAACCGCGCCGGGCACACACACGTGACTAGTGGCGGTTAGCCGCAGCGGCACTCGCGAAGACCTCTCTAACGGCGCACTTTCCAACGCGGAAACGCATCTTGCCTCGCGCGCACACCGGCCTGATCGTCCCCCTTAGCCTGGGCTATTACGCGCGCGGCGCCACGCCCCCAAAGGTAGATATAGCCCCTTGATTAACGGGCGAGCCCGCGGCCGATGGCCGATTTCCACCGGGCGATAATTCGCATCTGGCCGCGGTTGACGGGCGCGCGTAAGGTCGGAACGGAGAGGCCGGCCGGGCCGCAGGTAGTTCCGAGCGGCGGCGCACCTCGCGCCCACGGCCCTGCGGTCGGCTTTTCATTAGCCGCGCGCGAAGAAAATAAAAGGAACGGGAGAAACGGGCCGCTTGCAAAACGGCGCATTATATTCGAGTGATTGATAGGCGCTCGGGTGACTTTTCTCCGGGACAATGCGCGGCTCCCTATATATATATATATGCGAGTATATAAATATGTGTGCCGCGCTGATTAAATTAGTAGCGCGGCGGCCGGCGACTTTCCTACGAACGCGCCTCTACGTATATCGATGCCGGGCGTACGTGCTATATATATATATATATCGCAGTCGGAGCGCCGCGGCGCTCAGGAATTCTCCGCGACTTTTATGAGGCTCGCGCGGCACTGGCTCGCGCGCATGTAGTTCTCTTATGCTCGCCCGTATCCCCCGGCTGGACTTTGTATCTCGTTTATCTTCATTTTAAATCCATGTGTTTAGCTTAATTTGGGAGGACTTTTTCCGACTTTTTTAATGCGCGGTTGCAGCCGACTTTTCTCCTCTTTTTTTTTTTTTTCTCTTTTTATAACGAAGCTCACGCGGGAGAAAAAGATTTTTAATGGCCCAAAGTGTTTGTTAAGTTTATAGCCACCGAACTAAGAGCCCGAGTGCATTTAGAGGCGAATACATAATGCATTATCCGTATGAACTGTCGCAATGGCTTCTCGCGCGCAATATGCTTTTAAAGTTTCTAAATGCCAGCTGGCCACCGTATACTTTTCTTTTTTTTTTTCACCTCCCCATATACCTAAAATTACGGATAATCTTGGAAGGAATAAACTTGCTCGTGAATCACACGTGAATCATTGCGACTTTGAGATATTTCTCAAGCCAGTACATACATCAGGTGGAGAAGAAAGGCACATCTAATTTATTTCAAAGATAACGGCGTACATGTCACCGGCATTCATAAAATAAGAGGATAGCGCACGCAAGGTTGGAGAAAAATGAGCCGAGATTAGGCGTATCATTTGCCGGTGTAACTATGAAATAAGAAAAAGAAAAACCCTGAGGCCCGAAGACTCGTTGGTCGGGCCGCGCGAGTCAACATTTACAAATCCCGATTTAAAAGCGTTACTAAAATGAATTATTTATCGCTTTCAATTTTCAGCGAATCAAGTTTGTTTGCACCGGGCGAATTTAAAATTTACATGTACGCGCTCGAGTAACTCGTGGGGGATATACATTCGGCGCGCACCGCGCGAGCCTCTTAAAATCCACAACGTATATATTCAGCGGCGAAACTAGTTTCGACGCCCAACCTCGTACACCCACACCCACACCCCCGGCGAACATTACCCAAAGAACTGCAAATCCTTCGCCCAATATTGC
Organism: Sycophaga agraensis; assembly: GCA_018906755.1. Classification (NCBI taxonomy): domain Eukaryota; kingdom Metazoa; phylum Arthropoda; class Insecta; order Hymenoptera; family Pteromalidae; genus Sycophaga; species Sycophaga agraensis. Next base: position 3,957,466 of record JACCIE010000006.1, on the reverse strand, counting down.
ACAGTGACCCAGAACGAAGGCCGAAGGCGGATAACCCCACCAATCGAGCCACCCCCAACGCGCGCGCGGGGCCGCCTTGCGCAAGGCCGTGTCGCAAAGTCGCGGGGCTGTTCGGCCCTGCGCGCCGCCTCGCGATCTCTTAACGCCAAACGCGATACGTATATATATATATATACAGCGGCTCGAAAAGTCAGCCCGTCACGCTGCGGTTGCGCAAGGCCTTAAAAAAAAAGAAAAAAAAAATAATCAAAAGGACGAGCGTCCTCCCGGCGCGGGCGAACCGCGACTTTCTACATCTCGGTTATGTGTATATGTGCGCTCGAGCGCGCGCCGAAATGCGCGGGGATCGGCGCGCGCGGTACATATCGGCATTCCGCATCGGCAAATCGAATGCCAGTCGGATGGAGCGCACGAGAGGGATCGGCAATTAGCCGGCGATCGATTACCGAAACGCGTCCTATTGTCCGCTGATCCTCCGGCTCGACTGGGCTCTTATTCGCGGGGTTTTCATTAGTTCCAGGTGGTCGATCAGACGCGCGGCTTTTCACGGTGATTTTTTTTTTTGGATAAAGGATGATGATTGCGCGAAGGTAGCGGGTATATTAAGCGAAGCTCAGGAGGACCGCCTCACAGACGCTCTTATAAATACGTTCGATTTTGCCGATTTTTTTTTTTTTGTTTTCATCGAGTTAACGCGATAGAAGGACTAACGCGGGATCGTTGAAAGGGTCAGCCGGGTGATAAGGCTTTTTGAGGCGTCGGCGGCCTTCCTCGACGCGGCCAGGCTCGGTCTTCTCCGGTTTTATTGTTTAACGGCCGTATTCGTTTTATCGATTAACCGAGCGCCGAGTAATAATTATCTCGTTGAAAAATCGCGCGGAGCGATTACGCGGCAATGAACGATCGCGATGTAAATCCGAAGCGCGGATTCCCGGGCGTTATCGTCGCCAGTTGATCCAACCCCGGGGTTACGTAAAAGGGTCAGAGCCGCTCGGCGCTTTCGGCCCGCGACTCGATATCCTCGCCCGGGACGATTTATCCCGTTGCGCGGCCGGCCCTAGATCTCGCGCGTGGGACCGGGCCCGCAGGCCGCGCAACCGGTTGATCGGTATCGGCTGCTTTTCCGACGCCCCGGAGAACCGTCGCGAGGGCACGGGTCCCACCGCGTAGCGTTGCGCTGGCCGGTCTACATCGAGGGCCGCTCGCGGTTCTGCAGACCGCTGGCCACCGCGTTATATAGAAGTAGACGCGGCGCGTTCGCCTCCCCTACTCACCCGGCGAAGAAGACGGCCAGAGGCTTGGGCATCCTGAGCCGGGGCTGGCCCCGGGTGGGCCTCTCCTGGGTGAGCGCGCCGCCGCTCGGGGAGCCGAGGGGCCGCGCATCCGCCGCGCCGGCGGGCCCCGTCGGTTCAGCGCCTGCGCGACGCCCGGGTCCTCGGCTGCATGCGCGGCAAGCCTGCGCAACCGCCCCCTTTTCCAATTTCTTTTTTCTTTTCCGTTCGTCCCTTCGCGTTCTTTTTTTTCTCTCTCCCTTGGAAGGAAACAAAAAAGAAAAGAGAGAAAAATCCTCCCCGGGCTTGGCGCGCGTGGCTTGCGTGGAACTCGGCGCTCGGGGCTCCTCTGCGGCCTGGTGCGCGCGGGCGACTGGGCCGCGCGCGCGCCTGCCTCCGCGGCCCGCCGCCAACGGCCCCCACCGATTAGTTGCCCGCGGGCCCGGCCGGGGAGGATGCGCGCGGTGAAAGGCAGCCCGCGGGGGCTATACCCGGGGGGGCCGCCCCGGCCGAGGAACCGGAGACAAGCCGCCCGGGAAAGCTTTTCCTCCGGCGGGCCTTGCGCAACCGGGCCACCCGGGGACTCGGAACCATCTGGCCCCGAGCGCCTCTGCTTTTCCACCGCGGCTGCGTGACAGTCGCCGGCGATTAACGCGCAGATCGCTCTGGATCTAGCCGTTCCTCGAACCAATTCAAAAATTCGAACGAATCCCATACTCTACCTCTGCGCGCTTTTATGCGGCCGATCCTTTATGTGGCCCTCGGTGCGAGTCTCGTCTCCTGATTAAACCGATAACTCCATTTTTTTGTTCTCTTTGCAAGTCAACGGCGCGCTCGGCTGAGAATTCAACCCGCAGCGCGGATCGTGTTTATATACTATATCCACGTGTGTATGGAATAATCGAAAGTGGCCGAGGAAAGAAAGAAAAAAAGAAAATTAGCGTCGGGCGACGCTGCACGGAGAGATCTCAACTGCAGATATATCGCCCCGAAAATGCATTTCCGTATTGAATTCCATTCCAGGTGAATGGCGCGGGAAACCTGTTCCATATCCAATCAGCCTGCACTATTTCTGCAGAACACTATATCCCGCATAATCACTTTCTCGCACAAATAAGTATCCAATTTTCTCTTTCGCGGACGCCCAATTCGCGCATGCCCCGGCATCTCTCGCGCGTACTTAGCGCGGGCCGTGCCGGGAAAAAACTCGCGCCACCCGAGGAAAAAACCCCGAGTGTCTGAATCGCCGTGGCGGCTCCCGAAAAGAAAAAAAGAAGGGAACGGTCGCGGCGCCGGATTTTTTGCTCCCTCCCCCAGCCGGGGGGGAGATATTAACAAGCGGGTCAAGAAGGAGCCGCGGCGACGTGGGCGCGTCGCGCTCGGCATTCCGATCGGGATCAAGGCCGAGCGCGTGATCCGCAGTGCACCTTCACCTTTGTGCACCCGCGCACTGCGGCCGGAGCCTCCGCATTCGGAGGCCTGCGATTGAGCCGCGCTCGCCGAGCGATTCATTTATGATGGGTTTTTTTTTTTCCTTTTTAACTCGATTGCAGCTCCTCCGCCGGCTGAGATAAATCAATCCTGCCCAGTTTGTCTTACTCACGCGGCGCGCTAACGTAGAAAATGAATCACTGGCGATGCGCCGGCAGTCGGGCCGATAATTGACGGGGGACGCGTCCCATATCATCTTTGAGGAATAATATACGTAAGGTCGGCTCCTGGTGCTGATTTACCGCTTTCGCCCGTTGTTATTTTTAGAGAAAGTTTTTCTCCGCGGCCTTTCCGGCCGGCGGGCCGATCGCTTCTGCAACATCGTACGCCGATGGACTTGGCCGATACCAAATCTGCGATCAGCCACTTGTACCTATCGAAACGCTTCGTGTGTATTTACGATGAATCAAGGAGATTTGACTGCTGACAAAACTCTTGACTCCTGCAGAACTAATGAATCTTCCATCAAGACGTTCCATCAAAATTTCTATTGTCGCAACACTCGGGTTTTGAAATAATTTTTGATCGGAGGCGATGAAAAAAAAAAAAAATTTATGAAAAACACTCATTGTCTTATAATCGATGCGAGTTTCGTAAGATGATGAACTGTCTCAATCGCTCGAGCACGCTCTGAATAATTTACCGAGGAATTACAATAAAACGTACGAATTGCGCTTCATATATTGTAGGAGATTAGGATTCCTTTTTGTAATTCTTTATTTTTTCACTGTAATTGTGCTCTGCAAACCGTTCATTTCTACAATAGAATTTCAGTTCAAAGAATGCGGCATATCAAGTGCGATCTCAGCCTGCCATAAAAATCCACGCAAAAATTCTTAACAAATTATTCCCGCTGCGGGACAGTTTTAAGAGCCTAGAAATACTAATTTCTTCATTTTAAGTACTTCAGGCATCTGCATAATTTCGTTTGTGCTTTACGAAGAGCGCGTCCAAACGACAAAGGGGCAGGCGCGCGGGCATACATACTTAGTCCTACTGCGGGCCGGGCTCATCTCAACGGTAATAACTCGCCATTACTGTTGTTGTTACTGGAGGTTTCCCCGCGAGAGGCATGCATTCAAGGAGCTTTGACAGTTGTTTATTTACGCAGGAAAAGTCCCCCGTTGCCCTCGGCTCTCGCGTTCCGCAAATACTACGTAACGATGCCCACGCGAGGCGCCTCGGCCGCACGTAACGCCGGCCCGCTTTGCGCTCCCCGCGGCGAGCCTCAGCCGCCCACGATTTTCGTCCCGGGGGTGATCGATGCGCCGAAACCGACGCCCCCTCCTTCCGCCAGCCGAAACGTGCACGTATATACATACATACATACTACGGCCGGCTGTCGCAAGGGGGCCTCATTGTTCGGCGGAAGAGATGCTCTCGCCGGCGGATTGCATTACACCTCGGTCGATTTCGGCGGCCGACGATGAGTCGCGGGGGGGCCCGACGGGTTGGGCAAGCGACGGCGCCCCGGGGCTTCGTGTCGCGACGACGTCTCCCCCCCCTCCCGCCGGGGGGGTGGCGGCTTACGAGGCGGCGCGCCCGTCTCCCCCGCGGCGAGCACTCGGCGGACCAATTGAATAGAGAGTATTTCAGCGCGGAGGCGGCCTTGGGATCGGCTCCCCGTGCCTTTCCATCCTCCTCGTTCACGTGACGACGAGCGCCTCGCGCGCCGAGGCGGCCGCTCATTAGAAAGGCGCACCTCGCGCCCGCGGCTCACGACTCGCGGGCGCTCGGGGTGACACCTTCCTCGGTCGATACGTATGCGTGTGTGTGTGTGTGTGCACGTACGTGGTGCTCGAGCCCCCGCGCGGCCATGCGAAAAGGGGAAAAAGAAAAATCGGAAACATCGGCAGGCGCGGAGGTATCGCGCGCGATCGCCTCCGACCTTTCGGCCGCGGCATTGATCTCGCCGTGTCGCTTTTTTCAAGTGGCTCGCCTGCGGGGATAGTAAATCATTATTGATCTTGTACCGCGGAGTGCGCTGTGAACGGGAACAAGAGACAAAACTGCACTCGCTCGTGTAGCCTCTCGGGGAGCGATAAATTACGCGGGGATAGGAAAAGTTCAGGTGCGCAGGTGTTCCTGATCGAGAAAGCCTGAAGGCTGGCGTGCGGTTCGGCATGCACGATCAGGCACATATATATACAAGACATTTTTTCTGTTTTTGATAAAATTTCTTTTACTACGAGATATTTCCAGGAAGAATAAACAAGTATGATTCGCTTATTTGCTTAATACTACAATTATCACAATGCTGCTCCAAGAATTTTGAGGCATTTTTTTTATTATCCTCTGCTACCTCGTGAAAGCTCGCCTCTCGCGACTTGCAGTCGCCGGCTTCGCCGACATTATTTGTATGTACAAATGAGACGCGAGGCAAAAATTTCAAAGTAGTGTTGGATGGTAAACGAGAGTGCGCCAACAAACGTCATTTTAGTGTATGTACCTTCACCTTGCCTTCTTTTTCCTAACATAAAAATAATAACTGCACCGCGTCGTATTAACTCTGCCGACTTCCAATAGATCCACATTACGTGCTCCACATGCTCGAAAATGTCTATAAAAAATATTTCCCAACAATGTATCGCAGTTTCTTTGCTTGAAGAATATTCATTTGTTACGTTACACGAGTCTACGTGAATTGGCGCGATGGGAATCTCCATGGAATTGCAGCGAGTTCTCACGACAAGGAAAATACAATACGAATTGTAACGTACCATGAAAATCATACAGATAATAGGCTTATACTGAAACGTTGTTAAACGTTGAAATTATGAAACTTTAATTGTGTATTTGTTAATAAATCACTCAAAAGTTTTGAATTTTCGTTGCTAGTGAATTATTTTTCGCTATACGGCGTAGATCTAATCACTTTTTGCTTTAACAATAATTTGTTTAATCAGATTATTGTGTCTTGCACTTCATTTGTTGTTTTATCCTTTCCATGATTTTGATTAGTATTAAACAAACTTGCATAAGTATTTTATGAATTCCATCGTTACACTAATTCTTAATGCACCAATTATACACATTCATTATTATTACATGTCTAAGGAGTACAATTGCCATTTAAATCTAAGTTCTTATACGCCGAATATCCTTTAAAAAACTATATAACGCAAACCGTACTTTAATGAGATATTTAGAAATATCGGTAAGATACCTTCATTAAAATAATTTACATAAACAGAGTTAATTTACTCGTATTGGTATTATATTGACAAGGACGCGACAATTATCAGAATTTTCATATTGTTAATTTACTTTAATACGCAACAAGCTTTTCCTTTCTCCGAAAAGTATTTATATGGATTTCCAAATGTAATTAACTTCTTCAGTATTTTTTTCTAAAATGGACAAATTAAAACACATGACTTCATTTTGAATTTAATATACTGTTCAAATTATCAATCAAAACATTGAAGCAAATAATAATAATCAAGCTTAATAATATAAAATTGTATATTTAAAAATATTTAAAAAAATATATATGGTTTTTATTTACATTATTATTGCATCTTGTAAAAAATCAAAAAATTTTCAAAAAGTAACTAATTCAATCCCCTCTCCAAATATTTAGTATAAAATTTTAATCAAACCAATGTCTCGCATTCTTTCAAAAACAACAATGTTTCCAAAACGTTCCAAAAGTTATTCCCAAAAAAAGGATTTACAATGTCTGATTTTACAATTAGGCCTATTAAATTATATTTGCTATAGTATCATGAAAAATTAACTGATAATCGCGTTTTAGTTATTACCCTGACATAGTTGCGATATTTGAATTCATTAAAGTTCACTGAACAATCATTCTTCGTTTTAAATATTGGTGTATACATTTAAAATTATTTACAGTTTAATTTTGGTTGTCTCGCAGACGAAATAGCACCATTTTTCATCCAATTCACTTTATTGTACATTACATTAATTTATTTTTCTACTTGAATGTATTCGAGATCATCAAGTCTGCGATAATTTTGTTCATTTGCGCTTATTTCAATTTTTTCAAGATAAATAAAGTATGTTTCTAGGCTTTACATGAAATTGATAACAGCCTTTTTATGGTAGTACGCTTGCTAAAACTGTATTACCGGAATGAATAATCGTAAATTAATTTTCATATTATGCCTTTCATTTTTTAATCATCGACCGCTACTTTATCTCTCCTAAGAAATGCATTAAAAAATGTTGTAGCAATTTATGCACAATAACCTTTGAAACAACCTTTTTACGCTAACCTTCGAACTGATTTAGCTAATTCGATTCACACGTATTCGTAAATTGCAAAATACATCTAGAATAGCTACTTATATCGATTTTTCGTAATACATCGAACCATTACGGCACTTGTCTATTTGTTGAGCAAAATAAACCCACTAGTGCCGGGTCGAACTTTTTTCTCTCAGTACGGTTAACGTAAGTGTAACCAGCACTCAACAAGCCGCTTATAAACGTACAAAAGTCGACTGAACCACCTTTGAAAGCAAAAATATTTACAGGCTTACTTAATTTCTAGTATTTATATCGCCTTAATCTGATCGAAGCTCGATACAGCTACGCACCGAACGTACGAAATATACGCCCGTTTAGACCGCATATAAAATTATGCCATTCTTTGTGAATTATAAATTCAAAATGCAAGTGAGGATTCCGGTAAGGACGCAGCTCTCGGGATTCTCGAATAGCATCCTCTCGTCGATTCGCGTCCGCCTCGGCCACCGAAACGGCGGCTGAGCAAACATCGTTCCACGATGCCGGTGAGACGTCTCCCGAGAGGAGGTAAGGCTCAGAGCAAGCAGAAACAGGAGGGACTCTTGGGTGCCGATGCTGGCATGCGCCGTGTAAACACCTTGAGAAGTTGACGGTGAACCCTGAAACGACAGAAGAGGTCAGATAACTCCAAGGGTAGACGAAGTAAATCGTAAATTCACGGTGCGGTCTGTTTGATTTATAGAAAGATAATGAAATTGCAAAAAGTAAAGCTGCTTGGCTGAAGCCTTTAGCATCGCAACGTAAATCAGGTAAGGTGTCTGCGAATTTGACAAAGGACAGGAAAATATAAGAAGTATTACAGGATTCGCTCTTTATACATCATGGAAAACGTTATTTAAAATTCAAATTGGTTCGTTCGGAATCAAAGCAAGCGCTACCTTCGCGTACCGTGTGAAATTTATTTGCGATAAACATACGTAACATTGTCTAATTTTATCTCTTTATGTAAATCACTGATAAGACGTGCGCGTTCATCGATTAAATCGTAATAAAACGGATAACGATCGCGCAGTAAAACTATTTCCATAATGCAGAGCTTGTCGTAACCGATCCGTTTTTATCGGCGTCGAGATCGGCTGCACTCTTACCGCAAGTCAGGCCGCGCGTATATTTACAGTGACGAAAGGAATTGTTGACAAAAAGCGAAATTGAAAGAGAGAGAGATAGAGAGAGAGCGCGCGCCTCGCGCAATACACGGACAATTGAAAAGTTGCCCGTGAGAGGCAGTTGGCGGACGGCCAGCGCATAAAACCGGGAGAGCGTCGACCTTGCCGCGTGGCGCCTCACCTGATCTTGACGCTCGAGGAGTTGATGACCTCGCCGTCGCAGTTCCACACGCTGAGGGCCGAGCTCCCGAGGTTGGGCCGCTCGGGCTCGGCGGTCGGCGCGCGGAAGGTGAACTCGCGCGCCCGGTAAACCTCGACGAAGGGCAAGTCGTACTGGAAGGTAATAAAAGTAAAATAACAAGGGGGAAAGAGAGGGCAGCGGGTGGGGCAAGCCCAACACTCACGAGGGTCTTGTCCTTGCTGCTCAGCCTGAGCAGCATGCGGATGTTGTTGAAGAAGGAGGTGTGCCGCACGAGGATGACGTCGACGCAGCCGTCCCCGATGTGGCAGTGCGGACTGAACCCCATGGGGCTCTTGCTGCACGCGCACGAGATGTTCGCCCCGTTGACCATGAAGAACTTGCCGCGGACCGTGAGCCATCCTGCAAGTTCCGTTTCGCCTCAATAATCGGCAGGAGAGTCAAGGGCCGCCCGCGCGATCAGTCGCGCACGCGGAGAGGATAAGGCCCTCGCCTCCCCCATACTCACTGGCGATGTCGTCCTCGGTGTCCGGCTGCCTCGGCCGCTCGAGGCACCGGCCGCAGTCGCTGATGCAGCGCTCGCAGGCCGCCGGGTGGCAGGCTGAGTCCGACAGGAGGACGACCTCGCCCTCGTAGCCCTTGTTGGCGATGATCTTCTTGAAGCCAGAGTAGTCGTAGCGCTGGGGCCCCATCCAGCGGAACTTCTCGCTGTCGCGCACCACGTCCCCGAGGTAGCCGTAGCTCAGGATGCTCGCGTAGATCCGCAGGAGGCTGCGGTCCCCGTGGACGGAGGAGAGGTCCAGGCCGGCGGCGTCCCCGAAGACGATGTGGATAGCCGCCGTCTCGACGTCCGTCGTCCCGTGGAGGCTGTACGCCAGGGTGTCCGTGCTCCCGCTGGGGATGACGCCCACGGGCAGCCCCGGCTCCGGAAGCCGCACCTCAGGGTCGTCCAGGTCGACGCGCTGCTCGCGCGCCGCCCGGGCCACCAGGCCGTTGAACAGCTCGGCGAAGGTGCCGTCCCCGCCGATGCAGACCGCGGCCTAGACACCAACACCATCGTCACTACCGTCGTCCTCCACCAGCCGAACGCAATGACCCCCCCCCCCCTCGCGTCGCGCGTGTCTCTCGGCGCCAGGCTGATAAGCACAGGCCCGGAGGCTCAATCTGTTTCCTCCAATGCCGCCCGGCAGGAGCGCATGAGTAAGGCGCGTGTCTTTTACAGCAGGCCAATAAAAGCCGCCTCGGGCGCAGCGCGCGCTCGGATTTACGATTCCGGTCCTGGTTATCTCGCAGGCTGTGCGTCTCGCGGGCCAATTACCGACCTGCCGCCGCGGCGCTTCCCCGTAAAACCCCCGCGTAAATACATTTCACTGCCCGATGTATTTATAGAGACGCGAAAGTGCGTTTTATTGTTTGCCGGGATGACGCCGACTTCGGACTCGCAACGCAAACAGCGCCGCGACGTGGACACGCGAGCACATGCATGCACGTAATATGCCGTATTATATATATATACACACGTGCAACCGGCCGCGACGCCGCAGGCGGAAAGACGCTCGAGAAAATTGTACATTATTCAGGCAAAGCAAGCCGATTGGGTGTCCGCGCGTTTATGCGCATAATTACCGAGCGGGCCGAGGAAGCGCCCCGGGAAATCGACCGAGCGCGTCGATAAGCCCTTGACACTGTTATCGACTGGCCGGGGCGATAGGAGGGCCGCGGAGCCTCCGCCGGGCGGATCCTGCCGTATATCACGGCGCGGCGACAGTCGCCGATTGCGCACGCGACTCCGGCTTCCTTCGACCTCGCGCGGCCCGTAGGACCGCAAGGTCGCGCTCCCGAGCGTGGGAGGTTGCGGCCGCGGAGGCGCGACACGCGAGCGACGCTCGGTTTCCCCGGGCGACGGGGGACGCCCTCCTCGGGGGGAGACGGGGGAAAAAAAAAAGAGGGGGGAACTCAGCGGCCGAGGAAGAGGCGGTTTTCGAGTTACGCGGCCCCGCGGCTGATAGATGCGTATAGAGCGGCCGCCTCGGTGGGAACAAAAGAAGTGGCTCCCGCGAGCGGCCAGTCAATCCGTGCTCTAGCGCTGTCCCCGGTCGATTCTAGGCTCGCTGTCGGCTTAACGAGCATCCTTGAGCTAACTGTTTATAATCGAATTTGTAGGCACCTAGTGGGTTCTATCGAATGCTCCTGTAATAGCGTCACCAATTATACCCCGGGTCGAACCCTAGCTAAGCCTACCGTGCAACATTTGTACAAATAGAAACACGACAAATTAGCGATAAGTAAGCACAATTACGTGTGCGATGGCATTAGCCGTTCGTAATTCAAATGAATTAGTGACAAAAAACCGACTGCGATATGCATTTGAAAGTAAGATTATTTTTAACTAAAGAAAAAACTTTTGTAACAAAAGTTTTCTCCTAGTTGTAAATAATTAATTAATTGTGCCTGTTAATTGGAATATAATATGTCTTAGCTTAGTGAATTTGTAACAAAAAAAAAATGTGTCGATAGCCTCAAACGTATGTACATGTCAGCGAAATATCAATGTTTCTTAATTCACAGATTAAAACAAAAAGCATTTTAATTTTTCAAATAGAAAAAGAAAGAGTAAATGTCTATTCAAATTAATTCTAAATGTTTTTATATTTAATTCATGCTGCTGTACAAAACTATACATTATTATATTTATTACAATAATAAATGAGACATCAACGATGAGAATACTTGCATAATTTAATAATTTAACTGATATTGAAGATTAAATTAAAAAAACGCTTTACTAAGTGAAACGATGTTTAAACTTAATTGGTCAAACTGACCTTCACTTGACTTGCGTATGTACACCAACGAATTTAACTTTTACCAAGTTAAATTATTAAATTATTCAATAAAGTTATGGATTTATGAATTGCTTACATTTAATTTTTATTCCGAATCAAAGGTATAATTTTCAAGCCGAAGACAATGATTACGTCTTATGACTTCTACTACGCTCAACGTTAAACGGAGCACCATAAAAGGTTAAAAAATAGACTCGTATTGTATATTGTTCACTAACTAAAAGTAATGTTTTTTTTTTATTTAACAATAATTGTTTTGGTTAAACGCTTTCAATCGTTTCAATGACTCTTTAAACGCGCACTAAATTCTACAACGACTATTTAATTATCGCACCGCGCTTGCGTCTTCATTCGCGTTCGTTTGCAATTGTTAAATACGTTATATTTATCATTGTTAAAGAGAAACTGTTCACAGCTTCCTAACAAGGAACGGGGCATAAATCCGAGAAGGACAAACAAGGCATCGCCGAACGTTGGACAAAGCGGCGCCGCGCATATCTCGCGCCGAGGCCCGATGATGCCGGCAAACCTCTCGCATCTCCGGAGCTGATTTATGAGCGCCGTGTAACGATCGGTGCATACACACACACACAGCCGAATTATCTCGCGCTTTTCCCAGCTCCGACTGGCTCACCTGGTAACTGTCGAGCTCGCTCGTCATGAGGACGTCTCGGATGTGGCCCGCGCGCTCCGTGACGACCGTCTTCGCCTCGACCCCGGCGAGCGCCAGGAGCGGCTGCACCTGCTTCTCCCAGATCTGCATGCCCTTCCGCTTGCCCCCGAAGGGATTGACGAAGAGCAGGATCTTCCGCGGCCGGTGCGACAGGTCTGCGCTCGAGAAAACAAAAAAAAAATGGCCGATTAAAAAACGAGGGGGGACTATACGTGCGTGTACACGTGATCCCGCCGTGGCGAAGGTCGGGATCGCCCGGCGGTCGCTACCCCCGCAGCCTTCGCCACTGTAATTATGCGTGTGAGATAAATTTAAATAAAAAGCCATGTCGTCGGGGAGCGTCGTCTCCTCGGCTGGGCATAGGTGTTAAAGTGCACATTGGTTTTTTTTTTTTTTTTCATTTTCCCCCACTTTACAGTTGCCTCCTCCGACGATGCACGTGACGAAGCTGCCGAGGCGGGTATAAAAATTCGCGCGCGCTTTTTATTTGACCGAGCGAGTGCAGGCGGCTCGGGACTGAGAGGCGCGTCCTCGGGAGCGCCTCATGAATAAAGACGAAACACGGCGCGCGTCTTGTCCTCGCGCACTCATAATACTCTCGCCCCTAGTCCATAAACATGTGATATTAGAAATACGGCACCTAGTGTAACTTGTAATTATTTAAATTGGCGCTAACACCGTCTAAATGGGAACGCTTCAGTTGCACAATTATTAGTTAATTGCTTCTCGAGAAAATAAACAGTTGCTGATGCTGCCTAGAGATATGAACGTTGGGTCAACACTCGAGAAGCTGCCGCATGATGCAATACCTTCTTTTATGATTGGTACGATTATTCTTGTAGGTTGCGTTTTTATTTCATCAAGTGCTCGGCATTGAATGTACAAAATCGACCTTTTTTTCTCAACGTATATGTGTAGATTCTCAGTCGTTACTTTGTGTAGAAGAAACCAGTTTCGTGTATCGACGGGAAAAAAGGATCGAAAAAGTGAATGTGCATCGTTTTTTTATATTGCAACTATTTATAAAATAGACGAAACGTGTTTTTATATAGTCTCCCGCTCCAGCGATTCGTATATCATCAAAATCTATGCGGAGGAAAACAAGAAGATTGTAGCGATGGTCGGAATATTCTAGCACGAGTAAAAAATTAATTAACAAAAAGGTAGAAATTAATTCATTTGCATTAATTAACGTTGATGTAGTAGGATTAATGTGCAAGAAAATGGTTTTCCCTAGTCAACGTATCTTTATCTCAAAGAGAGAGATATGTTATGAGATGTTATGTTAGTTACGTGCAATTATTTCCTTGGATTACATTGCAGGATTTTTTATCCAATAGGCATATCTCTGTAACTTTTCTTAAGATGCTGACTCTGTTAAATTACATTGGTATAAAGCAGCTTCCTAAAGATCGATGCCTAGGGAGCCTTGGAAGTTCTTTTCTTTCCGGTTCCAAGGCATCGCGTCATCAATATTCATTGCGGTTCTTTGCAGAGCTAGTGCTGTTTTAAATGAATCGGAAACAATTTCGCAACGCTGTTTAAATTATTAGACAAAAATCTGACCGTATAAATCGAGCTAAAAATATACATACGTATAATTATACTTGTCCACGTATGGATCGTGTACATTCTGTACATGCGTACATTCAAATATATGGCGCAAACGAGAGAGATTAAAAAGCTCAAAAATATCATGATTTATGCATGAGGCCTGCGAGGAGCGAGACGAGGACACGCGTGGCAAAGTAAATCATACTTAAAACCTTTTTAAAATCCTACGATTCTTAACGCGATTGCGGCAAAAGCCTCAAAGACGCGGCACAGGAGAGTATTTTACAAAGGCACGAAAGAATATTCGAAAAACAAAAAATCAAAACACAAATACGACAACCCCGCAGGTATTTTTAGAAGCCCGAGTTAAATCCATCAACGAGTCGTCGTCCGTCTTCGGCGGTCTCCTTACTTCGCGGCAGAGCGGAAGGTCTACGTTCTCACACCGTTCCGCACGATACAGACGGTACATAGGAAGAGGGGAACTCACTGGCCAGGTAATTATTGATAGTCTTGACCCAGGAGGTGACCTGCCTGGGGTCGTCGTGGCTCATGGTGACCGTGTGGTGGCTCCACTTGTTCTTCGGGCCCCGGGCCGCGTAGTGGAGGAGGAAGCTCGAGGGCGCCGGCCTCTGCTCCTTCTCCGCGTACTCCCCGGCCTCCTCGGCGAAGCTCGCCGCCAGGACGTCCGTCAGCGGCAGGGTCCATCGCGCTGAAGCAAGCCTTTCTGGTTAGACGCGAGGGAAGGTCGCCGGGGGTCGGCTTGATCATCGGCATGTGCAGTGCACCCACCGACCCACCAAGTACGTGTGTATGTGTGTACGTATGCAGGGCGGGCGACACGCGAGGCGCGCGCCGGGACGTGACCGGCCGATTCCGCGGCGCCCGCCCGCACATAATATTATGTTCCCCTTATCCGCCGCTCGCCGGCCAATAATCGGGCACGTTCGACAGGCTGACGGCGCACCGCTCGCGGGATCCCACCGCGGAAGAGGAGCGAATCGCCCACGCGCCTATCTCCCGCCGACCCGAATCCGAGTGTCTTTCGCTGCTTTGTTGTCGCCTGTTTCCAGCGGTCGCGTACGACAGCCCACGCACACGGCCGTGCACAAATACGCCGTTGCAGTTGCTCCAATAAACAAGGTACGTATAGCGGAGTGGGCTACGCGCGTGCACCAATTTCAAAATCCCGCGCACCGTGCACAAACGGCGAGCCCGGCGACGGATAAAAAAAAAAGGCGACAGGCCGCGCCGGGGCACTTTCACTTTGTCTACGAGTGCGGGCGATTGCAGCGGGGCCGGCGTTTAAAGGCCCCCGGGAGATCGGCCGCGATCGCCGAGACGTTTTCGTGGAAACCGCGGGCGGCCGGTGAAAGCCGGCGCGCCATCGCTGCAACGTACATATATACATACACACAGAGAGATCGGGTGCAGGGGGGCCCCTCGTGCGGAGGCGGCTTGCGCAACCGCGCGCTTTCCTCCCGTGCGGCGCGCATCCTTGCGCCGCGGGCGGAAGCCGGGCCCGGCGGCTCGATTTCCCAATGGGCGCCGGGGTAACGTCGACCGAGGAGGGCCGCCGGCACACATTGTCACCCGATCGCCGCGACTCGCTTTCGTAACGCTGCCCGGAATTCAAAATATACGTGTGCGCCAGTCGGAAAGCGCGTCCGGTCGCGCACATATATATACGTACGTACGGAATAATTCTCGCTATATATTCATATGTGTGCGGCTGCGCGCGCGGTTATTTTTTTTATTTCGCCCGGGCGTCCTATTTCGCCGGCGGCGCGGGTTTACGAGGGGCTGACCGGCCGGTACAGTCCACAAGCCAGACGCGCCGGCTCGGCCGAGGGGCGTATAATTAACCGGGCGCCCGCGAGGGACGCAAATACGCGGAGGCGACGCGCCGCCGGGGCTCTCGCGCCGCTCGGCCCCTCTAAGCCCCGTGCCGCGGCGGATTATCACACGCGGAAAAGATAAAAAAAAATAAGGGTTAGAGGACCGGCGCCAGGTAAATGTCGCGCGCGGGCAGGTCCCGCGCGAATCGAGCGAGCGCCCGCGGCGATAACGGGGTCAGGCAAGATGGCGCCGGCACACTGGCGGATCGCGCGGCTGCACTCCTCGGCCCCCGCCGTACACGCCTGTGTGTGTGTGTGTGTGCCCCCGGGGGGGGACGCCAGCGGCGCGCGCACGTGGACGCGGCTCCCGCGCGCCTCTGCGTGTGTGCGCACTTGACCCTTTCACGCTGCCGGGCCAAAGGAGGCTGCCGGTGGGCTGGCCCGCGGGACCGTTAAGGCGATCGCGAGGTGAACGACTGCCGCTTCGATTGACTCCTCGGCGCGCCCCGGCTCCTTCGCCCCTCTTTGTGTCGGCCTTTGCGCGTGAGGGGCTCCGTGTACGCGCCGCTCCTCGATTCACTGGCTTTCGCCTGCACGCGCGCCTGTTTGTATACACGGGGCCGATCGATATGTATACGCGACCCGTGGAATGTGCACGCGCCTCCGTCTTTGGCCAAGATCTCCGGCTCGTATCTGTATGTGTGTATATGTGTCGCGGTCCGCCGAGTGCACACTCATCTCGCCCGGTTCAAACTTACTCCGTGCAAACGCATCGATCCGTTTTTCTGTTGACACGGCCAATTGAGATTAATCTTTGACGCGCTCTGTGTACAAAATGCGTGTGCGCGCGGGATAAGATAAGCACGCGGCCGTTATCGGCTCATTTTTGCACGAGTCTTAACGGCCGCTGGGGCATTAACTTCTCGCGCGGACGACGCGTACGTATACACGGAGCCTAGGGACACGCGAACAGCCGGGCAAAAAAAAAAGAGAGAAAAAGGATTGTATCAGCGCGCGGCGCAAGTGCACCGAGGCGCGGCGCTCGTAATGTGTATCGAAGCTTTGATTTTTATTTTTAACGCGTGCGCGGGTAATAGCCATCCGAGCGAATATCCGCTTTCTCCTAGGCGCACGAAATAAGCCGGGCTTAATTACAGAGACGGGATATTTTAGCCGTAAATTATCCCCCTTTTGCGCAGCTCGACCTGTTTAATTTATCGAAGCAGTGCCTTTATGGAATAATCGATAGGCCCCCTGCACGTGTAGCCCCCGACGGCTGTGCGCTAATGCCACTCGAGCCTCTCCAAGTAATGCGGAAGGCACCTCCTTAGGCTCGGCCACGTAAATTCGCACGATCGCAAAGGGCGAAAACGAGAAACTTGGCGGAATATCCCGGGGAGTTCCCGCGGCCAAATTTAGTTTGACTTTATTCTTCTTTTTTTTTCGCTGCCTCTCGCCGCCGCGCGCTCCAGTGAATTCTTTAGCGCGGCACGAGTGGGAAGGCTTTTTTTTTTTCTTTCAATTACAGTTTTATGATCCGCCCGCCGTTCAATGCCAGATCGATATCACCTGTTTCGCGCGTAAACCCCAGCGAGGCGCGAGCCCGACCGCGGAATCGAACGCCCGGAGGAGCGAAGAGTCGGCCGGGGGTCAAAGGGAGCACGCGCGCAGGCCTGTTTTGACAGCTTGCCCGTACCGCACAACCCCGCGCCCTTCCCGAGGGTGGCGACAAGGCCTTATCGAGTCGAGCTGGGGACGCCGAGAGAGACGCCCGGCCCCCACCACCACCGCTGGACCGTGACGTTTCAGGGATACGATCCGAGGGGGGGGAGGGGCGGCCCCGGGAGGTCGGCGAGGACTCACAGTAGGGCGGGCGCTCCGTCTCCCAGATGAGGGTGCCCCTGTGGAAGTAGACCCGGCAGCGCTTCTTCCGGATGACGAAGGTGCTGAGGAGGACCGTGCGGAAGGAGGGGTCCTCGCCCTCGCCGGCGGCCAGCATCCTCAGGCCTGGGGCCGCATATCGGGAGCGCGGGCGCACATAACCTGCGCCGAGGCGGCGCTGCGGGGGAATACCTCTCTCGGCCGCTCTCCGACTCCCACTCTGCCTCGCTCGGCCCGCTCGATCGCCGGAGCCAGACTGGCCGCGGCGCGCGTGCGAACAGCTGGAGCGCGCGCAGCTCCGCCGAGGCGCGCGCCGCAGGAGTGAGGGTAAGCCCGGGGAGGGGCAGGAGAGACAGGTACACAAGCGCCCGCGGCTTCTATGCATATACTCCGGTGCGCCGCGAGCGGCACCTGCTCTCTGCGCGCGGACCGCCGCCTCGCAACCTCTGTGCCGCGTGCACTTATGCGCCGCTTACATCTCGCCGGGTAATACTCTCGAGCTCTCCAATTTTTTACCCTACCTGCTCTACGCGCCTTCAATTGCTCTTCGTTCGGGGCTTTCTTCTTTGCTGGTGTTGCGACCTCGCGCCGCAGACAGAGATAGAGAGAGAGAGAGAGAAAGGGAAAGAGAGGCGAGGGAAACGTTCTCTATGATTGCTATAATAGTTTCTGAGTATACTGCCGAGAGACAATGTATTTCGTTTGCCCCTCGGCTCTTCAAATCCACCGTAATAATACAACGAAAGTTTCTAATCTTTCAATATCAGTGTCTACACATTTTCATAATCATAATCAGAATCTTACACTTACAATGACTTGCTTGTGCTTCCTTTGTTTACATTTAGTGCTTATTAATATTTATCAGTTCTCCTATTTATATTCATTAAGCTTGACAGTGTTTAATCTATAGAGATAAACCAAATTCAACTTGTTTCAATTACGGTGAATCTATTGATAAAATCCACTTTTCACCTTTCTCGTACATTAAGATCAAATTAATTCGTTTTTGAATAATTACCAGCGATCACCAACTCACCAACTCACCAGCTTATGTCAATAAACCAAAAATTAATCACTTGTCGATAAAGTAGAGCCCTATACAAATGTATTATTATTGTTGTTTTGAATCCAATTTAAATGTCAAATTACTCGCAATTACTTTAATTGACTATAAATAAAACCTGAAGAACTCGCTAATAAATTATTTTGCATCGAATTATCTCTTCATTTGCATCTTTTACTATTATTGATTTTTGCATTAATTGAAGTACAAAAGCTTTTGTTTAAATATTGTAAAAACCGATGATACAATGATTAAGAAAATTCTATGTGACGATAGAATTTCCTTTCATAAAATTACTTTCAGTTGGTCTTACCGATCTCTATACCACTATTATAAATTACTCAATGAGTAAATTTCCAGTTACTACGTCAATGCATTTTGTTCCTCAACAACAAACGTACATTCCGTGGTAGTTCCCCACCAAACACAGAGATCATATCTGAATGATTCAAAACAAGCATCATCGCGTATCGAGTCTCGTGTATACAAAATAATAAACACCATTCTCGTGGGAAGATCGACAATGATGTGTACAAGCTCAATAATGTGTCTACATTGTTAAACATACAACGCCAAATATGATACAAAACACTGATCCTTGCGTGAATTCTCGTTGTTGAGAAGAAGTGCAAAAATTGAAGCGGGAGGAAGCGGCACGCGCGGGGACACTGTAACGCATACATACCAACTTTCTTGGTTCAAGGCCAATGTCGCTAACATATAGGCGTACACGTGCAAATGCTTGAAACAACGTACGTGTGAGAAGTACACATAGAAATCTTGCCTTTTTCTTATTCCCTCAACGTTCAGAAGCAGGGTATCGGTACTTCCGGGTAAAATACTACATGGAGACGCACGTCTATACTTATTTATTTATCTCTTGTATAGAAGAAATCGGCTGGCATTCTCGCGTTGACGCGTATAGCTCGCGCGTCTGGCCTATTTCATCGTGTATCTACTTGTTAGGAGCGAGGGATTTTTTTTATTTCATGTCCAATGCGGGACAGCTTTCTGTCGTTTGAATCTCTACAGAAAATACGAACATTTTTCTCGGCTGTAAGACGAATATAAGAATTTTTTAAACGCGATATATTCCAGATAGCGGTTAAACATTAAACTTGCCTGCTTACTATATCTACGAGTACAATATTATGACAAAAAATATCGGTAATTTTCTGACATTTTTTTATTTATTAAATTTGAAAATCTCGAAAGAGATTAATTTGCTTTACACCAGGCTTTACATTCATTTAAATGTATATAAGTAGATATAAACATAAAGGTTTTACAATTAGTTAAGACAGTTTTTAAAAATCTTAATAATATAAGAGTACGGACAGATATAATTGATTTGATGAAACATACTAGTTAATATTATTTCTATAAGAAGAAACGTAGTATGCAATCGCTCCTCGAGTTTCGCGCTTATTAATTAATCAGAAATTAATCACATCAGAAATACGAATTAATCGTATCAAAAAATACACAGATACGTCGTTTAAATAGACTTTTGGTCAAACAACATTTTTTCTCAAAAGTGTATTTTTTAATTACTCAATTAGTTATGGCGATTGGTTTGATGCTTGGCTCTAACTAATGATAAATAAGAATACGAAACCTTTATTATCTAAAATGAATTAACATATTTATAAAAAAGCGATAATACATTTAAAATAATGTATTAAATTTATTTACTTTGCATAAAAATCCATACGAGAGTTCATGAAATTTACCGAATGTTAAGTGTACTGGTTCTTGAGCCTCCCTCAGCAATAATATGATTTCTTTTTGGTTAGAAACTTTAAATTCGTACCACAAACAACCATAAAGTTTTTTAGAAATAAATCGATTCTAAAAAGTAATTTGATTCTGAATTATCCAATTGTTTTGGGTACTCAATTATGATAAATATTCTCAACAACGCAATAATAATATACGTTCAATTCATTATAATATGAATTAATATTTATTATAATGAACATAATAATACCTGAACGGTTAAATATTCTCCAGCAATGCAATAATATCCGCAACTTAATAGAGATGCCATTGTCAATGCGGCATGTGGCAATAAGTTTACTAATTTTTCACCTTTCTCCAATGCCTGAAATTTTTTAAAAGCCTAAAATAATTACTATAGAATAAATATACAATGTTATGAATTAATAAAATTGTTATATCACATCAATAAATATGTGCCCAGAAAAAACTTGAGTTATTGTTAAGAAAGAAATGTGGATCAAAGAAATTTGTGAAAAAATTTTATTGATGTCTTTGGAAAACTTGATATAATTTAAATGCAACTGAATCAATTTTCTCAGTGCCTTAAATTTCATAATATTATTATCTCCAAATCGACATACTGCTGAAAAAATAACAACTTCCTGCGTTAGAATATGAGCTTTTGAACCAGCATGGAAGACCTACATAAATGTTAAAAAAAATAAAAATTATTAGAATTAATATTTATTAATAATAACAGTTACCAAAGGAGCGAGTAGACCGTCAATGAGCGCATGAATGTTACAACAAAGAACTGCAGAAACAAACTGTAAAAGGTTAATTATTTCGTAAACAGGTGATTCTCTGGCACTAAAAGGTACTTTTATTGTTGTCAAAAATTTTCTTTTATCGACAGGATCGACGGCATACGAGGTAATAGCTTTGAGTACAAATGCAATATGTATTAGGTTGTAAGTGGCTACAACCGTTGTCGACACCATTTTGGAACGTTTCAAGTTATATGTTATTATTCCTGTATCAGTTAATTCGCATTCTCTCCTCCAATCACTAATCATTACATTCACTATTCTTGAAAAATAGCTAAAATTTTGTAAGAGTAAAGAATATATCTGATTAAATAGTACATGTCTAATAATAATGCATAATTATTAATTATACTTGTAGTTACAATTATGTAATGGGTATCATTCTAATCGATATAAAAGGTATATACATAAAACTTTACGCTTATTTTGAAAAACTACTTCTTTGTAATTAACTAAATTGTAATAAATTCTTTTTGGAAACGAACGATTCAAAAGATCAATTTTAAAATTAAGATAATCTCAATAGTTAACTGTAGTTTGTTGCAGACTGCAGCATTATATCTAAATGGATATATTTTCTTACGTAAGATACTTTAAGATTGCATGGCCTGATTCACTGGAGCCACTTTTAATTACCGATTTACGACATGTACAATGAACTTTAATAACCGGAAACCAAAAAATGTTATAGTAAAACAAAATTTCTAAATATACTTTGAATATTTTCTTCTGAGTCCAATTATAAATATTGAAACATTTTCAAAGCCTACTGACTTATTATAAAAAAATATATTAATGTATTTTATTTTGGAAGGGATCATAAATCGCTTTTATTAATTTAATTGTATTTAATATGACATGAAATTAACAGGAAATTTATTTCAAAAAAGATAAAAAATTGTAACTCTTATAATTTGTACATTTTGAAAAATTAATTTCATTTACCTGCGATTAAAAAGAAATATTATTAACTTATTTAAAGCCATAAAAATTCCGCAAGAAGTAAGTAAACCATCTATTTTAAAATTTTCCGAATCAATTTGAATATTTTGTATATCATAAGGTGTCATAAGCAGTAATCCTCCAATTACTAGTAATAAACCTACCCACCGCTTTTTTCCACGCATACCAATAACTATTAAACTTATCCGATGATGAGCTATAAAAATCTTATTTTGCATCCTTTTATATAATTATATTAAATAGATTTGAACTCTAGAAAAGCAATAAGTATGAATTTAATTTGCTAGTTGTTCAATAAGCACTGCACTTTATCACACTAATCGCACACAAAATATACCATAATGAATTTTTATATATTATTGAGGCGACTTATGATTTAGATAAAACTACCACAAAGGGCTTGCAACCCAACAGTTTGCATACATACAGTCGGAGCAGTAATGGACAAGCATATATCTTCATATAGTCAAAGTAAAACTTTTTGCCTCGTACTCGTGTGATCCAGGATCGTGTGCTGAGAGTATTTAATAGCACATTGTATCAACACAAGGTACATTATTTCTATGGTAAGTCAACACAAATTAGCAACCATTTTATCTTTTAAACAGTAAACTCAAATGTCGTGCTTATTAATGTAGACCCATTATCTTCTTCATTATAATAATATAGCAATAATATCTATTTGAAAACTCTTTTAATTTTTTAACGGAATAAAATTCCTAATTCAATTTAAATATAGTGATAATCATATCAATCATTAATTATTTACAAAATAATACATCAATCGTGCACACTTACACACAAACATAAATCACAATTATTGTTAGAAAACAAGAATAATTTATATGTATAAATTACATATAAATTTCTTTTTACAAAATCACATATATTTGGCAAATTTTATAGTATAAAGCCAGACAATGTAATACCCTTGATAATATCAGTCTTAAACAATTTAAAAGTTCATACAATTCTTCTTGTATTGAAAAATAATATTTTTAAAACAATTGAAAAGTTTGTTTTTATTGAGAACTTTATCATTATATAGAATAAGAATTGTATAGAATTAATCTGAAATTTTATTCCAATACTTAACTTGAATATGTGATTATTTTGAAAGCCCAAATAAAATATTTACCAAAGAAAAATGTAATTTACAATAGAATATTAATGAAAAAGTTGTTTATACTCAATGCTGACTCGATTTTGGTAATTATGTCTATCAATTTTCAGTTTCCAAGGGACGTGATCCTTTTCAACGTGCGGCTTGGACAAGTGATGGATTTGGAGAAGTTTTCATGATCTGAAGTAAATCAAATTAAAAAATGAATACAAAATCCTAAACCAATGATACTCTGGAGTTCTTCAATTTTTTACGCTGATTGCTCTCTGTGTTAACTATTGCTTTACGCCCAGAACTTTCTTCGTTGGTCATGTTAAGACCTCGCGACTAGAGAGCGGAATAGCGAGAGAAAGGAAAAGAGAGGCGAGGGAAATATTCTGTACAATTGGTATAATAATTTCTAATTATACTGCCTAGAGACAATGTATTTCTCGATGTATTTCGTTTGCCCCTCTACTTTTCAAATCCATCGTAATAATATAACAAAAATTTCTAATCTTTCCAATATCAGTATCTACAACATTTTTATACTTACTACCACAATGCATGTATTTTATGCTTTTTATGCTTACATATACAATGACTTGTTCGGGCTTCCTTTGTTTACATTTATTGCTTTTAAATATTCATCAGTTCTCCTATTTATATTGATTATGCTTGGCAATGCTTTTATTCTATGTAGATAAACTAAATTAAACTTATTTCAATTACTGTGCATCTGTTAATAAAATCTACTATATCAACTTTTTCATATATTAAGAAATTAATTCGTTGTTCAATAGTCATTTCTTAAAATACACATATCAAGTACGAGATCAAGCATCATCTTGTGAATATACAAGAAAGTAAGGCCCGAACTCGTCAGACGATGACCTATATATAAGCTCAATAATGTCTCATTGTTATATATATTTGGGAGAGAGACTATTGGCGGACAAGATACGAAGAGGAGATGCAGTTAGTAAACGTTTTTATTTGTATACTGAGAAATAATGATACAAAGCGAGCGTGTATTGTGCAGCAGAGCACTGCAGTGAGACTCCCACAGAGAAGTCAAACGGCCCAAACCGATGATTGCGCCTACTCTGTGCAATATAACATACGCGTGGCATAAGAAACTGCTTCCTGGCTCTTTGTCAGCAAGCCGGGCAACCCAAGGCGCTAGCTGATCGATGCAGCTAGACCGCCACATCCATTCCCCTCCTAATGATGACGTCATCGAGAGACGAATAGAACGAAATCTTTTTCTTTTCAATAGGTTGCTGCTGAGAAGGCTGGTGTCCAGAAGCTGTTGTGAGTCTAAAGGTTGCGGCACGATGTTGGGTTGTCATACACCTCGCCATACACTCTTGCTGTTGTCCGAATCTGATGTATCCAAGTATGTAGGCAGGCTTGAGTGCATCCGTAGAGATTGTTTGTTCCTCTCCGTTGAATTTCACGATGAACATACTATTAGTGAACCGTCTCGCGATTTCGTGGAGACCAGTTATGCATTGGAACGCAGCTGTCAGGAAAAAAAATTCTCCAGGGATGCAGAGTCGTCCCTTTGCATGGGGATGCAGAGGTACCTAATTTCCATGACCCTAATGTTGGCTGAGCAAAGGTGAAGACAGCTGTGCTGACATTTTCCGTATACCAGTACTGAGCGAGACAGAAGCAAACCAATAGAGCCAGAGTCCACAAGGAACATGATGAGAGTCTCTCGATGAAAGACGTGGAGACGATTCTCGGTAAGATGGACGCAGCCAACGACGATTGTGATGTGTTATCTCGCACTGTTAGGCTACAGTATCATACCTGAATTGGTAAAAACAAAGGCCAAAGCGATTTCTGGATATAGATATCTGAGCGATAGGGGTTTAGCCTACGGCTCCTACCGCGCGAGTAATACGACTCATTGCGTTGAGTCAGCTGACTAACAGCGTTGCTAGCTGCGCTAACGTCGCTCTAATCGTGGAAAGTTAAGAAATTTGGTTATCGCACGAGAACTGACGTGAGCTATGTAATAAGAAACCGGAGCTACATGACCTCTTGAATGCCCGTTGGCCATGACAGTTCGTGTAAAGCCTAAAAACTCATCTGCCATGGCCTCCAACTCCATGAACGGTATAGACACTTTAAAGGCACGAAAAAACCACTGGACTGATGTGGACTAATAATTCAGCCAGTGTAAGTGCAACACACAGTGGTCAAAAAGTACCACGAACAAACTATCTTGCCAGTTAGAGAAAAGTGGCTACAACCGTTGTCGACACCATTTTGGAACGTTTCAAATTATATGCTAGCATTCCAGTATCAGTTATTTCGCATTTCCTCCTCCAATCACTAACCATTGCATTCACTATTCTTCAACAAAAGCTAAAGTTTTGTAAGAATAAAGAACATAACTACAATACATAATTACAAACTAATTATAGTTACAATTATATAATGGGTATCGTCCTAATAGGGAGATGGGGGGACCTGTAGAAACTACGGTACTATTGTTAGAAATTTTACTTATTATTTTTTTCCAGAATACAATATTTAAGAATGATAATGATTGGATATCTGATATTTGATCTAACTTATAGTTTTTGTTTGTATGGTCATTATTTCGTAATTAAAATTTACTGTAAAAAATCAATATAGATATAAAATATATATATAAAACGTTCTGGTTGTTTTCAAAAACAACTTCTTTATAATTAACTTAATAGTAATAAATTATTTTGAAAATTAACGATTCGAAAAGCTCAATTTAAAATTAACATAATTTTCATAGAAAACTGTATAATGAATTTTATGATTTTTTCGATTATAAATTTTGAAACATTTTTATAGCTGGCTGACTTATTACAATCAATTATAATAATGGATTTTATTTTGGAAGGGATCATAAACAGCACAGTTTCATTGCAACTTAATTATATTTAATGCGACTAGAATATATATTTTATAAAAAATGAAATTTATTTTTAAAAAATTGGAATTAATTTAATTAATCTCTAATTTTAAATCTGATATACTGTAGGGCTATTGGAAGAAAATAATAAATCTATATAAAATTAAATATATCTTTTATACTAAAGCCATAAAAACTCCGCAAGAAGAAAGTAAACCATCTATTTTTAAATTTTCCGAATCAATTCGAATATTTTGTATGTTAAAAGGTATCAGTAATCCACCAATTACCAATAATAAACTTATCCAGTAATGAGTTATAAAAATCTTATTTTGCATTCTTTTATACATTATATTTAATAGATTTTGACTCTAGAAAATTAATAAGTATGCATTTAATTTGCTAGTTGTTAAATAAGCACTGCACTTTATCACACTAATCTGACACAAAATATACCATAATGAATTTTTATATATTATTAAAACGACTTATGATTTGGATGAAACTATGAAAAAGGATAAAAAAGGATCGAGTTTGGAACCCGATATCTGCATGTATACAGTTTGAGCAATAAAGGATAAACGCGGATCTTCATATTGACAAATTAAAACTTCTTGTCTCGAAATACTCATGTGATCCATGACTATGTACTGAAAGTATTTAATACCACATTGTATCAACACACGACACATTATTTCGATGATAAGTAAACTCAAGATAGCAACCATTTTGTCTTTTAAACAGTAAACTCAAATGTCGTGCTTATTAATGCAGACCCATTATTTTCTTCATTATAATAATATGCCAATAATATCTATTTGAAAACTGTTTTAGTTCTTTAACAGAATAAAATTCCTAATTCAATTTAATATATAGTGATAATTATATCATTAATTATTTACAAAATATTACATAAATCTTAAATACTTTACACACGTATTACGAGTGTCATATAACTTATTTTTATAAAGTAATACAAGTTTAAAAAATACAATTATGAATAGAAAGCAAGAATAATTTATATGTATAAATTACATATAAATTTCTTTTTACAAAATCACATATATTTGGCAAATTTTATAGTATAAAGCCAGACAATGTAATATCCTGGATAATATCAGTCTTAGACAATTTAAAAATTCGTACAATTCTTCTTTTATTCAAAAATAATATTTTTAAAACAATTAGAAAGTTTGTTTTTATTGAGAACTTTATCATTATATAGAATAAGAATTGTATAGAATTAATCTGAAATTCTATTCTAATACTTAACTTAAATATGTGATTATTTTGAAAGCCTAAATAAAATATTTACCAAAGAAAAATGTAATTTACAATAGAATATTAATGAAAAAGTTGTTTATACTCAATGCTGACTCGATTTTGGTAATTATGTCTATCAATTTTCAGTTTCCAATGGACGTAATCCTTTTCAACGTGCGGCTTGGACGAGCGATAAATACGAAAACGAGGTTTTCATTATCTGAAATAAATGAAATTAAAACATAATTGAATATAAAATCCTAAACCAATTAAAGAAATTCAAACTTGTAATATATTACAAAAATATTCAGAAAAATTCGTAACCAATAAATTTCGAATGTTATTATATTTACGTGATTATGTATCCTTACTGATTTTTTATTTTATGCATTATGAGACTCGTTAGTCGTTTACGTTTTGACTAAATAACATTTACTTAAAATTTTATTCCAGATTGTTTTCTTTCATTAAATTTTTATCCATTCATCTCTACTATTAATTGACCAACATTTTTTAATTTTATCGTAAGATTTTATACACCGAGAGAAATCTTATTAAATTTTTAATTGACTTTTCGGTAAGTAAAAATAATTAATTAATCTTAAATATTTTTTAGCTATTAATAACCTAATAATGTGACGTGTGTATATAGCTATAAATTACGGTTACAATTAATATTAACTTTTTTACAAGTTACATGGTTTTTTACATAAGCATCACTGTGACGTATACGTATAACTAAACTTCATCTATTGAATATAACTAAAACTTGTTTAAATTTTAATTTAAGTCAAGACTACTATTACTACTAGGGTGGCGATTTCTTAAATTTTTTAATTTTTCTAGTTTTAATTATTACTACAATATGGAATTTTAGTGTATTTACTTTAGTTAAATAAATGAGTGATAAATCACTAAACTTTCCTACTGTTAAACATACTGGTTTTTGAGCTTTTATAATTAAAAGTTTCATGTCTTTTTGCTTGGATACTATGAATTCATACCAAATGCAGTTGTACAATTCTTTCAAAATAAGGTTACTCTAAAAAATATGTATAAAAGTAGCATTATAAACTATGCATTAATTTTCAAAAATATACTAGAAATAAAAGTTTTTTAGATAGATACGAACCTCGTACGTCAAATATTCTCCGACTATACAATAAAATCCACAACTTCCTAAAAATACAATTGTTAATACAGCGTAGTGAACTAAATTTAACGATTTTTCTCCTTTTTGCAAAGTCTGAAAATTAAAAACAAACAATATAAAATACATTTTAGGTATAATAAATACACGTAATGAAAATTACTTACATCTATAAACATATGTCCAGCAAACACTTGTAATAATGTAAGAGAAAAAATGTGTACAAATGCAATGTTTGAAAATAAATCTTGAGTATTTTCAGCAAACTCAATGAAGTTCATGTGAATTTGAACTAATCTTCTTAAAGCAATTATTGCATTATTTTTGTTACCATCAAATTTACAAATATATGAAAAAATAGCTATTTCCTGACGCACAATTTCAACTTTGGAACACGCGTGTAAAACCTACTCAGAACAATAAGCGCAAAGAAAGGTAACTATATAGAGGATAAATACTACAAATGTATAAATAATTAAAAATTTTCGATCGTGCATTTTTTGATCGATTCAATTATAATTTAATATTGTGACAAAGACAATGAATTAAATGATTACCGAAGCTGTTAACAATCCTTCAATTAATGCTTGTATATTGAAACAAAATATTGCTTGAAATAATTGTCCAATAAATATTATTTCATAGGCTGGTGATTGTCTTCCATCTATAGGAAATTTAATTGGAGTGATAAACATTCTGTTTTCAATGGAATCGAAAATATAGGATATAAGAGCTTTCAGAAGAAATGTTAGAAATAATGCGTTGTACATAAATATAATCAATTTGGATAGAAATTTAGCGCGTACAAAGTTGTAGACCATTGTTGTTGATTGATTTGTAGTGGTCGCACATCTCCAATCATCGAACATCGCATTTATCATGAATAATAAGGTACTAATTAATAATAAATTAAAAGAAAACTATTTATTTATAATAAATTCAAAATGAGTAGTATTATTAAGATTTAAAAAATATGAATTATGTTAAGAACCTTACCTTCTTTTTAAACGCACAAGAATCAATTTTACTATTCCCAGGAAGACTCCTATCGTAGCTAGTAAATTATCCATCAGCAGATCCAAATCTTTATAAACACTTGGAATATTTAAAATTCCAAAAAACAAGAGAAAAGATGACCATCCTACTATTATGAAACATCCTGATAATTGTTTGGTACCAGGCCAAACTCCTATAATTTTCAAGCTTATCCGCTGGTGTGTAATAAAAATATTATCGAGCATTTTTCGATCTTTAACTCTTATTCATTAAATTTTCTGGTAAATATTTCAATAATATTTAGAAAATACTTATCTGCATTCATAGTATAAAATTATTATACAAATTACATACAAAATTTACACAAATTGATTACAAATCATGTACAAACTTTTTACAAATTACACACAAATTTTTTACAGATTTGAGAGTTAACTTTAAATTGTATATAAACTACTTTATAGTAAAATCTTAATCATTAGGTTAACAATTAATTTTATTATTGCATGTCATCTTTTACACAATCAATAACAAATCTTTAATATCTTTCACGAGTAATATATTTTATACTTATCAATACTATACTAAACAGTGTAAGGGATCTGCACTGTCTCGCTGAACTTCAGGAACAAAGAAGTTATTAGCTTAAATTATTAACTATGTTATGCACAATGAAAGTTATTTCATATTCAGTCTTTGCATAAAGCACGTGAGCAAGTATAATTAGATCCTATTATTTTAATACAATAATAGGTACAACGTGATATGTTCTACGTTCGTTTAAATATAATCAAGGTTTGAATACTTTAAACGCGATGGGTATACTAGAATATTATTGTTGTATTGAAGAAAAATATTACGTAAAATTACATTAAATTATTGCCTCTCAATGCATTAATATTTTATGTAATGTAGCAAGACTAGTAAAACTGTAAAATGAAACAAACAGTGGCATAAGCCACACAACATAAATATATAACGTTTGCATATACGATACAGTCATGCAATGTACATTTAAATACATATAATACTCCTAATTTGTAAGCCCGCTTTAAGTGCGTATGTTATCCACCATCTATTGAATGATTAAGCAATGAAACAGTTTAAAGAAAAAACTTAGATGCAGTGCGTAAGAAATATTCGCAATTGAATTATTATCATCATTTATGAATTTCTTCCCTGAAAGAGAAGCACAATACCATAATAATACTTAAAAGTTATGAAAGTTCACTTTCAACTATTTGCTGTAGAAATTATAGTATCACAAAATGAAACGATGAAACTTGATTTTTTAAATTGAATTAAAAAGAGCAATATGGTAAGTTTTCGATAAATTCATTTTTTATCAAAAATAGTTTATTTGTATATTTCTTTATCACATGAAAAAGTTCGGAAAAGTTTCCAATTGTAGCATGTTCATAATTTGCATCATCAAAAATCTATGGCTTTTATAATTACCCAAGTTTTAAGTACTAATTCCTCGGCGGATTCATTACCAATGTATTTAAAATCAAACAATGTAAATAGTCCCTTATTCCGTTTAAGAAAGCAAAATGAATAGAAGTAATAGCTATTTCCTGTCTCATTTTTTAATAAGTTTTGTAATCTCTTAATGTCATATATTAAAAGTGTACTGAAATCTGATATGTAATCTGAAATCAGCAATAGCCAGACCTCAGTTTAAATATATTATACCTAATTATTGAGGCTCATTTTCTAATAAAATGAAAAGACATTCATCAAGAAATTAAAATGCATTCAAACTAAAGTTTAACTATTGTTTATTTCAGTTTAAATCAATCTTGTTTGTGTTAGACTTTAAAGGCTGATTTTCTATCATTAAAATTAGAATACATTCACTGATGAGTATAAAAAAGATATTCATAAAATGATGAGAATTTAAAAAGCCATCCAATGTAAACCAATGACTTATTGAATTAATATAAAATAAACAATAGTTAAGCCCATTTTATTTTAATAAAATCAGATTTAGTCGAGAGTTGAAGTTTCGAGAGTTAAATTCGCAGAAATTCCAGTTACTCGCCAGAACGCTACTTCTCGCAGCCCTACATAATACCTCTTCGGCGTACGCAGTCCACTACATCGCGACCGGCGTATCACCAACTCCATGCAAAAAGGAAAGATGCTGTTTATACGCACAATTCACCAAGTCAGTAAACAAACCAAGAAGCAAACTGTAGCCTCACCACCAGCTACTACTTCACTATCGGCGCATTTCGTCTTCAGACATACACATGCAAGGGAAGAGTGCATAGAGGGATTTCCGTGATGGTCAACCTGAGACATTTAATAATTTCCTAGACGCACAAGCTATATTAGACTAAACTTAAGAAAACGACTGATTCTCGCATTATTAATTTCGAGAGGCCACGCACTCTTTTTTTACGCAGTTGAAATCTGTTTTGAATGGCTTGTAGTCTTTTGCAGTCTCTGTACTCTTCCAAGTTCGTGCTCGACAATTTTACAGAAATCCGGAACTAAATTCGAGCGCCGGATGATGCTAGGCACAGTGGAAGGGGGTTCGGCGACCGCTCCGCCAGGCCTACGGGCGAGTGGTGGGGGGACTTCAAAAGACTACACGGGACGAGGCACGGGACAACAGTGAGATTCGGCGGGATTCGGCGGGACTCGCGCGATTTCGACACGAATTCTTCACTTTTTTGAAGAGTACGCGACTACGCGAGACTATCTAATTTCTAATATTTCTAATAAACTAAATAAACATTATTAGTAGTACATTATTTAAATAATTTTAAGGGATTAAACAATTAGAAATATCAGATATTAGGTAGTCTCGCGTAATCTCTTGAAATCTATATCTTGAGATTACATAAGTGCTTTTATTTAATCCCCGTTCCCCAAGCCGATGTTTAATATCGATTTATAGTAGTTACAAAACAGCCATTGGCACCTAAAACTTTTATTCCTATTTCCAAGATGAAGCCATCAAGAGTGTCACTACAAGCTTCTGACCGCCTTTAACGTATCACCAACGATACGGAGGCGTCTGTCGAGGCGCATCTCTCGAGGCGTTTTCAATTGCACGTAATATCGTTTGATCTCCCTCAAGCTGACTCGAGCTTGATCAAACCAAGTTTTGCAAATGCTTAAATCAGAGGTCAATAAAGAGATGTTATAGGGCCAAGCTGCTCCAATTTTTATGCCTCGTAGTAATACACGGTCAAAAAAAGAATTTACCGCACATAAGGGAAAATGAGGGGAAACGAGGGTGGTAAAAGTGCAAACGCCAGCCACGAACTGCATCCATATGGCCGGTGCTCTTTCTGTGCGTTACTGCGCGTAAGTCAGTTTTGGTTGAAACGGACTGGGGCTATCCGCTATGCTTTACTGCGCCATGACAGCCTAACGTGTGAAATATGATAACAATAAATTTTCATTAATACCACTTCAAAAAAAAGTATTTATAATCACAATTTTCATGCGAAGAAAAAATTAGAATCTTAAAAAAATTAAAAATAACATCGTTGCGATGTAATGATTTTAATTCATAACGAGCTCAAAACAACTTTACATACATAATATATTTTATACGCGATCTTATATCTTATTCATTTTATAATAAAATGAATAATCATTCATGCAGATAATAAGCTGCATGAAAATGATTATGCATTCGAAATATGACGTATAATGTTATTTGCACAAAATTTATGCGCGTAATTATTATATATGCATGAATAATACTATATCACGAAAATAAAAATATTCTTGAATGAAAATTATTCGATACAATTAATTTTGTTCGATTTTGTTACTTGGATGAAATATCTATAAATGGCAGCCGAAAAATACTCCAAAAACAAGACTAAATCATAAATTAAGAAGATTTGCAGTTGCAAAGCGTATTCTAATAATTTGCTTGCGAATAGCTTAAATGTAGAAAATATCAGTATAGCATAATCGAAGTTCAGTAAGATCGCGATTAGGAAACAACAGGACCATTGTCGCCTTTATGAAAGTGTTACAAAGTTGGAGATTGAAATTTTGGAAACGGTATAACGAAGATGCAGAGAATTTCCTTGTGTTACGTACTATTATGATCTGTCTTCTAATAAAGAGTACATGCCAAAAGTAGACACTGAAGATTTTTAGCAGAATTGCAAGAAAGAACACAAGCAAAGAAAGAAACCATTATGAATTTCCTCGCATTTAATAGGATGATTTTCGCAGAATAGAGATGAATCCAGCGTGTAGCATGTGAATCCTGAGCTGGTATGAAGAAGACGACTGGATCGGAAAGAACAATTGAAGTATGGACGAATGTACCAAAAAGACGGCCGTGGCAAAGACAACAGTTGATTTTGTAGATATGGAGTGTGATTCGCGAGCTGATATGGAAAGAAGACGACCCGTTGGAAAGTAGTTAAAGACGTTAGTAAAAGTGTTCCCCGACTTAATAGTAAAACTGGGTTATGAGTAGTGAAACGTGCAAGGGTTTGGAGCTCAATTAAGACCCCTCGGTCGCGAAGAATTCAGTAAGCGGTCCATTGGTAGCGTCCGATTCGGTTGAGGATAAGAAGGCTCAAGGGTAGAATGCATTCATTTCCAGGGATGCCTCTTTTTGTCCATCCAGATTGAAAGTATGGATGGTGTGTGGAGGAGGGTAAATAATCTACGATAGATAATTCTGGATGATCTAGAGTCATCGGTGGATTCTTTGCGGCAATCTTCTGGATCCTTATCGCTCTCTCATCCGGAGCCAGAAAATTTAATCATACTCTGGATAGACCGGGGGTCGCGTCTTTTGGTAAGATTGGAGGAGTTTTGGGGTCGAATGGGGAATTAGAACAATTGGATAATTTTCTCCTTTTTGCAAAGAAGAACCACAACGATATGAACACGACTCATGGTACGCGCCCACTCCGCCGAACATAGCCGAATCGACACCGCCGCTTGTCGGGTGCATCAACATAAGTTTTTTGACTGTGAGGATGCGTATATTAATACTAAGCATAAAAGAATCGGCGTGACTTGGCCCTGTGGCATCGACAATCTATCTACCCATCTCTGCTTAAATACTGCAAGCGCTTTTATTCAATCTCCGTTCACGTGGACTCCACCGGCATCACATCGAAATACTTTTTTGTTTAATTAAACATCAGTTTTATTACATCGGCAACGATAATATCAGTCAAATAAAATACCCTTGAAATGATCGAAATTACAACAAAAAGCAACTGTCGTGCATTTATTATACACAGGAGTGTATACAGCAACGGTATGCTGGTACCAAGAAACGTCACAGTCATCAATTGTTCTAGATAAAGGTCTCATGTTCACTAGAAGCACGAAAAATTATAAAATGAACGCATGAAATCAATAGCCATATCGAGATTAATATGACAATAATAATGAACTAAATAAAACTTTAATAAAAGATCATATCATATCATTCAAACTATTTTTAATGAAATAATTATTATATTAGTAAACTATATTATAAAGAACCAAAGTATTGTAAAAATAATTATACACGTAAAAAAATATAACGATATTTCTCGGCTTTTCTAGTTGCATTAATACTATGCAAATGCCGGGAACGTAGATCAACGAGAGAACTTGATATGTAATCGTCGGCACTCATTACTTGGGTGCCAGTCACGTAAAACATTGAACTCAATATTTTATTATTTTGCTATCTATTCCTAATATCCAGTGTAGCTGTGCATCGAATCCGAAGCCGACGTTCATAATATTATAAAAATAAATTTTATTGAATTAATTACCTGAAATTTTATTTTAATACTTAACTCAAGTGTGTGATTATTTGAAAAAGTCAAAATCAAATATTTACTAAATAAAAATGTAATTTACAATACAGCAATAATGAAAATGTGCTTTTTACTTGATACTGCGTGGATTTTGGTAAAAATGTCAATCGATTTTCAATTTCCAATTGACGTAATCGTTTTCAACGTGCGGCTTGGACAAGTGATAAAAAGGAAAACGAAGTTTTTATTATCTGAAATAAATTGAATAAATAATTAAATATGCAAAATCTGAAAACAAGAATATAAACACAAGTTTAGAATATAATACGAAAATATTAAGAAAAATTCTTTTCAATAAATTTCGAATGTTGTTCAAAAAAGATTTACAGACTGATCAAATTGAAAAAAGTATAACCAAACTTTTTATAATAAAAATGTCTTCTTATAAATATTGATAATTATAATATTACCTTAATATTATACCTAATCTATAACCTATAATTTTGTTTGTACATTTTTTATAAAATCGGGATTACATCATTACTATGACAGCACATACGAGTATATAATGGATAGTCAATTAACCTTAATCTTTCATTTTTCGATTTCTCTAATTTTAATTATTATTATAAGATGGGATAATAATATATTTACTTTAGTTAAATAAATGAGTGATAAATCACTAAACTTCCCCAATGTTAAACATACTGGTATTTGAGATTTTATGATTAAAAGATTAATAGCTTTTTGTTCGGAT
Source organism: Sycophaga agraensis (assembly GCA_018906755.1). NCBI lineage: Eukaryota > Metazoa > Arthropoda > Insecta > Hymenoptera > Pteromalidae > Sycophaga > Sycophaga agraensis. Next base: position 3,921,831 of record JACCIE010000006.1, on the reverse strand, counting down.
ATCTTGAATTCATACCAGATGCAGTTGTACAATTCTTTCAAAATAAGGTCACTCTAAAAAATATGTATAAAAGTAGCATTATAAACGATGCATTAATTTTCAAAAATACAGTAGACGTAAAAATATTGTTTTAAAGATACGAACCTCATTTGTCAAATATTCTCCAACGATACAATAATATCCACAACTTCCTAGAAATACAATTGTTGTTGCAGCGTAGTGAACTAAATTTAACGATTTTTCTCCTTTTCGCAAAGTCTGAGAATTAGATAAATAATATGAAGTATATTTTAAGAGTGGTCAATATATATATATATAAATAATATTATTTACATCTATAAACATATGTCCAGCAAACACTTGTAATAATGTAAGAGAAAAAATGTGCACAAATGCAATGTTTGAAAATAAATCTTGAGTATTTTCAGCAAACTCAATAAACTTAATGTGAATTTGAACTAATCTTCTTAAAGCAATTATTGCATTATTTTTGTTACCATCAAATTTACAAATATATGAAAACATAGCTATTTCTTGACGCACAATTTTAACTTTGGAACACGCGTGTAAAACCTGCACAGTACAATAAGAGCACAAAAAGGTAATTGTAGATGATAAATATTATAAATGTAAATGTTTTAATAATTTGCTATTCTACATTATTTAATTGATTTAAATATAATTTAATATTTTGACAAAGACAATTTAATTATATAATTACCGAAGCTGTTAATAATCCTTCAATTAGTGCATGCACATTAAAACAAAATATTGCTTGAAAAAATTGCCCAATAAATATCATTTCGTAGGCAGGTGACTGTCTTCCATCTACAGGAAATTTAATTGGAGTGATAAACATCCTATTTTCAACGGAATCGAAAAGATAGGATAGAAGAGCTTTCAGAAGAAATGTTAAAAATAATGCATTGTACATATATACAATCAATTTCGATACAAATTTAGCGCGTACAAAGTTGTAGGCCATTATTGTAGAGTCTTTTGTATTCTGCGTACATCTCCAATCATCGAACATCGCATTTATCATGAACAATAAGGTACTAATTAATAATAAATGAAAAGAAAACTATTTATTTATAATAAATTTATATACGAGTACTTTTCTTAATATTTATAAAGAATGTAAAATATTTTAAGGAGCTTACCTTCTTTTTAAACGCACTATTATCAATTTTATTATTCCCATAAAGACTCCTATCGTAGCTACTAAATTGTCCATGAGTAGATCCAAATCTTTATAAACACTTGGAATACTTAAAATTCCAAAAAATAAGAGAAAAGATGACCACCCCGCTACTATGATACATCCTGATAATTGTTTTGTACCAGGCCAAACTCCTATAATTTTCAAGCTTATCCGCTGATGTGTAATAAAAATATTGTTAACCATTTTTCGATCTTTAATTACAAATCATTCAACTTTCTGCTGAATATTCCAATAATAATTAGAAACGTAAACTATAAACCCTTTGAACTTTTACTTTAAATTATGTATAAACTGCATTAGTATATAACAATTTTATTTATGTATATCATCTTTTATATAATCAGTAACAAATCCTTAATATCTTTCACGAGTAATATATTTTATACTTATCACTACTATACTAAACAGTGTAAGGGATCTGTACTGTCTCGCTGAGCTTCAGGAACAAAGAAGTTATTAGCTTAAATTATTAATTTACCTATGCACAATGAAAGTTATTTAATTTCTGTCTTTGTTAAAACACGTCAGCAAATATAATTAGATCGTATTATTTTAATGGAATAATAGCTACAGCATGATATGTTCTACATTCATTTAAATTTAATCATTGTAATAAAGTTTGCAGAAGAATTTTGTATAAAATTCCGTTCTAGTATTATATCAGTACATTAAAATTTTAAGTAATAAAGGCTATTAAAACTGCGAAATAAAACTAACAGAGACATACACCACGTCATATAAATATATAACGTTTGCATGCGTTGATAGTCATGCAATGTACATTTAATTACATATAATACTCTTAATTCGCAAGTCCGTTTCAAGTGTATAAGGTACGCACCCTCGATTGAATAATTAAGCAATGAAACAAAGAATAATGCTGCAAGAAAAACCTTGATGTACGCGTAAGAAATATTCACAATTAAATTATTATTATGACTTATAAATTACTTTCCTTCCAGTAAAGAAAAATACTGCAGTAACACTTAGAAGTTACGAAAGATCACATTAGTTTCTTCGCAGTAGGAATTGTAGTATCATAAATTATAGGAACTTCATTTTTAAAATAAAATTAAAAACAATCGCTGGTGAGTTTTTGATTAAAGATAGATTTTTTTATCAAAAATAATGCATCTGCTATTTTTCTTGTTAAATATTTTTAACGATGATATTATTAATGATGTCTGGATTTTTTTCAAATCACATACACTTTTACTTGAAAAAATTATTCGAAAAGTTTATAAAGATATCATGCGTACATAAATTTCGTTAATAAAAATCGTTAATATCTGTGTAGACTTAAAAACATGCATTATCAAATCGGTATTTTCGCAAGTTAAATAGTATCAACGATAGATCACTTTGGAGGATAGGCTTGGCCATCAGGAATTCACGCAGTATTGATCGCGCGTTCGCTTAGACACATCGAATACTATGTGAAATTTTAAAACAAGGAAAGTCCTATTAGTGATCGCATGGTGCGTTAGATTTCAAGCTCGAGGGTTCGTTACTTAGAACATGCGTCATATAACCGAGAGATTTGTATATATTCATAAACTCTTGATATAAGCAACGGCAATATTAGGATTATATTATATTAGGATTATAAAAAGGCGACGTAAAGAGCCAAAAGCTATTCGGCTCATCTCTAAAGCTACGGCGGGCGGATTGGTTTTGAATGGGAGTAGTACTGCACTGGATACAACCCATCCTTGTTCCGAGTGTATATCTCTATAAATAACGGCCACACTTTTCTTTTTTGGGATTTCGTTTGGAAGCAGTCGCATTGACCTCTTCAACTTTGCAAAACCGTTGTAGCTAGGATTATGGGTCATTCTTTAGACTACAGTGTAAGGTCTGAAGAGAAAGGTGGTCATTGATACCGCCCACCGTGGAGAACGTGGTTCTACTAGGCTTCATATTATCCATTCAAGACTGGGTTTAAAGCGACCAGCTGTGAGTTGGGGATTAGTCAAAGTCCAGGTTGTTGAAATTGTTCGTAATTGTCCGCTCCTAATATAATATTCACGCAGATAATATAATCTTAACGATAAAGCTGTGTATTCGCTAGACTGAAACCTGTGCACAATTTAATTTCCTGTTCTACAAGATTACGCGTCGGCAAAAGCGAAGTAAACCGAGATGGAACGAATACTTCAATATTCGGTTGAAAATAAGGGTATTTTATAGAACGTTTATTTTATTTTAACATTATGTGAATTAACCTCTCGATTAACCCTATAGTTAGCCCGAGCAACTGTACATTGTTTTCAGATATAAACGATCCCTCTCATCCTTGTCCAAATAGCGCGTGTGCTTGAATCAGTCTTCCTTCAGGATCCTGAACCATGATTCTGTTGGTGGCCAGAAGTATCATGTGATTAGAACATGAACTACCCCTCGTATGCATAATGTTTTTCTCGACAGATGCGGCAACGTGTCTTCGATAAAAACTACTGAAGGTAGTGCTACCTGAAGCAGTTGAAGCAGAGTTTCAACAATCTTATATCTGACCGACACTCATACGGTGTTTTTGTTTCTAATTTGTGTCACATTTCCCTAGATGAGGTGACCCCAAGCAATGAGCAATGTGGCGAAGATACTCGTATAAGCCCTCATCGAACGTGGAACGCTCTCCTGGAGACTCAATTGCGTTTAGAAAAAATTGAATAAGCGGTCATTTGATCGTTATCACTAGCAACCATACCAAAGACACGGAAGCGTCTTTCAAGGAAGGTTGTGAAGTTAATATAGTTCGAAAAATAGGAAGGTCTCTTTCCAATAGTATTCATCTTAGAAGCAGTATCTTACTTCAGATTCCCAAAGCTTTCGGATCTCTGGATCTAATTTAAACGATAGAACATGGATACACCATGAATATCCCATGATCATGAACATCCCAGTGTTCATTGAGTATTCTTAAGTTACTTAGAGCCCGAATCATACGATCTGCATCGTCAGTTGAAATACAGATAGAGCTAGGGGCTTCCTTTTTTACATTAGGGAGCTATATATAGGGCGATCCAGGTGGTTTCTCACGATTAACCTACACTGAAAAACATTACGAAGCTATTTGCAGCGGTCGGGTCCGAAGCTATTCCCGCATGGTAAAAGAAGTCAAAAGAATTTATGTATCGTGAAGAGGTTACGCTAACCAAATTTTGACTGAACTGTTTTGATAATAGCTCGGGTAATACTCATCGTAAATCTATGTTTATTATCATAATAATATAAGCACTAATTTTTTACAAGAAAACACTGACTGGAAATTATAGTCTGGATCGTAATTTCTCCTTCTCCACTCGAGCCGAGTCCGGGGTATCATGTTTATTGAGCATGATAAGTGTAGGGGAAGGCGAGAGGAGCAAATGATACAGAGAGAAATATATTTGAAACAAATCTTTATACATTATATGAAATAGTCTCTAGCTAGGGCGCAAAAACCCTTACGATACTGAGAGAAAATTCTGAGTCAGTGTTAATTATACGTTTATTATATATATAAATATATGTACAAAGTTTGCGATCTCACTTAATTTTCTATCGGTCCTTTGCCGCGAATTGCGTGGGGACTACTCAAGAATAAAACATCCTGAAGGGAGTTAACAGTTAACAATCTCTACAAGGGTACTCTGTACAGTCCAAAGAAGCGAGAGCTAGAGTCGTCTCTGCAGGATCCGTTTCTGTCTCCGTCAGAGACAGCCCAAACATGGTAGCAGGTCACAGAACACAAAACTCGAGCGCTAATACAGTGATTTAAACAAACAAATTAATCGATTACTACTCACCGGAATTCAAATGCACAGCAATCCAACTACATAGCAATAACAACTACAACAATAACAATTACACAGCGATAACAAATAAAAGCTTTGAATCACGCGCCGAGGTGAAATCGCAACAAAAACAAACTAGGGCTGGCCTACAGCAGGATTTTATTTATTTTACCTTTTAAATTTTTAAGTTTATTTTTTTATTTACTTTTTTTAGAAATACAAATCATTTAACACTGTCTTAAATATAAAATAAGTTTAGTTATAATAAATATATTGTATTAATTTGTGAATAAACTTATTACTAATCAATTTGACTTAAATATATAGATATTGTCAATGCTTCAAAAAAATATTAAGCCAAAAGTAATTAATTTATTTCAAGCTCATTAAATTAAATATAAATTTAAATTGAATAAAGTTTAATTCATTTAATTCGTAAATAAAAATTTGTACAATAATTTTTTATGATAGTGATATTTTTAACAATACATATATATTTATCTATTTATTAATACATAAATTTGTACTTTTCTAATTTTTATAAGATATGTTTTAATTAAGTTATTTTATATTATCATTTTTTAATGATCTTTAAACACTGTTGAAACAAAATTATATACACAGATAAACATGATTTTAGATATTTAGATTTAAATTAAACTGTATATTAAATTTAAAAGAAATAAGATTATTATTAAAGCTATTGTAGTTTTTTAAGATCACTTATTTGTCAGTTTATCGCATTTTCCATTAAAATATGTGGAAGACTTAAATTTTGAATGTCATCGTGAATATTTAAATTGTGGTGGATTTATATTTTCAAGAAATTTCTTTTCAATTCAAAGTGAAATAATTCAAGGCACTCTTAAGTAAGAGACTTCAAATGCTTTTCGATCATCGGCCAAAGCTTCTCGGTGGTCATTCCTTCGAATTCGTATAGTAATCCATGCTTCCTATAGAACTCGATAACCGGCTTCGTCTTAGATACGTATTCCTCTAGTCTCCTATGAACTATTTCTGGTCGATCATCCAGACGTTTGCTCAATGGCTCGCCTGTTATATCGTCTTTTCCCTGAAAATCGGAATAAATTTACCATTAATGGTTCTAACCAACGTGCCAAGGGTGGGTGCATGGGGCCCTAGCGCATTCTACCTAAGTTTTCGCATCATCTGTTAGAATATTATGAGTGAAGTAGTTTTCGAGTGCTTTCTTACCGGTACTTTTGGATCGTTGAATCCAATGTTATAAACTCGTCCGCTAGGTAAATGTGTCCAACGATTTTTCACCCTCTCCAATATTACAGAGTCCGACACCATAAGATTGATTACTATAGAAACGGGATGTGAAGATTCCAAAATAAGAGCTTGTGGAACTGTTCGAGGAAATCCTAAAATCCATGAAACCATCTGTTTTATAATTTTACCAATAATGTTATTGAAACTAAAAAGAAAATGTTTCATTAGAAGCTTTAAAATAAATACATAATTTAAAAAAATTTGAAATAAAAAGCTCGAAAATCAATAAATATGTCAAATAATGCCACATATGTTGTAAAATATTATAATTATTGACAATATTATCTATTGCTAACAATAAAATAAAATAAAAACACTCACTCTTAATGTTGTTACATAAATATGCATCAGGTGTGATGGTTCCATATAATATGTAAAAAAATGATTATGAATTTACTAAAGATGTAGTGTTAAAATAAAAGAATCGTGTGTACAGATTTAAGGTTTCAGTATTTTGTTTTTTATTCAATTAATCATAAATGTATGAACAGTTTAAAAGTAGTCAACTTGATTTTTGTTATATAAATATAGTTATAGTAAATATTTCATTTTTATATTCAGTCCGACCAATATGTTAATACAAATATTTTTTCGTTCGTCTCACTGTATATTTAACAAATATCGCGCTTTTATAAAATCATTAAAAATTGTTATAAAAAATACATTCAATTGTCCATCTCAAGAAAGATGTATAGAGGCCTTATTGTATTTCACATTGCACCTTATATTTTAAAATTAAAATCAAAAATTGTAAACATATTAAATTAATTGAGTAATTCTCTTACAATCCAATCATTAATATACAATATAGTTAACAGAACACAAAACAGTGAACTGAAATGCGATAACCTTATTTTTGTTTGACACAAATTTTCATGTTCATGTTTATAATTCTACTCTAGTTTTTATGCGACTCGTATAACTACCCATAAAATTAATAAAAATTCCCCCTAGGCTCTCCTGAGATTGCCTCTCATTAAAATATTACTCCCTAAGTCTAATAAAATTTTTCTACGTACTAGTGCTCCTCACTTAACCGTATATACCACGTATCACAGCCTGTCATATAGAAAAAAAATGCATAAAAATGTCACGAGGACTCAGTGAAATTAGTCAACAGAAGTATTAAAAAAGTGTAATCTCGACGTGTAGTCCTACAAGCTGGCTTTGTGGTTGATGTACTGTGCGAGGCGCTCTTTGATATCAGGCCACATGCTGTCAGTGGTCTCGCCGCGGAAGGAGCCTAAGATATGGAGCTTCTCGTAATAGTCGATGACCGGCTTGGTCTTAGATGCGTACACAAGCAACCGCGCCTGCACAACCTCTGGACGGTCATCCGGCCGTTGAGTTAGCGGCTCGCCCGTTTGGTCGTCTTTGCCCTGTTACAAAACACACAAGATGCCGTGGGATCGCCTAGATGATAAATCCTAGCCGATCGGTGAACTATCCGGACCCGCCACTCCTTCCTTGATCGGCGATTCGTAGATCAGTCGATCGCAGAAGGAGTCGCGCGTGCCGAGCACCGATCGCTAAGTGGACGCGTGATGACTTCCGTTCTCACCGGTACTTTCGGATCGTTGAACCCGATATTGTACACCCGGCCGCTGGGCGCGTGTATCCAGCGATTCTTAATTCTCTCGATGATCACCGAGTCGGGCACATCGACGTTGATGACGAACGTGGCCGGCAGTATCTTCTGCAAGGCCTCGGCCTGACCTACTGTTCTCGGAAACCCTATATATACACAAGGGAAGAACGTCGTCCCGGTAATTGACCAGAGTACTTTTTCTTCTTCTACACCGGTCGATCCATGTACGTTTTACACATGTGTTCATTTTTTTTTGGTATTTTTTGTACGAGTATGACGATTGATTAGGTCTCATGCAAAAACTGTTTGGTTAAATCAAAAGCTCAAAGGATAACAATAAAGCAACTGAAGTGAAAAAAAATGACCGGTCTTGAGTGAGTACGGAAGCTAGGAATATGGTATAAAACGCAATCCCGTCGCCCCGCACTCATTCACAGATCGCTACCGAACGAACAAAATTGCACAGCTCTGGATAACTCACCGTCCAGAAGCCAGTTGCGACCGCCGAGTCCCTTGATCTCCTCGTTGATGAGGGCTATCATCGTCTCGTCGGGGACGAGCTTCCCCGACTCCAGGTACTTCTTAACGTCCTTCCCGAGAGCTGTGACATCAATAACGATCCAATGATTCTGTGCCCGACAAAGCGAATCGGTTCGCACGCATGTGCTCCTTACCGGTCTGGTCTGCGATGTGCGCCCTGAGTCGATCGCCCGTGGATATGTGGCTGACGCCGAAGTGCTTGACGATGCGGGCGGAAATGGTGCCCTTGCCGGAGCCCGGGGCCCCGAGGATGACGGCGCGGAAGGCCGCCTGGGCGGCCTGGCTGCTGGCTACCGCGAGCTTCACCATCGTCGACCGTTGCTGTCACGTTTCTGCTCGCCGGTCCTTACTCACCTCTTTATAAAGTGCACAGATTACATACAGGCGTTATAAATTTTGGTAGGATTCCAAAAAGGACTGGCGGGGCTCGCCGCGCCGGCGCAATTCGCGAAATTCTCGCGAGACCGGGGTATCTCTTGTTATTCAACCGTCTGACATCATTTGTTGTTCGACGATAATTCATTATTTTTCGTTTTCTTCTACGACACACACGCGCGCGCCAGCGAATCGAATCGTCATCTGCACACGATACAATGTCGTCTCGCGAGAATAGAAAAAAAAAATCAAAACCAGGGGCGGCCCGTCCGCAACTTAACTAAAACTACGTTCACCGTCGCTGTATATAACTAAGCCACCGCGTAAACAGGCGGTTTATGCAGAGCCGTCACCTCGCGGCGAGTTACATCACGCTCGCCGTCGGTGCGCGACGTGTTTCCTGCCAGTGGGACGCGGCCGGTGGACACGGCAGCCGAGCTCGTAACACGTCAAGGTGGACGCCGCGGAACAACCTGGAGCATCTCCCCGGTGAGTCCCGTGAACCGCGGCGCCGGCCCGCGCACACGTCCCCCGCGGCGCCCGGCCGAAAGGGCCCCGACAGGTTTAGCGGCATTCCTCTTGCGTCTTCGCGCAATATAACGCTTAGTCATGCGGCGCCGGGCTTCCCCAACGTCGCTCAGCGCGTATGTCCGCTGTGATATATATACCGGCAATTGAGCGCAATAATCTAGAAAACGAGCCCGACCGCCTGCTGCTTGTCGCCGGCAAGTGGTGTACATATGTGTCGGACATATATGCCCCGCGGTGGGGAGTTCGCCATATGCGCAGACGTACACGCGTGATGCAATGGCGGTTTTCGTTATGTATCCGCGGGTTATATATCTACACTGATTCGCCGGAGTGGCTTACACAGGTGTACCACGCCCGTGCGATCTTTATCACACCAACCCTTTGGCACGAGGAGGACGAGCTGCGGGAGGCGCGAGGCGTGCGACGGCGCGGCCGAGACTATACCGCCGGGAGTCGGGCCGCCCGGCCTCGGCTCCTTATCTCCGGCCGCTCGGCGGATCGCTCAATTACGCCGAGTTGCGTGAGATTACGACGCGCGGCTTGGGCCTGGCGGCCGGCTGACGGGGAATAAAAAAAAAAAAAACGAGAAACTACGCGCGTGCGTCGCACATGTGCGATGCATACGTACGCGGCTCGATGGAGTTGTAGCGCTTATCGGTATAAGCGTATGTAACGCTGAGTCGGCCGATTGTCTCGTTCCCTTGTGCGAGGCGGCAGGCCGTCGTATCTGTTGCACGCGCCAAAAGCCACGCGGGTGCTGTAGTGCAGTACCCTCGGTACTGCGCTCGATTCATTAGCTTAATTACCCGACGCCTACGCAAAAATAGATTCATGTATACGCGCTGTTGATTAATTTGGTGAACTGGCGCAACGATGATTATTCTTGCATTGTTTATCGATTGCTGTTCACGTTACGCAAAGGAATGATAGGAATCCTTATCCACATGTAGATATACATGGTGGAAGAGCAATTCGTCTGACGTTAATTGGAGTTACACAAGCATTTATAGAGAAAGTTTGCTGGTGATTGATTATTGACAAACAGATCAAAGTTTCGCGAGATGACGTTATTCGTGATATACTTTAGGTATAGTTCTATCGTATATATCACCTTTGTGTTATAAAAATAATGCAACTTCTATTTAAATCCTCAATGTTTTCATGCACGTTATTTTTATGTTGTAATATACTATCAACATAATTAGTATGACTAATTCATTGTGAACCTGTTGATCACATTTACGCGGGAAATGACGACTTTCGTGTATTTTGAATTTCTATGCAATGTATACATATTGCCACTGTGTACACGATGTTGCTTTTATTTAAATCTGTAATCACTTTCCTGCCTGTAGTATTATAATACTGAAGACTATCAACAATTGATATAATTCGAATTTACGTCAGCTTTGACTCAATTAAAAATATCACATAGTACGTCACCGCGTTTATTAAAAACCTCAGTCAGATCAATTGTCCTTTGCCACATCCAACAAGTACTTCTACGAAAAAGATCGCCCGCGCGAGCAAATATAATGCCGCTATAGAAGGCTTTCATTCCGCACCGACAAGCGCGAGCCGAGAACCACACAGCGACGCAAGACACGTATACTCCCGACCAAACGAAGAATCGCCCTATCGTTGCAAAAACCAAACTGCACGCTAAAGGCGGTCGGCGTCTTCCGGCACGGGAGCCCCGCGAGCGTACCTTCAGCGGCATCCCTGCGACGCTCCTCTCGCCTACGCATCCGCGAGTCGTCCTCCTTGGTTCATGGCTCCTCCCACGGCCGGTTGCGCCTCCCGAGCGCGACTGCCGCTTGCGAGGGGCCCCGAGGGAAAGGCAGCCGCGCGGCGCGCGCACTCGGGGAGGCCACCGCCGCCGGGACACGTGCGCGCCGATCCGCTATGGGCTTTTTCGGATCGATCCCGCCGCGGCGTTGAGTCCTCGCTTTGCAGGATATCGAGCCGTCGGTGCGGGAGGCGGCGAGTGCTCAGGAATTCCAAGCGTCAGCTCGTTTCTTTTCTCGTGCCAATCTAATTTCGTAACGGCTGGCTTTTCGCGGTTCTCACACGGTCTGCTCAATGTAGATCTGCCTTGTGTTCACATGGTCTACTTCAGTTTTCGGAACAATTAACGTATTTCTAATCGTTTAAACTCGTGTAATGGTCAAGGAGAGCTACTTAATAAAGATTCTAAGAAAGTTAGATATTAATAAAATTAGGTTACTAATTCTTAAAAGACACATTATTACAGATTATTCAAGAATATCTCTTTTAATCTTAAATAAGGGAATCGCTAATTTTCAATGAAAAAAATTAGTTTCATACTGTAACAATTAACTACTATTTACCATCGTTTATAAATTAAAAATTCTACGAAAAAGTATTAAGGGTTGTGGATGTAAATCTAGATCTTATTCTGAATCTTCTATTTCAACAATCGGAAAATTTAACAGACATTCAAAGTGTACGTACAGAAACATGCACGATTTTCTAATTTTCTTCTTTAGAACAATATAATATATAAACCCAATGAATATAATGTATATTTTACGTGAGGCATGAAACGTGAAATAATGTTTAAATAAGATCTTACAAAAAATATAAAAATTAATACTTTAATTTAAATAAACTGATTTTTGCTAATATTGCGTAGCATATATGAATATATTGATACATTTAAATGCAAGCACTCATTTTTTGAATACTCTTTTGATTTTCTGAACAGGTATGCAGTATAGCGTGCATTTAAAACGATTTTTATTATTAATATCTGATAATGTGGATAAATTATATATTAAATGAGTAGTAAAACATATTATTCACAAAGTAGCATTTTATTCATATGAAAAACTAATACAACGTTAGGACCTAGGCCAACCTGCAATACAGATCCGAATATTAATTCCAGGATCCCAACAAAATAATCAATAAAAACAGAAGAAAAATCACTAAAAACTTTCATTACACTTTAAGATGCTTATACTATATTTTTACAAGTTGAACGTAATCACACGTCGTTTTATTATACATCCATAACGTTTCTGAACCAGAAATGCTCAAATGTTAAGAAAATTTAAAAACTAACGTTCAAACGTGTACATGTATTAAGATCTATACAATCAATGTTCCTCTGCCTAATGAATTTATAAAAAGTATAAAGCATTTCATTCCAATAATGCAGTTTTAGAAAATCTTGTACAATCATTCTATAACTTAATTATACATATAGTGATGCATTGTAAAATTATTTCTAAAAAAATATTTTTTCTTTTTCTGCATTTTCAGTTTTTCATTCAACAAATCATGATTTTTCTTCTCTGTAAAAATATGCACTTAAGTTGAGCTAGATATATATGTATAAATTACAGGAAGACCCAGGAATAACGTTTCTTTTATTTTTTTCCTTCTCTTCGCTCAATATCTTTTCCACAAACTTTAGACAGTTATTTCTCAATAAAAAATCTGTATCCTTATTTACTACATACAATGCAAGACAAGTCATAACAAAAAATTATTAATTAGTAAATAATTCAAGTGTACTTTTGATTCTGGAAGCGATATGGCTATTTATAAAATATTGGTGAGCAGTATTTTGATTATTTTTTAGAAAAAAAAAGAAAAACTAACAGTAACAAAAGTGTATGATTTTATTTAATAAATGGAAAACTGCAAAGATGAAAGTAAACATCAAGAGTTTCTGTTTTTCGGGAATGATTTGACCGTCTTTTCTCCTATTGTTTCTTTTACCAAAGTTCTCCATCTTTTTCCTTTGCTGGAACTTCGATGACTCGCGGCTTATCAATTATTCGTGCGGAGCGGTTGCCTTTTTCAACAATACCAATAATCCAAGCTTGATACCCTTCTTGCTTTTCAATGTCCTTACAATACGCTGCAGCCTAACGGTAAAACATCATTTCATTTTAATTAAAAAATAAAAATAAAGATTCGCAAATTTAAAGAGCGATGCGAAATTGAATAATAATCGAGAGATAATAATAAAAAATAGCAATAAAAAATAATAAACCTGCTCTCGTGGTAGACAAATGAGAAGTCCCCCACTAGTCTCAGCTGAATGCCCCTGTTGAAGCTGGAACATGTTACCGCAAGCTTTTGCGACAGCAGCCATTTTCGCGATAACCGGTAAATTGTGAATGACGAACGATACTTCGTTTTTCTGATGTTTAGCCAAATTTTGGGCATGACCTAACAGACCAAAACCGGTTACATCCGTAGCCCCATGTGCATTGTATTTATGCATCAACCGAGCAGCTGTAAAATAAACTTTGTTTTAACAAATATACACGAATCGCATTTCCAATTTTTTTAATAAATATACTATAAACCTATTCTGTTGAGTCTTGCCATACTGTCCATTGCCCGTTGGTATGCTTTGCGAACGTCATCTTCACTGACAACAAGTTTTATACGATTCCAACGATCTGGTTGATCTAACCACTGATGAGCATTCACAGCAACTTGTGTACCTAAAGGTTTTGTCAAGACTAATACATCTCCCACAACTGCATTATCTGGACTACAAAATATAAATATTAAAGTATATTTTACAATCAATTTCAAAACAAAAATAATTAAATAGCAAAAGCTCATTCAGGCAATTTCCAAAACTTTCAATTAACTTGTATAAAATCAATAAAAATAAAAAATGCTCACACTATATATTCATTTGGTTGACATACTGTGGTCGCTACACCACCGATAGTACACCAAGGATTTACAACTGTTTGTCCACCAGTGACCGTTGTGCCAGCCTCCAAAGCAGAATCTTTAAACCCTCTCATAATTAAAGGAACTACCACATCTCTTTCTTTTTCTGTCATTTTTGTGCTTACACCTAACAACATCAGCATGTTATCACATTCTGTTACTCCCATGGCATAGAGATCACTGATTACATTAGCACAGGCTATTTTACCTGAAAATTTGTTTGCATTGTTTACAGTATAAGTTCTTTGATGATTACGATTAATTTATTTACTCACCCATCATGTATGGATCATCAACAAGGGGATAAAAAAAGTCTGTAGTCTGAACTAAACTTAGCCCACCGTGTCTCAATGGAGTTACAGAGGAATCCATACCAATGCCTAGAACAATCAATTTAGTTTGCTTAGAATATTCCTACTAGATGTTTTTTATTTTTAATCTTTAAAAATAATATATAAAGCTTACCGATACGTGGTGTAGCCATATGCATAAAATGGGCATGCTCATGATCCTGGACACTACCATCATCTGCCTGCAGTCCCTCAAGGAGTTTACCAAGAATCTCCTGAGGGACTTTGCACCCTCATCCTTTTAAATCGGCAAACCGCGTCAAGCGGAAGGTGGCATCCAGGTCATGAGCAGCCGGATCAAATGGCCTACGCAACGCTAGGGCATTGGGATTACCACCGAGCTCCAATTGAGCCACAGAAAGGGCATCTTGAGTAACTGTAACACCTTGTAAATCAGACATCCTCCTTTTCTTTGTGAGTACAATTCTATTAGTCTTAAAACTAAGCTAAAATGAAAATAAAAAAGAAATATATTTACTCAACAATGCAATATTTTTTTCTTATTCCAACTTAATCATTGTTATTTAAAAAATAATTAAATTTTGAAAAAGACCATCTTATTTCAGTCCTTAATAAAGATTTATCTAAATAAAAATTAAATAATAAAATATACATAAAACATCATTAAAATTACATTGAATAAGATTTTTAAGTTAAATATTTATTATTTTGCAATTTGTACTTTTGTTATCATTACCAATGATTTGTAATCTCAAAAATTAAATTTAGTAATGCCTAACACAAAACTACAAAATTAATTTACAATTTAACAACATTAGACTAATTGTTTTTGTTGCTCATGTCATTGGTACACGAATCCATATTTTTTATTGAATTACATTTATTTCATTAATAATTCTAATGGTTATAACCAAAAGTAACCTGTATCAATGTCATTAGATACATTTTCAAAGTATATGTTAAATAGAATATATTTTATTTCATTATTTTTAAATATTGGGATCATAAATGACATTCAACATCGGATAACTTCGATATCAAAGCTGAATCACCTCTGATACCGCGTTAAATTTTTAACAATCTATCCAACTCAGAAAAGCACATGGACCGAGACAAAATTCAGTATACAGAACGAAAAACTAGACTGTAGACAACCTTAAGAGTTCCACACATGCACACGGCATACCTATGCTTGCTCGACCAAGCAAAGCTTGGCGACTGCAGGCATGCACACATTAAAACTCTCATCGAACAAACCTACAATGGACGAGAATCCAGTGGCGCGCTTTTCCGATGCCGTTGGCTTCCCTTCTAGGCCGGTATAACGATGTCCACCCACAGAAAACACTTGCGCAGACACTCACGAAACTACAAAGAACTCGTGTTGAATAGTGAAAATAATGAATGTATAATGAATTAAAAATTACGAATGATGCGAGCGCGGCTACAATGCGGCGTATGGGAACGCGTAACAAGTGCTGCACAGCGTCTAAATTCACTAAAGAACTTACAGTGAAGAGGAATAGCGCCTGCACCGGCGTCGACGAAGCCAGATTCTGTATGGGCTGGTATGGGCTTTGATTCGGCAAAATGGACGCGATACTCGGCATTCGGGCTGAATCGGATAAGTTCGCTTAGGCAGGGACGTAGGTATACGTTGCCCAATTGAGGAGACGGTAGCGAATAGCGACAACACGATTGGGTAATTTTGAATAACCCGCATATATAGGGACGCGCAGAAATGCACTATTGAAGTGTACATGAAATTCCGAGTTCTTCATTTACTCAACATGGTTCTTGTTTGGAAGTTTTATTTATTAAATTAATTATTAATTAAAATTCAAAAGGGTATGAAAAAAATTGAAACCCATTAATTAAGATATTTTTAAACTTTAAAGTTGATATTTAAAGATCATATAAACCTGAATTTCAACAAATAAAAAAAATAAATAAATATAAATATGTTTAGATTTGCAAAGTATATAAAATATATATATAAAATATTTAGAATTAGTTATAAGTAGTGTTAAATTATATATACTTTATAAAAAATAAAAATATAAAATATGGTACATTTTATTCAATAATAAAGTTTTACAAACTTCCAAAAATTTATTTATAAAATTTTACATTTACTGCTAAAATTGAGAAACTAGTTAACAATGTAAAATTTACATCTATATATAAATTATTAAATTACTTAACATAGAAATACAAAGATTTCTTATTTCACATCGTACAATACAAATATTTCATATTAAAAGTTAATAGCTGATCAAAGACCAGTTGATCATTTGTGCAATAACATATTAGGATTATAGCATATTTACAAGTTTAGCAGAATGTTTTGTTTTTACATAATCACAGTAACAAAATTTTTTAGTGGTCATCTTTCTAAATATTTCGAATAATTATTAAAGCCTGCTCATAAAATGTAAAATTAAATGCAGTCATTAGAGCAGCCTTACACTGGCTTGGTCCCAAACCTTTAAATAATCCTATATAACCCTCTTTCTTTACTGTCATAGAAAAACATTGTACCAAACCATTACAATAAAAAACACTTCCAAATCCTTTTCTACTATGCTGAAATCCTTGGATTTGCAATCTTTTTCTGGCTAAATCAAGAGGGTATACAGCAGTTTTAGCAACTAGCCCAGCCACACAACCAGCAACTAAGCTGTTAATCACATTAACCTTTGAATATCCCTGAAATTATGAAAATAATACAAAAATCTACATTAGAAAGCTTTTACAAATGAACTTTATTTTTTTTTAGAAAAGTTGATTAAAACGTTGTCAAAATTATTAAATTAATTTAGAGATAACTAAATTCATTATTTCTTAAAATCTTTTAAAATAATGTATTAACTCTATTATAATAAAACATTAAAAAAATTAATTTTATAAAACAAAAGTTGACTGTACATACATTAACTTCATTTACATTTTTTGGTAAGAACTGTATATTTTTCACAAGCTCATATGTTGCAAACTGCAAACCAGCATAAGGTGCAATTTGCAGTAATGTTGGAAATAGTCCTCGAAAAAAACCTTTAGGTGATTCAGACTTGTAAATGGACCTGAGAAATAAATAAATATATATTAAATCTTATGGAGCTCTACTACTAAATCCTATAATATTGAAATGTCTTTATATATGTTAATGCTAAAAGTCTGAAAATTTAGACAAAATATTTTAAATAGTAAAAATTATGTAATAAATATACTTTAACTTTTGTGTCTGAAGTATGATTTGAAACCTTTTTTTATTGTGATTAAAAAGAATTTGAGGAAAGTAAAATAATTAATAAATTATTATTCTCTAGAATTACATAGAACATATATTCACTAAGAAATATTAATTTAATTAATCTAATTTTGCATATTCTTTTAATACGATTTAGTTTAAAAAATGTACTTGACTGCATGTATAGTTCCATTATAAACCTTATGCTGATCAGATTGAGCTATGAGTCTTGTTCTTATTGTATCCATAGGAAAAGAACTAATAGTTGCAACACAACCTGCCATTGCTCCACTTATAAAAAAGGTTGCATTATATTTATTATGAAAGAATTCAAATTCTCTTAAATATTGACTGACAGTTTTGTATACATAGAACTATAATAAAATATTTTAATTTAAAAATGATATATTTTCTACAATAATATTACCACAAACATAGATTCATACTTGATTTGTTCCATAAATGATTGATAACATTTGAGCTGGAACATGACCTTTCCATAATGCCAAAATACCTTCTTCTTTTATTATAAGACTCATACTTTGTAATAATGAATGATATTTGCTTGCAGAATTTTTTTTAATAGGTTCCACTTGTAACTATTGGTCAAGAATGTTATATTAATATACTGCTTGAAATTTTTCTTATTTCAATTTTCAAACTACAATCTTTCTTATAATATTTATTTGAAGCTTATTAAAAAATAATTTTTAAGTATTTTAAGAAAATAGTAATTCATTTTTAAAGAAATCAATAACTGCAGTTTATTTAGTATTATAAATTTATGTATATAAGAAATAAAATATTAAGATTATACCTGAAATCTGATCTTGATAACATCCAATGGTTGCACTATGAATCTTGTCAAGCATCCACTTATAGCACCAGCAAAGGCATGATGGTAACCTGATTCTGATCGAGTAGTATAAACCATTTTCCAAGATTTTCTTTTTTTTCACTTAGCATGAAATCTTTTTATACATACTAATTTTAAATTAAGCAATTATACAGGTAGTGATTATTTACTTAACAAAGAATCTGTTCCACCATCTGGAATTTAAAATAGTAAAAAATAATCTAAAAAATAAATTTCTTAAATCATTAACAAAAAATAAAATTACCTGTACCTTGTTTACATTTAACACCTTAAGTGTATATAAATGTATATGTATAATGTACTAATGTATGTACTAATTTATACTTTTGCTTGAAACAAACAAAAGAATCTGCTAACAATCGCGGATTCAAAAAACACAGAATATAATTGCTTCGATAATTGCCAAAAATCACGTGGATGAAACGCATTAAATATACTTACTATCATATTTAAATACTATTTCTAAAAATGTAGTATAATTGTGTTACAATTATTGACGCAAAACTTTGACTTATTCTTCTTACTACTTCCAATGTTATACAAATTTTTCACAATTTTCTTATATTTATATAATTTTGCTAATCACATGGCGCATGCATCGTATCGACATGCTTTGACATGCATTAAATAACCTTGACTCAATTGCGCGTTGCCGCTCTTGCGCCTCTTTTGCTACTATAAGCTAAACATCTGTACTATAAGCTAAACGCCGGTACTCCGGTAGACACATATAAATATATGTATAACCTAATGAAGTTGAACCTTATATAGCATTAGCAATACCTTGATTTTTCAATCTTACATTCCCTATAAACCACCATTATCAATAAACTTATCTAATTTTTATACAATGATAATTTCGTGTATATAAAACTATATTTTTATTTCTTACTTTTATAGATATATTTAATTTATGATAAACTACAAAATAACGTAATTTTAATGAAATCAAGATTATCAAAGTTTTTAACATCGTTTGAGGTTAATTTATTTAAAACGTTTAATATAAAAAAGTACAGTACAGAACGAGAGTAAAATAATGATGAAAATAATGTAAATAGTGAATGTGACAACTAAGAAACTATACAATTATTTGTAATGCTTTTTATGCATTTGTGTAAAAATCCATTTAAAACATGTAAATAATAACAAATCATAATTTTTTAACAATGTGTACTTCATATTTTAATTATTATATAAAAAAATAATGAAAATATAATTTTAATTTTAGGTATATTAATCAATACTTTTAAAAATGAATTCACTAATTTTTCAATCATCTGGTCGTTTAAGAAGATTCATTAGTTTAAACAATTTTCATAATAGCGTACCTATATTACATAAATTTTATTGTACAAGTATAGAAAATTCTATAAATAAGGAACTTGAAGAAATTATAAGCTTTAAGGATACAAGAAATAGCAGCTGGATCGTAGAAGTACACTTTTTAATATATATAAACAATATAACAATTTTGATCATTAACTTATAAATTAGTTATTCTTTATATTTTTTTATATTTTATTTTATACTTTATTAATAGTTCAAAATATAGATTACAATCTTAATACTTTGTTAATTGTAGTATCTTATAATTTATAGAAAAAATTAAATTCTTTTTGTACAAAGTATAATGTATTATCTAAAGAAGAAAGGTCAAAATTTTTAACAACACTTGCTACTATTTATGCAGTAAATCATGAAAAAATAGGTCAAATTGCAGAAAGATTAATTTCAAATCAGGTATTTACAATGAATTAATATAAATTTATTTGTAGATTATAAGTTTATAACCCATAATCAAAATTTTTTAGCCAAATAACAAAAATCAATTAATTTCACGAGAAAAAACTCTAAAGGATGCTTTAACACCACCATATCTTTGGTTATTTACACGCCTTGGAAGAGTTGAAAATGGAGTTAAATTTCTTGTAGATTTAAGAGAAAATGTTTTGGTGAGTTTTATGTAACTAAATAAGTATATTTATTCAGTAATTAAAGGATAATTATTCAAAAATTGTTTACAGGACTTAATTAATCAATCTTCAAAAGATTCGAATAAAATTCTTGCCCTTGGACAAGTGGATAACACTTTAAAGGAATTACTATTTTTATGGTTTTCAATAGGTTTTATGAAAGTTGAAAGAGTTACATGGCAAACTTCATGTGACATATTACAGAAGGTATTGGTAATTTATTTTTATTTTTGAGAATTTAAAAAGTTTCTGTTAAATTTTTGAAAGGTATCTGATTATGAGGCTATACATCCAGTGAGAAATTGGACAGATTTAAAAAAACGTGTTGGACCATACAGAAGATGTTTTATATTCACACATCCTTCAATGCCTAGGGAACCTTTAGTTTTGTTACATACAGCACTATGTGATATTATACCTGGTATGCACATAAATTTAATACATGAATTATATACAATATATGGATTAACTGTTTAGTAAAAACTAAGTGAAGTTAAAAAAATTCAGATTCTGTAAAAGGAATTGAGGAAGCACAAAATCGAATAGTAGGAAGGACAGTAAAAAATAATGAAAAACTTATAGAGGATAAAAGTAAAATAAAAGCAGCAATTTTTTATTCTATAGCTTCAACTCAAATTGGTTTGCAGGTATGCTAATATGTTACATATATGTGCATAATTTGAACTGGATAAATAAATACAAATTAACAAAACATCAATTTTTTGCTATAAGGGTATTGAATTAGGAAATTATTTAATAAAAGAAGTTGCTAAACAAATTTCTTCAGAATTTCCAATAATAGATAAACTTTCTACTTTATCACCTATACCAAATTTTAGAACATGGTTTCTAGAACGAATAAAAAGAGGTATATAGAGAGATATAATTGCTTTTGTTTAAAATATCTTATGTATAACTTGTTTAAACTTTCAAGATATCAATACAATTTTTACAAAAGAAGAGCAACAAGCTATTAAATATGATTTAGATTATAATCAAACAAATACTGCTACAAGAGATATATATCTAGATTTGAAAAAGATTTTTAACAATTCTTTGTGGTCAAATGACAAAAAATTAGCATCCACTTTAAAAACACCATTGCTACGTGCTTGCTCTTGGTATTTGTATAGAGAAAAACTAAGAAACTATGCTTTAAATAATGTTGGTATGTAATTTGTAGGTAATTATAAATAATTAAGTATTTGTTTCCATAAGATTTTTTCTAAATAGTTTCTATTAGCTAATTTTCATCTACGGAATGGAGCAATTATGTGGAGGATAAACTGGATGGCAGATCCTTCACCACGAGGAATGATAAACAGTTGTGGTATTATGGTCAATTATAGGCATGATCACTTATATATACCTAACTTGAATGATCATATCAAAAATATTATTCATTAAATATTATTTTAAATTTTGCAGGTACTATTTAGATCAAACTGAAATTAATAGCAGAAACTATATAGAAAAGTATTATATCAAAGCTTCAGACAGTATTATTCATTTAGTCAAGGAAGCTGATTCATTTTTTTGCCCAGCTGTTGTATGTGATGAGGAAAAAAAAAAGTGAACTTATGTGCTTTAAAATTATTTTTAATTTTATAAAATATTACAATATATCTCACACATTTTAGATTTATTTTTTTAATTTCTGTAAAGACTTTACTTAAAACAAAAAATACAGAAGAATTATTCTTTTACAAAAAATATATACTATTGTGAAACAAGTATAATTAAATTACATAAATTTACAATTACCTTTGCTTTAATTTCTTTTTGTTTTGCTTATCATTAGTGATCACATGTTTTTTTAAGGTAATCTCTTTATTGTTATCATTTTCACTTCCACTATCATTTGTTTCATCCTCCATATCTTCATCCGTTTCACTATTATCATCATCAGAAAATAACTGCAACTTTTCTTTATTTGAACAATCACTTATAATAACATCACTTTCTGCAACATTCTCATTTTCAGAGTCTTCAATTACTTTATCTTGATCGATAGTTTCTTCTACCCAAATGGACTGTACAAGTTTAGATTTTTTTCTTTTTCTTCTTGAAAGTTTTGAGCTTGGTTTCTTTTCTACAGATTCTTTTAAAACTTCTGGTTTGATTTTTTTTAAAGGAGTTGGATCATCCAAAATAATTTCTCCTTTTTTTACTAAGTATTCAGCATACTGTTCAGGAATATTTTTAAATCGTTCAATTTTTCCTTTTATTTGACGCCAAGTTAATTGATAATAATTCTTACGATCTCGTACCATACCCTTAAAAAGATTTGATATAATTAATAATAAAATTACCATTTTGGAATGACAATATCACTATTATTATACTATTGATATATACTATTGGTATTATACTATTGATATATAATACAATTAATATTAGTAACATGTAAAGCAATTTCATTTCATACCTTATAATCATTATCATATTTATCCATCATATAAGTTACAAATTGAACTTCATTATTGGGTAATCTAAACAACTTAACCCGAGGATGCTTAGCTTCTTCCTCTAGGCTTTGTACAACATGTGCTTTTATTGGAATAGGTTTATCAATATTTTCTTCTGTATCTGAATTTGTATTGTTACTATCATTTAGACTTTTAAACCATTCTTCTTTTACATTTGGTATACTTAAAACTTTATTTGGATCATAAGCTAAACCCATTTGTGTTAAATTTTTTACGGTTGATTGATTTACTTCCCATGACTCTTTAATTTGCTTACTGAAAAAGTTTTAAAAATATTAACACACTTTTGCATAAAATTATTAATATAATTTACTATATAATTTAATAGTGGTTTAAGTACCATTGAATATTTGGAAGTTTTGTTAACTTGTTTCTTAGTCTTTTTCGATTAACGTTTGCTCGAAATTTCTTTCTACGCTTCAACTTCTTTACTTTCGGCATTGTAAAATAATTTCTTTAACAAAATAATCAACAAAATTGTTATATAGCTAGAAATTGATGAACACATGCACATGTACACCCAACATGTGCTTGTTTTTAATTTTTCTTGCCGAATTATGGCATCCCGCATGAGGTATCAGCTCTGCCGCAGGGACATCAGCCAATGGAGGAGTTGTGCTCGCGCATGCTCATGAGTCGTGACATTCGACAAGCGGTATATTTTAACTCGGTTATATTTACTAAAAATAAAATTAAAATTTTAGCTGCAATTGAAGACTAATATTTTCTCAATTTTTTATTATAAAAATTCAGATATTACAAATAAATAGTGTATAGTAAATATTGGCATAAATTTGTAAATGAAAAATCGTTATTTACCGGATTATTATAAATATACCATTATTGCTATATTATTCTCTAAGATTGTGTAAAACTGTAGACTGATTAATAAATAATATATTAAGTATATGATATGAGATTATGTCTGCGACTGTATAGTCAAAAATATACCAACAAATTCGTCTTTGCAGAATGATGTAACAGGGCTAGAAATTCAAAGATGAACCATCTCTCAGGGAAATACATAAGCGATATTTAATCGATGAATGTCTGCAATGAACCCATAGTTAAACCGAAAGTGTATATTAATTTTGAACACTAAAATTACATTCAAAGTTCAAATATTTAACGTAAATAATGTATGTCAGAAAATATCCCAATTTTTGTAGGCTTCTGTATTTCGGTTATAAACGCAATATGTTGGATATTTATTTCACAATTAAATTTAAACTTTTAGTTTTCTAAAATTATAGTTGATTTATGTTTTAGATATTAATCAAGCTGAACATCAATTTAAAAAATGTTTATACTGTAATGACTGTAATTATTGGAGCATATCCAGCAGAAATTTTTTGGAGCACATCCAGCAGAATCATATGGAGGGACTCATGATTGAAAGTATGAATATACTATAAAAATTAGCGAACTTTAATACATAATCATATGGGATGCTTAACCGTTATTTTATTTCAGCAGAAGCTCATAAAATGGCCAATGAAAATACATAATAGCTAAAATAAATCTTAAATACATTAAAAAACGAATAAGTAATACACTTATGCTTTATGTTTATCAATATATATATTATATAAGTATTTAAAAAACTTCACAGATATATTTTATGAATGCTAAAGATTTAATAAGAGTATAAATTAAAATATACGTTATTAAAAAATCATTTTAATACCGTTTTATGAACTTTTTAATTTTTGAACCCTTTATTATCACAAGCTTTATATATTAGTTTAATATGTTAACTATAAAACTATAAAAACTTCTTTTTAAAATTTAAAGTATTATTTCTTTTTCGTTACTATTACCGATAAATATGTCTTTTGTAGAAAAAAATATCAGCAACTTGTTTAGCCAGAGAAGTGCAAAGTTACACGTATATAATATACTGCAATTGACTGCGACTGAGGCTTTAATTTCACCGCCGCACTGATTCTAAACTAAAGAATTTTTTCTGTAATCTTTGAAAACCGAAGTCCACTGCAGGATTGTTTTTTATTTTATTTGCTATGAAAAAAACGGTTTCGATGAATCAGTAAAGTAATGCATTGTGCTTAATGTAAAAGAATATATTGATTTATTTTAATATTAAATATATAATAACAAACTGTTTAAGATTATGATCTTCCTATTATTTATTATATTACGGTGTATATTAATTAATAAATCATGTAAACAATAAGAACATAAATATTATGTTATGTTACGTAAGATAAATGACATTTGCGTGGTTATAGATATTGTACAAAACTATCGCTTCATTGCGACAAATTAGGGTACGGTAGACACTGTATCATTGCACTAAAGAAGTGCAGTTCAAAAAATTGATATCTTATTTCCAATATTTGAAGACAAACAACAAATAATCCATTGTATATTATAAAAATTTTCTTGTAATAAACAATAACAATAAAGCTTAACATAATTTGTATTAATAACTTCATAATTAAATATTAAAATATGGTTATCTATAAAAATTTAAACTTATATTTATAATATTAAAAATAAGTTTGAATAAATGCAAAGGATGATACTCTAATTGCTATAAAAATTTAATTTGGTAAACTAATTATTTTATACAAATTGTTACAAATTAGAAAATCATTTTGTAACATTTCTGGATAAGGTATTCTTAAGTCTGTGTAGATACATAGGTGGGCATTGGATCTGCAGAATGGTTTTTATGAATGCATATACCTATATTATTACTTAATGTGATTATAATTATGATTTTTATTCTAATAAAAGAATTCGAGACATTTATAAATTTTAACAAATCAGTTTGTAAAGAATGTAAGTTTATTATTAGGTATACCTAGATTATGCAAAGTTTGAATTCTGACTATTAAGAAAGAAAGGGCACACCAATTTACATAAAAAAACTCAACCTGGTCCATTTCATATCGTACAAGTATGCAATCCTGCAAATTAATTAAGAGCGAAGATCATTTCAGAATAATGGAGTATTCCATAAGTAAAGACTTAAATGCAACCCCGCATTAAAGGTGCGAACATCTGATCAGTACCTATAGGTACAACAGAAACAATGCTGGTACCTACACATGAGCCCTACAAATATACCAGATAGTGCAGTTTATAGGAGCGCATGCAGTATCAGCCGATTACTTGATTGCAGCGTTTCTGTGGGGACAAACGACCGATGGATAATAGTATAATGCACTCATACAGCAGGACTATGTATTTTCAAATCAATAATACTGATGATGTGTAATTCTATTAGTGATTTTAAGACCTAAAGACAAGAACAGGCAATGTCCAAGATAGATTAACTTATATTCCTAGACGCATTGACTTGAATATAGAAATGAACACTGGAAATAATTGTAGTTCGATTTGCAGACTTTACATTTTTATTAGGAATTGAAAACATTAAATTTTCATAAATCTGAATTATTAATCTAAATGATTATATTTAAAAAAATAATATAGATCGAGGGTTTATTATGAAAATAAATTACTTTATTCCATAATAAATTTATTATTGCTTAAATTCTGTATAGAGGTACAATTGAAATTATTATAGCATTTTTGGAGAATAATTTTATTTTTGCATTATATTTTGACGTATCGTAGGAATGCGTGAAGTGGCTACCTGATGGTAGTGTGTTAGTGAGTATTAGTGAGGTAGGTTGCGGAGGTGCATTTGTTCGTTTACACAGTATTATGATACTGTGTAGTAGTATGTATTGTGCACTCATAGCGCATAAAGCTATAGATGTGTGATAGGACTACTGCACTATATCATCTAACTGTATTTAAAGCATGGATAAGTTGCATATAGTTTGATGTTAAGTCTATACCACTACAATCTTGCAGTATCTTGTACTACCTCTACGAATCGTGACACGCCTGAAAATGCATTAATGCCGGTGTTTATTGTTTAAAATGTTTATAATGAAATAGCAGATTGAAATAAATGTTCTTATCAAGTATATTTTTATACTTTAGTCGGTATAAATAAATCTATCTACTTGAGTGGTATTATATTTATTTTAAATTAGTTTGGTTTGAACAAATTTTTAATAAAACTATGGCTACACATAATGGATATATTAATAGCACACAATTAGGTATGTATAAATAATTAAAAATCTTCTCAAAATATGGAGTTTTTATAAATAAATCACATTATAGAAAACGAAACCAATAATAATAAAGATCAGTCAAATTTAAATGGAGTGATGATAGACTTAGTAGCATCTGAATGTTCTGGTATGTCCTACAACAACTTTTTATTTTATTCAGTGTTTCATAAATTATATAAAACACACTAAATATTTTATTGTATATTAAAAAATATATTTTAATAAATTTTCAGACATTGAAATAATAGCAGTAAGTAAAAATATAGCTAATCGTAAAAGAAAACATAGATTTGGAAATGTACGCAATCACCAAAGAACAAAAATTTATGTAAATTCAGGTAATTATATATTTTTCTATTATATTAATTATATAGTAGGACATTTTATTTATTAAAATATTTTTATAAATACTTTACAGTTAACTGTTCGCTTAAAAATCAACAAGAATCGTATATTAAAGAAGAAATTATTATTTCAGATGCATCTGATTCTTCTGGTAGGAACATATATTTAAAATAATTTATTTTTTTTGCTTTTGTATAGTTTAAATTTATTTGAAATTAAATTTAAATGATAAATATTTTTAGATGATGACCATTCAAAGAAATTAAAAACAATCAGTAGTATTCACAATTACACTTCAAAAAGAAAACACAAAAATAATGGTAAGATTAGTTAGTTAAAATAAAACAAACAGAAATTGTAACATAAATTTGAAAGTTTGTATATTAAATACCCTAATTCAATAAGTATTGTAATTTTTATATTGTATGTTTCCAGAATCATTAAGTTCCATTATTCTTAACTGTCCAAAATGTAATAAAACTGAAACTGTATTTAGTACAACCTTAAAATGTGATTGTAAAGAATGTGGAGTAAACATGTCATATGTGTGCAACAAATGCAAATTACGATATGATAGTATGGTTGCATTATACAGACATAGGAAATTGCAATGTCGATTTGTATGTAAAAACAAAAAAGAATTAAGTGAGTTAAGTCACTAAGAAAATATATTAATAATACGTTATGTTTTTAAAATAAATATTTATATTTTTTTAAATATATTTTAGGACCAAAGAAATTATTTATCTTAAGATGTAGTAAATGCCGTCATGCAAAAAAAATGGGTGTTATAAAAAAGCAACAAAAGTGCTTAAAATGCAGAATCAGTATGTGTTTTGAATGTATAATATGTAGCAAAACCTATCTTTCTTATTCTGGACTGTATGTACATACAAAGTTACAATGTCAACCTAATTTTAAGAATTACTATTGCAATGACTGTAATTTTAATACCAATCGTCAGAACATATTGCTAAAACATTTACATCAAATTCATGGAAACAAATATTCGGACGAATGTCATTGCCGTATTTGTGGCAGAAAATTTTCCGATTCTATCCTTTTTAAAATACACAAATTAGCATGTGGAAAGCCATACTATAAGTGTAAATTCTGCAAATATAAACCTAAGTATCTGGAGACACTCAAAAAGCATTTACTATCAAGTCATAAAGATGCACTTGGGCAAGAAAATTTAGAAACTATTCTTGAAGAAGCAACTCAATTAGTGTCAGAAATCACAGGTAACAAAATGGTTTAAAAAATTTTGAGTATTTCATTTCATTTTATTCAATTTAATTTATATATTGTTTAGGGAATCCACTAAAAAAAGTATTAGAAAAAAACCAAGAAGAATCTGGTAAGAAATTTGTTAATTTAAAATGACATTTTTTAATTTAAATAATGTAATACATTTAATTTTATAAAACATTTTATTATTTTTTTAATATTTAAATTTTTTTGCATTGTTTAGACCTACGAAAGATGCAACTATCATACTGCTCAAAATGTGATAAAACTTTTTCTATGAAAAAAGGCTGCCGCAGATGCTCTAGCTGCGAAACATTCTTTCAATACAGATGTGGCTCTTGTAGTGGAGTATTTAAAAGTTCATCCTCGGTTTATCGACATGTACATAGACAGCATGGAAAGGCTGCATATTCTTGCGAAACATGTGGTCGAGCCTTTTCCTTTTTTGGTGATGCAAATGAGCATCGAAAGACTTGCGGAAAGGATCCTGGTTTTCAATGCGATTTCTGCACTTTTAAATCGCGTTATAAATACAACGTTAGGTTGCATATGTACAATATGCATCAGGAGATACAGTCAGGATCTTCCTGTGATTTTTGTAAAATGATGTACAAGACTGCTCGAACGCTCAAAAGGCATATGTTAACGTGTGTTATGCGAAAACAAATAATCTCAAATTTAAGTGATACACAAAAAGAGAATAATCAAATTATACCCAATTTAGCCTAAACTTACTAAATTGCATAATTTGTAATATTTCTGAAAAATTAATTTGTATACATTAAATATTCAGTGTATACTTATTTATTTGAAACAAAAGTATTTGAGAGGTACAATAGAAGTCTATATTCAGATTTCACTATCCAATGTATATACAAACTTTTAATAAGAATCTTTCTCCCATTATTTTATTATAAGGCATTGTCTTACTAAATTCAATAAAGTTCGGAAATATTACGAATGTACTCATACGTTTATTTGAATTGGAAGAATATTTAGAGAACAAAAAGTTATATTAAACTTAGAATTGTATATTAATTTAAATTTTATTATACAGACTAAATAACAGCGTATGTTTAAATGATAAAGTAAAAATATCTTTGGAAAGTGGCACAAATTAATTTGTAAAAAAGTAGAATGTTTGGTTTTAGAATATGAATTTTTAGCATGTATCCTATTAAACTGAGTAACCATAAATGCCTCGCTTTTTTGATAAAATTTGTTAGTTTTTTTATAGCTTTAACGTCGATTTATTTATGCTTCCATTTGGATGCTAATCAACGACTAAGCCATGCGGTGTGTGGTAAATAAACTACATAAGAAAATTTAAATACTTGATTATTTTTTTTACATTTTTATAGTAATCGCGAAATTCGATCCTTGAATCTATATAATGTAATAACTAAGCGTCGCAAACTCATATGGGGTTACGCGATGTTAATGTTTTTAAACTTCATCAATGTTAAAATAATTTGTTTAGGATAAAAATTAATCGTGGTTATAATTAGAAGATTATAACATGTAATCATTTTTAAATTACTATTAATTTCCATTTTATTGTTGCTGTATATGTGTATTTGCACAGATTAATAAACTTTTTTTATTGTTTTACGAATTGATATTTTTTATTATCCTCAAGAATCGATTTTGTTCAACTTAATTATAGAAACTAAGTTTTATAAAATGTATAAAAGAATTAAAAAGTTTTTCTAAGAAACTTATTGCACATAAACAGACCGTAATTTCAATGGATATTTGAACTATTTTTCTATTCATAATAATAATAATAAAGGAAAGTTACATTATACAAGAGATAGCACCGAAATTGAAACCTATTGTTCTATGGTAGAAAATAAAATTATTAAAAAACTGACAATGGTGGAATAATTTTTATAACTAGATTATTATAAATTGAAAAATAGTTGAAATTTCCATTGAAATTACCTTCTGTTTATGCGCAATAACTTTCTTAGAAAAACTTTTTAATTCGTATATATATATATATATAATCAGGTGACAATACGCACTCTACCTAATGTATATTACCTCTATTTGCATTTGTCGTGGCGTCAACTACATAGTCGTGGACTCGCAAAAGAATTTTTTTGATGTTATATTTTTAACAAAATCGTACCTTACAAACGTGTTTTATAATCTATATTAATTTAATATTAAGTGGAATTTAATAATCAAAAATTATGTTAAAGAATATACCCAATATTCTAAAAATATCAGATACTGAAGGTTATATTTATGTTGTATAAATAGCATATTTTCTATTTTCTAAATTGATTTTAGAGTTTTCACATAATTAGTATTACTTATATTTATATTATTTAAGTGTTTCATTTTTCTACATTTTATTTTAAACGCATAAAAAATGATTTTAGTTTATTTTTAGGTTATGTAATATATAGTTTTACATAATTATTATTGTCTGTAGCATATTTTTTTATGTAAAAAATATCAATTAACAGACTGCAATTAATTTACTAATAATATAATATTCTACCCTGAAGTAATTTTGTTGTTTATTTTAAATATAGCTGAAGATATTATAGAAATAGATAATTTTAATGGAGAAAGTGGTATTATCAAAGAAGAACTTATTATTTCTGATAATTCTGGTGAGTTTTTCAAAATATTTATGTAAGTTACCAATGTTTTCATTCATTTCTGAAATTACAGATGTTGAAGAAACTTTAGAAGAATATTCAGATTTAAGACCAGGTAATTTTTACAATTTTTATAACTATATAAACTATATAAATTATTTCAATTTGTAGACTTTATAATAAATTTGATGTTTTTAATTTATATTTTTAGAGGAAGTAACAAATAAAGATGAACCATCCAAAAATAAAGAATTCAATTCTGTCAATTTATCTGATTCTTCAGGTTTGTATATTGTTTCAAAAATTATTTATACTCTATTACCATAGTCTTTTAAATTTCTTTTATTATTAGATGATGAATTAGTTAGTAGTACTGCAATAAGTGAAATAAAAGATGTAGATAATGAAGATAAATCAAAAACAAATGAAAATTGCCCAAGTATTTTTAAATTGTCACATGATCATGAAATAATTATTGAAACCAAAAAGGGTAATTCTTTTATTATTTTTGTATTTTAATAATTTTAATATACAAAAATAACTTTTGTAAAGTTGATTCAAGCACATCGTCTCATTCATACTTAATAAATGCATTGCTAAATTTGGAATCTGATGAAGAATATGTTGTATTTGATTTTTCTGATCTATCAGGTTTGTATATCATGTAATTTTATTTAAAATAAAAACAAATCCTAACAAAGTTTATAAAATAAAGCAATTATTATATTTTTATTAGCTGATGATGTTATAAGAGCTGCTGAAAATAATAAACTTTTAGACAAAAAAATGCTATCAAATATATCAGTAAAAAAAAATAAAAATTATCTAAAGTATGACTTTCCAGAGTTTTTAAATCAGAATACTAATTTTTCTGATTCAGGTATTTGTTATTAATTATAATCATAATATTATTATTATAATTAATATTAATATATTATTAATATTAACATAATATATTTATATAATATAATTTAGTACATATATTTTTGTATTATGCTTTAGATAAAAAAAATAGTGTAATTGGTGATGATGATCTAAGTAAATTAAAAGGTTAGTAATTTTAAAAAATTATAACTTAATATTAACAAAACCAGAGCAATAATTTAATAAAAGAATATCTCTACTTTAATAGAAATTATTCATTGAAGAATCTTAAAGTAGTATGCAAGTTACACTGTTTTATTTTAAAATTATTTTTATTTTGTAACATAGTTTATAATTATAAATGGTTTTAATTTATATCAAAAACAAACATGTATAATATATTATTTTTCAGGTCTATATAAACCATTGTTGAGTTTATGCTGTGATAATTGTGAAGATGTGACACCATTAAACACTTCTAAAACAAATTTTAATTGTCAAAAATGTAAAGTAAAATTAAGGTATAAATGTGAAACATGCTGCAATAAATTTCCTTCTCTTTCTCTTGCCTGTACACATCTATCAACTCACAAAACAGGTCAAAACCTTTTAGATAAAAAATCTAAGTCCCCAAAAAAATGGAAATATCAATGTTTAAAATGTGGTGTAAATTATCAATTAAAACATTACCTTGATAAACATATGATGCATTGTCAAAAGATAGAGAAATTTCAATGTATATTTTGTCCTACAATTATAAATTTAAGAGCTGAAATAAAAAATCACATATTTGAAAAACATTCAGGAGAATTTCAATTTAATCATTCTGAGGTTATAATTCAAGATATTGAAAGGAATGCAGCAGTTTTAACAGGTATTTATATATCATTAATGTTCAAATGAAATTTTTAGTTTATAGATTATCTGACAATCTATACATATTAATAATATAATGGCTATCTTAGTAATAAATTTATAGATTTAAATTAATATTAAGTATTATACTTTGTATAAATTTAAAATATAAGAATTTTACACTATTTTTTTCACTATTATTATATTTGTATGTTACATTATTTAGTTGAAGAAATTTGCAATCATGCATATATTTTAACCATTTTTTCAGCATCAAATAAACGGAAAGCACACTGTCCCGATTGTAAAAAAGATTGGTTTCTTACCGATTTTCAAAATGAATGTATCCAATGTCATAAAAAATTAATATATGCATGTGGTGACAGTAAATGTGAGCAAATCTATTCTACTCAGGAAAAATTTCTTCGTCATTTGGAGTTGGAGCACTCAGAGAATCGTTCTCAAGAAACTGATAGTTTTACTGGGCACCTCTGTTATAGTTGCGGTTACGTGGGTACAAACATTACTGAACTAGTGAATCACATATGCACATGCCATAACTTGAAGCGACCAAAGTGTTACACTTGTTCTGCTTGTAGTAAAAGTTTCAGACAGTATCGCTGGCTGCAGATACACAAACTGCAGTACTGTGATAAATTTTTGGTACATTATAAGTGTGCCCATTGTCGTTACAAGTCCTTCAATAAAAAAAGACTCAAAGTGCATTTGCGTTGTGCCCATATAAATATTTACACGGGAAAGCTTCTATCCTGCCCGAAGTGCCAAATAAAATGTTCAAGTATTTATAGATTGAATAATCACATTGGTGAATGTTCAGGTAAATACGAAATTGAACGACAAAAACAAAAACTCTATAGGCGACTATAAAAACCTTTTGAAAAGTATTAGTAAAGAAGATTAATAATTATAGAAAGCTATAAATCAGCTTATTTAATAAATTTGAAGTAATTAGGAACTAGTAATTGTGCAGTGTTAAATACTACATTTATATAACACTTTTGTGTTGAGTGCTATTCTATGTAATCTAATTTTAACTAAACGTTGGTTTTAATATACTTATTAATAGTGTGCTATAAACATCTATTTCCATTAGTATTAATTTAATATGGTGGCATGTTGATGATATCCATGCCCTGAAAAAGAAATATTATTAAAGATATGCAAAAAACACCACTAGGTTATAAATGACAATACCTGATTCTGTACATTGAAGAGTGTGAGTGAAACCTGTAAAATACATCTTAGTCATAATCTTTAAATTATATAAATAATGTACATTAGTAATAAAATGTATATTACCTTGAATATAATATTTAAAATTCATATATTATTGCTCCTTACATAATTCATAATTTACCTTCGGGTTCAATTTTGAAAAAAATATAAATAAAAACTTAGAAATATCGTGAGTATAGATTTACTTTCCTAGTAAGGGTTCTGCGTTCATATATCTGTAGTGGTTGTATTCTTGCTATAGTTTAAAAGCCTTTTTTCATCGCAGACAAATAATCAGATTAGAATGTTATGGGGTTGGAATTAAAGCAAGAGAATTGTATAAACAGTATGCACTTTAGTCGCCTACAGATAAGGTTCACACTTCAGGCGAAGCGCTTATAAGTTACAAATCCAAGGTATGGACTGTAGATTTTCAATCGCGAGTTGAATTAATTACCATCGAATTTGGTTCAAACTTAGAGATAGCCAACTAGCTCGTCAGTGGCAGCTCAGGTTGGGCATTGTTATATGATGCGCGAGAGGATGTGGGCGATCGTGGACCCAGTGGTTCAGGTTCTTCGGGGCTTGGCAGTCGCTGGCCGGCATTGCAATCATCTAGTGGCATTCTAACCCTTGAGGATCTGGTAGCCCAGGACGAGTAGACCGCGAAGCGATCCTAAGGAGAGCACCCGACTGAGACGAAGGGATGCGCGGCCTAGCCATCTCCGGCGCGGGAGTCCAAGTGATGGCGAGCCGGATACGGTGGTAGGGCTCCTCATCCAAGTCCGCCTTCGTCCGTACCTCGTCACAAGATACAATGCTATTGTTAACCTGGGAAAGGTACACTGAAAAATACTACTCAATACAAGGCTACAATGATAATCGATATAAGGTTGAAGGTGCAGAATCTCTGAAACACTGGCTTTGTAGGATATTGCGTAGAATGTGGCAGGCAATTCAGACAGATAATGTATGAAGATAAAATCTCATTACTTTTTCAGATAGTAGTTAGAACAGCGTTCTGGTAATAGTTAAGAAATTAAACAGTTGCTAAATTTTGTAAAGACAATTGGCGATATACTACTTTCGAGATACAGGCTCAAAATCGTTGATGTTAAGCATACCATTTGGACTCACAAATGTACCCTACCAATGATTGATCGATGATTTATTTATCTAGACGATGATACAATTATAATTACGGAGAATTTCAAGGATGATATGAAATCGATTAAATTTGTACTGGAGCGCTTGCCATTTTGTTCGCGTTTGTCTATTTGCAAATCTGTTATTTAAGTAATCTATATTGCCAGTTTAGGGGTGAAGCTTAATGCTTCATCCCTAAGCGAATACAGCCAGTACGCGGAAGGTTGTTATGGCAACATTCTTTAAGATGTTCTTCTTGGTAATGACAAAATGCTTCCCACGTATCTTCTGCAACAACTCTTTAACGATAGGGGAAGGATGCGTGACCAGGTGTTGGGACATTCAGGCGGACATAGTCACTTGTCATACACCAGTTTTCATCTGGCATTAATACGATCTACATGCTGCAGGCAGTTTACACGCCAGTTTGACGACGGCAAATAATGCGCAGATAGAGCAGTCGCGTGAACTCCTTTACTGCAACTAGGCTGATTACCTAATCCTCAAGGGTGCCTGGAGACTGGCGAGCGTCGAGCTCGTTAGTGAGGATCGTAAATAAATTAAGGATTTTTTTAGTTACTTGAGCAGCCCAGCTCAAGATTGAATTACTCGGAGATCTAGCCACTTTATACGCCGGGTGACATTAACAAATGCATTGCTTCACGAGTGTTTTTATTTGCCGCATCATCTGACAGATCTTCCTATTGCTCAGCTAGGCTTCCGTTAGGTGCTAAAGAAGTTGATGGTTTGCGAAGTCCAAAAAAAATTTATGAGAATGACATTTTTATTTTTGAGATGTTTATTCATCTTCAGAGAGCTTTGGAAAACAACTTTCTGGATGATAATATGTGCTTTCAGGATCAATATTATCAGGTCTTCTTAACAATTGACGTTGAATGCCGCCTCGTTTTTAACAAACCATCATTGTAGACTTGAATTCGAGAAACTAGGAAGTCGTCCATGAGAAATCAATGTCAGCTGCATTAGAAATTTTTAAATCCCCCGTGATTTAGTTCTATTGACGATCTTGACTATCTCGAAAAGAAAGACGGTATCGTATGCACAGAGAGTTGTATTTTCTCCTTTAGCTGTATCTTCCATTGGTGGTTGTCAGGTTCAAATCGAGATTCTAACATTTGTGCGGATTATTAACCGATAAGGAGGACGAGAAAAAATAGCGATATTTCAAGAATGGGACAGTTCTGGAACCATTGTGTGCCTGAACTGATTTTTTTTTGTGTTTTCCATGAGAACATAACTAGCGTAATTGTTTAGCTGCGATGAGAATACTCGTACAATCATCTGCTACTGGATCAAACACGGTACAACACATTATTGAGACTTAAGTTTCAAATCATTAAGCAATTGGCACGTGTGAGCCCAGAATTCACCGCGATTTCTTTTTCAAAACTACTTTAAGGGATGCATTCGAGCAGGAGTCGGGTAGAAACAAGCACTGCACGTATTAACTGAAAAATATTTTATTTTCCGGAATCGTGTGAGCGATAGAATTAACTAGCGACGGGCCTGATACGGTTGGTTTTTGTGGCCAAGGCACACATATGCAGCGAGATCATCGGTATAACAAAGATCTAACATGCATACAGCTGATGCTTGCGTCGATGTGTCACACCAAGCTTGACGAGGCTGATGGAGAACCTACAATGGAGATTAAAACTTGTTTCACTCGAAATTAAATTGTCACAGTATCCACTAGACCCAAATCAATTCCCTACTTTTTGGTCTTCTACGAACTCTTTAGGGATTCCATTTCTTCAAAGCTTTCTTCAAAATAACCGCTTCTCTAATTCTCTCTTAAAGTTACTCAGTAACATATAATTTATAGCTCTGCTAATGCCGATTCACTTGTAATCTCTCTCTTTAAGATTTTACCTTTGCAAAAAGTCTAAAAGATAACTTTCAGTATATAGAGTATCTTGAAACTCTGAAAAGATATGCTGTTGGAGGAACGAAATGAAGTAAGTCACTGAGTTCATGCTAATATTTTAGGTGTTTCTTTGCATTTGACTATTGTAGATTAAAGGCTCGTATAAATTGATATAATTCAAATAAAATGGTATACATCACATTGGTACAGCCAATTTATAATAATTTATTTATTAAATTTCTTATATACAGTTATTTGTCAATAAACCGATAACCTCATTTTATAGTACATTAAAAATGTTAATACCATATTCTTTGGAATGAAATTGCGAAAAAATATCTTTTACTCGATTACTCTAATGTAACCCATTAATTAAAAAGTATTTGAGGAATTTTATAAAGTAAAAAAGTCAGCTTAAGCAGCAGAAAGAGATAATTATATCTTAATTAAATCTTTTCTATATTTCTTATTAATACTTTAAATTTAAGTTTATTAAATAAATGGAAATTGAAAAAATAGGACTCATAATTATAGAAGTGTATATATACGCCTTGTTTTTATTATTTTCACACTGACATATTTCATCACAAAATGTAGAGCCTTATGATGATTTATAAATTTAATTTTATATTGTTACACAAATAAACAAATTAGGTCTACAAATTTCATAAACTTGATAAGAAACAAAGTTGTATTTATGTATCAATAAATTGTCTATTAAATGATCAGGTACGAGACATTTAAGTTTAAGTGCATTTACAAACATTTCAATTGATATTATAATTATAAATATGTATAAATTTTACTAAGCGCCGCATGATTAGTAAATGTAAAATTCAAAAAAATTGACACACGACTGCTATATATTTTAAATATTTTTCAATACCTTTGCCATCTTTATTATGACTTAAATATGACTTTGCCCCACAGACC
Organism: Sycophaga agraensis; assembly: GCA_018906755.1. Taxonomy (NCBI): domain Eukaryota; kingdom Metazoa; phylum Arthropoda; class Insecta; order Hymenoptera; family Pteromalidae; genus Sycophaga; species Sycophaga agraensis. The sequence goes on along the minus strand of JACCIE010000006.1, from coordinate 3,883,618 downwards.
AATATCAGATCATACTTTATACATAGGCCTTGATTTCAAAGTACTACGAATATCACTGTTATTTAGTGAGCATCATATTTATTTAAATCAAGTACATTTCAATCATCAATAAGAAGTATAATTCTATAAGATATTGATTTAAGTTTGAAAATATTTATTTAAAAATGTTGGAAGAAGCATAAATTATCATCAAAAAACATACTGCTTCATAGAAAATTGTTTCACGTGCAATTCGCTAAATTAATTACAATTATTATTTTGTTAATTTTTTTAAAAATTAAATCCAAAAAGATTTAGTAAAATATTATCAATATAAGTATGACAAAAAGTATGACAAAAGTGTACTAATATTGAACACAAATTTAAAGAGAAAACTACCCATATTATACAATAATTGTTTAAAAATTAATTGATACCATTGTTTTTGAAATATTAATCAAAATACAATAAATCAAAGGTTTTATGTTTCTAGAACTCTTTAACTTGTCGAGCATTTGTGTTTTATATTATATGTGTTATATAGCTTCAGGAGGTGGTCATACTATTATAACTGGATTGAGATACATTGTACCAGTGTATGCAAAGTTTATAACATAATTGTTTATCATCCTGCAAAATTACAATTCAATAGACTCAAGTTAAAAATGTTAGCTCAATCGATTCGAATATTATTGTTGTGTACTTAACAAGAATATGTACAACGAGAGTCAGTGGTTTTTATAAGACTTAAATTATTCATTTAACGATCCATTTAAAAACTACCAATGTAAATATTTATAATTTATAATACTTAAATGTTTAATTTTAGAAAAAAAAAGAATCGATACTAAATTATAAGAACTTATGAACAATTATGAACAGCCTGCAGAAATCGATCAGAAAGTTGTACAATAAATATTTAGTATTTAAATCGTTTAATGTCATAGGTATATATGCAGATGGGGACAGGAAATTTTATTTTCGCAGCCGGTTTAGGTGTATGCAAGGGCCGGAGAGAGACTGATATCAGACGGTGCCAGTTCATATTGGTAGGTTGCTGTTACTTGATTAAACATTGGGAAATTAATGTAATCATAATTTCTCTAATTATATTTTTCTCATTGGTTAATGACAATACTATTAGGTACTTCAAAGCATCATCGGCAGAAGATAACGACATTCTCCTGGACAAAGAAGACTAGGTAGTAGTCAAAAGCAATGGAATAATTCGTAGAAGGAGTTTTAGAATAGATTTTATCATCATTCAACCCTGACGCCCTTGGAAGTAAGTCTCTAGAGCTTACATAAATTCATTAGAGATGTTGGTTGGAGCTGTTTCTTTTGTTAGAGAACATTCCCGACAGCCTATCCGATTTCAGATCCAGGGTATGAAGCAGGTGCACATATCATCTAGCACCATACTTTACAAGTTTGTGAATGCCTCCAGACCCAACTCAACCAAGATGTCTTTAAATTGATGTAATTATGTATTTATGTAAATTATTTAATGTTTATTAATTGATGTTTTTTGATATATATTATAAAGAGTAAATAAAATTAGTATCCCAAGCAGAACAAGGCAGTTGGCTTATCGAAAAAACCGTAATAGGCGGGAAAAAGGTAGCAAGTAACAAAGCTCACATAGCTTCCGCAAGACAGTAAGCACTAATAAACAGACAAATGAGAAAGGAGTAAAAATGAAGAATAGTTTAGGTCTATTAGATAACTAGAGTGCTAGAAAATCGTTAAAAGAACTTCAAGTAACGCTGCAACCTACCGCAATCCCACTGTCAATCACCATAGGTGAAGAAGGTATGGTCATTTCAACTCAATACAGCTGTATGAGCGGCTTGCGTCAGAACAGTAGCATCATTATATATTAATCGAATTAAAAACATAAAACCAAACAAGCAGGAAAACACTTGTTTCATTAATGAGGGAACAACAATGGTTTAAAAATGATCTATGTGATTAATAATACGAGATAATAATATTTATCGTAGGAGACGATAGTGCTGTGCGAAGTGAATAAAACAAGTTGTACTAAAAAGTCGAATTTATTTAATGGAATTCTCTCCTTCTCTCGGCGATCGTCATGTCAGACTCGTCGTCGGAGCCGCCCGTCACGCCTACCATGGAGCAGGCGAGCGTTACAAGTTTCGAAAAAGCAGCATACTTCCTGATGAAAAATGGCGAAGGAATTACATGGAGGTCGGCGACCAGAAGTTCATCTCCCTTAGCTCGGAGGGCTTGGCCTGGAGGATCTGGGTCGGCTTGGCCGGCTCGGCCTTCTCCTGCCCGAGATAGGTGAGGTTCTGCGAAGAGATGGACTTCTTGCGGTTGAGGGCGCGCGCGGGCAGCTGCTCGGCGAAGGTCTCGTCCTCCTCCTCGATCTTCGGGCCGATGAGCTCGCGCGACTGCCCGAGGATGCTCGTGAGGAGCCAGCCGTTCTTGTGGCGCTCGCCCTCCGGCACGAAGGCCGCCGTGAAGAAGCGGTTCGCGTACGCGCGCCGCCGCGACTTGGGCGAGCCCTCGGGCGAGATGCTCGGCGAGGTGAGGGGCGTCGCCGGGAGCGACCTGCTCGCCTTCGGCTGCTGGGACGAGGTGGAGGCCGCCCCGGCCTCGTCGCCCGGGCCCCTGGACGCCGCGTCCGCCGAGATCGACTTACCGAACTTGGACGACATTATCTGGTTGGCTACGTGGACGATCGAGCGTCCGCACTCGGCGACCTTGTCGCTCGTGAAGTCATCGTTCGCCGTGGGCGTGCGGATCTTAGGTTTGTTGGCGACCACGACTTTCGGCTCGTTCACTGCAACACAAACAATTGCACGTTTTTAGGAACTGCGCTCACTGGGGACGCTTCATTCCACATACAGGTACTCGTACTCCGCGACATTTACAGTTTTTGCTTTTATCAATATTTTCATGCTGATACAAGGAAAACGTTATTTTTTTCAGAAGCAAAGTAAGTATGTAGTATGATGAATTTGGATGTACATATAAATTCGATGTTTATGATATTCTACTGGAGATCTATTATTGAAGGTTAAGTTATAAATATAGCATCAAGAATTATTCAACGAATAATCGGTCAAGTCTCGTGAGATTTTTTATTTAAAACAGAAATAGAAAATGATATTTCATTTTTTTAAAAATTAGCACAAGTCTATAAATTGCACTTTTTGTATGCACACAAAGACAAAAAATAATAATCATCTTAATTGCACCATTAAAAAATTTATTACTTACAATTACTATTATTAATATAAAATGCTACAATTTATAATTAAAGTTTAATATGTTTCTAGTATTAAATGTCACTTGACGAATAAAAACATTTAGAAAAGATTAACAGCTTGCAATATTTCATAAGGACATTCTCTCTTTGTATTGAATTACCTTAGAAACTTCGTGAAACAATTTTGCAAATTTAAAGCAACAAAATATAATACTAGTGCAGTAATCAAAATTAGGTATTATCCCAGATTCCTACTGAGATATACACTAATTTGGAGGAGAAAAAAAAAGCTTTTACTGTAATAATTTCTTAAGCTTCATTTGTTAAAGCATAAAAATTCTTCAATTTTTTTGTCAGAAATAAATTGCAAATCAATCTTAAATCACAAAAAACTAAAATATAAAATAACTACCTTTATCAGCCTGGAAGTTAGGTACGAAGGACTGGCAGGCTAGCGGATGTTTACTGAAATCAACATTTTTGGCTTCCTTAGATGCGACACTGGGCTCTGGCTTATTGCCAAGGATCTCGTTCAACGGCCTGAAACTCTCCTTCGTAGTGTTGTTCGATGAATTCGCCTCCTGATAGTTCGAATACCGGATGTAGAAAAAGGTATCGTCGGCTGGCGGACTGATGGTGGTTTCGGAGTAGTCGTACCTGCAATCACCAAGCTCGTTTCAACTCTAACTCAACATTGTTTCCTTTATATACGCCAAATATGCCGTAGGCGCATGTTTGCGCCGGGCATGTAGTCGCACACACGTGTGGTTCGCTCGTCTTCACGACTGGTTCAAACTTTTTGCGAATAAATAGTTTTCAAGTCAGTTTATTTTTTTTTTGGAAATACGCGCAATAGGATGAATATTACTAATGCACTGAGTGTGGAGTACGCTAATGATAACCACCTGACTGTTGGTTTAATGAATGTTTACTCTAATTTATTACAATGATTTTATACTACTAATGTACTGTTGTTTAGTACAATTTCCGAGACAAAGGAAATAATTACTTTCGTCTTCATATTAGGCCCATCATCATTTTTATGTATCTATTTCCTCAAAAAAAAAGGAAAGAAAAAATTACCGCTTTAAACGTTTCGAAGGATAACGCTAAGAATAACTTCGGGAAACTTCTCGGGAATCTTTAAATTATTAAAACATGAACAATAAAACAATTTAAAACAAGGCAATTAAATATTAATTTTACATGCTATTAAATACAATTATTCTAATTTACGCAGATGTTATTTTAAACTAAATTTGCAATTATTAAGATTTTAATAATTCTTGTAAATTTAAAAAAATATTCGAATAACAAAACTAATACTTTAGAAATGTTACGTTATTTAAAATAATTATATTATTTAAAAACTGGATTTATGAATATTAATATTTAAAAAAACTAAAGTATATACTAACGCACATATTTTTACTTTGTACATAATTAACAAAAAAAAAACTTACATTTTATTAAAAATAACTGGGGTGGATGCTTTATTCTGTGATTCAATAAGCGGTATAATGTATTTAAAATAAAAATATTTTAAATCAGACATTGCTGTCGTAAGTTTTCAATCGAAATTATTTTAGCAAACTAATATTATACATATCATTGATTTTTCTTATAAGAGATAGTGCAATTTTATCCTATATAAATGTTGTAAAGTAATTCTGATGAATTCAGCTGTAGAATACATTTCCTAATTTCTGCAGTATATATAGAAGGATAGGACAAGTTAGGGCAGGTCAAATTATCTATGGGTGTATATTTCTATGTAATAGATGATTCTTGGAATACTATACGAGTGAACGATTGGTTGAGTTTACTATTGAAATGAAGAACGTCATATATTATAAATGCAGAATATAATAGTATGAATCACGACAAATTATACAGCAAAAAGAATACATTTATACAAGTAAGTTTTTGGCACAGAACCTTTATAATTATGCATTACATAAAAGTCAATTTATTTTTCTTATGTGCAAATTATTTTTCGATATAAAAAGCATTTTTATATCTAAAAAGAGTTAATAATCCTTTGTAATAAAAAATGGCATAAATATGTTTATTGTGATTTCATGATGAAATATTATCAAATCCAGTAAATGATTCACAATATGAATTTAAAATATTTGCTCCAGATAATGAAATGCACGATGAGATGAAAAAGTATAATATCAACTGAAGTTCCGAGTGGATCAAAACACTGTTTTATAGTATCATATTTTTTTAGATTGTAAAATAAAGAGAAAAATATTAAACTTTAACAATGGAAACCTGACTTGCCTTGTGGATACATAATTTATTTTAAAATTCAATACGTGTATAAAATATTGACATTATATATATATAAACACAAATAAAATAAGTGTGATTATTATTGTATATAATAAACAAAATATTATGAAATAGCTTTACTTTTCTTTATATATACTTTGCTTTATATAATTAAAAATATTTATAGTTATTCATTGTATTTCATGTGTTATTTATTTAACTTATAAATTTATTATTTGATGCAGAGTGTAATCTTATTCGCATATTGTACAGTTAATTGAGTTACCGAGGAAGCTCGTAAGATAATTACAAATACACGAGGCGAAAACATCATGAGCAACGAGTAAACAATTCATCTGCTACTCTGCAAATAGAGCGATCATGACATATTGGCAATAGATAACATTTTTTGGCGACCATGCAAACGAACTTATATCATATTTGCACTCCTCTACATATTTTATTAATGATATGTCAAAGCAGCCTCAGTTCTAATTCACTTAGAGATTATAGATCTATTTAGCTTCCAATTCGACTATTTGTAAATTAACACAAGAGTATCAAAAGAAACAGTGTTTCTTGCTAATGAAAAAAAAATCTTGTCAATGAAATAATAATTGCATGGACATGTATGCACAATCAATATTTATTGAGCATGACACTGGGGTGTTTCAAATTGGGAGGTAATTAAACAAAATCAAGATTTATCTCCTTTTCCGGTATTTTCAAATCTTAATTCATATATGTACATAAAGCTCTAAATTAAGAGCCATTATCATTTGACGATAAGCCCCGCCAAAAACTATAATTCGAAATCGAAAGAATGTTTTATTTTAACACCCGGTGGAAACAAAGACGATTCGTTTGGCAAGCAAAGAGTTGCATTATGCATGTGAAACTTCTTGATAATAAGATATGTTCACGTTAGCTAACGCGAATATAGATACTCTGCAATGTCCAGATTAATTTCAGAGTCAATGATTATCAAGACTACACTCGTCTCGTACGAAGTGAAAAATTGACCTTGCATTATGCAAGAATGAAAGCGATAGCATTAAAATAAACTTTTAATTATACGTTGCACAATGATATTTTCCACATAAACATCATGGCCTTTGCGGTGGAAATTTGTTCAGTTCCGTCTAGTCCGACCGGAAAAGTGTCTCTTTCCCGTTGACTCGCGGCATACAGCCTGCACTTTGTGCCACATTTATTATAGATGCGGCCTTGACGAATTGAAAGTGAACGCGGTTCGCGCGTGCCGCCCACTAAACGTGGCTACACTTACACAGCTTGTCAAACGTCACCCGGCCGACTGCCTCCTCGTCGCATACAGTCGCCGTCGGCCCTTCCACTTACAGTCCACAAAGCCTATACCAACTCCAGCGCTCATAACCATACGGATCCACCTTTTACTCTCACCGCGCGGATCGAGCCTCCCGCGGCCTAGCAATACATACTCCGTGTCCGCGCGTCCAACGCGCACGTGCACCCTCCTCGCGGCCGGCCAGCGCCTCGACTCCATTCGGAAAAGCGCTCGCGAGCGCTCGAATTTTTCCGCTGGCCTGTACGTACATGCCGCGCTGCGAAAACCGGGCGCGATATCCTAAGAGGCGCTCGGGCCTCGCACTGCCTCCATATATCTCGCGCGCGTCGACGCTCGCGAGTCATTGAAATTTTAACATGTGGGATTATCAAGCTCGATTAGCCGGTTAATAATATTTCGTTTCGTCAACGCAGCGTCGGCCGGCGGCTGACTCTCGGCCTACGCTCGCACTGTATACACGTAACGAGCTCTCGCGCATTGTTAACAGTGCAGCCGGGGCTTGCGTCAGCCGCGCGGCGCAGTTGCGGAAGCCGAGGCGCCGGATGAAAGTCCGCTGGAACTCGGGCGCGCGCCGCGAGAGAACACATTTCCCCCGGGCGCGACCTTGGCTCAGTGAGCGGCGAGGGGCGTCCCGAGGAAAGGCCCCAGCGCACATGCGCGCGCGTACACGTCGCTCCGTCGACGGAGTGACTTATCCTCCGTCGGGGGAAAGTCGGCCGGGCGACGGGCTCGGTCGCGCCTCCCGCGGAATTCGCGCGTTTCCATTCGCTTTCTAAAAACCATTGTTCTCCGGCGGGCCCACGGGAAAAAGCATCGGCGGCCAGCTCACTCTGGGCTTTCTTTATACTCTCCGTTGAATCGAGCGTACCGGGCTTCTCGAGCTGGTATATTCGGCCACTTGCGAGCGCCGAGGCAAGATATATATATATATATACTTAATGGCGCGCGCGACGGCGTCTAATCCCAGTTGCTCGCTTCATGATATGTGCGCGCGTCTACAATTTAACGTGTACAACCTACTCAGGAAATAGACGTTTGGTTATCTTGACAACTGTCATGGCTACGCAACGCAAAAAAAAAAAAGATGAAAAACTCGCGTGCATTTAGCGTTATATTTACTCCGAGTGTAATATATGTTTGTACAATAATAGATACGTGGTCAATGCAAGGCGAACCTCGCACGGCTATACGCTTAACACACATTTGAAAGTTTGGAAAATCAGAAATAAACCTGGCTGCGTCAAAAGCATCAGGGCGAATCACGCGTCCCCCCCACCACCACCACCCGCCGCAAATTCTTTCATTTCGCACCGACCCGCAAAGCGAGTGCCGGCAAAATTCCTCCAGCCGTGACATAACTCGCGGCGATCACCTGCGATTAATCGTTTAGCTCCGATAAGCCCAATTAGCCCGCGGCGACTGCAGCCGCGTGGAAAATCCCCCCGGGGCGATCGGCCCGTCGCCCGATTACACCGACCTTCCCAGCCGAATGTGTCGGCCGGGCTCTTCCCGCGAGGCGACGAAAAAAAAAAAACCGGTTGTTGCGTCTCTCGCCGGGCTTTCGACCGAGGAAGTCGGAGCGCGCGCGTACGTACCGTGGCCTCGGGGAAAAAAAAAAAAAAATTGAAAAGCTCTACTGCGTCGCGACGGCGAAAGTATGCGCGGCCGCGGCGAGAATCTTCCCTGGTTTCGCGTGCGCGTATAGCCGCGGGCCCCGGCCGATCGGCCTCGCGCGCGCGCTTTAAAAATATCGCGCGGTCTCGTGACCGCGAAAGAGTTTGGGCCAACGGCTGCCGAGGAAAAAGCACAAGAGCCCGAGCGAGGGTTGGTGCAGTGGCCGTCCCCGCGCGATGTGCCTCTGCGACTTCGAAAAGGACGTTTTCCTCGATAGGAAAACTTTGATTTTTTTTTAATATGGGATTTACGAGCAGCATTAGAGTATATACTTTATATATTTGTTTTGATGATGCAGGGTTATATGCCGATCAAAGCGGTTAATGCAAGCGGGATATAACATTATTACACTGATTAGTACAGTTGCATTTAATGCACTCTTTTATAGATAGCAAAGAGAAAGCTATTTATAAAAATGATCCATATAATGATGTGTCAGACGGGCAATAATTATAGTTAAAGAATTCACATTTGAGAATAATCAGCGGTATTTTATACTTTAAAAATCCGCAAATGAATCATACATAAAACAACTAGATGAAAATATTTTTATTTTCGTATTTTGAGGGAAACTGTTTAGAAAAAAATAACTTTTTGTCCGAAATTGTAATTTTACTAACTCAAACTGAAATAAATTTGTGATTTTAACGCAGGTACAGTACTCTCGACACGACTTTTAAAAATGTGCTTCTTTAAAAAACAACAGTATAATTCGTGCATTCGCCATGCGCATTGTATACACAATGATGGGATGTCCAGGCGTATGCATTTGGCGCATGTTTTGATGAATCGGCAGACAATTGTTTTTAAAGTTTACGCCTTTTTTGCTTTATAGGGCTTTTGCTAAGTATTAAATGGAACGAAAAGACAAAATACTATTTAGCCAATCTAGAAATAAATATGTTATATCGGCGAAGAAGATATAACGAATGTGTTGCAACAAAAAATAAAATCCGGATATTAAGATGATTACCAACCATTTTATTGGTTATACATTAAGCTAATCAGCTTTAGTTCCATTATCAGAGGTGGTTCTAAAATATAATCTGCACGCTTATTTAAATAAACTCTTGCACGAAGTCCCGTGATCATCACGAGATACTTATTCGGCGAACAAAAGCGTGCAAGCACGGTCACGTGGATTCGTTTTCCTCTTGTTAATGATCAATCACTTTCTATCATTCAATGATTTTTATGCCGCGCACTAGAAAACGTGATTTCTTTTGTACGTATTCTAAAGCTGATCGGTCTAAATTCTAACAGATCGAGCTTGAAACAATTAGAAACCAATTGACGTCAATAATCAATAAAGGCCCGTAACCTGCAGCTGCTTGCAATTTTGATGAAGTTTGATCGAGGCTATCTATGTGATTCTAGATTCAAACAAAGATATCCCACCCTCGATCCTAAAACTGCTTTAGTTTTGAAACGTTCGATAGATTAATATCATCCCTTGATAACGGAGAGCGGAGATAACACTGTCCTGATCAATATTGAATCTCGTAAATTGAAAAACATTTGATTATTATCCGATTGGCGTCACGTGTATACTTTATACTGAACATTTGTATACACCATTGCCGTTAGCATCATCTGTTTAATAAAAAAAAAAGAGCAATTTCAGCGGAAGCTCGACGCGCGCTTACTCCGCATGTGTTAATTCATTTAACAGTGGCGGCTCAACGTCATTGTTCTCCTCCTCGCAACCGGCAAGCAAATTTTCCGAGGAACACTTTTATTTACCGTATCTATAGTGGCGCCGATGAACAATAAAATCGCCCCGCGAAAGGCCTACGCTCGCTCGTGCGCAGAGATAAAATGTTTGCGCGGCAACATAAGAAATCGCGGTAACGAGATCTTGGTGCCTCGTGCCGAGAACCGGACCGCATTGTTTGTGTTTACCGAGCGATGAGTCAATGACTTACGTCCCGATTTAAATCCAGTTGGAGCTCTCTGATCTCGTGCACCTTTACACACGAGACCGGCGATGTGGGGCGGATGCACGCGAGTCGATTTTCCGAGAAGAAAGACTTGTGGAAGGTTTATAACATTGTGACATCGGTCGCTTTATCGTTTCACTTTGCGCGATTCTCGGAGGTAACGGGTTTTGTCTTAAGCGATAAATCGCGCGATCTCACTGCTGAACTTCATCATTACAAGCACGTGCGCGTTCAATGTCACTGTGCATAAGTCAAACCACTCATTAGACTTCGATCTTACACAAGCGGGTTTTTTTTTTAAATTCTCGACGCATGGATTCGTGCACGTCCAAGTTTCAATGCATGTGTATATTTATTTGATAACCCTTGAACAAAGCGACCATTTCTTATGAGATTTAAATTAATTTTACATCATCTCGTCGCACGTTCATTTGATAATGCCATTCCGCGAATTCACTGTCACGTGAATTGAAACGCACCATTTGTTTTGATTTCGTATCTGCATCACCAATGCATCGTAAATGCCGATATTGTTGCAGCATTTATACGATTCATTGTATCTTTGCCGCGGATAAAAATTGAGAATTTATTTGTTGATTCAGGGTGAAAGCGAGGTTTTTGTATTTGTTTTTTGTATCTCAAAAAAAAATATCTGAGTCGTTTCAAACGAGTTATGAAATATTAATACTCAGTGCAACGATAAGTAGATCAAAGTATTCATTGCAAAATTATTAAAAAAATGTTATCGAATAACGTAAAAAAAATTAAATACTTTGTGTCCCGCAGTTAATTAAATCTTTGTTTGCGCAAATAAAGACAAGGGAATAAGTCTGTTTTTAATTATCCAGTTGCAAAAGCATTGATAAATACTGTATGTAATGAAATAGTTTACTAATTTAATAAATATATTTACCTGCTGTCTAATTTCCCTTTCATCCACTGTGGTAAAAACGTAGCCTCTCCCAGAGATCTGTCATTAGGCCTTGACGACCCCATGATTTGATGTTACTTATTTGTTAAACAGTACAGAAGTGTCTCTTGTTGCTGATAGGTTCTATTGTTGCGCAAAAATTTATTAGTGTGATAGTTTCCAGTTAAATTTTTGTTGCCTGTATAAAGTTTTTAACTATCTGATGATTGAAGAGGATGTAGTACTGTTGGTTTGTTGTCTCCTGGGCTACGCCACTTATGGTACGCTTCCTAGGAGTATGACCTTGATACCATTCTACTGATCTAAAATGAAAAATAGTTATAATGTTAAAATTTCTACTACTACTTTGACATTGTAATAAATTAAATGCACTTTAAATAAATATATATTTTAAATAATACTCTATCAACAATACTCTATATATATTAATATATATATAGAAAATAAATATATATAAAATATCTATAAAATGTTTTATTAATTTTTTTTAATATTTTAATATTTTTATAATATAAAATAATATATTTAAATATTATTAGTCAGATTTTCATAAATTAAAATTTTTTATAATAACACCATTATTAACAGAATTTATAGATTCTTATGTTTTGGACATAGACTCAAAATTACATGTTACAAAGTATATATATTGAAAAGAACGAAATTGTAGATGATTGATAAACTATCATAACAAAATATGAATTATCATATTTATGTAAGTATAATTGAAAAATAGATTAATTTATTTTAACAATAGTAAGTATATGCTAGTAAATTATTATTATAACTTCCTTAATATTTTACTCGTGTAGTTTTTATCAAATAAAACTGAGAACAATAATAAACATTATGTATACACAAGAGTACTCGTTAAGCCTTGCATCAAAATAAATAAGTAATAAAATATTTAGACAATTTAAAACTTTATTGCACAATTGTATAAACATCAAAAGTAATGTGTACTTTCATTCTAACATATTTTATGCACATTTATACAGCATTCAAAAAGTAAGAGTGAGCACTAATGAATACAATGTTTACTTAGTACGTACATTACACAAAAAATCATAGAAAAATATCACAGATCATTTAACTTTTGATTTATAAGTACAGTAAACGCAATATCTACATAAAAAATATAATTAGTAGAAGGTCAAAATTTTAACTATTTATTAATTGAAGAAATACTGATAAAGCAATTGGATTTTAATAAGATGTTTAAGACTGAACAATTTAAAAAAGGTCTGAAACTTTAAAATTTTCAGAAGTATTGTACAAGATATCATAATATTATTGAACACCTCTAAATCAACGCAATGTACGTAAACGTCAAGAGCCCATGAAATCATTTAGGACGAAAAGCAGATCAAAACGTAGATGACGCATGCAAATATTAGCTTCGAATTCGAAAACATAGTAATGTTTAAAAACTCACCCGACTCTTTCTGCATGTTGTTGACTTTTTTGTAAAAGACCCCATAATTAACGTCTGAAGGAAGTGCAACGACTCTACTGCCGCACACAGCGTATGCCTACGAAGCTTCCTAACAGCTTCGACAATAATGCTAAAGTGTTGAATACTGCGCCGTCGTCACACTTTTGCCCTCTCGCAACTACTTCTCTCTTCCTGCGCTTGGCATATACGTTTTCCGCCCAGATATTTTTAGGAATGTGAGTATAAAAGAGATCAGCCAATCACTAAAGATCCTTGTGCAGGAAATACACTGCCATTGGTTACCCCAATGGCTTAATTAAAATTGTTATACTCGGACAGAAAATTTCGGTTTTGGCGGGCTATTTGGTATAAATTAAAACCATTTTTTACAGTATTATAAAACTAATATGCTGTCAATGTCTATTTAACCTTATTTTTAATGTATTCTTAAAAATAATTTCAAATTTCAAATTATGTCTAAAATAGTTTTTATTAAGTTTTATATATATAGTTAATTTACGCGTTTATAAACAATATACATATACTTTTATATTTATCCATATTTTTTCTTAATTTATAAAACGTTAATAAAAAATATAATTTCATCTGATTTTCAATGTTATCCCTCAGGTAACAATTTTGGTAATTTAAAACTTATTTTACAAGTATAATTTTATTCACTTTTTAATGATTTCTTTAAAATTACATAACATAATGCAAACTCCAGTGATTTGTGTACCCAATGGGACATAAGTAGGAGGTAAACTTTTAGATAAAATATTGTACAATTTTATATGATTTTCAATATGAATTATAATACTTGATAATATACGGGGATCGTGTATATAATTTGATGGTCTTTTTGGAGTAGTCACTTCACAACCTTCAGGAATATGTGAATTTATGATTTCATTTGATGGCCAAATATCTAATCTTGACCACTTATTGGCCATAAAAACAACCATTTTCTTAAAGATAACTTTCATAGAAATTTCAGAAATACAAAAATGCTTACTAAGTTCATAATCTGAACAGTTTCTCCTAAGTTTCCATAGAGTTAAAAATAATTTATTTTCAGCAGAAATTTCTTTTGGAGAACTTTGATCAAAACTATAAGTTATTTGATACACTTTTTTTCCTAGTGTTTTAAATACAGTCATGAACTTTTCATAACTTTCTAATCCAGTAAAGAAATAAACTCCTTTTGGATCATTCTTAAAATGTTCAATACTATATCTGCAAGAAACATTTGGCTGACTATTTTGATTATCACTATCGCTTGAAAAGTATTTGTGTTCATTAAAAATATGTTTAATTTTTTCATTAATAGTATCATTCACTAAATTTTTCTTATTTACAAATTGATTCATATCATGATTTTGACTATACTTTTCATTTTCACTTATGACAACATCACTCATAGTTCTTTCATGATCTTCAATTTTAGGAGTTTTAAAATTGGAGTTATTATTGTAATGACAAGATACTGGTTCTTCTATTAAATTTATCCTATCATTAATATAAATAGCTTCAGATGTGTAGATAAACTCTTCTTTGATTAAAGATGAATGTTTATTTATATTGTTTGTTTTATTAACTTCATCCATAATTGATTTTGGTAATGGTTTATGAGATTTTTGCCATGGAAAAATGCATGGTACAGCTTCTTTGAGTAAGCGTGCTCTTATAAGTTTAAAGCCTGTAAAAATTTTTTAAATTACATTTATTTGTAATATTTGTAAGATTAGATATAGCTAACTTTATTACCTCCTTCTCTACTTTCTGTTAAGATTTGTTCAGGTAAAAAATGATCCATGCAGAGCCCATGATTATGACTTGGCACAAAATCAGGTTTTCGAATGGCAAGGAGCCATTTTTCTCTTATTTTTTTCTCTTTAGGAAATGTAAATCTTTTTTTATTGTGACAATTCTCAACAGAACATTTCATTTTTAGCATATATTGATAATAAAAATCATTTGCAGGAAGCTTGTGTTAATTCGCATAGCTTGTGAGGTTATGTTAATTTTTTGGTTATGTTTTTATATTTAGCCTTCCATGAGAACCCATCGCAACCACACATCGCCATACAGTTACAAAACATACAACATGTAACATGCGCTAGGTTGAACGGTTGAGCTTGAGCCAGTTGAGCCAACAGGTCAAGCAAGCGCGTAAGGTGTAATTGAAATGCATATCTATGTGTGCATGCCTACCTATGCTTGTGTATTGTATGTATTTTGACTTGTATCAACTCAACTTATATATAAAGAGAAATGTGTCGACGATTGCTGCTTCGCCGGCAGCCAAATTAAAAAAATTAAACTTTCAAAACTAAACCATTCGTACAAAATTAAAATCAAAAATATTATAATTTATAGAAAAATTATATTACTGCAAATAAATTTGTAAATTAAACTAGAGAATTGGTCTTAAACCGGTATTTTTTGGTTGATATATATATATTTTTTTAATTTTTGCTTTAATTTTTAACACAGATTCTATAATTTATTGCAATTGGTTTTTTTGCAAAACATCCTCCCTCTTTGTATATGATATGACTTATATTGTTTAAAATCACAAAAAAACATGAAAGTTTATATCCGTTTGTTTAGATTTCAGTCTGCAACAAAATACAATTATATATACTTAATTTCTATATTAGCTCGTAATTTCCTGTGGGCCCAAACTTGCTAGACCTAGTTTTAAAATTTTTATACATCAGTAAAATTTTTATTGTTTTATTTTTTATGTATTGACTCTTCAATTTTTGACGTTATGTATAAATATGTACGATATATTTGAATATATGGAATTGCGATCATCAAGTCCTGATTTTATTGTCCAATAATCCAATTTTAATTTTTATTTTTATTGAATATATGAATATAATATATACCCGTATTTTTTCTTTTTATCAGAAATTATTTATTAAAAATTGTATACTAGTTGATGTAAGTCGATATAAAACCTTTCTTGACCTTATACCTGAATAAAAATAAAAGTGAAAAGGTTAAAAAAGTTTATATTTCTTATATATCACGTTTATAATATATAAATATTCTAATGGACATCATACGAATCAGCTGATTGAACACGTGCGTGTACTGTATTCAACACTGTTCTGTAACTTTGCTGTTGACTGTACATGACTAGTCAAAGTTAGTCAGTAAAATCGGCATATTTTTACCAAAATTTGTAGTATTTTTTTCAAATAAAAAATGTTTTTGCATACTCATTATCAATAAAAAAATATAAGATTATTGTAACGAACAAAGATAAAAAAATTATGTTTAGTGTTATTAAAGATTTTGCATCATATGTTGGAAGGCGTAGTATAAATAATAATTCAAGAAAGCCGAAATTGAAATTTTCCAAAAAATTGAAAAAAAATGCGCTACCAAGTAATTAGTTTTCATAAACTTTTGTCTATAATAATTTTAAGACTGCTATCATTGAGTTTTGAAGACATTCATTCATCTCTTTTTAATTAAAAAATATTAACCTAAAAGTATGAGAATTCTTTAATGTGCCTGTAACTAATATATAACGTAAAATTATATTAAATTTATTTTATTACTATAAGATAAAAATTAATATAAAATTAACTATTAGATTTTCAGTATCCAGTAAGTAAACCAGGAGATTTAAGAGTATATGTTTGGGGTTTACAAGAGCATGGAGCATTGGGAACAGAAAAGAGACTTTCTTTTGCAGATAAGGGAGTGGCTTTTGCTGGTGTTCCACATCGACTAACATTTGGTGAATATCATCACGTTTACGATGTAGTATGTGGATATGGTTTTACAGCTTTTGCTGTTAAATCATCAGATCATAGAATTGTGTATGGGAGTGGAATTAATTCAGATTCACAACTTGGTAAAGACATTTGTTTAATTATAATGACTTTATTGGTTTTGTTATGTATATATTAAAATTTATTATTATTATTTAATCATTTAATATTTTAGGATTTCACCCAAAAGATGAAAAATTGAAAATCCCAATTGTTACAGAACCTAGACCAATTTTTATTCCTTTAAAAAATAAAACAGCCAAAGTCTTAGGACTTGCTGCAGGCAGAGCACATTTACTTATTTTAACAGATGAAGGCTTGTATACATTAGGTAATAATGGATATGGGCAATGTGGGAGACCTATAATACATAATGAAGATCATTTAAGAAGTAAAACTGTTAATTATATACCCAAAATAAAAGATGCTAAAATTGTTAGTGTAGCTGCTGGGCAAGATCATAGGTAATTATTTTTACTTATATATAAATCTAAGATATTAAAAGTTTTAGTTTACAATTAAATTGAAAAGTTCATAAAATAATTATTTATAAATAATTATGCATAGTAAATAGATAATAACGTAGACATTGGGTGATTTCACAGCATGCTTGTGACTGAAAGTGGAGAAGTTTATACATTTGGTTGGGGTGCTGATGGACAAACTGGCTTAGCTCATTATCGAAATGAATACAGGCCTTCACTAGTCAAAGGTGATTTGTCAGGTGAACGCATTGTTAAAGTAGTATGTGCTGCTGATTGTGTTCTTGCTCTTTCAGGTAATTATTAATGTTTTATAATTTTAGTAGTTTTATAATTAAAAGTTGAACATTATATCTTAATTACATTCATATAATTTATATAGATAAAGGTAAAGTATTTGGATGGGGTAATTCTGAGTATTCCCAATTGCCAGTGTCTGCCGCAGGCCAACAGCAAATTAATATAGCAACTGAAATAAAAATGAGTAATTTAGTAGGTCATGTTGTAGATATAGCTTCTGGAGGAAGTTTCTGCATGATTTTGAACAGTGAGTAAATAATATTTAATTTATATACCTTGAATTATAAATATTAAGATATTTTACTCACATTAAATGTACTGCATCTGTGAAATATGAATTTAGTTAAAAAATTTAAACATTTTTGGATTTCAAAAATCTTTAAGTTATTTATATTTTAAGTAATTTTATTTTAAAGCTTACTTTATTAAAACCCAAATAGCCACTTGCTGTCTTTAAAGTGAAGAATTATTATTTAAGCACATCTATAATATTATTAATTCAAAGTTGAGCAATGAAGTTGAGTTAAAATGAAAAATTGTAAGTTTACAAATATATTACTTTTCATATGTGTGTGTATATATATATAATTTTCGAATAAATATATATATATATATGAGAAGTAAACTTAAAATTATCTGTAACATCTGCTTTTTTAATTAATCTGTATAATATATTTGTAGTACAATATTATCTATACAATCAAATAAGTACTGAAAAAATTATGACAAATTTTGTTTAGAATCTGGTGAAGTTTTTGTTTGGGGATATGGAATTCTTGGACTTGGACCAAAGGTAGCAAACGTTTCAAAACCAACCATTATTCCAAAAACTCTTTTTGGCTCTAATGCTTTTGATAAAACTTCTAAGGTAAAATCACTTTATAAACTATTACAACACGTAACATTAGTTATGTATACAATGATGTTTTTATAATACTTAATTTATAGTTTTTAAATATTATATGAAATTGTAATTTCTACGTTATAATATATTATACTTTGCGAAAATACTATATTATGATTAATTTTACAGGTTATTAAAATATTTTGCGGAATTAGTCAGTTAGGCGCTCTTACTAATGAAGGACACCTTTATATGTGGGGTAGAAATAAGTTTGGAGGACTTGGTCTTGGACATCGTAAGGATCAATATTTTCCATTGAGAGTAAGATTAATACTTTTTTCATGCATGCGACAGAAGAAGAAGAACCTATTATTTTACGTTATATTTATGAACAATTATTACATAGCAAACATTTTTTTCAAAGGTATCTATTGGAGCTACTGTTCAAAACGTCTCTTTTGGAATTGATCATACAGTATCGATTTGTAAACCTTTTATTTGAATGGACATTCAAGAACTATATTGTTAAAAATTAAATAGGTAAAGAACGAAAATATTACCTAAATAACATTAAATTTATTTTTACGATAAATTGTTAAAAAATTAAAAATTTGTACAGATACATATTCTTAAGGTAAAATATATTTAATAAAAATAATATCTTATTTAAAAATCGTCCTTGTTTTATGATGTAATACAAAAGTAGAGGTATGAAACAAAACTGGTGTTGGCACATTTTTGTGCCATTTATGACAGTATGAGATGTTGATCGATTAATCTATGCTCATTTTGAATAGCCTTTCCTATAAAAATCTTGTAATTAACAGAAGTAGTAATATAGGCACGACGAACAGTGTACTCGCTCCACTGTGACAAACGAGGTTTTCATATGTAAAAGTGTACTTCACGTTAGAGGGGTATCGACATACTCTCGAATCTAAAATAATAGCATAAAAAATTAGTGTTATGCAAAAAACTGGTGATTTTCGAGATGTTTAAAAGCCAACGTACCTGAGCAAGAATACATCCCAGAACTGGTAGAGTTTGCACTGATGGAGAAGTAGTAAGGTTTGCACTCGTGTAAGTAGGTTGTGCTTTCGCAGTTCATAGTCACAGTGTATGCGTTGCCCGTGATACTGATGCAATCAATGTTTTTCTCATCTTGACTCACATTCACATGCAGTATCTCTCGTGAGATACAGATTTTCAGTGCGGTTGCACCACTTCCTTGGATCTGTGAATTAAAACATCTGTGAGAATATTGTTATCGCCTATATTTTTTCCTTTTTTGAAATAGTTCTTTATGTAAATTATGACTTAGTGTTTAATAAACAATTTGTAGAGTTTGTTTCCATACTTTTATTTTTGGTGGATTTTCCGAATCGCTACTGGAGAAATAATTAGGATGGATCCTGTAGTAATTGGCACCATTCGAAGGAACGTACTCTGTCACTTGCTTTGATGACCCCATGGAGTTATAATGTGCACCGCACTGTGAGTTTATGAGACGCCGCGGAACTGTAATTTTCAGATATTTAATAAATGATTATGTCTCAAATCTTTCTCCTGCAGTAATTGAAAAATACGAGTCCTATACCTTGTTTTATTCTAGCTTGGAGTTCATCAAGGAATGGATACGACTCGGTCGTTTCACTAATACTAATGGAGAAGAGATCGGTATCGGTATTCCGTACGTAATCCGACCAACCGTCCTTTGGGCCGTATGTCAAAAAGAGAATTACCGCGTCTGAAAGTCGTAATGAAATTTTGATTGTAAAGTGACTCGTTATTGCATTTTAGCTGCACTTGTCGCCAATCAAACAAGATGAAATTCATTATTAGTATTATATCGTATTGAAAAATAAGGAAAGAATACCGGGAACGTCTTCAGAAATCGTGTGAAGGGTTTCGAGGCAGTACTCCTTATCGTTCTGCGGCACTCTGTTTTGATTGGGTATGAAGAGAACGACGTTAGATTTGCCGCCTCCCCATCCTATCCGCTGCTCCTCGTTGAGAGTATTTGTTTGTAAGGTTCTCAGTTCCTTGAGAGATCTCGAGAAATCGAAGCCTTTTATGACTGTCGCATTTCAATCAAAAATTCATAGGATTAATTTTTAATTCAACGAGTTTTTGTATAAATTCATTTGTAAATAATAAGTGACAATAATTACAAGAATCGTAATAGGTCGAGTTGAGTTCGGTGAAAACGTTGGTATTGTAGCTTGAGTTGACGATTAACGATCCATCCAGACCGTTGATGATCGTAAAGTTGCTATTAAATTTGTTCATGTCCAGACGGCCTAACAGTTGTCTGAAACAAAGATCAAGTAATGCTGATGAACGACATTCTCTGCAGCAATTGTTAGTTTAAACGATGTAGAAAAATTTACGATATAATGGGTTTGATGAGATCGAAGGGCCAGGTAGTGTCGAGGAAGATCGTGAGGTCAACCGCAGCCTCGTTAATAACGGCCCGATCGTTGGCTGCATTATGCTCGCAGGAAGAGTCGCTGTTCATCGTCGCTGAAAAGGAAAAAACCACAGCCGT
Source organism: Sycophaga agraensis (assembly GCA_018906755.1). Taxonomy (NCBI): domain Eukaryota; kingdom Metazoa; phylum Arthropoda; class Insecta; order Hymenoptera; family Pteromalidae; genus Sycophaga; species Sycophaga agraensis. The sequence continues at coordinate 3,862,846 of JACCIE010000006.1, read as the reverse complement.
ATCATCTCTGTTTATATCAACGCTTCACTGCGCGTTACACGAAGCTTACGTATGACCGAGGAGAGTTCCTTCACGGCCTGCACGGCGAACTTCTCGATGGCTTCGGAGGACAAGGTCACGGTCGCTATCCCGGGGCTGAGGACGATACCCGCGCTGTGGGTCTGAAAAGAGTTCGCGTTTACAAGAGCCACGGCCCGCTGGCGATTCGTCGTTATACCTGGGCGACGAGCGTCTCGGCGGGCGCGACGCGCAGGTAGTGCGCACGTCGGTTGCACGCGCGGTAGCTGCGGTCGAAGAGGCCATGCTCCCCGTAGTACATGTCCAGGACTTGGGAGAGGCGCAGGCCGCTGAACCTGGAGTAGTGGGCGGGCAGCTGGCTCGCGAGGATGAGGCCGTCGAGGTCGCCCCGGATGTCCGCGGCCGTCATCTCCAGGTTCTCGTTCGCCCCGAGGAAGTAGTGCCGCGGCGCGCTCGTCGAGTTCCAGTTGCCGTCGGTCCCGAGGACGAAGCGGTCCTGCATCGGGCCCTGGCGCACCGCCACCTCCGCCAGGTCGCCCGCCAGGGTCCCGATGAACTTGTTGTCCAGGTGCGCCTCGGGAGGGTACTCGAGCATGCGCTGCTCCACCTGGTGTTTCATGAGGTCGCCGACTCTTATCAGCTGGGGCTCGAGGCTCGCGGCTATGCCGGCCAGCACGGAGCCGCCGGAAACCGCGCCCCACCTGTCTCGCATCATAGGACACGCTATGTGTTAATACTCGCGCTGAATCTCGGCCTTCGGCCTTGTGTATCGAAAAAACCGAGAATACTATCTCGACGAGAGGCGCTTTCAATGAGCTCGTCGGCTGAAATTTTTCATTCAACTGCCTGTTATTCAAGTCCGTAGTCTTTTTGTAAACAGAGCTTTGTTCGCATGTATATATATAGACATGACCGGAAAAGAAAAGCCAGAAATTTAAATAACCTTTGCTAACCGCGTTACTAACAGTACTTCATTCATGCAGATATATACTTAAAAACTTTTCGGAAATTGTCATAATAGTTTTAAACAAATTTTTATAGGAATCTGCAAGTATGAGAAATAGCGAAAAGAAAGAAAAAAAAACTAAAATACTATATGTATATATTTTTTAAACTTTTAGACCTGTAACGAATGAAAAAAAAATGTTAAAACTTGTTTAAAAAAATCTGTTGACCTACTAAAAATCCACGCAGTCGCGCTACAATAGTTTCATTGACCAAACGGCTAATAAACGAAATGTCCACTTACGGCGTTTGAACTACGCCGTTCTGGATGGGGCAGCGGCTGATCGGCACGGAGGCGAGTCGCGCGCCGCTCGGGTGGTTGGGCGGGTAAGCCGGGTACATGGCGTTGGGATCCGCGCGCTTGGCCCTCCTCGAGTCCCTGCAACGTGCAACACAGAGGATGAGAGAGAATCCGCGCGATTGGCCCTTTGAGCGGCTTACATCTGGTGCGGCTTGAGGCTCTCCGCGTCGGCGCTCCTCCAGAAGCGCCTGTACGAGTAGTTGGTCACCTTGCACACGCGGCCCTCGTCCCCCCGCTCGAACTTGTTCACGCTGCTCGACAGCATCGAGTGCAGGGTGCACTGGAATCAAGGGGGTCGGTTGGTTGGGGTCCCTTGGTAATTCGGGTGTGTACTTACGCGCTCCAGGGCGGAGAGGCTGTCGTTGGGGAAGTTGAAGGCGTTCCCGGGGATGACGCGCAGCGTCTGCTGGAAGCGGAAGAACTCCCGGCCGAGGACGGCGTAGGGCGTCACGCCCTCCTGGGGCCGCACCCCCGGGTCGCGCTCGATGCCGTCCTGCCGGAACCTGCGGGCACGCGTCCATGGGTAGTAAACGCGCCTCTGGGGAAACAGGCGCGCGGACTTACCGGTGCAGCAGGGCCGTCGACAGGGTGCGCATGTCCATGTTCAGGCCGGGGTAGTCCTCGATCTTGCGGATGAGCCCGATGAGGGTGTCGATGGTGTGCGGCAGGAGGTTCCACTTGGCGTAGAGCTCGCCCTCGTAGCACTCGAGCAGCGCCGGGGACAGCTTCTCCTGGGAGTTCGCCCCCATCACTGCGGCCGCATACACGCCAATGCAAATCACATCGTTATATTGCAGTCCCGCTGGGTTTATCGAGGCGATATATATCGAGGCGTTGCTTATGACGGTTAGGTGGGCTCGTGGCCTCGTGTTTGTTCAATGAATAACTTCCGCGCCTGCTTTGTACTTCCGTGGAATAATCGACTATCGGCACTGCCGATGGTACCAGGGCGATCGCGCGCGATATTATATATTTAAAGAAGTAACGTGCGATAATTGAAGTGAAAATGTCGTTTGTCGCTCCCTCCTCCCTTCATCCATCAATATAATCCGGGCGATTCAATTAAATCCCTGTTAAATATAAGTCAAAGCGTATTTCTATATCGTTATGCGCGATTTATAAGATTACTAATCGAGTAGATGGCTGCGTAAACCTTGTGACTTTCGATTAGTCATCTTACCTGAAAAGCGTCTATTATGAGAAAATTAATCGTCCCAATACGCAGGTACGCGCGGCATCGATAAATTGTACGAATAAACCATTGAATCACATATTATTCGGCGTGTAATCTTTTCACCGCTCGAATGACACAGGCGTGACACACTGTGTAAACTCCACCAACGATTCTATCTACGAATCCACACTTATCTACCAAAGATTTCCCGGCACCCGTTCAAAAGGGGCACCGCACGGGTTAAGCATATATAAGCACGGAACCAAATCCCCTATATATACGCGTAGCTCCCAGGAAACTCACCCAGGAGGCAGAGTAGCGCGGCCTCGCCGAGGAAACCCATATCTCCGGCCGGTTCGCTGCTGGGGTACACGTCTCGGCCTCGCGGTCAGAGCCGGGGCATAACGATCAGGTGCGTGCGGTGCGGCGGGCCGACCTGGGACTGAGGCGGTCCGGCCGCGCCGCCGCCGCGAAAGGTATTCTCTCCTATCGGCCCGCAGATAAGATACGCCCGCCGGCCCTTATCTCGCTTGAACAACCTGCCTAGCGTGTGTACCCGCGGCCGGCTCTTTCTATAGGCCGCCCGGCTTACACGGCTCTCTCCCTCCCAGTCGTTTGTCGGCGAGCTGCTGCGGCCTGTGTGCGATATAGTTTTTTTCGGGGAGCGCACGTGGGCGGACGCGCGTGCGTTTTCTCTTTCTGGGGGGGGAGGGAAGGCCTGCTTAGCCCGCGCACATCTCTACCGTTACTCAAATACATTAGGAAATTCTAAAGAGCATAAAGCTCCTTTTTTTTTTTTGGTCTTCCAAATCTGGCCGCATTCTGCGTGAATATGTACAGACATGGTTTTGTACAGCGACGTTTCGCAGTTTACTCGAGAAACAAAAGAATTGTACGTAGTGGAGTAAATGCAACGGAAATTATGCTTAAGCAATATCAGCAAAATAATAATCACAATTATGCATTATAAATGAAAAATTGTATAAGGAATGTTTTCTTAGGCTTCGTCCAAAGCCTGTAAGAAAGCGCCGGCTACATATATGAGCCTGCTGTAAATTTACGATGGTTTATCAGCAGGCGCAGAACCTACGTATTGATTTTATTTCTAGCAAGTTCGATAGCTCGCTCTGCACTTATATCAACATGTACGTTGGATTTCGTAAATTCGATGCGGCACCTGCCTTTTTATCAGATAAAAATAGTTAGGCATGGTGTGTACGTGCAACGAGACTCGACTGACCTACTCCTACATACGCTATACTCGATAGAGTGCAGTGTACGCGAGAACACAACAATACGCATAAATATATTTTCAGCCTACACCGTCTATTATGCAACGCGAACCTAAATGTTTTATTAAGTTGGATGGATTCTTGTATTACGCGACCTAAATTCAAGGAGTTTTTAAACTATATATTATTATCGTTTATTATACATATAGATTGTACATATTTGAAGAATACATCGTAATTTCTGATTCAGGAATTCATACTACAGCTGTGTCACGCATTCTCTCCAGATTGTTCATTAAGTTCTTTTACATTTGAAACACCTAAAGCAATTATCAGGAAACTAAGCTTGCTTGTACCTTTGCGTATATTTAATAAGCTTTGAATAAAATCGAAAGCTTCCTGCTTAATGCGATACAGACATAACGAGTCAATTTTTCCCACGTATTTACATTGATATAAAGATAAATAAATTATATATTGATTGTTAAGCGAGTCCGACACTTAAATGGAAAACATGGAACAACCGGCAAAGACGATAAATTCAACGGACACTCCAGAGGATCCGCGGTAGGCGCGCAACAGATAAGCCGCAGCGCGTTAGCCCCGCGCGAGCAAAGGGTGCCGGCATCGATCGGGGCTGCATCCCGCGCGCGCCCCGGTAATCCGGGCGCTTGCGCGCTCGCCGATCGGCCCTGCATCTAATCGGCGGCCGGCCGATCGGCCGGCAGTCGCTCTCGGCCGGGCCGCCCGTCATGACGGCAGCATGGGCCCCTCCCTCGGCGTCCTCCTCGCCCTCCTCGCGGCCCTCCTCTCGGGTGAGTCACTGCCTGCCCCGGCCACTCGGTATACAAGGACACTCTGCCTTCCAGGGGTCGACGGCTACAGGAGCCTACCCCCCGAGCTCCGTGAGTGCTACTCGGACGACGCGGGCCTCTTCGTCCCGGCTCTCCCCCTCAACCTGCCCCTCGTCCTCGACGTGCTCCGGAAGGTGGAGCGCGCCGTGACGCCCCCGATGTCCCTGAGGAGCGTGGCCGCGGCACTCGTCAAGAGGTCAGTCTAATTGTTGCATCGGCAAGTCTATCGCCTGGCGAACGGCTGCCTTTGCCCTGCCTCGGCGAGTATAATACCGTGGGGCCGTTGCATGTCGGGGGAAAGTTCACCCCGTTTTTCATCAAAATGCCGCAGGCTAATGGAGGAAAATTATGAAACGGTCAATTGCTCTCTAATCTCGTGCCGACGGGTTGTTATATGTACCATGTATCATTACGCAATCGGATAATTGTGGACGTATACACACGGTGGAGTGCTGTCATAACAAAAAATTTTTTGTCAAAAAATTAATTTCCTTTTTGCAAAACGACTCTAATTTTTAGACTGAAAAAATTAATTATATTAGTGCGTAATACATTTAACAGAGATTTATTCAAATTTGAAAAAAACCGGGTAATACAATTTTGTGACAATTGGCATAAACTAACGTACCGAGAACATGACTAATATCTATTCTCTTTCACTATAAAAGTACGCTTATTTTTATAAAACTTGTGGTTCATTTTCGCATACACCTTTCTTCTGAATATACAGTTTTACGTGCAAGAGTCAAAGATCACTGAGTAAAATTACATTGTGGTTTCAATTAGTGACTGTTTGCTTAAACAAAAGGAGTGGCTAAAATAATTGAAGTAGAAAAAATTACTTATAGTTATCTGCACAAATTATATACAGTTGCGTTCCACTTAAATTTAATCGTATTCTGCTACAAACCTAGTTAAAAGCATCGATCAATTTTTGAATGGATAAAACAATCCCTTTTTATCGAGAATGCGCTTGAACTCTGAATACACGCGAATCAAACCGTGCGATCTGAAGGTTCTCTTTACGCAACCGCTTCACATACAATTCCATTTGTTTCTGATTTGAAAAGTGTGTTACAACCCACATACTGACCCTGCATTAGCCGTTGCAATTTGCTCAGGCTCATGCCCATTACGACTGACCCGTCTCCTACATATTACAAAAAAAAAACATACACCTCAAAACGAGGCTCCGCGCAAAAACGCGAGTGAAATCCTCGCGCTAGCGGGACACGTGCACATTGCGTCCGCGGCACTGCAGCCCGCGGTCGATAATCTAATCAGGCTTGTATATATAACCGAGGACGAACGCAATCAGGTTCAAGCTGGACGGCGTGGTGTTCTCGGAGTCGCTGCCCCCGGGCGAGGGCGTCGCGCGGTTCGCCGCCCGGGGCCGCCAGCGGGCCAAGCACCGCGTCGTCGAGGAGCTGGTGCCAGGGTCCGCGGATCACCTCCCCAAGGACCTCCTCACCCGGGACGAGCGCTGCCTCCTGCACTTTGCCCTCTCGAACACCGTGTGGGACAGCTTCGAGCCAGGAGAGGAGCTGTTGTGCCGGCCCCCGCCTACGGAGAAGCTCGGCGGTGAACTCAGGCTCAGGTACGCGCTTGATTTTAATGCGCCCAATGCGAATTTGATTGGTGTGATGAGTACGCGGTATCGTTATCTTTGAATAAGCAAGGTGTAATAATAATAACACAATTATCGAATAAAAATATGTTTAAAATTATTGTTAGTTTCTGAAAAAAATATCGATGTATTCAAATAGTATAAAAAATGTACTAAAAGTCAAAAACTAACAGCAATATCGTAGTAATCTATAATGGAGGAATATATTTTTGTAATTTATCCATGAAGAGAAAAAATGTAAACATCAAGGAATTATAATATGCATTTTGATTTAAATCTAATAATAGAAACTATACATGAAGTAAAAAGGAGCTAATAAATTTATATTGCTTGTATAATATTACATATATATATTTGTTTTTTTAGTTTGTGCCATGAATGAATCGTGCAAAATATAGTTGAGTAATTTTAATTAACCGAGTGCTAAGATGTACAATGACATAGCAATGTCATTTAGCAAGTTTACATTTATCATTTGTAAGTTCACTGCAGATTCTATATACTATACAACGTTAGTCTCTACAGATATAGTATATAAAATCAGTCTAAGCAAGGATTTATTGACAGCACGTGTACGTTTGAATTCACTGTCCATATTTTATAGGCTTGTATTACGGTCAAAATCATTATTTTAAATACTGATACAAGTTTATTTACAATTGACTTAAATGTCATCGATAATAATCATGAGTCGCGTCATTCAACACAATGAAATCTCGAAATAAAGTAGTTGACATTATACATGGAATAGAATTTAAATGCCCAGCGGGGCAATATTTACATTTTAGTGGCTTGTATTTCCGGCGAGCGAAGGGCCTCAAGGCCGCGACTTCGCGCAGCTGATCAACGTAAACAATGCGGGAGATCCGGCGACAATTTCGGAGTTCACGGCAATATAAACATGCTCCGGAAGGCGATTTAAAAGCTTATCGCTATTTCGATGTGTTTTAAATGCCGTCACGAGATAGGAATAGCATGTAAAAAAGAGTACCATTATAATTGTAGCTTTTTTTGCAATTAAAAGCTTTAACTGAAATTAAAAAGTTTCTTGAAGCTGGCGGTAAAATCGATTTTTTCGATTATTTCTGGGAAGACTAGTGAATGCAGCCCGCGACTTTGTTATTGTAGCAGTGGCGACGAGCGCGAGATTCCGCGAACGGTCGTGAGGAATTTGGGATTGGAGGACCGCCGAAGCAGTCGGCCACAACTCTCAATTTCGAAACAACTTTGAACACAACGCAATACTTTCTTATTCCCTACCACCAACATCCTTCTTGTCCTCGAATTATTTTAAACTTGTGAACGCAAGGATCAGTGCGCCATAGTTTGTTGACATGTATATAATATATGTCATTGGTTAAGACTAAGTTAAATAATGGATAAAAAATTGTATTAATTACACATCCTGTTATACAATCCAGAAAATATAATATTTAAACTTGAATCTATATATATATATTTATGGTAACATTTTTCAGGCAATATATAGTGAATTCATTCAAAGTTAATTCTTAAATCTTTTTTACTTAAATGAGTCTATCGTTATCTAATAATTATATTTTCAACTCAAGAGTTAAATCTATTAGTTACTTTTAAGGCGATTTTCTGAGTAATTTGTTATCATTGAAATTATTGCGCGTTATTTTACAAAACCGAAAGTACGAAAGTGATAAACTTTGCAAAGTTTCCCAGGAAAGCCTTGGAGCGCGAACGACGACGGAAGCTGTCCGAAGGAGAGCGGCGTGATTTTCACCAATTACGGCACGGTGGCCCTCGGCTCGGTGCTTAGCGCCATAGCCGCGGCCCTCGAGCCTCAGAGCGTCAAGACGCGCTTCCTTCTCGACATGCCGGTCAGCGAGGGCGTGACCTCCGACCCGGATTTCGAGGTGGACTTCATCCTGCCGCGGCGGCACGGCTTCGACCCCAAGTCCATGTGGCTCGAGTCGGCCAGCAACGCCGACTCTCAGATCGACAATGTGTGGATCGCGACGATCTCCGGTGAGTCACCTGGAACGAGGATTCACGGGACGGCGTCTCGTACGATGCTTTAAAAAAAAAAACATTCCACCCCGCTTTACGGCCACATCGAGTTCACTTCGCAGTTGCACGTGAGCGCGTTTCATAAATTATCATATAATGCGCTTGATATCGAGCAGTGCCGTAAAGCATCCTCGTATAAAGTTTATGATTCCTACTTTTAGGCGAACTCGCCGAGATGGCTATATACCAGGGGCCGATTTACGAGGAGCGCATGTATCTCGGTGCGACAGGTTTCTGGAACAGTACGATGCGTCCCCGAGTCTTTTACATCAGTCAACGTCAGCGAAACTTTGACGCTACAAGGGCAGAAATCCTTGGCGGGATCGATGGTAATTGAACTATAAAGATCCATTATTCGAGTGATAATTAAGATACCGAGCAGAATAACAGTGGGGCATTTATCCTCAAGGCATTATTATAGCGAAGCACTTGGAAAAGTGGTTGAAAAGATTCGAAAACTTTCGGCTCAGTCAAATTCTGGACATGTACTACTCGGAGAATGGCGTAGCTTTCGATCGAGGAGTCAAAGCTTGCACGCGAGGAGCTCAGTTCTCTCCTCTAGGCCCAAAGAGCCTCCTTGAGGAGCAAGTGAGTATACAGACACAGTAAATCAACAGCACCACGCAAGGCCTTGCACGTAGATACGCAATCGGCCTGATCAGATGAAACTTCAGAACCTTCATTATACTGTCATAATCATGTCAACTCGCTACAGTTTGAACCTCGGTTTAAACGTTCACCCGAAGATTCAATCCCCAATTAGAAATGATGCTTTGTAGACATATGCGGCAGCACAGGTATTGGCCTACTTGAATAGCATCGCAACCATGAGCGATGCGGCGCTCCGACGGCTGGTGGTACGTGCCGTAGATCATTTCGCTCGTTACACAGAGGATCACCTATTCACAGCAGTTCAGTGTCGCGGGCGACGGAGGCGACAGTCCCGAATCGAGGTTCTTGTCTCCTTCGATGGCGCCTGGACTAGAGAATATACAGCAGATTTCCTTGCGTAATTATCCGTTACAAGTATATTTTTAGATTGTAATATTGTAGTATACTGTTCCTTCATATTATTCCGGGTGCAATAAAAGCAATGATACCTTTGAATAATGCATTACCTCAATATGGTTAACATGCATTATCTGCATAAATAGTTTTCTTCTTTGAAATATATATTGGATAATTCATCAATATACGTATACAAAGAATGTATAGTGTACGAGCATTTTCGTATATTAGCATTTAGTAACTATATCTACAAAGTATAGTTTATAGAAATTATGATTTAAATAATCAAATATTATCATTATTATATATACATATATTTAAATTTTTATTATATAGTATTGTAATTAAGTGAATTAAATTATTTCCATTTGGGTATATGTGTATCAAATTTACAGAGTACTTTTAGATGACTTCGACATATCAATGTATGGGTCGAAAATAGGAATAATTCATGGGGAAACCGGCAAGTGGCTGCTAGAAGTTACAAACAGTCCGTCTAAAGCTCATCAAGTCATAAACTCTTTAACGGACATTGTTTGTATGTTACATTATTAATTCTTATATACTTTATTCAAATTATTAAAAGATTTTTACAATCAGTCAAAATTTTTTTTCATTTTCGTACAAAAAAAAAGATCTTGATTATGAAACTCTAAAAAATGTATGTTGTAAGAAAAACTATATAACTAGTCTTATAATACATAGAGTACTTTAGCTTTTTTATTATAAGTTGACAAGAAAAAATATATAAAATATACATTTAAAAGACTAATATCGTTCGCAATAACAAATGTATATGCTTATAAAAAGTGCAATTAAAATATTTCAGGGCCTTCTACTATTAAACTCAAAATTATTTTGGAAAACATTTTAATGTATCTCGACCGATTATGGAAGGAAAAACGTAATAATGGTACAATTGGTTATTATGGGCATGCTGTTGTCCTTTTAGTACCACATGTATCGCTGTCCAAAGAAGAATCGCAATTAGCATTAAATGCATTGAAAAAAATCAAATCAAAACATCCCGGTAAAATTATTCTTTACGGATACCGTTCATTTATATTTTATGGTTTACAATATAATTTCTATTTTTAATATTTTTAGAAACGCATTTCGTATATTACACATGTGAATCAAGAGTTGAAATGTTAAAACCTTTCTTATTATCTGATGAAGATAGGATAATTAAAACATTAAACATTGATGATATATCTAGAATCCTTTCAAATGGTTTGTTGTTTTTGTCACTTATTACAAATACTATAAAAAAAGCTGTGCGTGATAAGTTTAAATATTAAATGCAATTTTAGTACCTAGGACTTTGAGACCAATTGGATGCAATCAGAACGTTGCCAGAGTGAGATTGCAATTTGAAGATTATGTAAATCCTTCAGAATCAAATACATATAGATTACACCCTCAATGGCGAATCAAAATGAAGAAATTTAGTTTATCGGTAAAGTAGATTTTGTTTAAATTTACTTTGTAAATATATAACAGAAAAAAAGACATTTCTTTGAAATTATATTGTATTCAATAGTTGCACGGCGTTGGTTACGGAACATTAAAAGTTTGTTGGTGGAATCAATGGAAGCTAAATGGTCAACGAATCAAAACAGTTTGTAAAGATTTACCGTCTTACGGAGACATTTCCTTAACAGATAGTAATGCTTGCAACAGAGAAAATCCGTGTTCCGATACGTTCTTTCAAATTTTAAATGTTTCGTCTAGTACGAGATGTACAGGTCAGGATTAATTTAAAAAATTACAAAATAATAAATAGTTTTATGTCATTTTTCATATTTTATACAGAATCGGATTGCAAGACACCAGACCAAGTGAGATACATAATTCGCATGGAAAATTCTCAGTGTCCATCCATCAGCGCAATAAACTCTAATTCATTATTTCTTATTTCTCTCTCCATTTTTGTTACATTTTATTATACTTTATATCAATAGTAAAAAACTATATGTAAAAAATGTATAATTTATTAGTTAATGTATAAAATTAAAACTTTTTATAACAAAATCAATTATTATCAAAATAACATTAATTCTATTAATAATTGTTATAAGCGTATTCATAAACCAGTTTGATTAGGTACTGGAAATTACTGGATGAAGCAAGATTACCAAGTTCCTGCTCTGTAAGTAATAGATCTACTGGAGGTAGCATATCTTCAATTTTGTTTCCTATGAAAGTATTTTACGAATATTAATATTAAATAAATACAAATCAGTGCAAATGTAACTTAAATAAATTTGTAAGAGTATTTACTTAAAATTATAAACATACCCATTAAGTGAACTAGATCCATTAATTTGAACAAAGTCGTCTCTTGAATCTGTTGTTCAGGATTTTTAGTCACCACATCCCATTTATTACACCTAGCTGCTCTTGCCCATATTCTTATTTTAATAGAAGCTTTTTCTTCTTCTTGCTCAATGTATTCCAATAAATCAAGTGCCTTTTTAAAGTCATATTCATTTGTTATTTGACTCTCAACACATGTGTACAACTATAAACACAAAAAAATTAATTAAATAATAATAAAATAATTATATTATAATTATAATTGTAATTAATAATAACTACAATTAAAATACATATAATTAATTGTAAATTTACATTGATCAGTTCCGAAGCATTTAAAACTCTTAGTTTATCAACGTCGTATCCATATATTTCTAAAACATGAACAGGAACATCTTCTTGATGTGCGATAAGGTTTAATTCATAATTTACTTTCTGAACAAAAGGATCAATCTTTTCGTCAAGCTCATCCGATGCTAGGTATGCCAACTTCGATAACGATAGCATTGACTAAAATTAATCGTTTATATAAATATAAAATTAAATAAAAGTTGCAAATGTATAAATATTAGTTTTACAAAGAAAATCTAACATTAAAAAAGAAGAATCTAAAAGACCTTTTTGCGTGATACGAGATCGGTTTCATCTTGTGCCAATGATAACAGTGTTTGTCCAGCAACTTTACATTCATCAGAAAGAGCAGCTTGAACCCAAGATAAAATTGGATGTTGCAAAAGCTTTTCTGTGAGTTCAGATGCTCCACCGCGTCGACACCTTTCTACTAATTGCCCTTGACGACCATCTTTTACATACCTAATTTAACATTTATTTAGAAATATAGATAACATATTACTAAAAATAATCTTTGGAAGTATTATATTCACCATGCAAATAAAAATCCTGCAAAGTCTTGATTAGCAAAACGTTCCATATAAGTATCTAATCGATTTTTATTATTTGTCAGTTCACATATTTGAATTAAAGAAGCGAAATCACAGTACTTTTCGGCAAGCATCGCTGCATTTTCGTATTGTTGATCTTTGACTGTTAAAAACATGAAATTTATTTTACTATAATTTATTTAATAGTTTTGTGTTATGATAATTTTATTTAATTATTTACCAAGAGGTTGAATTAAACTCGTTCGCTCCGATTCATATTGCTTTAAAAGAATCTCAAACTTTTCTGTACCTCGAATACTCTCTAAGTGACATTTTCTACCATCTAGAATAAGGTCGACCAAACCGACTAATTGTTGATATAATTCATTTTTTACATTTGAATCACTTGTACTATTTACACCATGTTGTAATGTTAAATTTTGCTGTAAAATATATTTGTTCATTTGTATATTAGAATTATCTTATACTCGTTTTGATAAATAACATTACAATAAGTCCAAACCATTGTATTGAGACAAGTTTTTAAACCGTGTTTTCCACTTGCTGCTGTCCAAGGTAAATATTCTGTTACGGAAGAACATCTTGGAGGTACATATTTTTCCGCATTGAATTGACGATATTTGACCACTTCATGAAGTACGCCCTAAATAATTTTTCATTAATGAAAATATCATCTAATTGAGAAGTAAATGTTATTTGTACTTTTTTTGTTTAAGGAACCTACCAATAATACTGAATTAACTTGTAAAAGATATTGCGCAATTTGTTGAGCAGGTCTTTCCGATTGGGTTTGTTCCACTGCAACTTGAACTAAATTTGGTAAAAATAGATGAACCTCACTAACTTCTCTGTAAAATATATCATTCGCGGTAAGATCTTCCGATACAAAGGCTTCCGGTTGAAGGGTTCGCTCGATTACAGTATCTATAATTTCTGTATATCTTAAAATAAAATAATCTTATTAGAATTAGAATATTTATGTAAGATTAAAAATTTAATTGATTGAAAAATACCGTTGTTGAAGACTATAAATAGTCTGCATTGCCACGATTTTTTCAGCGAATTCACTTAGAACGTGAGAAGTTGACATTATGATACTTCTATATGTAACTGCACAAAACTGTAAACAACAGTAAACAAAAAATATTGTAATTTTCATTGTGTGTAATAAGATCAGAATATTATAACTTACACGACCCCACAAATTGTGTTCTTTCAAAAATGTAATTAATAAATCAATAGATTTTTGTTTCCCTTCGAGTTGATGAGAAATTTTCATGGCTAAGACTGCATTTAACGTGAATGCTACAAAATAAATTATATTTTTAATAATCAATAGATCGCCTTATTTGATGTTTAAATTTAATAATAATGTTATTTAAATTACTTAAATCTCTATGATTGGACCACCTTGGATCATTTGCAGGATAATCATCGATTAAGTATTTTGCTACATTTAAAACTAGAGTATCTAAAAATGCATCAATGTCCATTACTGGCTCTTCAAGTGGTGGAAAAAGTTCATTTAAAATTTCATCTGCTTGCTCCTACGCAATAAAAAGAAATTGTTTAAGAATTATTTTTATAATATTTTTAAATAACGTGTTTCCATAAAATAAATTTACCTTATTCTGACGAACACTTAAAAGAAAAGCTGCTTGTAATTGCTTGACCGAATTAGAACTATAAAACATCTCATTAATTTCTTCATTACTGATTAAAGTCATAAAATTTTCCGGTAGCATACTAATATTTCCTCCATAATCCACGCTCGCATTAGCTTCGGAGTAGCTTCTATAAAAAATGAAAATTGAGCGTCGTAAATAAATAACATTGAAAAAAATTTAACTTATTGTAGAAATCAACTAACTGATTAAAATCTTGATTCGTAAAATCAGTTGGCGTAACAGTGACTAGACCAAGATTTCTAGTAAAAAGAACAGGTGTTCCTGAACAAAGTGCACCTCCTAAAATACTATCCTCACTTCCTCTTGTTAAATCTATTTTATCTTGTTCATACTCGGATAAATCTAAACATTTAATTATAATTTTAATTCCAATGTTATATAAAATATTAGTATATTTATTAATTGATTAGACGTACTGCTAACAACAATGACACTGTGTTGATTGTAAACTATTATTTCCCAGCCTGATAATATGAATCGAAATGAGTGAATGGTGGATTCTATATCTTCATTGTGATATATTGGTCCTATTTTAATAGGAATGAACCACTTAAATGAGTTTGATAAAGAACTACCAGAAAGCGGTATTAAACCAACTGCAAAATGAATTTGTGGTGAAACATCTACACAGTGAGCTGCCATAAGGACAACAATGCCATCTTCTACAGACTGCATGTCTATTAACCATGTCACCATGTTTTGTGGATTACAAGCAGTTGATTCCTGTAATATTAATAAAATGTTTATATTTGACCATTAAATCATTTCTTTTTCAAAAATGTAATATTTTTATGCTATTATTTGCCACAATCAAAAGATGAACATCATTACAAATTAACAAATACCAAATTTTAATGACAGTCCTACCCATAATCGTCTTTGAAATGATTGTGTAACAATATGTCCAATATCTTCATCAAACTCCATTTTTTCTTGTTCACCTTGTGGAAACTGACCAATATTGAAGAGAATTTCCAGCCAAAATAAGTACTCTGGATCCTCTTTCGGTTATTCCAGTACAAACAACTTTTATTAATTTCTGAAAGATACAATTTTTATAAAACAATTTTTTAAATAAACGTAACATATTTTTTTTTAAAAAGAATAAAATTATTACTGTTTCAAGAACAGGTGATTGAGGTATAGCTCCAAATATAAGTGATGACATTCTCCTCCCAATACCACCAAGCCACCCTTTACTAGTCCTCAACACTCTGCAGGATATACTTTCCCTACCACTTGAGCACTGAGGTTGTAATAATGCTACTGTACAAGTTGTTGTTGCTAGAATGCAACCATGACCAGGGATATAAGTTAAGCAATCTACTTCTTGTCCTGCTAACTCTGCATTAGTTTCGACTGATAATTCCTCATTTGCAACACTAGCCCAATATCTAACGTTACCTTCTGGTGATACAGCCATGCAACTAGGAACCTACAGGAAATTTTTATCCTTGTTATTACATTAATTTATTATAAAAAATTAAATAAAAATACTGAATTTTGTAAAATATTTTAATCTTATTCAACATACATATTGTCCATTTGATATCCAAACTGCAATGCATTCAGCTTTGTGAGCCAAGTCACTTTGTGGAAGTTGAAGTTCACGACACAGAGGTTTAAGTGTTCGTTTTTGTTTTCGATCATGTATTGTAGTTTTGCACTGCCATACAATAAGTCTTCTACCACAAACAAGCCATGCCCAAGCCATCTAAAGATACACTGACACTAATAGCAGTATTACGCTCCAAGAAAGTTAATGCTTCTGTTACTAAAACTGGTAATGATGAACCAAAATTCTCTACAATATGATTTGCTGTTCGACAAATAACTTGCACAGATTGATTTGATCTTCCAGACAAACTTATTCCACTAAAGTTGCAATAAAATCCAATATTGTATTAGGATAGAATATTTATTTATTAATAGTTTATTTACTAATGAATGATAAAAAAATCTCCATGTCAAATTAATATTTTAGATTTTAAGCATTTAATTATTAAAATAATTTTTAAATAAATATATTTATCAAAATGAATAAAAATTGTAGTAATAATACTTACGAGTTACCCTTCTTTAAAGACTGCACTAATGACAATCGACGCCTTGGAGAATTTATTCCTTTGCCTAGCAAACTACCAATACTTGTCCTGTCCATTTTATTATCCTTTGAAATCTATTTATCAAATGTTAATTTAAAAAACGTTTTAAGCACCATGAGATAAACACATTACAAATGTGGAAATTCGAGGTTATGTAAGGTTAGGTTGAAACCGGTCTGTTTTTGAAGTCACCAATAATAGTTGTTATAACAGCGCATGCCCATATGTAAAGCGCGAATTTTAATCATTGAACTTACTTTTACTTTGCTTTGGATTATGCGCCTTACTTTTTTCATCTCAAAATTTCGGAAACTCATCTTGTTGTAATAAAGTAATTCTACACAAACCCAAATTTGAGTAAATTAACTGTTTAATTTTTTATAAAATGTTTTATAGTTGGTGAGAAAAAAGAGAAAATCTCCATATAGTATATCTCTGATTATACACTTAAATACATATTCTATAAATAATATTATAGATAATGTATATTTTTCTACAGTAACTCATAAAAAATGCCTAATCTTAAAATATTTAAAAATGTATTAACATAGTATTATTATAATTGTTCAAGAATATACAAAAAATTCTTATAACAACATTCTTAATAAATTTCGCTTAATATTTTAATTCATTCATCACTTGAATAATTATTCTTAAATATATTGAATTTTTAGGTGAATTATAACTAAAAAATGATTTTTCCTTGTACTTTAGTAATTAATTTTTTGTATTAATTTCTACGAAAATAGAACTCAATGTCATTTATATCAACTGTTATCAATTGAATGAATTTGCCTTCTACAAGTAAAATAAAGTTTAATGATGCACCAAATTGCAAAATAGAACTTTCGTAGTTTCCTGCAATTTTCGTTATCCGGTTCTGTGGTATAGTGCTCTTTATAAAATCAGTGTCAAGGGCAAGCGCTCACGAAAATCACGTACAACACATAACCGTAAAGGTAATATGCCTTGAAACATTATAATTTAGTACTTTATAGGTAACTATAATATAAAGTCGCATACCCTATTAGAATGAACAAGAATTAAACTACAAACTACTAACTACTTAAACTATTTGTGAATTTATATATGTAAGAGTCGAAAAATCAGCTTCAACGACCTCAATGTAGACATCATATCGATATTATACACAGGCACTATATTGACAAAAGCTGCACGACCGAAACAAAATAGCTGAAAAATATACCGAAAACTTTTTTATCATTATTTCCAACAAACTGTCGTTTGCTACCCTTTTTGCTACGTAATATTCTTTTTATCCGACAGCAAAGGGTTGTAACCTACTTTTGACACGCTTTTCTTTTTTGACTGACATAGACTTATATTACATTCGCCCCTCGGAATCCCTTAAAAAAACTTACATAACGTTAGGTTGCTTACCCTTCGCTAGATACGGATAGATTGGGATACTTTTTCTTTTGGTTATCTTTTGTACTATTATAGAATTCGTTCAATCTGATTTCCAAAGTTTGCATGCGATTCTGTGATTTAGCGATCGTAGAGAGTATTTTCAAAGACTTTTTTTTACAGTTAATGTTCTTCTTTAGATATATATTTTATATTGATTACTAATACCCTTTTTTAATATACTAAATTTCATTGTTCTCTATAAACTAAACGTTAGATAACTATATATACACGATTAATGGATGAATTATAGTTCAATACTTTAATTGGGTAATGTAGTTTTATTTCTAAATATATTATCTAATTAAGTTTATTATTCATAAAATTTAATGTAAAATGAAATTGATCCTAAAGCTTAAATTATGAAATTAACAAGAATAATATAATAGAAATATAAAGTGATTTTCTTAGCCAATATTATTATAAAATTTATATTATTATTCAAAAACAGTGACATAATAAAAATGTACAATGAATATAGCTGTAACAAACGTTGCTGCGTAGAATGAGCGGCAGGCGGTCTTCCCTACACTAACTAACGGTTTAATTATCCGTTAGTTGCTATTTCATATATAAGCATTAAGTACTTTTATAACAATATTCTGGAGCTAATACAATTATTTTCGCTTCTACTTTGTACACCCACATACAAAGTTAATTTACCTAGGATTTTCTAAAATGAAGCTTTTCTCGAAGTCATGAAATAAGTGTGCATGCATTTGCCAGTGCTTCAACAAAGCCTCGATTTAATGTTTTAAGCAATTTAAGTAAAGGAATATGTGTTCGAATTAAACATAAAACTTATTCATGATGGTAGAATTGATTTCCAGCATGATATACGTGTAAAAATTTTTATCGCATATTGAGCTATAAAAGCATTGTATAACAACAATACTTACCCGAAAACGGCCAATTTAATTTGATGGGATATATTAATTCTATAGTTCACCGTAAACGTTCTCAAGTAATTAAATTTTTTTAAAGTATGTGACCAAAGCGTTTCTAAACATCATCCTTTGCTTTTTCAACCTTTGAGTCGCACTTTACACAGCTTTGTAACAGCTTCATTTTTTCCACTCTTTGCGCGTAAAAAGGGAATGTCAGACTAGGCGTGTCGTGCCAAGGTCTAAAAGTAGCTCACGTAAATTGCTGCCGTGAAGAAAAAATGAATGTAATCCAATTATTTTCCGAGTTAATTAACAAAAGTGTGAAGTGAATTCTTTTTAGTTGACCTGTGCTCCCACGCGATGTTTATTAGCATTACCGCTACAGAAAAGCCATTTTAACGAGATTTATTAATAATTTATATAAACTGGATGATTTTTTATTACTATACTATTGCATCAATTATTAAATTAAGTTATAAAAAAAATGTTTGTTGTTCGTCTAAAATTATACTCATGACATTGTACTCGTAAACAGTGTTTAGAATATTTTTATTATAATAAAAGAGTCATAGTACATATAATCGTTACAATATTTTTTCCCACGTCCAAAGATTCACGACGAAACTCAAAAGCCAAGGCAATTTGATTAGTTTTCGATTTGCTATCGCGAGCGCCTTGATAAATATTCGCTCAAAGATCACACCCCGTACGGCGTAATGGAACTTTCATCCCGTAGTCAAAACTCACACCTATAAAGCCATAAGCTTGATGCGAGTAAACGTGCCACTTTGCTCGGATCCCTCGTAAAACGCGGCGTTTCGCTCAAAAACCGCTCGGCCGACGGCCCGGCGGAGGCGCAAGCTCGGGCGGCTCGCGCATTATTTACCCCGAAACTGCCTCGTTCGGCGCCGCGGAGCCTCGTAAAAACCGAGCAGGATATGCACATGGGGCGAAAAATTTGACGAGACGGCCGGCCGTAAGTCGGGTGCGCGCAATAAAAGCGTTTATTGCCCCAATCTGCTGGGCGCGTACGCGGGCGCGTATAGAGTCGGTGCAACCCACTTGGACTCCTGTCCGCCCGCTCGCGGACCTCGACTCCTGGGCGACGCGACGGCTGATTCCTTGGCGGGTATAAGCCCGAGTGCCGAGTCGGGGCTTTTCTCGCCACCTCGCCCTCGGCCGTGCTCCAAATAGGCCGACAGCTCGCTTTCTCCTTCCCTCGGGCAGCATCCGGCACACTCGATGTGTGTATGTGTGTGTCTATAAAAAGCGTACGCGTGTTTGATCTTTTGGAGCTGGCTGCCGAATCGACAGACCGAAGCTGACAGTTGCTCGGAGGATGCCACTTTCAGACGGGCGGGCCTCGGCTTTTTGCTGTACTTCGACGGATTATTGCGGGGTACAGTTAGAAGCACTGCCTCTTTGTTTTGTCAGGCTCGGCCGGAATACAATAGAATTGGAAGCGATTACCTTTTTCACGCTAGTCTGCCAGTGGCTCGCGACTTTCTGGCCAATTTTAAAGGGGAAACTTTTACGGTAAATGACAATCGGAGGAGCCAATATAGTCAGTCTCACTGGATGACGAAGGTATCAGTTTTGCAAAAAAAATCATTCTAGTAAATTTAATATTGCTGCATAAAACTGAAAATAATTTAAGTAATCAAATATTTTACTTTTTTATAATTTCAAGAGCTTTTACAGCGTCCGTAGATTTTTAAAATTTTTTCCTGCGAAAATGAAGTTCGTTGTTGCTTAAGACATTCAACTGAATGAAATTACGTTCCTGCGTAACGCAAAGTTTGATGATTCACCAAGTTTCAATATAAAAGTTGGGCATTAGAATTTCCTACATTTAGGACGAAATTTTGAGCTCAAAGTGGCTAGAGTTGTGAACACTTTTCGAAATATTAAGACAATATTTAAATGAAGACTTTAAGATTAAAAACTTGATTAAAATTTCTACCAGCACTGTATATTGGAAGATTTTATACGGTCTGATGCTCGAATATTTCTTGAAAAGGAAACGAAATCTCTTTGATGACGACTAGAGAAGAAATTCAAACTTTATGTACTATTGCAATGCTACAGTAGTATTATTATGGCCGCGTTTTCGATTGTAATTAGCTACAATAAACCTGCTATGTATAATAAAGCTTTGTCTAGAACGAGAGCAATAATTATGATTTTCTTTGAACACAAGTATAATAAAGCCAAAGTTTATGTCGTATCAAAACAACCCGAGGCGTATATTACGTGCCTTCCAGAGTGATATACGGTGCGGATCTACAAATGCTTAGCAAACTCGTGTTCCGCCAGAACCCATATCCCACCAAAGCTTGCGTGCTAAACGAGTTTTCTCAACGGGAGCGTAAAGTATCGCATCACGTAATCCGGTTCAAAGTATCGGCCGTCCGAAACTCTCCCCGTACACCTGTAGCGCCCAATATCTCAGAGATTGATCCTCGCGCGGGGGAACTAACCGGCCCGCCGGGGCCGGTTCGCGTGCACTCCCACGGCCCGCCTGTATGCACGAGGCCCTGCGCTTTTTTCCTCGCCGCGCGCGCCAACCTCTCGCCAAGGGGTCGAGAGATTAAATTCCTCGGCGCGGGGCGCACCTGGAGTTAATCGCGATTGCAGCCTCCGCTGGAGCTTTTTCAAATTAGGGGGGAATTCCCGCTCTTTGGCAGTAAAGCGCCGTGGGTAGTGCGCGCGTCCTTCGGATTTTTTCGGCGCTGTATATACCCAACCCTTTGGAGGATAACTATGCGAAGGTAGCTTTTAAAAAAGTCGAGCGTATTATAATGAGCGGCGCAGGGAATTTCAGGAGCGCCACGCGTCAAGTGCAGCGCTCAAGCATTTAAACAGCATTATAATTTTATTTACTGCTGCCTGTAAAATTAAATTAAATTCTCTCATTTGGCCTAAGCGCGCGCGTTATTACGCTCACGAGTCGCCGGGCGTCGCCGGCAAGAACTGCACTTTGAATTTTATTTCGCAAGAAGCAGCTCCCAGGCGGAACAAAGCCCCCTCGGCGAAAAATCTTTAGGCGCGCGCGACACTGATGTGCATATAATAGCCCGGGGTGTGGCCGACTCGTCTATTTTTAGAAATAAAAGTTCCGAGAGCTACCCGGGGGGTGGGGGAGGGGGAGCCCCGGTAGCCGCCTATAAAGTCCCGGTCCTTTGTGCGCGAATCCTTGAGTAGCGGAGCAGCGAGTTTTAAATTTCAAAGGAGGGTCGCGACGCTTAAAGGTAGTCAGCCGCCCGTCGGCCGCGTCAAATACATCTTATCCGGAGCGCGAAGACGTCGCCGAGCGAGTGGCTTATAATGCCTAATGTGACCCCGATATGCATCGATCGGGATTGTAGATTGTACGATTGGGGAGCCGAGCGCTTATACTCTTTCCGAGGCCTCACTCACAGAGATTGTAACTCGCAGGCTTATTCCCTTTCCGATAACCGCAACCAAACGAGATTATGGATGAATGGCATTAGACTCTCTGTGGTGTGTTTGAGACAAAGGAAACAATTTCTCGAATTTACCGAATTGCTATTAATTTCAATTAAACTGTTGCGAAAAGAAATCTCTTCCCTTGTATAAGTGTAATAATAATTTCAATATATTGTACACAAAATTAAATAAGTTTGCAGCACAGGAAAAATTTGTTGTCTGTTTCCGATTTCTTATTGTAGTTGTACGTTTGCGTACATGAGTCTTAAATAGCAAATAATAAACTAAACGAAATTAGCTTGATTTTGATTTAAGTGTTTCTTAAATCAATATTCTAGATTTAATTTTTTTCGTATGGAATCAGCTGTATTGCAAGTTAACGCTTATTTAAGGATCCTTTAATTTTCTACTTGGGTAAGGAGAGGGAGTAATTATGCGCACGCTTAAGTTTCTTAGATTGCATTTCAGCTTTATTGAATGCATGCACATTTTCATTTCACGAAACCCGCGGGATGATATAACCGTAACTAATGTTCCCGCAACAAAAGTAATTTTCTTAGTGTTCATTTTTCATAATTACTACAAGTGCAGGGATATCATAACGCAAACGCTGCCTTCTAAATTAAAAAACGCTGCATTAAGATAATCGCCTGTTTCATCCGCGCCCGGTTTACTACCTCGTGAGACCTTCGCTTTGAACACTACAAAAACTGGAAAAAAGCAATTGTTGTTCGTGCAACCGCGGCAATCCAGAGAACCTACGCGAGACCAAACTCGCTCGTGACGTTGTTACGCACTTGCATCGACAAGCGCCATTGGCTCAAGGGTTGACTCTGCAACGCGACGCAACGTCTGGGGGTGTTCGAACCGCCGGCAGACGGCCACTGCCCGGGGCAATCAGCTAATTACTCGAGCGCGGCTCCTCCCAGCCGCGTGTTTTCACTACTTAGTTCGCGTGTGCCGTGGGAGTATCGCATGCGCCGTGCGCTCGGCTAATGGCCGGCGGTAATGGAGCCCGCGTTAATTATTGCGCGGATTGTCCGCGACAGGCGGTGACGGTGACGTTACTTTTGCACGTCCGCGGACGTTTCTGTCTCCTTCGCGAGGGATAGCACTCGGACTAATTCCCGGCGGTCATTATGCCGCCGTTGAGATGTGCAAAAGCTTCAATGCTATCAGCTAAATTTGCGAGTCGGCTTATTAGAAACATGATGAAGAAAGTATGGGAATAGCTCGGGGCGGGGCTTTGAGTAGGTCAATGTGGAAAACTTTATATTCCGTGTATTATAATAATTGATTAAAGAGTCACGCATGAGAACTTGGACAGTTGGGATGAACGCAAGCGGTATGCTTTCTGTTATTTTTTTAAGTAAAATACGGATTCCCTTTTTAGAAGTTATATCCTGTGCGTTTAATGTGCCTGATGAATATTATACTTAGCTTAACAAACGTACCCTCATAAAGCCCAAGTTTCGTCTAATTAATGTTTATCTTGTGCGAAATCCCACAGAAATCCATGACTTAAGCCACTGCTTGTTTAATGCATAGAGGCATAGAGCTTATACGGGGCGCGCTGGCTTCCCACGTATATTATATACGTTGTTTAATTACTTTATCATGTAAGCAACATCTCCCTCCCATTATCCTCAAATATATGCGCGGCGTGTAATAAATCCGATGGTTCTCCTTGAAAGGAAGAGACGATGAAATAATGGAACAAAACCTGCCTGGCGAACAATCGTTGAAATGCGCGCAGTCTCCGAATTTATGTGTCAAGTAGAGTAGCCTCGCGGGGCTTTTCCGCGCGGAGGATCGATTACTTCCGCCTCGCTTTCGGCCGATTGAGGTGTTCAACTTGACCCTCTTCCGCAAGGTGCTTTATGTCGTATATATAGCTCGGCGGTAGTCTTTTGCGGGTTCCGCATACCGAGGAAATGCTCGAGAATCCAAGCAGGGCATTCCGTGCTTTTATTTCATCACGGAGTCGTCGAATTTCTCGGACAGTATTAATTCTCGTTCGTTTAAGAGAATTTCCTTCCTGTATTTCGGAGATTTCGAATTGAAGACATCTGGAATAAATATCGTTTGGAATAATATCGTTATTCGTACGATATAAGTGTTGATGATCGTTTATACGGTTAAATAATGTACGAATAACATTTTCATTTACGATCAATTCAATAAAGATTCAATATTTTCGAATAACATACCATTTTTTAGTTCTGCGTTCATAAAGAAAACAAATATGTACAAGTAGCAAAATATAAATACTATAATTAATTATTTAAGATCCAATTTATTTCTAGCAGTTAATGTTTGAGGCATAAACACGATAAAGAGCCCGTAGCCTTTAAATAAAAAGATAAGATTGTACCCGCCCCTATTCTAATAACTAATCTCCTACTAACCGCTTAATGAGGCTGTATATACATTGCTCGGATAGGGGCACACGTTAGAAAATGGAACTGTTTATTATGTAACCAGCTGTGGATGACGCGCCCCCAGCTTCCTATGCTACGTTGAAATACTACGCTCGTGTATTGTCACAAAAATACCAAATTACGCCACACGATAGTGCAATTTTATCCATATATTTTTCTCTTCGCTATGTCATCTCGTCTCGCATATCATGTACAATACATGTATAGGTAATCTTTTTTAAGGACCGCTCTATTTTCCTGTTATATTAATACCTTAGTCTGTCTCTTAAATCGGAATTTCCGATAGAAGTTCGATAGAGCGCTTACTTGAATAATTAATTAATATAAGGTCGAGTATAAGGTATTTCATACCAAACGACGTTTGAATTATAAACTTCGTGCATTTATTTACGAAATCACATCGCGCTACTGCTCTGCACATACATATTACATCATATATGAATACATTTACAGAATTCAGTAGCAAATGTAGTGGATGTAGAACAAGACTGAGGATGTGCGGAACAACGTGTAAAATTATTTAAATATACACTTTAACACACAAGTAAATATTGCCTACTGTGAGATTTTGCAGAATACTTGCGCAAAATGCTTCGCTGTGCAGTAAAAAGCGGTTCTGACCCGCGCTGTCTTCTCGGCTGTCTCCCACCTCGCCTCCCTCCTATGCATTGATCGCGACTCCCCTTTCGGGCCCGTCGAGTGCCTTCGGAGGGCCCGAAACTACAGCTGCAGTTTTTCTAATGGCGCCCTTCAGATGCGGCTTTTATTTCGTGAAAGAGCCTCGACCGTTTATATATATACTATTAAATAAAATATACAAATATTATTTGCATAAGATTTACTGGCGAGAATCGCCAACATTCCCGAGGACATACCCGCAAACTACAACATAGCCATTGGGTCAAAACGACCCGATATACACCGTTTTCCAAAATTCTTGCATGCAAAATCTGTAGGAGTCAATGCACCGAGCAATACGTGCATTTTACTTCAGCACAATAAATAAATCAATAAATTACCGTTACACAGAGTCAGCCGCACTTCGATTTGCCTATTTATTTCACATGAAAACTGTTACAAAAATTCGCCGCGATACGGTTCATTTTGATTCTGCAGTTTTGAAGTAAGCCCGAATCAGCTTTAATTTGTATTTCGATCGTTGTGGCCTTGAGCTCGACCGTTTGGCTTACATGACCTTACACTATAACCCCTGCCACTGGGCCTACGCGGTTTCGAGGAGTGCGAGCACTCAGGACATAAACAAATAGCTCGGGATTTATGTTTTTAAATGTAGATCTGTTTTGCGGGTCTATTTACACTTTTCGATTTCAAACTATTGATCGTTATTTGTACAATCAATAAAATGATACAATTTAAAATCACATTTCATACTTTTAGGCACGCTTGTCTTGTCTTATCTTGTCTTCGCAACAAGAAATGTGCAATATCTATTACAAATATAAATGAAACAAAAAGGAATGTTATCGTTTGGTTTTATCGATTAATCTTATTATGTAAACGAGTTCGAAACTATACCTTTTTATGTATAATTTAATGTTCGCGATACATTATAATTATGCAAAATTAACTGACACTATCAAGAACAGTGAAGAAAGTGTTTTTGGAGTAAGAAGTTAGAGGTTTGCAGAGAGGTTGTTGAATAAGTTATGTTGAGTTGCATCACTTTGCCTTCATATTTTATGCATATAATATAATCTTTTAATATGTTGAAAAAGTAAGTTTCGTTTTAAGAATATTCCAAGGAATATTCTGTATTATATGAACATTTTTGCCGAGATTTGTGCTCACTTTCAACTAATTATTACTCTATAGATGCACACGTTATGCATACATCTGTATACATTATATACTGCACTAACGGTTTTAGACTGCAAAGCCAAAGTGCTCACTAATCTCCGTTCAAAAAGATTATGCAATGTAAAGATTCAATTCAATTAGTCAATCACGAGGTTAATCACAGAAACGTGCGGGCGTACAGCTTAGAGAAGCGCTATGTCACCTCAGTTGCAATTGCAGCCTGGATTGAATGGGATCCGTAATTTCGATTCGGAGCAGAATCCGCAAGATAATACCGTTTGCAACCGCGGCATTATGCTGCGCCAAATACGAGTGACGAGTAAATGTATACATCTCCGGCGAGCTGTAGCCCGGGCGCACGAGAATGCGCAGCGGTCCGCCGAGGATTTTCGGGCCGAATGTCCGATTTGTACTCTTGAGACGCGGGCACCGCAGAGCTAGCCGCAACGAGTGTACGCGCCTGGTGCAGCCGGTCCGTCTCTTTCAGCCGATATGTTGAATGATCGATGAGCGCTCCAGTGAGGTTTGCTCTTTTATGTACAGGCATATACGCGCAAGGAGCTGACACGGGCGATTCTGTTTACTTATTCAAGACGCCGAACGAAAGTTCCCCGTGTACTTAGTAAATAATATCGTACAATAGTAACTCGGACAGAAGACCTAAACCCCTGTGGAACACGTGCTCTACTTTATAAATTGTAGATACGAGGGTCTTTTATTTTTGCTTATTTTGTTGCTTGGTCAGCTGTGGCGCAATTTTGTTTATTAATAGGAAGCATATAATAACGTTTCTTCTCCTATTTTCGTGAAATTATAGTTCTTTTTAGGAAAACAACAACAATTCGTAACAAGGTCAGTTAAATGAGAAAAACATTGTAATTTTTTAAATTATAAAGTTCAACTTGCGTTAAAATTTCGCTGGATTTATTAAGAATTACTGAGTGCATCAGGAGAAATGTTTTCAAAGTTTTCTAAGAGATTTTCGCTATGCAGACTCTTCCTTTTAAGAATACATGTGCCAAACCATATAGAATGAAGGTAAAATAATAAGAATTTTCATTCATAATAAAGGCAAAGAAAATGCTAACTCTCGTATTAACTACATATATGTCTGCCAATGTTTTAAGTCTTTACATATGGTATTATTTAAATTGTAAATGTATGTTTATTAATTAAAATAGTGTAAAAACTAATAATTCATCATAAAAAGGCAGATAGATGTCAGCAAAACAAAAAAATACATATTAATAAATGACTATCTATACTTGTGACATGAATGCGTTATTGTCTATTACTGTATTCGTGCAGGATAAAGATCATTTGGTCACAACCTCGGCCACAACTATACGAGGAGTAGTGGCTTACGTTAAATGCCAATCTCCTAATTATCTAGTACGATAAATGTAGGTCGACCTGATATCTAAATTTATACGGTAATCATATTATTGATAGACTAATATAAAAAAAAAGCACTGGAATGGATTTATTTCATTATTGTGGACAAGAATATTTAAAAATATATGATCAATAAATTGTGGTTGTAATATCCAACAAACTATACGATATATGAAAATAATAAAGTGCACATAAAATGTGATTAATAAGTGTTGGTTTATATTTACGTACAAGTTATAATTGAATATTAACTTATGTAATAAATCAATAACACGCGTATAAAGCTTGTAAGACATCGATTATTTTCTCAAGGAAGGCATATATTACCAGGGCAGATTATAAGAGAGTTGCAAGTGACATTTACGTCTTCATTCTTATAGAACGGACTCACAATAATAATAGCGTGATCACCTACATTGAATGGTTGTGGCTTATCGATCGTTCCATCTATCTGCGCATCTATTGAATTAGTGTGACTGAAATAGAAAGGATAAGCGTGGAAGAATGGAAAACAATATGCTACAGCGAGCAATATTGTTAAGGGCGTTACTCGTTAAAGTATAAAAATACAATCGATGATGATGCCGTAAAGTTTTCTTAGGAAGACCCAGGTACACATAGAACTTATACATATATATATATACATGTACTTTGAATTTTTTTGTATTATACCCTTCTGCAGAATCGCCGGCAAACTATGCAGCCTAACGAACTGCAGAAGTTTTCCCGTTTGCTTGTCGGCAGTCGATTGTCCTTAAAGAATCGTTTGGTTTTATTGCAGAATCAATTATAGGACAATTCGTTTTCAAACAACAAGAAGATTTAAAGGAATTTCCAGGTCGATCGGGCGATCGTCTTTTCCAGTTCCCGAAGTATCGGCCGTTATCGCGCGTACTTGTGGATAAATAAGATAGTAGCGATCGTAGCGCACACATTTACGAGGATGATCCAAGATATTTTTCATGGTCGCGATCGGCCCCCGCGGCGAAATGCGCGTAGGCAGAGGCGGTGAGAAGGTCTCCTTTCGAAAGGAGCGGCTGAAAGCGAGTGCACGCTAATAAATGTCCAGCAGCGTAGATACATATCGCGGTACATGCAATCGCAATAATAATCGCAAGGAGATCTCGGGGTAAGAGGCTCGAGTGGCCGATGTACAATGGAAGTCGGTACAGCAGGCGCTTATTGGCGTATTCTTTGCGGGGACATGTACGCGGATGCGCGAAGGGAGGGGGCAGGAGAGGCGCGAAGGGAGGCAGCCGGACTGGAGAGTGTAATCGCATTTCCCCGAGTAGCCTATGGTAGAATTAAAGGCAACAAAATCAACCGCGGCCATGCTGTTAGTGAATTCCCCGCGCGCAGCGGTTCTGCGGTAGGACATTCACGAGATCAACTGTATAGTTACCGCGATAGTTGGTTGAGATATCACCTGGATAGTGGTTGTAGTAGAAATACAAAAAGATACAACGCAATATTTATTTTAAGTACTCCACTATTTTTTTATCATTATTCTATAAATATGTAATCAATTTTGCTTCTAGTAATTTAAACTCTTAATAAATATTTAATTTGAATTCATTTGTTGTTAAATCTCTTATGCTGAATTTATAATGCAATATTAAAATTAAGACCAATGTAAAAATTAATAAATAATAAAAATATTCGTGTAATAATTTTTTATGATAAGTCTATGAATATTTATAAATAATCAATCTAATATTGAGAAATATTGATACGATACACATTAAATATTGAATAAATATTGAAACAAGGATCTTTCAATTAACCCTTGTGAAAACAAAGATGGTCTTACCATAGTGCTGTTTACTGAAGCTTTTGTTACATCGCATTAGCTAGGGCTTAGTTACCCATGCGCATGCATTCAATTGCAACAACACATTAACGGAACATGCAGCCCGTGCAGTCGCATAATACAAACCTGTGTAATTATATTCAAGTATACGTAATCTGAGATGCTTCATCCACGCAGGCAACGATATATATTACCCGAGCTTGATCTTATTGCTTCCATTACATAAGATCACGTCATATATTTCGGGCTTCCGTTCAACTAAAAGAAAAAAAAGGAGTCTCACACAAAGCTTATGGATTTCGATGATAAACCATTGGAAAACGAGTGACGCAACGTTTGTGTCGGAGGTAAAACGGATCCTTCGAGAACGACAGCGATTGGAAGGCCGCCAATCGCGAAAACCAGCGTCTCCCCGGCAAAACACCTACGCGCGACCTCGCGGATATACGGCCGCTCTAGTCCCTCGCGGTTTTTGCCCGTCTGCAGGCCGCGTAATTGAATCACGCCCGGAGCCGCCCGGCAATCCCGCCGAATTTCCCGTTAACCGGCCGTCCGCGCTCACGACCCCGCAGGGCTCCATCATATATATACACACACACACGCGCGCGCTCGTAAGCCCGTCGGCCGGGATCCACCTGACGGCGGGAGAGACGCTCTCGGGTTGTATACACACGCGCCCGGGCAAGGTTGATTGGCGGTGCGCGCGCGCGGCAATTAGCCCTTTGAGCGGCGATTAGCCCCCGGCTAAATAAAGAAAAAAGACATCGGCGTTATGGCCGGGGGGAGAGAAACGAGGAGCCATAACTCAGGCGAATAATCTCGCGCTTACAACAATGGGGCTTATGCCAGTCTTTTTCACCCACGCGGCCCGTGTATATATATAAGGCGCGCCTCGTTTATAACCGACCTTTTTTTTTCCTCCGATCGCGGCTTTTTCGCGACCCTCGCTCTCGCCGACGCTAATGGAGGCTCCGACGAGCGCGAGCCGCTGTGTGTGTGTGTGTGTGTGTTTGCAGCTCTCGGTTCGATTAGGTATGCGTATAATATCGCCCCCCCGCTCACTGTTTCTTACACGCGTCCCGCGCCCGGGGATTATTCATGCTCCCTTATATGCGGTATATATATATATGTGTATATACAATTCTTCTACGTTGTATATACGTATACGAATTATTGTCTCGGCGATGGGAATTTGGGCGGGGACACGTAGTCGCGCGCGGCACTAAATTCACTTTTCACGATCGCGCGCTGTCTTTGTTTAAGGGCTCCGCGCCGCGGGCGAATCCGCCAATTTGAGGAGGCTATATCCATCCGGGGCGATCGCGCCGAGACCAATGGCGGCCGGTCTGTAAATCCGAACGAGCGCCGCCAACGGGACGTCCCCCCCCATTTTCGAAAGCGCGTATATAATGGAGTGCGCGACGCTCGCGTGCTACAATATCATCCGCGTGTACACGGATGAGCAGAGCAGCCGAGCGTGTACACCGCGCTGCCAATAATTAATAACGCGCAATATTCGCGAGAGCACCGGCTTTCGGAATTAACCGCAACCTGTAACGCGCAGTCGAGAAAAAATAAGGGCGGCGGCTTGCGCGCACGCGCGCGGCGAACGCGATGAATGTAAAGTAAAATAATAAAAAAAAAGAAAAAAAACGTCCACTCGTTCCCCCCCCTTTTAGCCGTGAAACGCCCTCGTAAAACGTTTAACGGCCGCGCGGATTTCCGCGGGGGTATGTAGGGGCGGGGCACGAGGCTGGACCGATCGAACGCGACCTCCTGGAGATGTGGTGCTTGGGCCGCGATGAGACGGCGATCTCCTCCGGTTTTCCCAACTTGCCGGCACGCGACGACAGTTGCTGGGAGTATAATTGGTGGGCCGCTCGATTTCCAGCCGTGACGCGCACTGCATGTGCACGCGTGCGTCAGCGAAGCTTGCCTCGTGGGTGACGTTTGTAATTAGCGCTGTGTACATATATGTGCACGCGTACCGCGGGGCTCGTTGCAGTTGTCGTTCTCGAGGGGGGGATCGAACGCGCGGACTACAAGGGCTCATTGTTAAACTTTTTCAATGAGACTGTATGCGCGGTTTACAATCGCGGCTGTCGTACTCGAGTGCGCGGGGTTATAATTGCAGAGCCGCTTCGCGATAGCGCAAACGGGACCGGGTGGTCCGGGCCGAGCCAAGTGCACGAGGCGGACCATTAAAAAATTTAACCAGTTTACACGGCTTGGCTGAGCAGAACGAGTCTTTTCAATTACTCTGCATGGCCAATGTGTATACGAAATATAACACTCGTCGATTGGTATATTATTTTATTTTTCCTCGCGGTCGATACTTTTTAATCACGCGAGATCTGCAGGGAGTAGACGTGCGCCCAGAGGTACATATTCCCATACGATACCGAGTGAAAACAAGGTTCGAGTGTTCATAACGGAATGCGCGAACCGAGCGGGAGCCGCGAGTTGCAGTAGATAAGGTCGCGATACGGTCGGCCGGGGAACCGTACAAAGAAACCGGAACGCACAGGGCTACGTTTCATTACCCCGCAGTGTGTTGGCCTCGGGTCCTTTCGCGAGATAGCAACGGCGCATTGCCGTTAAGCCAAAGAATAACATTAACAATGGACCCATCGATTATTGAATTAACGATAATACGCGAGAGGCTTGTGGAATATTCGTTCCGCTATTTTCGCCACGCTGGAGATAACTGACTGTCACGATGATGCGTAGGCGGCAGTGATGACAAAATTTAAACCGCTGGCGTGAGCCATCGACATCCAACAGCTATTATGTAGTATCTTTATTTACATTTTATTAAATGCCGGGCAAATTCGTTTCGTAGCAAAAAGCTAGGAATGAGCTGAAAAATTAAGCTCAGTACCTGCAGCCGATAGCTCGAATACTATACGTAAACGCGCGAGTTTGTCCATTTTTTACGCCATCGAGCCTCTGATGATTCGGACGTAGAGCTTTTTCCTCTATATGTGAAATACGGAGAACCGGACTTGCGCGTTTCGAAGGGGCAAATCAAATTATTGATGAAGCCTTTCCCCAGCGTGGCTTTGAGACTCTGTTTCCCAGGCCGAAAATCATTTTTCTCTTTTTATCCGCGCAATACGAATTCCATTTGCGCAGGGGCAGATTAACTCGAGCGTATTATCTACATGTATAGCATGATAAGCTTCGGGCGTCCCACGAGTTGCCCTTGGCTTGATTACATGGGCGAACGAGGAGTCCGAACGAATCAACCAGATCGGATGCTGGGCTCCATCCGAGAGCTCACACAGCCGTTAAAAACTTCGACTCGTGCGTACATACACGTGGGAGGAAGACGCGCGGTCGCTGCATCAATCAGCCGGCGCCCGCGGATCGATGAGGCGTAGCCGGCCATCGTAATTGCGTTACGAGCCCCCCGTAAAAAGCGCCAGCGATCTCTTGATATATATCTAAGCCTCCGGGCGAAAAAAAAAAAAGGCGGGCGCGCCTTGGCTTATCGCGGGGACGCAGCGGTCATCCGGGCTTTAAAGGCGATCGGTCCATGGGCGACGGCCCGCGGAGGCTGCGGGCCCCGGCGAGGCCATTAGTGGGCGCTGTTAATCCCGGGGGCGCTCGGCCGCAACAAGTCGCCCCCCGTGGACGAGGTCGCCGGCACAATGCCGATGGACCGACGCCCTCGAGTTGACGTCGCGGGAGTAATACCTCGCGCCGTGCACGCGCGCGCCCAGAACTTTCGATCAATCTCGGCCCGGTCCATTGTTCGCGGGGGCGCGCGTGCACCCATATACCGCCTGGGGTACGGCTACCGAGATAAAGTTCCGCCCTCGCGAAACCATTTTTCCGCCCGTCGCGCGCGATGCGGTACTTGTCTGGTAGTTTCGCCCACTGATAAAAATTTTACGACCCACACTTGTATGCTCCCTCAAGATTGCACTCGGATTCGTTCATTAATATTATCAGATACTGTAGGAAACATTTTAATATTTAGATATTTTTAGATATGTTCAAACAAACTGTATTATTTTACACGCTTTTTCTCTGTTTAAAAAACTAAAAATTTAATGCACACAATGCCAACGAATAATTTTTTCAATATTATTCCCTATATTTTGATCTACTTATTTCAACAATGTAACGTAAGTAATTAATTATTTATTTGAACTTACATTAAAAAACTAAAAATACTTTACAAACTTAAGAAATTCAGAAGCCTATCATTGACAGTAATTCTTAGATTCGGTGTCACAAGACTATCAAGTACGATTTTGTGTTCATTTTTAAGTTAACTAAATAAAAAATTTATTTAGGATGTTTTATTTTAGTGGGCAGACATCGATAGCCATTGATACTGCTGTATTATGTTATAAATATATAAGTATATAAAGTGGAAATATTCAGGACTATTTAAAAATCTATCAATATGGATACATTTTAAATTTCCAAATATATACTGGTTGATTAATTTGTACAAGAAAAAAAGAATTATCTCGTATTGACCTCTTTTTAATAAAGGATTTATAAATATACGATATTCGAATGCTGTATGCTACGTTTCTCCCTCCAATCATTATTTTATTTGTATTAAAAACGAATATTATTAGATTGATCATAAATATTAATGATGCCACGTATAAATTTAACATTATGAAGATCTGTAAAATAATCAATGTGTAATATACGTATTAATTCGTTTAAAATAAACACGAGTTATTAAAAAAAGGTAAATTTGATTGGAAGAAAACAAAAAAGTTCTAAATAGTAAGCGAGTTTAAGGTATTTTCTACAATGTTAAAAATCATCTATTGCTAACAATTGACTTTCTGTAACATCCAGCGTAAATTTGACTGTAATTTATAAATCGGTACAATTTGGAACTTTGGTTACTGAATCCGAATACAAAATCTCTTGTAGAACTTGTGATAATTGAAATAAACCGTATCGATCAGAAGGCTATGAATATCGTTTAGCAAGTTGGCCAGCTCGAAGCCACCTCGAGTTTAACCGCGCGATGTAGTTGTATAAAGTTTATTGCAACTAGTAAATCAAATTGCGACTATATAATAAATAATAAAATATAAGGTCACCAAAATTTTATTTCGTGTCCTAATTTCGTCCTACTAAAACTTATATTTGAACATCTATTTCATATTGATCAATAGTTGGTATACTATTAAATTATTTATTACATTTTATTACAAAAGCAATAAAAGATGGCCTTGTGTGTTCATTTTTTGTAAACAGCTCGTATAAAAATTTGTTATCAATAAAAATGTAAACAAATAGAGTAGATTAAATTCGATTTCATGAGTATCTAATTTTTCACACCTCGCTTTTCCGTTAGAATTATCATGTGCAGAATCACATACATCGATATTTATCTACATTTTTTATCAATATCTGATATAAAAAAATCCTAATTAAATGTTGAATGTTCCTCGAATTTAAAATTCTCGAGGGTTAAATTCCATTGTAATTAAATAGCAGTACATTCATTAAAAATCGAAATTAAATATTCAAATATTCACAGTTTCAACGAGAATCTATCATGCTTTATTATTAGAACTCAAATATTTGACTTAAAGGGCGAAATTATTAATACTTTAATTATTGATATATTATCCCAACGCTAGAATTACACAAATATTGACTTTTCAAATTTTACAAAAATTATAATTTGATTTTCTCAATAAAATTTTTCACCGCTGCGGTAAAATATATCAAATCAGGATAAAATAAAATCATTGTATATTGAGAAAAAATATCAAAATAAAATACCACTACCACTAACATATAAAATATATATTTCTAAAAATAAGCTATACTTTCGTGACTCCGCATAGATTTTATAAATTAAATTTTCAGATAATACTATTCAAATTCATTAACAAGCTGGTAAGTTGACATTTTCCCGGTATTTTGAGAAATAACCTGGTTTGCACATTTTCAACGTTTCTAAAAATTACTTCATTATAACGCAGAGTAAAAATCATCGTATTATTGTAACGTCGAGCAATATAATAGA
Organism: Sycophaga agraensis; assembly: GCA_018906755.1. NCBI lineage: Eukaryota > Metazoa > Arthropoda > Insecta > Hymenoptera > Pteromalidae > Sycophaga > Sycophaga agraensis. The sequence goes on along the minus strand of JACCIE010000006.1, from coordinate 3,827,325 downwards.
CAAGCTTACAATAGAAAGGTATATAGCGAAGGAGCTCCCCGTCTTCCAGCTCGCCTCGACGGTTCGGCCGAGTTTTAGACTCGGTGAGTTTTTACCGAGAGCAATGTTGTGCGGTTCCGTGCGATCACGAGCGTGTTTAATTATTTGACTTAATTAAACCTTGAATTAAACTCCCTCGGAGAGAGTTATTTAATGGGGGTAGAGCTGGCGACGTAGCATCGAGATAACCGTCCCGTGTTGACGTTCAGGAGGGACTCGTCTTCCCTCATCCTCCCGCATTCCCCTCCATTCGAAGTATCAAATTTAATAATTTTCGCCGTCGCGGCGCTCGATCGATGCTTAACAAATTTGAGAAAGTAGACTAAGCCGAAGGAGCCCGAGCGGCCGACCGGCGTGTCGCCAGGAGCTCCCGGCAAACAAGCAGCGATCGAGCCGGCGCGACAGTTGAAAAGGGCCGGGAGATAAAAATTTGGCGCGGATATAAAGGGATCGCCGTGGCTCTCGCGCCCATACGCGGCGCCAGTTGTCGACGGGGGGAAGAAGAAAAAAAAAAGAAGCGATCGGGGATCTCGACCCGCGCATCGTACGTATATACACACGCACACGCAGAGAGCCCGTTTCGTCCTTCTGAATAATGGCCCGGCGAATAAAGATATCGGCGTAGCCCCGGGCCGTAAATCGCCCAGGAGAAGGGGCGCCATATAACCCCCGCAGAAATATCCTCGCAATTTTGACGAGAAATCACGGGGAATTGGGCGAAAGAGCGGATAAAGGCGAGTGGATCAGGCGCGGGGACGGCAGTCGGACTACGTGATCGGAAAGGCAGCCCGGCTCCTCCTTTCTCCCGCGCGGAGTACATATAATAATAATACGTCGCGCGGTGCGAGCTCGGCCGGCGCGCGCCTCAAATGCCGCCGTTCACATGGTAAGCGAGCTCCCGGGGCCGTAAACCAGCGGGGGATTATTTACCCGGGTGAAAAATGCCGGGGCGTCAGGGCCGGAGCCGGTAAGCAGGGCTACTCTAATCAGCCGAAAGGCCGTGCAGCCATTTGTCTCGCCGGGCGCTCCGTTTGCATGTATGTATGCCCCGATCTCGGCGCCCACTCGAAGAATCGAATACGGGCGTACGTACATACGCGCGCGGGAGATAGTTGGCCCGCGCACCTCGGATACACACATAGGCATATATATGTATCATGCAAAAAAACAAAAGGAGAGCTTCCCGGCTTACGCGTATCAGACACCAGCGAGCGAGGCTTTGACAGTCCCGCGCGAGCGCCTGTCGGCAGAGACACGAGGGGGCCTCGCGAGGGCCGCGCGTACGTAATCGGGGAAAAAGGACCGCGGGGGTGATTGGCTGGGGCGCGCACCTGATCGAAAAAGGTGCGCGGGGAGCCGGCGCGGGCGGGCCGGGGAGGGGGCCGGGCGGCGGCTCGGGGGCGCGCGCCGCCCGCGCCGCCAGAGCCGCGCCGACAGTCGAAGAGGAAAGGTCTCACGTGGCGGGCGGGCGCAGCTGACGCGCGCACCAGCCGCTTTACTTTCTCCCTGCCGGTTGACAATCATCGATTGCGAGGGCCCGGGGACCGCGCGCCTACCGGTGAGTTGTTGGCCCCTCTGGGCACCAGCTTTTAGTTTTTTTATTGTTCGTTCGCGCGCGGCCCTCCATTGCGTGCGACGTACGCGCCGGGATCTCTTTTCGCCGAGCTGCGCCGGCAGAAGTAGGGCCTCGGTCCCTTGGACGCGCGACTCGCTTATCGATACGTGTCCGATCGTTTTGTATCGCTTTCTAATTTGAAGTCGGCTTTGCTTTGCGTGAATGCTACCTTCCGCTTGATGCGATTTAAAAGCGGACTTTAAGCGTTTATTGGCCGCCTGGAACCACCTGCGCTCAGAGCAATTATTGATATCTTGTCTTTTAAGATAGCGATACTAGATTATTGAGCGATGCTTCGGTCGCTCAGAAGCTTATGCGAATTATGGCTCCTTTTAACCTCCTTTCGTATTTTCACGTGATGCAATGAACGGTGATGAAAATACATTCTTGGGAATATCGTATACATAATTTTATTTACAGTATAGAGTTCAATTTCAGATAGAGTAAGTTTTTATACCACTGAGAATGGGTTTATCCTATTCCAACATATTGAATTTGCGGAATTTCAGCTTTATCGCGTATTTTCGACTCGAACAACTTCATGGATTTCTATCTAGAAGATTTCATGCTTTGGTTGAGTCACATTTGAACAATAATTTTTATAACTACTTGTTAACCACTGGACTTTGTTTGAAAAATTTAAAAGTTTGCCAATGTACATCTCGTTTACGTCAACAGTTGGAAATTCAGAAAATAAGAAAATTATATCTCTGAATAAAGTAAGAATCATAGTTTTTTAAAGTCGTACGGATGCAAATTTGATGATCCAATATAAAAATTTCTATCGAACTCCTCATTATATATTCAACATCTTAACCATAAAATGTATTTCAGCTTTATGTACTAGTTTTAAATTATTATTAATTACTGCATTTGTATCAATGGTACGAAAAGGAAATAGTACTATAATCTCGACTATAATATGTGTAGCAAATCACTTTTTCTTGTCAAAAAATGATGCTGTTTATTAAAAATAAAGCTGACAATTTACAATAAACGACAATATTGCATTATCAATGTCAACTTATGCGAATACAACAATAAAACATCTCAAAAGGTGTAAACTATCGTGAAATTCCAGCGATACCCAAGGCGTCGATAACCCCTACATGCTCTACAGGGACAGCCTCGACCCGATCCGCAAAAGTGGTCCGAAAAATCGCGAGAATGCGTGCACGCGTAAAAATGATCGAATTTTCAACAGGGCCGCCTCAAAATTGCTTCTTGCGCCCCGTCGTCTCGGCCCCTTTACATCCCCAAGCGAAATAAAAGATTCCTCGAGAAGGCGTAAAAATACCTCGCGCCCGCCGGCTGCGGCCAAGCGCTCGTGGGGCTATCGATGATCTACAATTTTATCCTTGCTTTTGTTATACGACCAGAGGAATGGCACCGCGACCCTCGTAAAATCGCCGAGCTTTGTTTCGCCATCTTTTTATCGGCCCCCGCCAAAGTATTCCCACGTACGTATATATGTAGAGTGCGATGTGGCGCGGGCATGTAGGTGCGGTTTACGAGGTGCCGTTTGCCAACCCTGTACAATTATTGGGATGCATCCCCGCAAGTTGGCGGTATCGTTCTTCAATCCGCGGCAGAATATGATGTGCGGCCGAAGGAGGGCATAATGGAGATAGGTATACGGGGGCTGTATTTAGCCTGAATTGGTTGTATTGCGTGGTGCTTAATCAATAGCCGTATTGTGCGCCCGTTATAAATTTCTCGGAAATTAACAGAGTGAATACAATTTGCGGGAAAGATATTTAACAGAGATTCGATGCTTTCATTATTTTGATATAACGTGCTTAAATTCCCTGATAAATTACTTCGTGTATAATCATTCGGTGCTGCTTTACATATAGATTGTTGTTTCGAGTTTAATATTATTTTCTACAACATATATACGTCAGTATCAATTTTATAAACACTTTAACAGAGAACGATAAGGTGCGTGAGAATGGAACATTTATATAGCTACAAAAGTTATTAATAAAACAACATCATGACAAATCGTATGTTAAATTCAATTTATATATGACGGGCATGTCCACATAATATTGTTAAAACATATATGAATTTTTATTGTGTAGTAGTCTCAATCAATTGCTTACAGAGTTAAATGAAATCAAACAAATAATTTTTATTTCAATCTTTTTCCAGTATTCGATACTGTATCAATTATAATATGTCGGCTCAATAAAGAGACTACTACAGAATAATTAGTCATTGTTGATGGTAAAAAATGTTTACAGTTCAAGTAATAAAAAATAGAACTATTACTTCCCTGCTAAAAATTATGACTACAACTAGAAAATTAACCAGAACTGCGATTCTGAATAGTTTGCGCTCGAAAATCTAATGGGAAAACTTAGCTTCGTGCTTACGTAATCTGGACAATATCTGATCGGGAACCTATCGGAAACCACCCTGTTAAACATGTGAATTTGCAGAATTCCAGGAGATAGTGAGCGCTAGATGATTGAGACATTGCACACAATATTTGTTGATAATTTGATGGAAATGGCTTTACGCGTAATACAGCAAAGCAATTTTCAGCCATAATATTATTGGCTGAATCATATTACCATGAAAGAAATCATATTATTAATTCGACGATTTTGCAAAAATTCTTATATTTTTTAATTTATCCTAATTTACCCCAATATGTTTGTAATTAATTAATATGATTTTTTTTAATTATGAATAATAATAATAAAGAACGTTACATATGAAGAAAAGCTATTATAATAGTTTGTTTAAAATTCGAATAACATTTTTTTAAGAACACTGAACTAGGTTACAGTTAGATTCTCCATGTATATTCTACAATAGCACTAGGCACGTATTTCTAGGTATTATGTACTCTTATTTGGCCAAAATACATTTTGTATAATATCCGTTATATCTTTAATGAAAATGTATGCGCATATAATTAAGCATGATACACGTACATTTTTAATGTATATTAAAATTTTGATTCAGCAATATCAATCAACAGATTGTGTAAACATTAGTTTATTGTGCCCTTCGAAGTTATAATAAACAATGTTATCAAAACGTAAATTACCCGAAAAACAATAGAGATTTCAATATCATCTCGGGTTTGATCCGAACGTCATCAGAACATGAGCTGATTTTATGCTAACAGAAATCATAAGCTTCTCAAGGAATGAATATTTAGATTTGAATATTTAAATGGAAAGTGATCGTATTTCCATTAAGCCAAGAGATTGAAGGATTTCAGGGGGTTAGTCTTACAGACTTCCGTCGGCGTCCGTGTCGTCTCATCTGTCGTAAGCTCCGCATCGGCCCGACGGCCGCTATTATTCGGCGGGCAGTCGAAAAGAAAAGGAAAATGCGATTACCGGGAAGCGCGGCGCCGGCCCTGTTCCCCACAAATCCCACATTCGGTCGACCGTGCGAGGCACGGGGGCGCCTCCCCCGGCAGGCGACGGCAACTTCCCCAGGAGTCGGGGCCGCGGTGCCGGCGAGTCGCCGCCGAGGGCAGCTCCGCCGAGTCGCAGTATGTGCCCCGGTGCGCCCGCCGACCACTCGACCTGACGTCACCGCGGCGTTTGACATTAAACGCGGGCGATATAGTCCCGGGGCCGGCGGGATGAAAGCCGGCTTTTTACCCGCCGCCGGTACGAGCCTTTGTCCGCCCCGCGGCCGCACAATGGGGCTGTTATTGCGCGGGGGCTCTCCCACCCCGCGTCTTCGTCCTCCGACTCGTCGCTGATTTATTTATCCCGCTCGCTTGGCGCCCGTATATTGTTTAGAGACGCGCGGGCCGTCGTGTAACGCCCTCGCGGTGCCCGGTGGATCCGTCGGCCTGCCTGATTGATTTCGGCCACGCGCCGCCGATTGACCCGCCCCTAACTCCGGGGGATGTTTTGATCCGCCATTCTTACAGGACTCGCCGCTGTATATTTGTTTTCCCGACGTCGTGTGCGTATGGGATGGCGCGTGTTTGCGTCGCGCGCGCCGTTTTTCTCGACCGGCGCCGGCCGAGGGGTTGCGAGTTTTCTTGTTCTCGCTCTCGGTCGCGGCTCGTCAGTTTTACGGGAATCGTTGCCACCGGGAAACGAGTGCACGAGTTAATGGCTTCTTTCCGATTTAACGGCGCCACTTTGCGAGGGAGGCTAATTGGCTGGTTAATGAGCGGTTAATACGTGCGAGCGAGTCTGTAAACTAGCTCTTCTTCGGTTCTGTACCTTTTTTTCGACGAAGGTATCGTCTGGATATCAGCAGGCAAGTGCACATAGTGATTTCATTTAGCGTTTACATTGCAATCGGACAAGTTCCCGACATACATACCCGACTTTCCAAGGCAATTCCTGCGGGAATCGCGTTGCTCATTACAGCATCTGTAACTTGAACCGCCGCGCTTTAATACAATAGTTGAGGGCCGTCGCTTACGACTGTTTCTCGACAAACTATGGAAAAAACAGAACTAGGAACTATATTCTAGCAGTCAAAGCTTTCGTTACTTTTGGATTTTAAAATTTTATATTTATTTAAGTATTGAGATCAAATTGGACAATAGATAAAAGCGTCGATAAGTAGAAATTCACGTTAGTACACACAAAAATAATTATGAAAGCTTTGTATCCGTTTGAATATTCGAAAATATGACCGTTCTTTAACACTATATTCAAAGGCTCCATCATATTCGAAATCCTCGAATACTCGAAGCTTCATTTGTTCCTTAGAATCCTTGTCAAGCTTCCAATGGTTCGAAGGCTCGAACGTATCCAAAAGTAAGAGCTCTATAGTAAAAGGTCGAATTGGATTTTTTTCTTTTCTGGATTTGTATACAAAGTATCAGAGGCGTGCCTTTTTCCTTGATGAAATACGTTGTCTTTATGTTTCTGAGCCTGATTTCTTCCAGGAATTTTTTTCGTATTCGGAATGTTATTTTCTTATATTCTTGAAATGAGAAAAATAAATTGTAAGCTATTGAAACATTGGAACAGTTACTTACACAATGTTTAAAAATAACATAAATTCTTAAACTCTTATGATACGTGTGCTATGTGACTAGAGACATAAAAAATAATACACACAAGCTGCCAGGATGATTAATTTTAAGGTATTCATCACAATAATGATAAATCACGTCCTCAGTGCCGCGGTTACACTCAACTGGTATACGCCGGGATAAAAAGAGGTACTCTCTGATGTAAAATAAATTGATTCATTCTGATTTTATGTTATTTTTCTTTTGTTTACACTTTCAAAAGAAAGTTATTAACGCAGGTTAATAAAAACCGCTGACTTATTACAATCATAATCCAATAGTCGAAACTGCAATATCGCTTGTTTTTCATTGTTTGTCGTTTCTCGCGTTAATCTTTTTGTCGCGTAAGAAGTTTGCCTATATCAAGACGGCAAACTAACTTCTAAGCTCAACACCACGAAATCGTTTAGCCTTTTGCTGAACTTTTTCATGAATTACAAGGAAACGTTTCTCTTGGCGTGACCCGGCAAAAATATTAAAACTACATATGATGCCGCGCTCCCCCCAAATTCCGTCTGGTCCGCTAGCGGGTCTGCGGGCCCCGCGGCTAATGCGCCCTACCTCTCATCTGCAATCCTATGCCCCCAGTCTGATGCGACGGCTCGCGGCGGCCCCCGGACATGCCGCAGTTACCGCTCTGAGCTCGATCCACGCGTCCTGTCGACCCACTTCACCGCGCTGCCCCATTGGCAAACCCAGTCCTCGCGAGCCTTATCTCGCCTAGAGCTACGTCTCGTCCTCGGCGACTTCCAGCCGAGATTCCAGTGAAAAGAGCGCCCTCGACGAAGAGCCTTGAGTCCTAGGGCAAGTTGTCGATCCGCTACCCTGTCTCAAACTGCAACTTCGTCGAGCTAACCGCGTGCGATACCTATTCGCTGTTTATCCCAAGCTGCTCTCGCCCGGTCGTACATGATCTACGTGTGTGTTTGTAATTACAATTGCAGTGTTGAAAAGCATACCTAAGCGACAGCGGAACGTTTCGATTAGAAATTTTAAATTTAAAGGCCCAACTTTGTTTGTTTTCAATGTTCGAGGGTCGCGCGGGACGAGTGTGGAAGGGCCGCAAGGTCGCGTCGGAGCGTCGGCGCGCAAACGAATTGTAAACAATGCCGGCTCGTATAGAATTTTCCTACGGAGAAATTTATGATATTTACTTCATGCATAAAACGAAAATGTTGTATCAATGAATAAAACACGTTGTTATCGTAAATATTGTAAATAAGAAAGGGCAACGGCATCGCAGTTAGAGGTGATCATCTTAATTGATCTGATTAATTGGCTGATATTTATTAGCTGTAATTAATTGACAGGCGGGATTTATATGGTCGCCCGGTGTGTGCTGATCCTTTAGGGCCTGGGGTCACGTCGTCAAGGAGGAGAATTTAAAGCAGAAGCAAGATCGTTGACTCTTGGCAGTCCCGCTCGTAGAATCTTAGAGTCGGTGTACAATGGAGATTCATCAGTCCCGTCGGCTTGTTTTGCCATTGCGAGGGCCTACCAATCTCTACGATTTGATTTTAATTATTTAGAGCCACCCCAAGCCTAGGTAAATACGGGGCCGTCGGACCAGTGTTCTCACATTCAATAGTAGTATAGTTTGACCTCGAGTTTCACGTACTATTAGCTTGATTCGCTCAATGAATTTTAAAACATCAAATGTATATATTTTATAGAGTACGTAACAAATATTTACAATTTTTAAAGGAAAGAAATCACGCATATAAATCAATTGTTTAAAAATACTTAGCTGAGAAATTCAGTAATTGGTCTGTAGTAGACGATTTGCACTTTATAAATCGTTAATTTTATTCTGAAAAAATAAATAATTTGAATGAAAAGTGATAAGAAATTAAAAGTAAAATAAAAGTTTTTTAATAATGACAGTTTAATAAATAAAGATAGCTTCTGATAGATAATGAAAAATACATTTGTAATCAAAATCAAAAATTAGATACATATCCTCCTTTTTAGACACTTTCAATTGTGTGTATGATACAAATTGTCATTCAGACTAAACACAAAATTACAAATTTTGTTTTACTTTTTGTTGTTTTATTGTTTATTAATCATAATTTAATACTTATTTCATATATTTTCCATAATATAATATAAATTTGTTAATCGAAGACGTCAGAAACTGTTATATAAATATATCAAACTCATTTCCTCACTCATTTCACAATATTATATCACTTTTTCGTTTTCATTGCGTTAATGACACAATTTCGTGTATCAAAAAAGATATTTTTAATTTATAACATGAGAATTAGGCTAGCTGATATAGCGTAAGGTGTATCTTTTTATGTAAATAGATTATAGCTCCGCTTTGTACATTAGTTAGACATTAGACTTTACTTAGTGTATGACTTGCTTGGAACAGTTGTAGACGTTTTATATTACTGCTATAGGTAAGTTCTAATAAATTTATATACTAAAATATAAAAATTTTATACTTTCTCAATTTCTTTATTAAACGTGCATCCATATAAATTATTAATAACAAAACTAGTATCCTCAAATGTAGAAAATCTGTTAATATAATATAATTAATGTGAATTGTCTGAAATACAGTTATATTTCTACATTTGATCGATAAATTATTTTATATAAAAATATTGGTTAGGTTGGATCATCATCATTGGATATCATTCGCATAAATTGTTTATCATATCAAAGACTATCAAAAATTATCATATCATCTATTATACATGCAGTTTACGATAATATTAACTACACTATTCGATTATTATTGATTCTATAACAGATGTTACATAATCTTAATATCAATAAACAACTATTTATTCATAATACAATAAAATTTGAATGCATTCAATAACAATATATAAAATTACTATGAAATATTTCATTAAGAATACGTAAAATTAAAAATATATTTCATTCATTTTAACTGCATAGTTTTATTCGTTACCTCTAAATAATTATATCCGAAATTAAGAGAGCTTCATAATCCGATCCACGAGCCAGAATTACCTGATTTTGGTGATTTATAAACAAAAAATAATTTTATTTAGTACATGAAAAAAAGTTATGTTTGTAGATTTTTTAATTTTTCATATGTTTCTACCTCGATTTCTACACATATGCTAGTTCGCCACTTGTTCTTATTGACTATACTAATACCAGTCTCATTATAGTAGATCTAATTTTACTCCATAAACGGAAGTCACTAAACTAAACTAAATATGTATTTGACGTTGGAGTTTATCATTAAAATTCACAATTATACATTTTCTAATTTTTTTTTAAATTGTTAAATATCTTATAAAACATGATATTGATTTTAGAAAAAATCTGGATTTTTTGTACATGCTAAATATATTTTAAATGCATCAGAGCTTCCAAATGTACCACTTGCTGTTTATAAATTGGGATGAATCTCTCTTAATCGTTAACAAAAAAGTGTAACTGTCATAATTCTAGGTTATTCAACTGAATGAAACGAATTTAGTCGTTAGCTGATGCTTTTGTATGTTTATTTTAATTCTTGTTTATGCCAGTTTATTTAAATATTTTGAGATATTGTTTACCATTGATCTTTTTATTAATTTGAAACAATAATTTGAAGATAAATGATCTAACTGTAAACATGCAATATACTTTTTAGGAAATAACAAAATAATGTAAAGTAACATTAACAAACAATTTCTTAAATGTGCATATTGAAAATAATAAACATGATATTTTTATATATCCTCTTTAAAAACATTTTGTTTTATATGGTGAATGACTCAAATAAATTAAAAAATTACATTTCATGTGCGGGATATTTTTCAAATAAAAATATGGCGAAGCTTAATTACGATGATGATTTTTTTCATTCGTTCATTATTATTTTACAATTATATTGTTGAGAAATTCATGCATTGCAGAAAAGTAACTTTACTGAAAAAAGCGTGTATAAAGCGAATCGTATTTCATCAATTTAGGGAACTCAAGGAAAATTATGTAGATGTATAGAATGGTATAATGGGCAACGTGGTTTTCTTCAAGAGCGAAAAATTGTCTGTGAACCTCTGAATCGTTTGCGAAAGCATTAAAAAGTATTTTTCCAAGGACGCGCGCTAGACGGGTTATTGCACTTTTTTCACTTTTTACAGAAATAGCTAGCGATATCACTTTCGAATATCCTCTTTTTCCAACATCTTGCTTTCCAAACTTTGCGTTTCAACATTGTGTTTTTCATTGGATAAAATAATAACTTATAATCAAAATTCGGAAATACATACAAAAATGGTTATAGCAAATTACGTTTGCTACATAAAACTTAAGTTTGTTTGTAAAATTCTACATACATACATATTAAAACATGATAAAGAACCGAGTAAAGAACGCCTGATCATATTGAGATTGTATAGGTACTAGCGCCATCACATAATCGTACAATAAACATCTGAATGATACAATCTACAAAGAGAATGAAAGGCAACTAAAACCTTGAGTACTAAATAACACTAAATCGCCTGTACAAGTGGTACTTAAGTGGTCCTTTTTTAGAGAACGTTAAAGCTGCAGTTACAAATAAAAACCACACAGTTAGAGGCTTGTATTTTGTTAAAACTTAGAACATAAACATCACTTGCTTAGATAACATATCTTAATAAAACATTTGAAAGCATTGTTAAATATAGAAATAGTCTCTATCTGCAGCTATTGAACAAACGTTACAGTTTATTTAAAATTTATTCATTTTATTAAATAATACGTTATTTTACATCTGCATACATCTGATTTAGTTTAATATATAATGAATGCTAAAAAATATAATTTAAAAAGAAAAATAATAGACCCATTATAATAACATTTAGTGAAAATTTAAAAGTTGAAAGTTGAACGAATTTTTAAACGTACAGATCCTATAAACAAATATTCAATTATCGGTATACTCAAAATGCTTAAATATATATTTAAACTATCAAATACAATAGTTTTATTGGTACATTGTAACTTACTATACCACAATGACAATCTTTTCTATTATAATATAGAATAAATTACAGCGTTTATCAGCCCGTTTAATTAAAATTCGTTTATTCCATAAAGGACGACACTGCTTGTCGAGATAAGTTGATTCAGTTCCAGATACTCTTGGGCTTTCATATTCAATAAGCGTTTTTATAAATATTAAATTTTAATTATCATAATAATTATGATCTTTGATAGCTAGTGCATATTTGGTCAAGTTTTAAATATAGATGATATTTCAAATATGCAAAGCCATCCCGTTGAGCTCGAAGAAAATTCGAGCCTCGGAACGGTAGGAAGGAACGCGGTTCTCCCTCTCGGCACCGATCGATGAATCACAGAAAAGCGAACTAATCAGTCGTCTGCCAAAAATTTGACAAACCTTTTTAACGGCCCAAGCCTGTATTATCGACCCGTCCATCACGAAAGCAGCCTAAAAAATTCCGGGCTCTCGGGCGCCATTGTCCTCGCCGCGGTGATCCTTTATCCTCCGATCCATTTTTCTTCCCTGTCCCTTGGCCCGTTCCGAATACCGTCGACAGAGACGCGCGCCGACTCCTTAATCACGCGGCGGTCCGCGGAGAAGTCCGGGCGCGGAGGCTGGAACAATGCCCGCCCGCGGCCTCGGCTCTCCGCAATTAATTTCCAGGACGCGGCCGCTGCTTCCGATTAATTATGCCATCGGGGTCAAGCGGGCCGGTGATCGCTGTTGGCGAATATTCGAGGATATTGCGCTTTCGGCCAAGTCAAGTACGGGGAAGGCTCTTGAATTGTAAAGGTGTGTAAGGGTTACTGCACACTTGGTTTTCTCTCGCGAGCCCGTAAAGTTCTTTTACTGCAGGCGTCGCTAGGGCCTCGCGTAACTAGAATAGCCAGAGTGTCGGGTTTATAGGCCATTCTCCGAATTTGATGACTTTAAATTATAGAAGAACTTTGCCATCTTCCTGGCGATCTCCTGTAATCGTATTCCGTCCACTTCGATAAATCTCTATAGTAATTTATTACATGCGCGCAGTTTTAGTGGTTATACTGATTGTCTGCAGGACGAAGGTCGAACAGGCGATCCTCGTTAAAAATGTGGGCGGTACTTTTGCGGCTGATGAAAGAGGTATTAGAAGTGCATCGGTTCCATTGAATTATTCATACATAAGAGCTGTAACGAACTTTTGGGATTTGAAATATTTAAGGAGAATGTATGTTTAAAGGAGGAGGCCCGAAGTGCTCGAGATTACGACCGTCTCAAAGAAATATTTAATGAAAATTCGATCTTGTCGGTTTACTTTCGAGGGTGTAACGCGATCTTTAGGTCGCGGAATTGGAACTAAGGTGACCTGGCTCGATACCTTTTACGACTCGAAGTATAGTCAGAGTTGGAGAACTTTTCCCGCCATTCAATTTATTTTTATAGTTTATATAAACCGAGTCTTATAAATGTTGCAATGACAATCATTAAATTCTACGAATTATATCGCAATAAAGGTCTTTAAAGTGTTTCTTATTGTAGAATAAGACTTAATATTGCTATATAAAGATAATCAACCTCGGTATAATAATTTAGCTATAGTTATTAAAAATATACATGCAATCACTGTATAATATATGCATAGCTTTTAAGAGCTTTGAATTATTTATAAACTTAATTCTTATAAGAACTTTTAATAGCTATAGCGTGTACATGTATACAGTAGGAGCTTAGCTTCTAGCCGTATATACAAGCTAAACAAAGATGTACCAACAAATTGCAAAGATTAGAATAATTTTATGGGAGCAATCCAAAGGAAAAGTCGTAATAGCCAAAAGAAGTAAGAATACTAAATGTGTATATTATACTTAAGGGAGGCGGCAATTTCAACTTAAAAATCGCCACTACTTTCGGGAGGGGTCGTCTCGTTTTATTTTTTCACTCGAGAGTTTTATTGACACGGTACTTGCGCGTAATAAACCCGAGCCATAGTCGAGTTTTACAATCTCCAAAGGCTGTCTCGCTCACTTGGCGGACTTTCGCTCTCGCCGCCGGGCGTTTCGCTGCCCTCGTCGATAAGGAGGAGCTAAATTTCGCCTGAAAGATACATCGCACGTCCGAGTCTACTCTACTGGGTAATTGATGCAGCTTTTATTGCCGATGTGCTCTGCATCCACACGCGTACGCGCGCATACTTTTCATTGAGATAAATGGCGCCTACTGACCCCGCCGGCGTCGTATATTAATATTTTACAGGCTTTCAGGGCGGGGCGAGGGAATAAAAGAAGGCCGCGTCTCCGCTGATTGGATCTCGACCCCGATATTATAATACCAAAGCTTGCTCGAGTGTCGGAGCCGCTGCATTTTGGAGTTGTTTATCGCTATAAAGCGACGACGATTCCAGTGCGTAAGGAGCAAAGAACAAGGAGCTGTACGGACGACAATCCAGTATCTTTGTAATGTAAACTACGGTTTGATTGGGGTGGTACAAAGCAGTACCAGTAGATTGAGGCCGAGCACTAGAAGACGCAATTTCGCTCGACTGCCGCTCATCAAGGTTCTGTCCGCGTTCCCTCTCCTGGCAAGTCCCGATCTTCTTGAATTATTTAAATTAAAGCATTCGTATATTAAAATATCGGTAAATTAAAACAAGATCGGGCAAATAAGTAGACAACAAAATGTTTTGATCTTCAAACTCCGTGTTGATTTATAAGAAAGTGACTCATGTTTAACAACTCCTAGTAATATAAATGTTATGACATACATTTTTAAAATCACATACTTTTCAAAAGTAAAAAAAAGTTGAACCAACATAAGCGTAACCATTATAATGCATACACAGGCTGTTTTTAAATTCACTGCGTTACGTTTCATTTGAATTTGATCCGTTGCTCCCTGAAAGGCATTGACAAACAAATCCTGCCTTTGATGAACTAAAGTCGTATATTGCGAGTACAAAAATAATCCATAATAAAATATTCTGCACATACAAATAATTAATCTACTATTGTATATATGTAATTATTTGCTGGTATACTGGTATTCAAGATTTTGGAACGTATATCGTTCTTGTCGGACTAACGCTATACTGAAAGCTATCGTAACTGTTGAGCGAATTACGCAGTCTCTTTTGAGAGGTACTATGCCTGATTTTCTATGCACTATATAAGTATTCAATATACGTGCACCATTCGGTACATGTATGAACTCAGGTTACTCTACGAAGCTATCTTATATTGCCCGGCGAATGACTAAATTTAGTAGAATTTTCCCCAGTAAACTTGATTTACTACTCGAAGATTAATTTGTCGTAAAACTTTTATAATCGGACAATTAACCAGTATCGAAACTCTTTAATTAAAACACATTTATTCATAGTTAATTAACCGACTGAAAATTTTTGTTATCCAAATAGCAGACGACATAAAAATTGTATACATGTGCGTTAACGGAACACGTTGAAAAAATGTAAATTCACGTGCACCGAACTATTTTCGAAGCATTGTCTTTTGACGATGATTGCAACGCCGCGTGCAAAATCATTAATCGAGGACGAAACGGTGCTCCCAATGCACTCGCCCGCGATCGTTGAGCTGATTGCGGAGCAAAATGGAAGCTCGCCTCAAAGGACGGACCGCATATCCACGACAGACCGACTGCGAGCCGTCGGCTATCCCCTGCGGCGAACGCAGGGCGCCCCGCAGGAGGCAGCTGCGGCGCGCATCCCTCCCCCCTGCGCTATTAAACGCCCCGGTGGCGCCGGAATCCGCGCCCCCGAAGAATGCCGACCGCCCGCGGGCCCGCGCCGCCAGGATAATCCGGGGGGGGGGGGGGCGATCGATGCCCGCCGGCGGAATTAATGCCCCGGACGGCCCTCTAACAGCCGGCTAAGTGGAGCCGTGCCATCCGTCTCGTTGGGGCCGATACGCGCGTCCCCCGCGCTTTTCGCCCCGGGATTAGAAGACGTGGCCGTGTGTACTCGATCGCGCGCGGGTTTCGCTCGGTGTGCATCGGGAGGTTGTTGCGGCCTGTCGCGATTGCCCGCCGCGGGGATGTGTGTACATATACGCGCGTGTACTTTTACATGGCCCGTGCGCCGGAAGGGAGTCCGCGGCAGGGCTGGCGTGCTTTCGACCGCGTCGTGTCCCGTCAAAAGAGCCGTTTTCCGGGATATTGCGTGAAAGGGGTTTTATGTGTACAAATAATTTAGGTAATTCAGGTGGCCTTTAGAAAGCCGCGATTAACTATGTGCGTGAGGATAAACGACCAGTTTACTTTACCATTTATAATGTAAGCGTTCGTTCGTTATGCGCCGTCTCTTTTACGTCCAGTCAAGAGATTTTAAGCTTATTATTCTTTACATTATGTAAACCTTTTGGACTAATGAATTTATTGTCGATTAATTTTTTCCGTGTGGCCTTATTATCGATTCTATGTAGCCGTTTTTCCAAAAAGCTCGAGAGAATATTAAATTAGCTCTAGCGTTCATTGCACCCCTCGTGTATGGCGAATAAAAGTGGGAATAAAGCACTGGCTTCTTACAAATCATATCCTCGTAACTGGTCGAATAGTAATCTAAGTACGCACTTATGAAGTACGATCATCGTTCATTCAAATGGGAGCTAAAATGTTCTATAACTCCGAAGCAGCTCGTTTTCATTCACAATAGATGCTTCCCAATCGTTTCGTCTCCAAAAGTATTAACTTGCAGTAACTTATTACTTCGACTATTATTACTAGTATGGTTTATCTAAACACACAATCTAAGACCTATATTTGTATTATTATATACTTATATTGTAGTTATATTGGTTCATAAGTTGTGGAATCTACATAAAGTGTGGGTTGATCGATGATGCAAACGTTATGTCAGCAGAACTAGAATTAATTGGGGAATTTCGATCGACAATACATATACTGGCCGTATATACGAGGGTTTCCTTATTTCTTCGAAAAAAGACTCTGATCTACATGATCTGAAAGAAATAGGAGAAAGCATAACAAATACATTTAGCGATCCGATTTGTTTGCAGGATAGAAAGACCATTAACGGCCAGTCAATAATTTTGGGCTTGCCCCGCTTAGCCGCTAGGAGGTTGAAAAATAAGACAGCCAAGATTACATCTAAGTTTAATTGACTTTTTAACACCGGGAAGTTTGGCAATTACCCAAGAGTTCATATTGAAGTTGCAGAAAAGTACAGCGAAATTGTTTACTAATCCGACTGCAAGGCCCTCAATTACAACTTGGCCGATAAATCTATTGCGGCGAATTAATATATTCTCCCCAAGTCGAGGCGATCGATCGCCAGGGGGGGGGAGCCGCGCCAGTCATCGCGGCTCCTCGTAAAAAGCCTGCGAGTCGCCTCGCGATTAATTCACTTTGAAAGATCGAGGATCGTCGGGCACCGCGACGCGCTTCGCCATTAGACCAAGCGGCGTGTAAGAAAAATGAAACTTTTTCCATTCCCACGCGGGTGGTAGTGTCTCCAATCGATGGAGCGCACCACCTACACATCGCGCGCGCGAGCTCCTCGGGCATCTCCAGAAATTCCAACGACCTCTCTCTCTCTCTCTCTCTTTTTTTTACGGCGCCTTCCCCGAGAATGAGCGGAGACGCGCTCCGTACGTACATATGTATATATGTGTGTGTGCATGTGTGCCCTCGAATCGAGGTAAGGCGGAATAAGCGCTCCACCATTCAACCGGGGAGGGATGAAAGAGTTTCCTCGAGTGCTCGCCGGCGGATATTGCGCTGCGACGGGGCGGCCGCGGGCGCAGCATCCCAATTTTCAAGTTCGCCCCCGCGCGCACTTAGAAGCCCTAAGGCCCTTTGCCAAGGGCAGGGGCTGTATGCGCGCGCGCGTGTGTGTTACACCGCGACTAGGCTGCGGCTCGTTTGCATGCGACCCTTTCGATTCATCGGCTGCATTTACACACGCTTGTAAATATATTTATTACGCCGCGCGTGTAATATTTCATAGTGGCCACGGGGGAGTTTAAACTTGTTGTTTCCATGGATGAAATACTGCGACAACGGGGAATTTACGACGCAGGAAGCAGCCGAGGCATTATGCTCTTCAAATTATGATAATGCTGCTTTGATTTTTTTTTTCTCTTCCTTTCGAATATAGTACTCTGGATGGTATATCCAACGGGCGGAGCGGGTTTCCGAGCTGTGCAGCTCGGGAAAGAAAATTATCACTCTTCATATTTTTGTTGATACATATATGTATGAATGTATGTATGCGCCTTCGCGCTAGCAGATGTGTTAATTTGGTTATCGATTCGCTGCGGCCCAGCAGCCGTTGCTTCCGTTACTCGAAATGCCTATTATACACGCCGAATACAAAAATTTCAACGCGAGCCCTCGACCCGCAAGCTCGCGTTGCTCAATGGCGCGTGATGCGCTGCTCGCGACGAAGCGCGACTGATTAGACGCGGCCCGCGCGAGGGAAAGAAGGCGCCTAACTAGGAAACTTTGGAGAAGCCGGATTAATAAACCTCCGGCGGCTCCCGGCAAAGGTTCGCCCGCGGCTCAACCACCAGGCCAAAGTTGAGCCTCGCCGCGCGGCCATATACATATATACGCGTGTAGCTCCGATCAAAGCGCTCCTCCTCCGATCGCACGCGTATATACACCGCGGGCCGAGAACAACGGGCCCGGGCAGGTGCGCCCCTCGTCCTGGGGGTCACCCGGCCTCGGCGCACGCGCGCGTATGTACCCTTTCGCCGGGGCCGCCGCCCCGGAAGAGGCTGCGCTCCCTCCGGCTCGTGCGTCAGCCTCCCGCGGGAGGGGCCGCGCGAGCCATCTGTCGTGCGGGGGCTTGAAAAATCCCGGATTTTCTTCCCCGGGACGGTACACACATGTACGTACGACGACCCCGCGTGCAGGCCGGGGGGGGGACTTCCCCCACCCCCTCGGGCCGAGGCCGCCTTCGGGGGAGAGTAGCCTCTCGCGTGCCAAACTCTCGCCGGGGGGAGGATGGGGAGAGGGGACCAGGGAAGCCGGCAGACCGGAGAGAGCCGCGAGGGCTCTAACGAGATGAAAAATACGGAGCGGAGAGCCTTTCGAGGAAAACGGCCTTCGGCTCTATAATGCACGCCGAATTTCACCGGGCGAGTGAAAAAAATAAAAAAAAAGCTGCCGGCGCAGACTCTCTTTCGGGACGTTTAGCCGGGGGCGAGCTCCAACTGCGTGGAAAATAGGGTTTTCAATCTTTATTTACCCAAGGGAACAGTGTGCAGTGCTTTTTTCACGTCAATAAATTGGACATGTAGTTTTTTGACTTGCTCCATTATTTATATCCAGTTGGGTTGGCTTTGCTGCTGGTCAGAACACTGCGCCTTTCTGGAAAGATCCTGTCCGCGATGCGAGGGCTACATTTATCATGATTATTATTCATGTGCGCGTCCAGAATGACATTCAAAAAATTAAATATATTGGTTCTGTTTATTAGAACGGGGATTACATTTTGGAGTTAACTTCATTTAATCATGATTTTGCGTGATTAATGCGCATTTGATTATTAATTACATGGACGATACGTAATGTAATTATTTTACTAATGAAGTTGTGGGGAATTAGTATGCAAGAATTATCCTTAATATACGTATTAGGCATTGTTCTCTTAATAATCGCAATTTCGTATTAACGTCCGTTTAATAATAATATCATTATAGTTTCCACATAGTTGATATAAATTTTCCTTTTATACGCAGCCGTGCCCTTGTATAGATGTATTAATTTTTAAGTACAGTTGTTAATAAATGCCTACATCAAATGAGCTCTGGGGATAAAGCTCTAAAAGATTTTCCCTTGTTTTCTGTACACAGAAAGATTTTTTCACTGAACACGTTTCTCATTTTCGGAGTAAGCGCTTATTCGTGTACTTATTTTTCCCTTCGCTTTATCGCCTACCTTGAAAATTCCATATAATGCTTTTCTCCTACAACGGCTAACGCGTTTTCTTTTTAACGGAAATACGTCGTTTCCACCAGCATTCTACCTTACCAACGCAATTTTCCGCGTTATTGTGGAAAAAAAAAAGCAGCCGGCTAGTTTAACACGCCCGCCAACCAGTCCGATCCGCGGTTCTGCAACCATATCTCGAGAAAAGGAGAAGGAACAAGCAGTGCGAGCTCCTCGATCGAGGCGAGCCGCGCGGCCCCTTCGTTTTCATTAACCGACCGAGTCGACTCGGATTTTTTTCGCCCTCTCCAAACACGGAACACACGCAGTTAGGAAAAGCGTAACAGGATCGAGGCACTCTGGCGAAATCCCGCCGCGGGGTATTTATTTTTCCTCCTCCCCTCCTCGGCTCCCCGGGAAGAGGGCGCGCGCGTGGGGGTTCGTCGAACCGACGGGCGGCACGCGATGCAGGCCTTTGCGCGTCACCAACGCGAGCCGCGTTATTGCGCGGCCGATTCATCAAGGGCCGCCGATTCCTCGGAGGGCCGAGGTTAACAAAACGGCCAGCTGCGAGGATGATGAACCAGCAGCCGCGCGGGTTAATGGATTAGCGGCCGGCCCTGCTTCAAAATCCAAATGGCCGCATCGACGGCTCGCACTGAAAGCATAATCTAATCCGACGAGTAAAAGGGACTCGTCGTAATGGAATTCAATATGAACACGCGAGCTCTCGATGTGTATCAACATGATCACATTTTTACGCCGCCTTTATAATATGATAAAAGCTCGTTACTCTTAATAAAGAACTGGCTAGTGGAACAGTACCAGAGGAACGTATACAAGGTACGCGACCGCGCTATTCCTGTGATAACAAACTATAACATACAAATCCCATATTATTATTATCAAGATCAAAATTATTGCTATCTAACTGTTTATTGCATATTTGAACTGGGAAATCAATTGAACTGGCATTATCAATTATCTCGACAATCACACAATATTGTCTATTTTATTATTTTACATTTGTATATATTCAGTCTATTTATAGAGATTATAATAGTTGAATGTTGCACCAATGGTTATTTCTTTATACAACTACATTATCTTTTTAATTAAAGACCGGTGACGTAGGATGATATATGGTAGATCCATCGCGATGTCGTTTGTCTCTTATTTTTACCCAGTTTATTAAGGGTAGTCCGCTCACATCTACCTGTACATGTGGTCACTTCCAAGCGCAATTATCCTTCAACCGAACATTTTATAAAAAACCAATCCGGTATTCCTTGCATTCCTCCCTTCCAGCACACAGTGCAGGCAGCGTTCCTTGCATCGCTCCTGTAATCGCTGCCTGTACTTTTTTTTTTAGCTTATATCGGATAATATCGTTCCGAAGTGCCTGGCTACAGTCTCACCTCGAGCTTACAACCGCGGCATGTAGGCACCCGCGGCCTTGGCCTTTGATATATACGCCAGGTCGCGCGGCTACTGCATTTCTCGTGCGGGGCTTACAAAAGCCCCATCCCGGCCGAGGGTCAAAGTCGCGCGACTCACTGGATCTTGCCGGAAGTCCATGATTCATGGAGGTCGGCCCCTTGCAATCATTAGCAGATTATTGACAGAGTCTAGTAAATGCGGCCCCGGAGCTTCTAAGCACCACGTCGGTGCCTTTTGACCAAGAGACGAGACTTTGACGAGTCCGGGTTACATCTTGTGCGCATTAAAAGGAGCGAGTGTGTGTACGCGTAATGCGCGAGGAGCGAGCAAATGACGCTGCTTAATGAAATTCTTCTTTTTTTTTTCACGAGCGTATAAAACTACCCTACACGCGGCAGTCGGGCAGTTGTTTTTATACCCCGAGCAATATCGAGAAAAAGCTCTCCTCGGCCATCCCGAGCTTTTCACTCGGCGATGTTATTTTATAACCCGAACGCGGCGTGGGGCTGTCACTTTCCGCTGGCGCGCCTCTCGAATATTCCCCGCTCGACTTATCTAGATTGAATTATACCGACAGCGGACATTTTCATAATGGCCCGACACACCAATGCCAGATCTCCGGGCTGCTGGTATTAAAAAGATTTGCGCGGGCGTACCAGTGTAGCGATGGCAATCAATCGGGAAGGTATATTCGCCGCGCGTTCCCCTCTCATACATTTTATTTACACTGCTTATGGGAAATTTATGCGGTATGGAAAACGCGCGCAGGAATGGTGACGCCGCTTTTCGAATTGCATATTTTCCCGGGGAACTTTTATGGTAACACGCAGATCTCAAAGTATAAGTGGACAGGTGCTCAAGCAAAATTTTTCGATAGTTTTTAAACTTTCTTGTTCGTATGCATGTGCGCGATGTGTCTAACGTGGACTGCGCGATATTGCGCGGACGATGTATCGGATAAAATTTTTTACCCCTCCGAACTTTCGCGCTCGGATAAGCTATAGCTTGATTGATGCAGAACCGCGGAAATACCTTGTAATGTCGTTACCCGATAATTATACGTATAATAGATACCGTGATTAGCTTTTAATTAGACGATGAATATTGACGAGGGCTCGTGCTATGGATGAGATGTTGTTCTCTATTTTCAGAAATTTCAATTTATGTTTAATAAAAAGACCACATCGTAAAAGTCTCGTTAAAATATCAATATTATTTATTACACTCTTCACAGCACGCCTTTTACGACTTCATTTTTATAACGTATAACATGCATTGTTTTTTCCTTGTCTAGATATTCTTCTAAATGTACTTTTATTATTTAATATTGGAATATACAAAAATGTAGTTAACTACTCTCTCATATTTTCACGAGGCATAAGTGAATTTATAAATTTATACATATATACTGTATCAAATATGGCTCGGCTAATGAAAATGATTACAACGTTTACGAGGGTGACATTGATTATACCTTGCCTTATGTTTCAAAGCATTTCAAGGATTTGCGTTGAACATTGCAATATAATTTTGATTTAAAATTTTCACATACAATGCTGTTTATTAAACTAGTGAGAAATTAATGAAGCCGTTTTTCAACGCGCAAAGAACTGGAGCGTGGCAAACAAAAATCAAATCGTCTCCTTTTGTCCGGAGCCGAGTTAAAGATTGCTGGAATTTCACACGCGATTTGAAAAATTACCCTCTAATTAATAATCGGCGAATGAGGGGGAAAAAAGCCGAGCAGCATAATACATCGAAAATCGATAGCGCGCGATGTAGTACAATTAGGAATTCCCACCATCACCCGTTAACCACCAAGTCGCATCGAAAAAATTAATAAAGGCGAGAGAGGTATTTCCACTCGGCGTCGAAATGCTCAGCGTTATAAATTACAATGTGGCAACCTATTCAAGTGATAAATGATGCGCATGCAGATTGATGAATGCGGGGCCGGGGGCTGGCTACTATCAGTGCGGCGCATTATGGTAAACGCAGTCTGTCGGGGGAAAAACGAGGGCGGGACTTTCTCTTTCCCTTGCTGTGAAGGGAAACTTTTATTACAACGATCATCAATTTTTTTACGCGAACAAGCTATTAATGACTGCGCTGACCGAAGTTTGCCGATGGCGAAGCTCATTTTCCGAGGGCGGTATATATATATACAGTTGACCAATTTCCAAGTCGCGATGAACCTCGGAGCTGCCGACAGCCTCTTGATAAATTACGCTAACTACGTCAGTTACCCTGGCCCTGAGAGGTGTATTTGGCCCAGGGAGCTATCCCCATCAATCGCCGGCAAACCCCGTGACTTGGCAGTATATACCTGCCAAAAATAATAAATCCAATTATGAAAGGGTTATACATTTTAAAGGACTTGATGGGGGCCGGGCTAGAGGATGTAGGTCAGAGCGCCCTGACCTACACGCGTCCGAAGAAAAGGCAATTAAACGCGGTCGTATAACGCGGGCGGAAACGAATGCCGCTAAACTTGACGAATAGGGCCGCGCGCGGAATCGTTAACGTCACCCCTCGCGCCGCCATTGTTCCAGCGACGGGATCCCCTTAAAAAAAAAGCCCGGGGATCCGGGGCCGTTATACGACTCGGCGTCCAATCGTAGTCGCTTAGCTCCCGGCGAACGGCGGGTCGACCCTCGTGTAAACCATAGCATCGATTTCCAAACTCGGCGGCCCCGCGGATTCGATAGTCCCCGGCCGCGCGCGATATCTCGTTTGCAAAGTTTGACGGCTGCGGAGGCGCTTATTGCTCGGCGCAGTTGTCGGCAACTATCGCGCGGCGTTCCCCACCGGCCGCCGGGGAAAAGTTCCGCCGGCATGTGTGTATATATACGGGGGCCGCGATAACGCGTGATATCGATGCAGCCCGCGGCGATCCCGATTGTTTATTGCCGCGGCCGTGCGCGAATTATCCCGGCTTTCCGTGCGAGCCGAGCGAGATATGAGTGGCACTCGGGAGGGGCCGCATCGGCGCGCGAATGGCTATAGGAATTGCGCGACGATCGGCCGCCGTCGACGACTCGAGAGGGCAAATGCTTGCTCAGTCAACTTGCGCCCGTGCACCTCGAGAGACTCGAGTGTGTGCGCACGGGTAGCGGGTAAATTGGCCGACTCGCACCTCTGCTACGAGACGATTACGAGGCCCGCGCTTCTTTCGATGGGATGTGTTTGTCGCTCGTGTTTATAAAAATTCCCAATGTATTTTGAGCAGAAAGCAAGTTAATAGGATTGACTTTGTCTATCGTCTCGGTCAAACTGACAAAGACAGACCAATAAATAAATAGGCGAATAAAGAATGCTTTTGTTGTGACATTTGATTGAAGTCTGTTTCACTTAAACCTAGACTTTATGATATGTCACACAATTATTGCATTGATTAGTGATTATTATATAGTATATTTAAAAGTGTAGTTTGATTATTTAAAATTCTATTTCACATTGACTCCTTTACTAGAAATTTTTATCTGCCAGGTTTATATAAAAAGATTTTATTTCTGAGTTTGTGTTAATATTTTTAAGGAATATTCGTGTATACCAACAATGATAATGGATTACAGGTGAAATTATTTAAAAATAAAATATACTGTTATAGCAGTATAACACTGTTTTTGATTTTGTTCAAAAGAACACAGCATTCTCGGAATAGACGTTTTTCATGAAAGGAGTTGAATCGCGCATTCACACAATTCATTCAAAATCTGAACAATGATAATAAAAATATACAATACATTTCAGAAGAATATTTTTTAATACATACTCTACGCGTTTATCACCTTTCAACATATTTTATTCTCAGGGAATTTTTCCAATTAACGTGCCTTATATTCCTTTATCGAATCAATAACTGTAATAAAAAGTATCGTTATTTGAAACAACTATAAATTCAAAAAAAATATTAATTATTTTGTATATCTACAATTACTTGTTCAATCCAAATTTAGTAGTTATAGTTACAAAAGGTAATTTCATAAACTATTTTATAAAAAACTTTAAATTCTATAATGCACATTATTTTGTAATTGTGGTAAATATAAAATCAAAGTATATGTTGCATGTATACTATTAAAGTTAATCGGTAGTACCAGTGTCATCGATTCATTTCATTATACTGATATACGATGTTATCATATATGTATACGATTACTTGTATGCATAAATATTTATTTGCTTTAAAAGATGAACTCTTGATTAATTCATGGAAGATTCAATTGGAGAAATATATGACGTGCGATAGGAACAAACTGTAATAGATGATTTATAATTCTAAAAGCTATTGTAGGTTATAGTCTTTAATAAAATCATTTCTAACCTACTGATTGTATGCACAAATATCAAGAACGATGGTTAATTAGAACATTTTTTATTTTATAATGCATAATTACATTTTAACAGAACGCATAAAATGGAATTTTTCCTCTTCGTTACTCGTGTTATTTATATTAGTTTTGAAAAATAGTATACAAAATTAATCATTATTAGTCATGCCGTGTGTTATAATTATCATGGCACGTAACGAATGCATAGAAATATACGTACGCAACCAGGCAGAAATAGGGAATGGCATTCTCTTGTAACAGATATTGCGCGCCGTAGATTACCTAAAAGCCGCTCTTATCCGACACGTTCATTCTCTCTATTGTTCAGAATCGACTGGCATTCAGTTGACACGGGAGCTTATAAACGCAGGCAGGTGTCCAGTAGCACAATTGACTCGGCAACACCATCAGCGGCCGATTGAACCCACCGCCTCGTATAGGTATATAACCCTAGGGAAAGTGTGCGATTCGGCTGTGTGCCGTAATTGCGAGCCAGCAATCGATTGCTGGGCCGCCTAAATAAGGCATAGGGAACCCGCTGATTAAAGTGCGGTTGGCGCGAAAAAGGCGACCAGTCCCTGAACAACCAGCGGCGCCGTATTACCGGAGGGGACAGTTTTTACCGGAGGGAAAAACAGCCGCGAGCCTCGTCTGCCTCATCACTAATGCACGCCGGCCGCTCGTCCAGGTCCTCCGCCTGAAAATTTCATAAGGGCTCGAGGGCCGCGCTTAACCTTGCGTGTCGCCCGTGTTGTTCGCGCCCTTCAACTTCAGCGGCGGCCGGGCAACTTTTCTATTATCGCGGCGATTCGCTCTGCCGGAGTGAATCAATTCTAAAGTTCGCACACCGCCGGGGCCCCGCATTAAATGTTGCCCGCGAAATTTCCCGGGCTCGCCTCATCCGTCTTACGTGGGATAAAACCCGAGCTAAAGTTTCTCTTTCGCCCTCGAGTTCCCTGTATCTCCCTCCTCGTCCTCCCGTCAGATTTATTTAGTATAAATATACTTTCGAGATCCGTTATCCGAGGGTTTCCTGAAAATTTAGATGCTTTTAAGGCCGCCCGACGGTCGCCTCGCCATTATTTCCCACCCACATTTTTTTTTTCATAACTTTAAAGAAAAGTTTGCCCGCTAATTAAACCTCTACTATATATCAATCGTTCCATTTTCCACCTTAAACTTTTTATCCTATAAAAGAACAAATCCATCACGCGGATAGTTGTACAATGCAATCAAAGGGGAAAATGAAGATAACCTGCAACCTCTTATTATAGAAATATTTCACCCTCTTCAAGATTTCATTTAGAAGACAGTGGCATTGGTTTATATACCCTACTGGCTTAATTAGGGCAACATCAATCTTTGGCATCTCAAAAACCAGCGTAATCAGTCCACATAATTTGATTGAGAGTCTACGCTTGACGTGCGATGCGCGTGCGCGCTACGACCAAAAGAGACCTCGTTCCGCTGATTTGGTTATACACACCGGGCTGCGAGGAAGTTTCGCTCATCCCAGGGTATATGCAGCGTACACAGCGCCCGTTAGCCGTCACACGGAATTCGGAACATAACCGACGAGTTCGCCGAAGATACACAGGCGCATCGAGCAAAGCGAATCGCGCGTCCAAAGTTCCCCGCTCGCCTCGTCAGCCATGGCGCCTTTCTTCCTTCCCACCGCGTCTCGGGGAGGTTTTTTTTTTTTCTCCCGGCGACATGCGGGCGATAAGGCGGCGCTTGCGCTCCTATTTATCGGAGCCCCACCGACCTTCCATTGTCTGCTCCTTTCTTTTTGCCCAAAAAACCGAGGGCGTGATTTTCGGGGTCCGGGGGACACACGCACACGCGGCTCGTGCACGCTTGGCCGCGTTAAAGATACGTTATACGTGTGGAGCGCGTGCCTCGCCAGCGGGACTTCATTACCGGCCACGCGTGGCACGTACGTATATCCACGGATGTATGCGCGGCCGCGGCGAATTGGATTAGCTTTGTGCGGGAGGCCTGGCCAACCCGCGAACGCCCAATGGGCCAGGCTTTTCTTTGACCGGTACATATCCTTTGGATGTACGTGTCTCACCTGTGTCCATCAAACCTGTCGCACGATTCCAAGTCCCCTCCCCGGGTGTGTAAAGCACGTGCACACCTTGCAAGGCAGGTATCGGCAGGCGGCTGCCGACGGCTCGGGGGGCAGCCGGTGCGAGTCTTAAATTGCTGCGCAGGTGAAGGAGACGGCCTCTCGGCGTTTAATGGCCCGTGTAATGAGATCCAGCCGCTCAATTAATCCCGTGGAGCGGATCGGCCGGGTCGCGCGGGCCGCCGTACTTCGCGTGAGAGTGTGTGTGCGCGCGCGCGCGGCCGGGCATAATCCCCCGCGGAAAGATAAGCCGCGGGCAAACCGGATTAGCGACGGGCGCTTTTACGAGGGCGCCCCTGAAAACCTGGACAAAGCCGCTCGTAAAGCGCGCCAGGTCGGCATTGTCGGCCGGCCGCCCTCGTGAAATGCATCGAGGCCGATCGATGGGCCGCGCATGTAACCATATATTTATTGCCGCGGATTGACCGCTCGGACCGTGTGATAGGGGGGGAGGCGGGGAGGGAACATTTGAATGGAGCCCGGCCGCGGGGGCCGGATGATTGATCGGCTTGGAGGAGGTCTTGCCCTCGAAGGACTCGGGGCCGCGACGCCCGGGTTATTGATACTCTTGCGCTAATGGACGAGTGCGAAGTGCCCGGCGCTCACTCGGCTATCTAGATTGAACCATGTAGCTCTGTACAAGAAACCTGTACAATTAGATTATAGCTAGGAATAAGCGAAAGAGATTATAAATAGCTTTAAATACTGTTCCATAAGGGATTACAGAATAATCCCACGTTTTGATCCAGTCTGCAAAAGCTAATGTGATTTGGAGAATGATTTGAATTGTTACTTTTAGGATGTATGTGACATGCTCCAGTTGAATTTAACATATGTCCTATGCTTGGTGTGGGTACACATGTACATGTACACGAGAGTAACCACATTTTAGGAAACGACGTTAAAAAAATACTATTTCTACAGATTAATTAAAGCTTGTAGCAAAAAGGATATGTAACTTTTATATTTCAAATACGCAGAGATATTTTACGTATAGGTATACAGATGTATTACAACGGTTGCATATAAAAACTCGTACAATAACGATCTTTTTTTAATCTAGAACTTTTTATCAAACTGATACTAAAATTGTCTACACGCCGTAGTCATAAAGATTAATGCTAAGTTGCGATTTAATTATTACAGCAGTACTAAAAAGAAATAAAAACATTAACATTACAGTATTTTATCAAAACTGGTGTATTTGTTGAAAATAACTTAATCTCGAGTATGCTTCAGAAACTCACCAGAAGGATTAAATTTGAATAAACCTATGATAATGTAAGAAATAATATTTTTTAATCTACATATATAACAGCTCATATGTAGAACAAAAGTTTAATTATAGATCTGTAACTTTTATGAGAGAAAAATTGTGTTTTTTAAAAAGGTCAGGAGAAATGTTAAATTAAGTTCTATATTGATGCTTGAAAATGACAGAATCCCTTGATATGATAGTTGTTCTTATTTTATTTAACTGTTATTTTTTGTAATTTTGTGATTATGATATGTTGCGGAAAATATTACAAATTTACTGCGCAGAAGTTTCGTTATACACATGTACATATAAAAATTTGTTTTCATCATAGTAGAGTACAGTACTATTTATATAGAAAACATCGAGTTTATTCAATACATATATATATATATATAAGTCAGTTTTAGTTATATTTTATACAAATAGAGCAAGTTTGATTTTCGTTCTGTGTGTGTGTGTACCTACAAAGCACTAGATTTTATTGCAGAAAAGTTTGAGCAGATTGATTAATTTCTCTTTGGTGACTATCGTATTTATTTAAAAGTAATATTAAAAACGAAATATTTCATTGATTATCAAGATCCTTGCTTTTTACCATTTACTTACCCGCGAGGCTTCAACAATCTTCAGCGATCGCCATTATTTGCGGTAGAAATCCGCACAGTACTGAGTTAATGGAGAGGAAAAAACGGGCGGTGATGTGCCGCAGCGCTCGTTACACGAGATGTGTCCCCGTGCGCTCGGATAGGCTGAAATGATTATTCGCTTGCGGTCAGTGAACGGCGCTCTCGGCGCATTACCTGCAAGCTCGCGTACTGGGAAACAGCAGGGGAAAAAATGGCCTGTCCCTTGACCGCCACCACAGTGAAATCTCCGTTAGAAATCTGTCAGAATTAAAAAAAAAAAAGTAGAATTAGCGTATAATCAAAGGGAATTGTTTCTACGCTGTATTGAAATGTAATTACGAGTGTACACTACCGAGTGTTGAGCAACAAAGCGAGTTAAATGACTAACAACATTGTAACGGTGACAAACGAAACTTCGCTCTGACCTACTCTCAGCTAAGTAAACATATATATATATATATGCATAAATAAGCGGTGTTGAAAACTTTTGAAAATTTGTGCCCGTTTTACAGCGGCTTTACAATTTCGCGATAAAACTACAACGTCCACTCGCTAGCCTTCCCGCATATTGCCTTATACATTACCAAGCTCTTCATTGTTGCACGGCTTATTGTGCAGCGACGCTCCACCGCGCGGGGGCGGATTGTTATCAGGCAGGATCTCCGCGCGGGGCCCCGGACGAGGACAAAGGGCCGTTATCGAGTCGATCCCGATAAGCCTAACATCCTTCAGAAATAAATCCTACGGCTCTTTGATCGCACGGCTGCCTGCGATCGCGGGGCTACACCGCGGGGGATAATTTACTTATCCCGGGGCGCGTGACTGGTTTCCGGCAGGCCGCGGCCAGATAAGGGCCGTCACCTCAGGAGCCCACCGAAATTAGCCTCTGTCCCTTTGACGCGGGCACTTTGACCGGCCCGCGTGTCCTAAGGTGGCTGCACGGCTGTCCTCGTGGAGGGCGGACGGTCTGAGTGGGAGGGGCGTATTTCAAAGGTAGTGCGCGATAAATCTCGGGAATGATTGCGCCGAGCTCGAAGCAGCTGTGTTGTGCGCGGCCGGGGCATTTAAAGTTTACTCTTTTTTTTTGAGGAGGCTCGAGTGGTCAAACTCGGCGATTCGAGTGTTTTCATAATAAATTCCGGGGGCTCCGGCGATAACGAGCACTCGTCCGAGAATTAATGAAAATTCGACTATAATAGCGTAATTTATTGTCGCCGAAGCTCTCCAAGTACTTTGAGGCTCGTAACAGTTATAGAGAGTTTGGAATTTAACGATGTAATATTATTATGGAACTACAGCGTCGGTATAACAAAGTATAAATATATTTGCAACTTAGCGTATTTATGGATCGTTTCAATTCAGAGGGGAGAGCTTATCAACTATATTACTAGTTCGATTCAAAGTAATTGATTGAGCGAATGCGAGACCGGTCGAATCGTAACGCGGCGCTTATGTATCGGAATGCTCCCTGCGGAACTAAATGAAGAAATAAAAGCCCGACGTGCCGAGCTTCGAATGAATTTGCTTTTGTTACTTAATTATTTGGGGGGGAGGCCGATCCTCGCTCGTCTGACCGAAGCCTTACTTGTTTCACTTTGATTGCGATATCTGCCCGGCAGATCATCGGAGTTTCGCTACCACGGAGCCCATTAAGGAATTACCCGACTAAATATTCGGATAACACTGCTTAAGATCGGCTCTTGATGATCTCCCACTTCTGTTTCGATGAGCCATTACTCGCGTATAAATCTCGAGCTCTTGGCATTCGAAACACATCTCGGCCGGGATGAAAGCTTACGAAAATTAAGTGTACTATTGGGAGAGTGGGATTCGTCATATATAGGGACAATAGCCGATGCTACGGGAAACTTCGAGAGCAAGATTTTCCCCTGGGTCGGAAGAGTCACGTGGGTCTCGTAACGTGACGCAACGAAGGAAGGAACACGTGATAAACACTTTCTACCGGCAAAGAAGGGAAGCGCCGTAATTGGAAGAGTAGACTTCCGGATGATTAGTAGACGAGCTGTCGATCTTCCACGTTCACAAACTTTTCGTTTTCCGACTCAAACCCACAAACAACGTTACTGCATAAATAATATAATATCATACTACCAAGAATACAAGAAAGCCCTCTGAAAGCAAGCGAGCCGTTTTAAAAGCCGATCTTCGCTTCTGCTCCGAAAGATTTCTATGCATGCACGCGAAAAGCATTTGCAAGACTGACCGACTCAAAGCGCTGACGCCAGCATCGGATTTTACCCACGGCGAGGACGCTCGTTTAAAAAAAAAAGAAAAAAAGGAGCCGCAGCGTCTCAAAGGCCGCCCCGAGCGCTCGCTTTGACCCCCGCGGCGTTTACTCCTCGGCGATCCATACCCGGAGCCCTCGCGCAGGACAAAAAGTCCCCTCGCGGAAAGCGAGGGGGCGAAAAAATTGCGCTCGATCGGAATACCGTAGTCGTGATGTCGAGTGCGCAAAAAGGAGCAGACTCGATCTGAATGCGCTTCCGGGGGAAAAAAAAGGCCGAGGCCAGCGGGTTTTTCTGTCCTCCCGCTCCGCCGAGGAATCCAGCATTTATAAGCTCGGAGGGGTTCGATCTGGGGGCCGGCTTCCCTTCCGCGGCGAATGCAAGCGGCTCGATCGCAGCCAAATGACACTACGGTCACGCGAGCATGTAGACGGCTGCGCAGTTTTGCCGAGGGGCAAAACTCCTCTCCGCCCGGGCGTTGTGTGCACGTACGTGTGGAGTGCACTGTTTTTCGGGCAAAACGGCCCCGGTTTCCATTCCCCGCTCAGCGTATGCAGCCTTCTTTTTTTTTTCCGGGGATATAAACCTTTATGCCCGCGGCTTAACTGTCCTATTACAGTGCGGCGGCGCGCCTGCGTTGAACTAACCGGATTGAGCGCGACGCGGGAGAGCCAATTATCTCGAGGAATATATTTGAACGCCGGGGATCCGCAAGGGAGGTCGCCCGGCTTTTATATTGAGCGCCTAATGAGTTCGGGCTTTCCACTCCCGCGGTCGTTAGTCGTTATCATCGGGCAGATATTGTACGCGACCAAAAAATATGCGAATCCTTCGACCGCGCGGAAGTTGGGTTATAACTTCCGATGAATCCAAAGCACCGTTGATCAGTCGCGATTGTCACTTCCGCGACTCGACGGCTGACCGATTATGCGTATAGGCCAATCGTGACACAGCGAAGCGTCCATGATTGCAGGACCGACTATATCGGGCCCTTTGTAAAAAAAAAAAAGACTCTCGGGTGGGGGAAGGTCGGCCGACCTCGGCAAACGAAACGGCGGCCTCTGGGCGACCTGGGGAAAAGGGATGCATAGATAGGGCCAGGGTCGGAAGCTCGTGGCTTACGCACGTGCAAACACAGCGGCCCGGGCGCGACGGACATCCTCGGCTCCGACGGCGGGGCCTCGTTACCGCGCCCCTAACGAGTCCACGGCGCCGCCCCGGGGCTTCCCCTCTATTACCCCTAACGACCCGGGGATCGGCGAGAGGGCGGAAGCCGTCCTGCACCTGCGGAATTAAACCTACTGGGGAACTGGCCCGGTGGAATGCCAGCCCGCGCCAGGTTGTCTAACGAGGGCCGAGAGTGGAGTGTCGAGTAACGTTTAAATAAACGGGTGGGTGGGGCACGGCAGGGCGGTTGCCGCGTGACCAGCCCCTCGAGGCTGCTCTTATCAGTCCGAGGTGAAAAGCGATAGCGCGGCCCGCGGTCGCTCAAACTTTTCCATAGCAGCCCATTGCAGATAAGAATCCGTATCTCCCTCATTCTTAATTCAAGGCCTGCGGGTATGATTTTATGTGCAATGGTTGTCTTCTGCATAATATAATAATTTTGCAGGGATAAAATACGAGATGTTTTCAAAGTTATAAACATGATTTTACTGCTTTTAAGTTGGAGACAAAGCGTTGGAGTCGGTAGAAGCGTCATCTGATAACAAGTATTTTCTCCTAACAATAAAATAATCAAAATAAAATCAATCGTAAAAATTACTTTAAAACTTCTGTGTATGTTTATGTTAAGAATACATTCTCATCTGCATAAAACATTCAAGCGTATCTTCTTCATAAAAAATTCTTCAATCCCATTCAAAACGTATTTTTCTTTGCACGCGTTTAAAGCGACCAGTCGTGATTATAACGCGTCGAGCAAGCCACTGGATCATTTGAGACCAAGCGCAACTCCTTGGCGCACGTGGCCGGCGGTCCGTTAATGAAAGGACGCCTCCGTCAATGAATCGATCCCCCGGGCGATGCGCGAGTCCGAGCAAGTGGGCTGGGCGGGGCTCGGGGAGGGGGAGCCGACCGGTAGGTTATCGCGCGATAAATTTATTCCCTCGCGCCCCCGCGCGCATAAATGTTTACGAGGGAAGTAGTCGGCGCGTGCCGCGAAGGTGTGCGGATTTCATAAGCGAATGATAATAGCGCCCGGGCGGAATTGCGCTCGCCCCGGGAGCCCGGCATCGATCCCTCACGCCCCCGCCCACTTGTTTATCCGCGCGTGATATATATATATATATTTATATGCCGGTGTAGCACCGCCCGCGGGAGTCCGCGAACGCCCCCCGGCCGTACGAGCACTCATGACCCGGCCGCGCGATCTCTGACCTGGAAATAAAAAAAAAAAAAAGAGGATCCCCGGATCGGCGGAAAAATTTGGGCGCCGGGCGTTCGACTGCCGCGGTGGAGTCCGTTCCCGATTAATCTACGTGCGCCTCGTCCCGGTTCGCGCGTGGAAAGCATGAAAAATATCTTGTGCCGGCTCGGTCCCCTACTCCGGTAATTGACGGGGCGGCTCCTATGGGGAATCCCCTGCTTCCCCGGGAGTGCGACTGGCTTATCCCGCTACTTTCCCACCGCATGAGCTTGCGAAAAGGATATTATAGGGAGGGCCACAAGTAATTTGTGTTCACTTCATTTTTATTCGGAGCGAGTTAGGGAGTTGGCATACTTCGAAGTAGTCAAAGCGATAGTAACTGTATATACAGTTCCTCCGATGATAAACTTACGTCCATTTATCATATGTTTTATATTAAACACGATAGCGACGTCGAATTGTTCCTCCACATTATTTATAAATGTACTTTACAACGATAAACTTGTATAGTCGTGTGGGCGCTGCAAGCTCACAGAAGGATTTGACGTTCCAGACAAATGATGGATGTGCACGTCGCCCCGGCTTCTTCTTAAATGAATAATCGAGCGAACGGCATGGGGCGAGCTGCTCAGGCCGAGGCCCCGATGCAATCGAAATGAAAAGTTATTGGTGCAGAAGTAATGGCGAACACACGGCGCAGTCCGAACGACGCTAACTCTCCTCGAATTGCAGGATCGGGGAAGTCCCGGCGGCTAATAATTTTCTTTTTGTTTGTTTAACCTACAACGAAGCGCGCGGAGTGGGCGAGCTGCCCCGAATCTGCATAGAGATTGCGACATTACCGTTCACGGTAACATAACCTCCTCCATATTACGAAAGCAAGCGGGCGTTTTTTGGATAATGCGCGGCCCTGATAGCACGGGAAAAGTGCGCCGCTGACGTCGGCAAATCCGAGCTTTGCCCGGTGTAAGAGCGCCCTGAAATACCAGGACTCCCGTCTTCCGTTACATAATGCAAGGCGTACATGTATACTTATGTGTACGTTGTTACCGGTTTAACGAGCACTCAATCATTTATGTAGGCGCGTTGCCGCTCGTTTCGGAAATCAAACCAAGAAATCGAAGCCATATCCGCATATTTGTATATACTATGTGCATATATACGTGTAACCTACCGAGGAATCCTGATAAAATATCGCTAAAGCTACTACATACAGTGAGATACTGATAAATACGAGCGTGAGCCACCCTCGGCTCGTTTCTGTCAATAAAAACAATACGCCGTATTATTTGCCTTGCCAGCGAGCGTTAGAGATTACAACAGTCGCTCGTTTTTCGGGACTCGGCGCATGTGCGGCCGACCCTCCATCTAGGGGATTAAACATAAAATGGTACTCACATCCGTTATCGGCGTCCGGCCACGCCGGCACAAATACAATCCTGCCAAGGTGATAAAGCCATTATGCAAGCCGGACCTTGGGAAGCCTCGCGGCCCGATCGCTCACCGGAAGCTCCGTGGCAAGAAGATCGGCGCCATTGATCGGAAAGAGCTGCTCGCGCGGCTTCGGCATGCATTTTCATGAGGGGCGGGGATTTGCACGCGCGGCCGGAAAAAGTCCTCGCTTCTTTGTCCCGCTGCTCTCGGACCGTTAGCCAAATTTATGGCTCGGATCGGCCCCCGTGTATGTACATGCATGCGCGTGGGGGTATTTTGTTTTTTTTTTGTTACTTTGTAGCACAGCGCTTTATAGCAGTATGTTGTTTTTGCAGATCGACTGGTGTCCGGGAGGTCCCGTCGCCAGGCTCTAGCTCTGAGGTACGTATGTCGAAATTGTCCACGAGCATTAAGTAGCGCTCGTTGTTTTATTCAGAGATAATTTTAATATATAGGTCCTGTCGTAAGCCTCTTCACGATTCAACGAGAATCGTCGTCATTCTTCCGCACCACTGAATAATTTAGAGTTATTCATGAGTCGCATTGCCCTATTTACTTTATATTAGCCATTCGCTATTCGATTATTCCGACGAGATCGCAATGAAATTATCCCGATATTGGAGCTGTAAGTTTATGTTTCAGTTATATACGGAAAAGCAGTTTTGATTGACCGAGAACCCGAGAGGTCGACATTATTATCGACCTTTCTCATTCTTATTTAGTATATTATTCTGCGAGCTGCCTCCGTCCTCATTATTCCTTCTTTTTATAACTTTACTCTTGAAAACCCTCCCTACTTTCGACATTTTAATCCGTGAATTGTATATATACCTTTTGCGCGCGCAAGCAATCCAACTATATTGCAATACTATTGGCTGCTAAAAAATGCACCGGGTCGAGTAATATTATCTGCGTCAGAGATCCTCTACACAATCATTGTAAGCCCTCGGAAAATATATATATACACGTACACACATACACACGTATACTATTAAATAATTCTATTACGCGAGAAAAGCAATTAATAGAGAATTAGAAATGACAGGAAATGAGTTTGGCAGGTTAGCACTTCGGTGAAAATACCTCGGGCGCAGGATTAGCGGGGGCCGATAAGAATAGCGTCCTGGGGATTGACGGGATCGTGGCAAACTTCCGAGTGTTCGGCCTGCGGGCTGAAAAAAAATTGCGGGCTTATTAATATCCGGGCCTCGTGTTATTCGGCTGCCGGAGCGCGTGACGCGGGTGCCACTGGCGCGTCGAGATCGGCCCGCAGGGACGGGAACTCCGCACTTGCCTATACAGGCACGTCGGCAACTATCGGAAATAGACCTTGGACTTCCGCTCGGGCGAAAAAGCTACAGGCCGTCTTGGCCGTGCACGCATGTACTATATACCCTCCGAGAAAAATGTAGATCGTCTGCGAGGGGCCGCGCACAACCCCTTTGTATTGTATCCTTCGGGGAGTCGACGAAATGCACGCGTCATAGCCGGCTGGGGGGAATTAGCCGGGGTCCACGGTTTCCCCGGCCGGCGCGATCGCCGCGTAAGAGGGCGACTCGTGCGCACGCGCACCGACCCTCCAGCAGGTGGCACGGCGGCTTTTATGTAGGCCAGGTGTAACTGTGTCCCTCCCCCCAGCCGCCGCCGGCTTCTTTAGAGACGCTGAGTTCACCCTTCTTCGCTTGGCTTCGATTTATCTTTCTCGGCTGACGGTTACTCTGGGGGGAGGCTTACGAGGAGTCGCGCTTTTTCTCTCCTCCGACGGGAGTTGCGCGGGTCGATTAGCGAGTTTCTTCACGGAAGGGCGGGATTAAGCGTAAAGAGGAGTTATTTTTACTTTGGTCCGAAGCGCGCATTTTGAGCGATTTTCCGCTTTGGAAAGCGCTCGCGCTTTTTGTACGTTGCATTGATAATTTACGGGTGTACAGCAAGTAGTTTAGTACGCGCGGTGAGCAGACGCAAAAACTTCCGCAAATAACGAACCATGACTCGTTCACCTCGTAAACTACGGAGATTACGTTTACGAGCTTTGCGTAGATTTTTCAGATTCTACAAAATCTGCTTTTTATCTCCTTTTTATCTCCCTTTTTCAAAAAATTTAAACAATGTATCTTTGTGCTTTGCTCTTTAAGGAAAGTTTCAGCTAGAATACTTTTAAAATTTACAATGGATTTGCATTACAAATTAACACAGCTAATAATTATAATACCTGAATTTTCATGGTATCAAAAAATGAATACAAAAGCTTAACTAAAAATTCAAATCAATACAATCACTAAAAAAGAATATTAGAAAGGATCAGTACATGAAGAAACAATTTTAAATTTTATATTACATTAAGTTTATAATATATGCTGTAATTTTGTAACTTATTTTTATTTACAAGGCGAAAATTTTGTGCCCAAGATGTAAATGATATTTCTGATATATAATTGCCAAATGCTGGATCTAACTTAATTTAATTTTCATACAGTGACGTTATTTATATGGTGTTTCAGTTTTATAAATTGTTTTATTTACACTTATCTATTGGAATCAATACTACAACTTAAGAGTTGTTTTTATTTACTATATATTTGAAGTATATATAAGATCATGATATAATAATATAAAATCTGACTAATCTGTACTATCTTAGTACAACATCCTAATAAACGTTTTGTTTATTCTCTTCGTTTCTTATTTGGCTCCTTATAAAACTGTATAATGTATAACTAAAGGACACTGGCACAAGTGTTATCGACTGTATTATAACTCTGGTTTACAATATTGTTGTGTCATCCTGTCATCTGGATACCCCCTACGATTGGATCACCCCAAACGCTCCATCTTTAAGACAAGCAATTTTTTTCAGTCACCAAATTTCAGCTGGTCATTAATAATCAAGAGTGTAATTTATCATCCGAAACTCACACACGTATATAAAGTATTAATAAGCGTCGAAAGGAGAAATCACCCCCCTGGCCCGACATAAAAGAAGTGGTACCTAATTTCCGGACTTCGGGAGTGCTTAGCGGAATACTGAAGAATAGGAGAGCCGCGTCCAAGTACAACCCCCGCTTACCCGACCATGAGCAACGCATGCATCATGTATCCCACCGGGAGTGTCGGACTGAATGGCCATTCAAATACCAACAGCCCCGAGTAGATCGCGGAATTTGTCGCCATTCATTTTTTAATTCCGGCACCCCTTCTTCGTTTCAAGTGAAGATATTGGTCTCTTTAATGGCGCTTGTCTTGATCGAAAACTATAAAGTTAGATACTAGGTATCTATTTCATCAGCTGCCATTTTCCTTGGCTTTTATCGCTTCACGCGCGATAGTTGCCTCTCGCGTAGGTTATAGAAGTGGCGGTCCCGTTCAAGTATCGTTGAATACGTGCATTTTCCTGACGGCGCAAAACAGACCGTTTTAGTTTAGTAGCAATTGCATAACGTGCTAATTGAAGCTGTTAACCAAAATTCATTTTTTTAACAATATTTATTTACCTTTTGTTAAAATATTATGCAATTAAACATTATGCAATTAAATATTAATCTACTCACATTCATCTTAAACAGAATTGTATATTTACAGCCTTTACATTTTCTCTCTCGTGTTCAAATATATACAAAATTAGATTTATGAAATACGAGTTTCTTACTTTAGATATATTCCAAACATAAATATTATAGAACAAATATTAATTAAGATTAGCTAAATTAATAAGTTTCTTAGATGCTATTAATGTACTAACTATGTATGACCTTTTGCCGATATGAAAATTGCCGAAAAATTTGTACGTTATACGATTCCAAGATTCGAATTCATTGTCGATAAAAGAATATTGAAACGTCTATATCGAAACGTCTTTTTGTAGCAATGTCGTTAAAGAATTTTTCAAAAAGGAAAATAATATTTTTTTGTATAAATCTATAGATCGTTGATTCAGATTAATCCGTAAACATGTGATTTTTTAAGTATAAAATAATTTACTGGATACTTGAAAAAGGAAATTCTTTACAATATAAATCTATTTAGTACGTGTCTAAATAAAAATGGAAGAAAAAATGTATGGTACAAACATTATCAATATTTTTATATGACTAACATTTGGATGTCAAAATTTTAAGAAATAGATGGATAGAAAGCTGTTTTATTATCTCGAAAAAATTGAGATGTCTTATCAAACTTTTTACTTAAAATAAATCAATAATACCATACGATCGATGACATTCTATCCATTTTTGTGAGTATCAATTTAATCTCAGTAAGACGATTTCTGTGGTACTAAATTGTCTGAAGCTAGCCTGAGAGCTAGCCGGAAGTAGGTCGAGTATTTTCTTTGATTTAATTACTATATAAATTACTTTTGAAGAAGCTTATCTAACATAAATCTAAAAAACAATAATATGCTTCACGTGATTAATGTTATACTGCGTCCTATTTCCTAAATATTTGTTAAAACGGTTGCCGTGTTATAGCTTCTGAAGCATTAAAAAGGTTCATGAAATAAATTTTTGTAAAACGTTAACCTAGTTGCTAAGAAGAAAAATTTATCCATCAAATTGATCTCTAATTTAAACTATAATATTATTCATAATAAAACATCAATTCTATGTTAAGAGTTAGAATCTCGTTTAGAATTTGCTACATAGATAATCTATAAATAATTTCAACTAATTTTTAATAAAGAAGCAACAAAATTGCTCAACACAATTATATTATACAAGCACATATAAAAAGGTATAATTTTATGAATATGACAGGTAATATATAGAATATAATAAAACTAAAAAGCTTCAATGTTGAAAGAAAGGCGAAAGAAGGAATGTTCTAATAAAGTGAAGTTTTTCTTCCTGCTCACAAGTAAAATTTTACTTGTAAAGTTTAATGAATTTTTTATGTGTTATAAGCCCTTGAAATTTCTTTGAATTGATCATTTTTGAAAGTGTCTTATATTAAGATACACATTGAATTTTTCAATTAAATGATGAAATGAGTTCAGTTTCGGATTCCAAAGGCCTAAATAAATGGAAAAAAATATATTCAGTCTTAAAAACTTATATAGAAATATTTAATCAGCAATAATCATGAACAAATAAAATTCTTACAGTACGTAATTAGATTTTAAATATGTATATTGAAAGTAGTTCAACCTATGCGAAATAGAATAAAATATGAATAGAAATTTAAGGCAAAGATAGAATATATAGCTTAACAAATTATTGAATAAAGATTTATTAAAATGAGCAGAGAAACTTTTAGTCGTGAATTTTAAATACTCAACAAAAGTTTTTATATTTGAAATCGAATAATAGAAAATGGCTATTGGAGAGATTTAGCTGGAAAGTTTCTTGGTTTCAGTTTAAATTAAAAACAATTAAACGGTGACTGTGTTTGTAGCAAAACGTGTTGATAGAGGTTACGGATGTCAGTACGCGTACGGAGTACACACCAATCTCGCAGTTTTCAGGACGTTGAAAACGTGACTTAAAGTAAATATAGGGGAGACAGTCCGCCGGAGATTTCGGTAAATTCACGGCTACGTCAAGGGCTACATATGGCAACAGCTTGAGACAACAGCGTGAAACTGCAAGAATCTAGATTCACGAAAGTATCTATAAATTATCAAAGGCGCCTTCCTGGCACAGCCTGGACGTTGAACAGATTTCATCTCGGATTTTTTAACCTCATTCACGTTACTTATAGCTAGGTACAAATATTAAATTGTACTGACGTCGGCGCGACCGCGGATCAACCGACCGCGGACTCCGGGAAATTCCAAGCCGAATTCTCCCCCAAATTCGGGACCAGCACACACCGCAGCCGTGTGCATGTGGTCCCGACAGCCCTCCGCCGCGAACCCCCCAATCGCTGACACTGCAGCTCGCGGTCGTCGCGCCGCTCGGAGCTCGTCCGGACGGCCCTTTTAGCTAGCGCCCGGGAACCGTCGGCACGGCTCGCGTATCCGCCGCTCCGTCAATCTCGGCTCCAGCCCTCGCCGCCGGCGAATTTCACCTTCAGGCAACCCGGCTTCAAGCAAAGAGATAGGGAGCGCCTTGCGCACCTGAGTCTCCGAAGTGGCTGGCCTGAGGCAATCTGCGCAACTCCGCGACCGCGAAATCGGGATAGCCTTTATTGTTAAGCTTGTAAATCGCGAGCGAAACTTCCCCACGCCGGCCCGTAAGTGCTCCCGCGCGTATATTTCTTTATTACACAACAACAGACATTGCATGCAATTTATTCCCCTGCTTGCTATTCTCCTCTCCCTGAGTCTAGATTTCATCAGTGTATTGGATTTATGTTCGGAAAAAATTTGCTAATTTCCAAAAGTACATTTGAGATTTTATCTTGCGGATTTAATTAAGCCGCTGAAATCAATAGCCAGACCTCCGATTTCAGAAATATACCTTTAGTTATAACTATAATATCACGTAACAAGAAAATACCCCTGGCACTGGTTTGCCAATCACCACGGCAGATGTAAAATTTACGAATACGCTTTACCAAATGCACGTATTTTTACTGTTTCAACTTGAAAAATTCTTTAAAAAAATAAAACAGATTGTGTACACGTAAACTTTAATAAAGCTGATATGTTTTTAATTACAAAATGCAGAATTTTAATACGATATTTTCATATTACTCTTTTATGCATTTATTTTGTTGAAATTTAATTTATAACTTTGAGTTCTAGTTGATAAGATCTTCGGATTTATATTTTTGTAAATCTTTGATTTTTGTTGTCTGTTTTATTAATAATTCATAATTTTAGTATTTTAAAATTCTTATCTCATTCTCTTGATTATTATACGTATAAAAATGGACATTATTTGTCTTTTTTCGAATCGAGTTTTGAATATTTAAAGTATTCGTGATAATACGTATTCAATAATATCATTGATTTTAATTCAATCGCATATGTAATAAAGTTTTCAATTCGAATTGCTCT
Source organism: Sycophaga agraensis (assembly GCA_018906755.1). NCBI lineage: Eukaryota > Metazoa > Arthropoda > Insecta > Hymenoptera > Pteromalidae > Sycophaga > Sycophaga agraensis. The sequence continues at coordinate 3,785,030 of JACCIE010000006.1, read as the reverse complement.
ATTGTTTTACAAGTAGAAACCATCCGCATTTTAAATCTTTTGATAATACTCTCGTCGAGACTCTCGTACGGAAAAAATAAATATACAATACACCTTTAATTTTAACATAAATTCTATCATAAACAATAATTAATAATAATGCAAAAAATATTTTGTAAATATTGTTATAGATCAATGACACTTTTGCTTTTAACTTTGCTAACTTCATAATTATGCTGGGTAAAAAATTACAAGAAGCTTTACTTTAAACTCATGTTATTGCGTGTAGGTACATATTTTTCTTGTACTTGTATCCAGACTTGTTTATCAGAATATTGCAAATAATGCGGAGATTAGTTTTTCTGTATGCATAAGGTATATAAGAGCTAAGCTAGCGAAATATTATAAGCTTATTTTTATTTGAGTTTTCGCTATAGTTTAACTCTGATATGTAATATACAAGATAAGTATAAAAAATGTACCATTGTAAACTAAGTTTATGTTTGGCTTGGTTGGAAGAAACTAATAAACAATACCTCTTGAAAAACAAGAATACAGCTTTGCAAATAACTTACTTTTTATGTTTTAAAGAGATATACGGTAGGATTTTGATCTGCATGAAATTTTTCAGTCTGGCAACAATTAAAATAAGTTGAAGTAAGCAATTTTGATGAAAAATTAAAAATTGGTAAACATTTAAAGGGTTCAGAATTACATTTAACTGGTAAATGTAAGTAAACTGTTTTTTTAATTTTTTTCGCAACTTGTATGCTTATATTCGTACGAGTTTTCTCAATAGTACCTTATAACTTTCCTTCCTTTTTTTTCAAAATTCAAGTTGGTTACAAAAGTTAATCTTTCTTATTTTCCTTGATTTATAAGAAGTCTCCGCATTTCATTTGAATTGAAGTAAATTTATGACTCTCAGATCATGTTTACACTTCTTTCTGTACAGGAAGCCATGCTTTATACTCTTTGATGTATAATAAATCTTTGCCTTCTGATTGTTTGGATAATGTGAAAAATTTCCTTAACTTGGAGTGTACAAAAAGTTGCGCACTCTAGTACGGGACTTCTTAAACCCCACGGATAAATAGTCAGTGAATAGCTCTACAAGTTTTTCCTAATACTTTAACTTCCTCGCGTAAACAGTTTCTTTACTCTTGCTAGAAATCGACTGATAAATCGGTCGTATAGAATTTGGTTTTCTAAAAGTATCCCTAGAAACGATTTGTACGCATTAGATGTGTGATGAGATCATTCGTCTCTGGAATGAACTGCGATTCACAAAAAAATGGCAAGTACAGCTCGTGAGTTGGAACAAATTCGATACTTACGTATTTACGTATACTAAGGCTGTTTGTATCATACACTCCATCCGACTAAATAGAGCACTAATCGATCTCGATTACTAAACGTCCAAAATTTACGAGAAATACTCGTATTTTTCCACTCTCCGACCTTCGACATTTCTATATATTTTCCTGGCTCGGTGTACACAGCCGTCTTTTTTTTTCTTCCGCAAGACTCAGCTTATCGCGGCTCTTCATTTGATTTCCCGGAATCTGATCGCTGTTGGGAAAAAAAAAAGGCAAAGTAGTTTCCGAACTTTTCTAAAAGCCCCCCCACTGCGGGAAAGCGGAAAAAGAGCAAACTAAGGGAAATGTAAGTCCTGGGGGAGGACGCGCACTCAGTGCGGTTGGATCGCCGTTAAATATCGCTTACACGCGGCTTATATACCAGGCTAGGATCGGGAGGAAGGGTGTATAAGATTAGCCGGCGCGTACGTGAGGGGAATCAGCCATGCGCCTCGCCCTCACTTTATCTTCCTTTTCCTCGCCACGACTTACCACTGCGTTAGAACTAAGGAGACTTATATAAGCGACGACTCTTCCCTTATTTATGCCCCGACTCTCGAATTTTAAATATCACTCAAGCACGGGGGAGGGCTCGTTTTTAGCAAGTATTATATGGATGCGACGCTGATTGGGGGTGAATTTATGGATTGGATGTACATTGAGAGATCGTTACATGTTTAGTGTAAGTTCATGCTGCACTGTAGATACACTATTAATAGAATACATCGGCTTATTATGTAGCAGGTATAGCCACTTGATATTACTTCAAAGCAATTTATTTTCTTTGAGTGTATTCTTACATGCACAAGAAGTTTTAAATCTTTAGTAGTTTATTCCTCCGCATTGAGAACGAATCCCGTTGTTTAAAAAGCGATGTTTTAAAAAGCTTTGTAACAGTAGTTCTTAAGTTAGTGACAGGGTAATTTGCCTGAAAATAAATTGGACTCCGTTCTCCTCTAAGTTTTGAGTAGGCGCAGATACTGTTTCTTCTGCCCGTAAAAGAGCAGCAAGGTATTCGTGAAAAAGGCCAGGATTTGGAGCTGGCAAAAGGTTCCCAATCACAGGGCTGCCCTACAAAATCCAACGAGGGCTCATATATACATTGCTGCCCGAGGAATACAAGAAGCTGTGAAGCCCGAGGTGAAGCCTGAATCCATAAGGAAACTACGCCGTTATACTCGTGCACTTATAGCAGCAAGTATATACCAAAAACCGCCGGAACCGAGTAGTTGAACTTCGAGTTGAACTATATATATATGCGCATCGCCCGGCCGCGGAAATCATTAGCTTCCCGGCCTTTTTGCAGCGGGGCTATATAAGTTCGCCCCGGACTTTGTCGGTGTGTATAGCCGTTGCGCGGCATCGGCTGGATTAACTTGCTTCTGCAAGTACGGCGGCGTCGAAACGCCGCGGGCGCGCTTAATTAAGGGAATTATGACTCGGGCGCCTGCTAGGTCGCTCGGATCCATAATAATTAGCTAATTTTCTGATACCTTGGTATAAATCTTGGTGTTGGGTTCCGTACATTTTGAAAAGATCTTCCCCCTGGCGCATCAGTGAGCATATTGCATTAACGTTGATCTAAAGAAATTGTTCCAATGGCGAGGAAATATCAAACGTGCAGGGATAAAGCAAACGGCCGAACGTATATAATTACCTTTATTTATAATTGAAACTTGATCTTTGTTGGGTTATCAATTAGTTTTATGCAGTTTGAAGTAGCTTGTACTATACGTATATAGCCACAGAGCGTCGAATAAGCTTTAGTGGGCTTATTCTAAATTGAGAAAAACGGACAATCGCGTGTATACATATATACAGAGCGAGCGAATCGAAGAGGGAGCGGAAGAAAAAAAAGAAAACAAAGGCTCTCAGCAGCAGCACAAAGTGAAATAGAAAACAAGCGGCCCGTAGCCTAGCGCGAGCTTTTATCGCACGAGCGCGCAAGCATTCAAGGATTCAAAACAAAGGATCCGACTCGTAAGAAAGTAACGCGGCGAGAGAGCGTTAAACAATTCGGGCCGAGCGCTACCCTCGCGGCCTGCACCCGATTAGCTGCCCTAAGTCACAGGTGCGCCAATCAATCAGGCGCAAAGGGCTTTTCTCGTTATTCCGAAGGGCCGACGACAAGAGTTCCAACGAGAGCAAAGCCGACGAGTGCATACGTACATACTTATGCACATACACACACCTCTCGCGCGGTTATTATGAATGGGCCGGCGCGAGGGGCGCTGAGGGGGGCGGCCGCGTGCGCACGTGCGGGAGGGGCGCGCACGCACGTGCAGCCGCGGTCCAGGAGGCGATCGATCAGCCGCCGCCGGCTTCCCCGCGAGGGCCGGATTTCCAGGTCAGAAGGTCGCCGCGGAGCAAATGACGCGCGGTGTGCACGCGGCCTGTTGTGTTCCCGCGGCCGCTCGCCAGGTGCCTCGGCCCCGACGGTCGCGTATATCCTGCAGGAGCCAGGTTCCTTCGCCGGGATCGCTCCCCCCGGGCGCAGGCCGCGGATCCGGATTAAAAATCGATGGCGCGTGCCCTCAGGCGGAGGGGAGACCGCACGTGCACTTCGCGGCGTTAAAGTCCCCCGGTTGGTAATCCGCGCGTGGGACTCTGCCGCGAATAGAATCGGATTATACCGGGATCCGCTAAATGAGGCGGCGGTGTTGATTTACGAGGGGCTTAGAAAAAAAAATTTGAGCAACCGACCGGCGTCGCTCGTGGTATCGATTTCCAAAGGTCCGCAGTGAGGACTCGCGCGGTTTTTTAAACACGGACGAGCCCTCGTGCATAGCCGATAGGCATATGTATATATATATGCCGTACAATCGTTGTGGATCCTGGAAAGCGGATCATCCGAGGCAAAGGCCGAATGCGAGGCCCTGCGAGACCGTGGAAAAGGGGCCTCCCCGGCGACGAGTAAAAAGCCGCCCCGGCAGAGCAATTAATCGACTCGTGCAATTTCCTCCGCGGCGCGATATATATACGAGCGTGTATATATCTACAGTCACCCGGCGCGGCAGCAGCGCTGCGAATCAACCCCGCCGGCCGACTGCAAAAAAGGCGAGAGGAGGACAAAAGGAAGACGGCGGGACGGAGACAGAGGAAATCCATTAGCGTCCGCTGCCGCGCGCGCTGCTTCCGCCCGCGGATTAACCGGGGCCCCGGCTTTTTCGCCCGGTCGCGTATATGGAGGAGGCCCTGGGCGGAGGCCGGAAGCTGCGCTGCGTCAACGGTCCGACCGCCGACACCTGCGAGCCCGACTTTTTCCCGCGAGTCCAGGTGCCGAGATGTATTTTCGTTTCGGTCAGCGCGTGCTGGGGCTGAGCTGTACGTTGCTCGTGGCCGACGACGCGGACCGACGGACTCGCGTTAATAATTAAAGCCGTGTGTATATAAAGGTGAACAGCGTCTATCCATTCCAGATGCTCGACCTTCGCTTGCCCCCGGAAGCCGGTATAACTTACTTCGATAATAACGCTCCTTGTTTGGGAATGCTGACCTGTATATATATATATAATATACGTTAGCGCGTTGATGCACCCGATTGTGCAATAGGCGACACGTATATTTTTGGCTCGTCTGGATCATGCGGATTACTTATATACCTTTATAGGATCGAACGGATAAATCCATCCTGAATGTTCACTCAATCTACTTAAAAACGGTGGCTTCACCCACTCGCTGAACTAAGATTTCAGTCGCCGAGGATGGCTTGAAATCTCAACACTGCTGGGCGGAAATTGGATGAAAATTCTATTAGCGGTCAATCTTCGTTGAAAGGAATATCATGAGAGAACATAAGAAAAATTTATTGCGATCGAGTTATTGGCGTGTCGGTATAATTGAGGAGGATGTATATATAAACTTCGGTATTAACCTGTAATCTTCCGCGTATCGATTGACCTGAAAGTGAAAAAAAAAAGTTTCATATCGATAATAAAAGTAACATTTTTATTAAATCGTATATTTTTAATAGAATGAGACCCGTGACGGGTCATTTTCCCTGGAACATAAATACTTGAAAATCATGGTCTTCTGTATTATTGCGTATTCTGCGTGTGTAAATGTTAGATATGCAGGACTTAAAGCTTACAGAAGACTTATGCAGTATAAATAGGTTATCTACTATTTACTCATAAATTTGTCCAAGATATATTTAACCAGAAGCTTAAGTATCAACATTAGCCAGTTATATGTTTCTATTTTTACACCATTGGTTAGCTTGAACTGCGTTCTTTCGAGCCCCATAATTTTTCCCGTCGTACACGTATTACTAATTAACGCAGACCGACTACGTCAAGACCGATTAAAAATGGATCACGCACACCTATCGATCACAAGACACTCGAAATAATTGAAGAGGCCTCTACACCCGCGCCCGGGGGAAAGATGCCGTCCGGTCCAGCGGGCCTCATCCTCCGAAAGCGCGCGAGTCGGGGGCGCGAGCGGTCACATGTGGCAGGGATCGGAGCCGGCGCGACTTCCGATTTATCGCGGCGCGCCCCGTGACTCCGGCGGATTTCCAGGACGGCCCATCGATTTTCGATAATTGCTGCGGGGAGAGCGGCAAAGCCATCGGCCGAGATAAGGCTATAACCCCCCCCTCCTCCTCCCTCTCCCCCCTTTTTTTTCTCCCCCCGCGGCTTTATCAATTCTGCCGCGCGGCCCCCGCCCCCGAGGGGTTTATACGCGGCCTGTATTCGGGAATTAGCCGGCGGTCGGGAGAGCCCCGATTGATTATCGGCCGAGGGCCGCGGCGCCCCTCCTCGGACACGTGTATCTTAGCGCTGGGCACACACGCGGCCGCCGAGATGGCCATTCAAAGGGCAGAAGGTCGCGCGCGACGTACGTATACGCTTGATGATTAAAAAAAAAAAAAAGAAAAAAAAAAAGTAATTGGAATTCCGGCCGCGCGCTATCAACGGGGAAGGAAACGCGCGCGCGCTATATGCTTATAAAGGAGCCCTTTGTTGGAGGCACTTTGCCGGCCGATCGCTTTGACGCAAAATTGAGCATTCTCTTATCGGCCGGCAGTGCGCAGGGATATGCGCCGTTGGCTCTGTGTGTATAAAGGGTCAACGTGACCGGGCGGGCGGTTCCGGTTTCAACTTACGCCCGGCTACTCTCGCCGAGCAATTAAGATATCAACTGCGCACTCCGCTCGCCTGTGTGGGTGTACGCACGGCACTAGACAGCCGTCCTCCCCCGCTCTCGCGTTCTTCTTCTCTCCACTCGTTATTTTTATATCGTTTTCACGTGTGTATATATATATGTATATACACACATCTGCGCGCTAATCCTTTAATTCGCGCTCCCGGGCTTTCGCTGATATTCCGTTCGACTCAAGGATGTGGAAAAAAAAAAATCGATGATTTCCATTGAAGCGCGCGGAATTCGCACAAATTACTCGAGTTATTAATTTCCTTTTTCCCGTGTCCAGGCTGAATTGATTAGGAGGCGCGGCCGTACAATTATTTTCACCGCGTGAATAATGCTTTTTTTTTGGACGCGGCGCATATATGCGTATCTATATAAAATGCTTTAGAGATAAAATGGGGACGTATATGCTGGTTAGAATTTTTATTTTTTCATTCCATCCATTCAGCCATTTGCAGTCTTACACTCGAGGATGGAGGTCAGAATTTTTAATCAAAAGCACGTACTACGTATGTGGAAGTTCGAACGTGTGCCCGTGTGAGGTATAATCCATGTGAATGTTCATCCATTTTAATATTAAGAGCTTTAAGTATATATTCAACCGTATACACATGATGAAGCGAAAAAAAAATAACATATGTGGAATACTCTGTGCCGTGAAATTGGAGCAAGACAATATTAATTGATAAGGATACTTTCAATAGTTGCAACTGGCAGTATGTACTTTTTTAAACATTGAATGAGAATTAACAATACATTTTAGGAATAAACATTGAGTAATCTCCTCTTTCGAAAGGGGCGCAGATTTTTAAATTGGGAAATGAAAATTAAGAATTAATTTTATTTCTATTAGTGAAACTATGCTTAATTGCAGCCGCAGTATATATCAAAATAACATTCAATCCAACATTTCACTTCTTTAATAAACGGGACATTCCATTGTGACAAATATTGCGCAATACGTAATAAATTCACGGAATAGTTCAATGGCTTCTATTAGACTGCGAGTCCCGGGGCACGGGCCAACTATTACGTATAGAGACGCTTGCAAGCGGCGCGGCTACCGCATATAAACTCGGACGCGACGACAGCCTAACGACCAAACTTCATCGCGCGCGTCAATTCGGAGTCAAAAATTAGATTATAAACCGGCGGCCGCCCGTCCCCACCTCCACAATCGCCCGTACATCGAAGGAACGAAGGCATGCGATCGACGCTCGCCGCCTGCAGTTGGTACTCGTGCCGTAAAGAAAAGCTCACTGCATATGGACCGACGAGCTTTTCCCGAAGGCGACGGGGGCCGATTGGCAAAGTCCCGCGGTTGGCTCAACAATCGCCCGCGGCGAATAAATAACCATCGCCGGCAATTGAAAAAACTCGATCGGCGCCTCGGCCTAACTCGAGCTTAATGCCCGTGAAAATTCCCCCCGCTCTCTTATTCGGGCACAGCTTTCCCGGCTCTCTGCGCTCGATCCGAGCCGCTATTCTTAGTATAACCGCGCGCGGACGATCTTCCCGGATATGCGGCACAATATCAGGCCCGCGCGCTTTTCCTTTTGAATCGAACGCGAGCCGCTGTGCAGCCCCGTAAAAATAAACGCGCCCGAGGTGGTTTGATAACGGCCGCCCGCGCGTGTAACGTTGAGCCGATGATCGGCCCTCGGCAAGCGCTCGATACATGTGTGTGTTATTATACCCCCGGCCCCCGCGAGTCCTTGTGCGATGTCCCGGCCGGATACATATATATATGTATATGTACACGTACACGTGTACGTGTGTGCACATGTACACGAGTGCGCGGAAAGAAGGAGCCAGCCGCTGCGGACGATGAGAAGCTCCTCGAAGATATTCACCCCTTGTTCGCTTATTCATCCGGGCGTACACAACCCTCGGTGGAATCCCGAACACAAGCGGCGCGCGGATGTACGTGTGTATACACGTGGGGTTTTTTTCAATCCGCGCGGCGAGGGGACCCGAGGGCGGGAGGTTCGCGGTATAAGGTAGCCGCTCGAGTTCGGATTTAATTGGACGTCCTCGTTGTCCTTTGGCTCGCGCCCTCGGGAGGCGCCTTGTTATGCGGACTGCACACGTTGGTACGAGGTCGGTTCTTCTCCTCCTTCTTCATTACGCGATATCGCGCCCTGGACTCGTCTATCAATTTAACAATTCGACCGACTCTTTCGAAACGGGTACAAATTTAGAAATTGGGTTAGTCCACTCCTCGAGGAGGTGGTCGACTTTTAAAAATACTCCCACCTCGAAGATTATGTATTCACAGGTCGCTCGATGCACTGCTGCGGAGTTCAGGAAAAAGTCTATGAATGTGGAAAAGAGACGAGTACATCTGTGTAACTTGGTGGATTATTTTAAGCTGCCGTGGCGCCGAGAACTGACCCGGTATCAGTTTGAGATATGCATTTATGAATTGCTTACCAGATGTCAAGGGAGGGTAAATAAATAACCGGTGAATAGAGCGACTGGCTGTTGGAAAAAATTTAATCTTATACATAGAAGAAATAGAATATCGATTCGACATCAGCTTGATTCAAACATATTTACCTGATAATAAAAAAATACCAACTTAAATTATTTTCTGTGGGTGCGTGATTGTAGTAGATTTAATTGGTTTATTGACATTTCAATGCTTTCCCAAAAGGTCGAATAATTCACAGCTGCTTTTTTCTCCTAATATTAACATTACAATCATGTAACAGATCAAAATTTCTATTCACGAGGTATATATACGTTATATAATATCCTAATTTAGAAAAAAAATACACTCCAATTATAACAGTCCAAATGCTCGTCCAAATGCCCCTATCGAGTCATGATTAGTAAAAATCAATAAAAGCTCAGGGTACACAAGAAATTTTCGAATTAACCACTACAAATATCGCTTGTATCAGGTGCTGATAGAATTATTAATTACTCAAGTCTGCTCATATGCAGAAGGCACAATAGACAAAGCTTGTGTAAATAAATCACAGTTGCGGGCCTATACCATTAAATTAAACTATATGAAATTATATTTACAAATAAATAAAAAATTGCATTCACTTATAAAAACGATTTTCTACACGAATTCCACATTTCTTAAAATAGTTACACGGATGTTAAATGTAGATAAAAGTGCTATATACACCTTCTAAAATTTTATCGATATTGACATGTACATGCATTAACTTCAGCCAAACTATAATTTTAGACTTTGCTAAATTTATTTTTAAATAATCTATAAAGTACTTATTGATTAAGCTTCATGTCATAATTACTACCATCTTTTAAATGACTATAGAAAAATCTATTCACCAATATATTGATCAAGTTACAATTGATTAGAAAATATCGCCTATACTCAGAGAAATTCTTTGTTAATTTTTACCATATTTCCTATTGAAACAGTCACAGACCAATCAAATTGAACAAATTATCAAACTTTCTAATAAAACTGTCCATTGTTTTATTACTATTTACTCTATTGTCGGATAATTTTAAGTCGGTAATATATTTTAAGTTTAATAATTTCTTGAATTTGACTAGCCCCCGTGATCATTTTACCAAAGAGTCGGCTAACAATTACACTACCTTTTCTCACAGTGTATATAAAGCAGAATTTATATAGGACTATAATTTTTACCAAAAACTGAAACAATTAAAAGGTTTTAAGCAAACACTAAAAAAGATACTGTTAATTAATCCTGTGCAATTTTAAATTAATAATAAATGTATGTGAATTGAATTTTAGAATCTTCAATATGTATTCACAACATTAAAATACTTATATATTGCATATAAGATAGAATCTACAAGGTATTTAAATAGAGAAAATAACTTGATTTAATTAATATTCCTTGGACGACAATTAAATATATGTATGGTGATAGAATCCGTAGTAGTATGCTATTATTTACGTACATACAATAAAGCATATATTAAAGTAAATAATTAATGTTTAATAAAATATTAATTAACTTCTTTGTCTACATAATTTGATGTATATAAAATCATTATGCACACTTATTATAAATACATATTTTGCCAAAATTTAGAAAAAAATATTATTACAAATATGTGTTATTCTGCTTGAGTAGTGTTTCTACTATTGAAAAATTATTTCCAGTTTTTTAACTTGAAATATAACGTCTTGTTTACATGAAAAGTGTCACTTTAAGTGCATTACTCGGAGAGGAAAACCAGCATCTCACAGCACTACCGGGGTCGATTAAAACGGAAGTAACTGAGCTCGTACTCGAGTTTCTTGTACACGAAAACTTTATATACGTGGAAAGAAAGGGAGGTGTACTAATGTCGCAGTTACATTAAGTTTATAAATATATACTAATAAAAATTATGTTTAGGTTAATTTAATAATGAAGGTATATAATATCTTATTATTCAGAATTCATAATTTTAAGAATCCCTTTTCAACTTATTCAAAATATTTTTAACATAAAATAAGTCGTTTTAATTTTTCAAAATCATTTTTTCAGATTCATTTATTTCTTGAAATTTTAATTATAAAATGTTTGATACAATAATGTTTTATAATGTTTGCCATGAACTGAACCTATATATATATAGGGCTTCGTACATAGAAGTTTCAAAGGATCATCCGGGACCGCACTTGCAGTGTTTGTAACGTCGCTTGTGCAATTAGCAAAGGGTGAAGTTACGGAGTGAGGAACGTAAAATTTGTTATACTGAAAGATCATTAAAAACGCCCTTAAATATACATATGTTAGTGTAACTATATAAGGATTTTTATTTTTAGAACAACTAACTAAGAAATGATTCAAATAGGAATTTAGAAGCTTTGACAGCGCGTTAAAATGACTATTTTGTCCGTTATTTGAGTTTAAATTCGCTGTTATTATAATAAAAAGATTAATTGAACTCAATCTTTATTTAGAATTCGAAATGTATAAGATCACGCAGAAATATTATTAAATGAACACAAAAGATTATATTATCCTCTCCTTGAGTTCACTCATAAATTGCATTCAAGTTTTACGGAGGAATTTCTCGAGAGATTTCCTCGTCATTATTCTCAACTCGTAAATTGCAACGATCCCCGCGCCCCAATTCTCCGGACAACCACTGCATATATAAACGGTGCGTCCGATCATCCCCAGATTTTCATCGGCAATCAAACTGATTCGTGTGCCCGAGAGCCGCGAGCGTTTAATCGAGCCAATAAGTCGCCGTCTAAAGTAAAGAAAAGGCCGTTAAACTCCTTAGAAATCTAGGCGATTCCTGATCGAAGTCGAACGGCGTCTTGTCGAAGTCGAGCAGGTGTGCGCGGAACAGTAAAGCGCCGCCGATAATGAAACTCGCTTGCAAACTCCACACTTCACAGTTTGCTTGCCAATAATAATTATGCGAATATTGGAGTGGTGGCAAAAGCCCTTCGTAAAGAATGTCGTGGGTGTGTCTATGCGGTTATGTCGATATCGAACACGCACTCGACGGGCGCTGGCCTTGGGAATCCGGGCGACCTCTTTTGTCAGCTGTCGCTGCTCGCGGGAAGCATCTACCGTTTGCTTCCTCCGAGATCTATGGCTCTGCGGTCGGATGCATCCTCCTGCTGCAAGCAGAATAACTCTGGTTTTGGGAAATTGTCACTGTCCATTACAGTATTCCACAACGGAATTTACGCTCAAAGCTTTGTTCGCACATAAAATAAAAGTTAAAACTCGGATGTTCTCCTTATAAAGTACATTTGTCGAGGTTCGTAAATAAATTTTCTGCGAGGACATCGACTGAGACATGAACACAAGCGTTAATTCCGCTTAGCCTGATTTCAAATTCAAAAGATTTCACAAAATCATGGATGCTAGAATACTTGCAATACTCATCTCCTTATACTCGAATAATATATCACTTTTCTCGTAACTGACCCATAAATTTTATTAGAGCTACGCCCTGTAACATTACCTTATATGATTTAGTCGTATTTATTAAAAACTTTGGAAGAATTTTCTGTTAATTTAAATAAATGCAATAAAGTTAAAATCAACATATTTTTTGTTTATTTATTTTTAGACCGTTGAATTGATCCATTAAGGCCTTTGAAACAGAATATGCGCTATGCTTAAAAAGAAATGACCCATTGCATTAATTAATTACGTAGGAGTGAATTTAATAAACCACTAATTTCAAATCCCTATTTTGATCTGTTCGTGAGTAAAATTAGTTCAGTGAACAAAGTGAATAATATGTAGTAATAACTCATTAATTAGAACTGAAAATAGATTATTTGCATATATTTTCGATTGGAATGCTTTACACTTTTTGTGCATAGCTATGATGAAGTAAAATACTTTAGAGGTTTTTCATATCAATTGTCGATTTAACGATAAAAATATTACAGGGAACATATTTTAATAAATAGTCGAATATACTTATTCGATTAGAAATAGTAGTAATATAATATTTGAATCGATTCTTTGAGATAAAAATGAATTAATTTTAGTAAAGTACTACTTTTTCAAATTCAAACAAACAATATTTATAATGTATTTAAAGTGGACTAAGCATTTTAGTCAAATTTGTTAATATATCCATATTTAACATTATTGTTTTGAATAAATTGTTTTGTCTTGCTTACACAATATAATAGTATTTTTCAATGGCTTTATTCGATAAATATTAATCAACCAACCATGTAAAACATTGAATGTTCAAACAAAAAAAATCAGAAATGGTTTATACAATTAAAGAAATAATAGATCTAAAGTTTTTAAACCATGTAAAAAAATAAAATGCCTCCTGTGAGGTTTGAACTCACGACCCCTGGTTTACGAGACCAGTGCTCTACCACTGAGCTAAAGAGGCGCGCGGCTCATTATGTTCCAAGCATATTACATATTGTAAAATCATTAATTTAACTTATTTCTTCAACAATTTAATTGTTTTATTATTTTCTTATGTGCGCTAAATTAAAACAGATGTTTTAAGAATTGTAAATATTCATGCTCAGTAATTAAACTTTAATAGATGATTCTCTAGGAACCAACTGAGCATATATTAGTATTAAATGGATTGTTAAATATTTATTTACTAATATAATTAAAGCAATATCTTGTGTGTCCTTATATTAAACATTCATTGCAACTAAATCTATTGAATGATATTATTCAATTTTTTATTTACAAGTATATGTTAATTACAGTAATAATTATACATTTATGTAATGATAGAAAAAACTATTTGTACATGTAAGCAAATTTCAAACAAATAGATATAATATATGACGTTTCATTAAACTTTGAACTAGGTCAAAACAGGTAAATGAGCATTGGAAATATTGATTTTAATTTGTATTTACTCGTATTAAAGCTATTGTAAAATATCTGACTTAATAATGAACTATAATTTGACTTTGCAATGACTTCAACTTAAATATATACTATTTTTGAATAAAATATTTATCAGATTTCTTGTTTTGTATTACATATAGACATATGATTTTTTTTTGCAGCCAATATACTTCTTTTTACTTCCTAAGAAATTGATATCTTTTCCATGTATATCTGCAAAAACTATAAAATTAATACATATGAACCATTAAAAGTTCGATACCATACGTTCAAAGGTTTTTTCTTTTCCTTCTTTTACATCAGCATTTACGCGAGCATTTATATGTGGAACTGTAAAAAAAACCGCAACTATTTAAACATTTTTGAAACAATCTTTAAAATAAAAATATACTTAACATTATTTTATAGTATAAATGGCTATAAAATCGTATTTATACTGTCATTTTTACTGCCAATCTTCAAATACTGTATTTAATATAAACTGAAAATATCATATCAAATAAAAATCAATACAATTAAAAAGCTCAAACCTATGAACTGGTCTCTCTTTGTTGAATTTACGTTTTTGTGCGTAAGTATTATTTACTTATCAATGCGTATATTAAAAAATTTTTTTAAAAGTAATTTCTTTATCTAAAGTATATTTATATGTTTCTTCAGGATAATATTACTGTTACTAATGTACCATATTTCTAACCTGCACAAGTATAAATTAAAAACTGTAATACTTTTTTCTCTGCATAATTTCGTTATATTCGTTATATACAATTCGTTAAATGCAATAAACTACACGTGTCTTACTCTTCGTATTTGATTATATAAAGCTGTATGAAGAAACATCAAATTTTTCAAAATTTATATATTTCAAAATAAAGCTTCAAGAATTAAAACTTCGAACTCCAAATATTCTATTCTTTGAATATAAATCATTGTTTAAGTCGAAGTTTAATTATAGTAGGACACTGAATGAAGTTTATTCGCATATTTTGGAACTTTTCGAAACTATGTAGAATGTTTTATATGCATGTTCTACAGGAACATTAAAAAGTCCATTTTATTAAAATAATTCTTAGATTAACGATTTTAAATGTACCTGAAAGAATTCCACATTTCAATCTAGGACAATTAGAATTTGGCTTCTAACTTCTAATTAAATAAAAGTTTTAGATATATAAAGATGTATATTAACTAGCTTATATTTTAACCCGTATGATGGGTGGTACGATGGCGCGGAATGATATTGAATATTCAGGTGTTTGGTCTACCTTTACAATTTAGAACCTTATACCTTTACAATTCAAAATCGGTTTTATCTAATGATAACAGCTGAGCATCGCAACAAGTACAAGTACTAAACACTCCATCATAAAGTCAACAGTTGAGCATCAGCTGTTCCATGAAAAACTAATCCAACTCGTAATAATAAGTTTTTATTGCGTTAGTAAGAAATGATTAAACAAAATAGAAGAATGAACATTTGTACTCTAATTAC
Source organism: Sycophaga agraensis (assembly GCA_018906755.1). Lineage (NCBI taxonomy): Eukaryota > Metazoa > Arthropoda > Insecta > Hymenoptera > Pteromalidae > Sycophaga > Sycophaga agraensis. The sequence continues at coordinate 3,769,728 of JACCIE010000006.1, read as the reverse complement.
AAAAATATTTAAAAAGTGAGAGAAGTAAAAAATTAAACTTTACAATATAAAGTCATGTACTGTGTTTTTAGTTTTCAATTTGTATTTTATTTTGAATTAATTAAAAAAGAGTAATCCTTAATTTTTAAAGTAATTTATTTGCAATGAATCAATTGTTGTTATTATAAGATGCTGATAAGTAAATATCTTTGATTAATTTCTTTTAAAACTAACTAAATATTACCTGTAATGAAGAACTAAATTATTGATGCAACAAGTAGCAAGAGAAAGTACGAACGAAAATGAATTTTTCAACAACCCAAAATCGGGTGCGCCCTTTTATATCTTTTTTAAGATCCCCGCAGTCTTTTCCCATGCTGCTCTCCCCTTCTCGCGGCGTCGCACACGCGCGTTTTCTTTTCCAGAGGCAGTATATAGCTCGATAAACGCCCTCTTCTCTCCTCTCTTTTCATCTCTTTCTCTATGTACAAGATAAATTCGCCCGCGCGCTCTCTCTCTCTCTCTCTCTATCTCTCTTTCTCTCTCGGTCCGCACTCGCCCACGATCTATGTGCAATACGTGCATAGGTGGACGGAGCGAGAAAAGCGGCTATGGCCGGCTGCTGCTATTGGGAAGTGGGAAAACGTCGGTTGGAGAGGATGTGCAGAAGGAAAGGTTAAATAATTGTGTTCACACATGCCGTCGGGACGGCAAAATCAGTACAAATGCCACCAAAACAACAGAGAACCCGAACCCGGTTCAAGGTACGCTCAAAATCGACGTCTCACTCATTATTTTCGTGAAATTTCCGATATAAAGACTCTTCTTTTGATATTTCATTTTTCTCGAACTGCACTACCTATGGGGCTATGTATGAGAAAAATAATTTTAGAGAACACAAGCACTATTGTTTTTTATCGGTGTTACTATGAGGAATGAAAAAAGAATAACAATAACAATTTTTTACTGTGACAAGCTCTTCCTTCAAACGAACAATAAGTGGTTTGTTTCTTTTCTTTTCACTTTCGTGTTCGTCTGCTTGAAAAGTGCGGATATTTATACCTTAACCTATATGTAAACTTAGACATCCACTCCCGCATTCTGTCCCTTTCTATCTTATCCAAAGGATGCTTCAAATTTTAGAGCGTTTATTTATATTTAACTCTTCTGAATCTACATTAGTTACAATATTATTTCAATGTTTTTTACCATAAAGTAAAATATACTAATGACTATAAATGGCAAATTGATCATAAAACTTAATATATTAAGCTTTAAATAAAAATTTATAAATTAAATTCATATTAAATTGCTTAAATTTAAATTTTTAAAAAATAATGTAAAGATCTTAGTTAAATGTACTTTTTGAATGTCATAACTTATATTGTTTTTCTACCCATTAGCTAAACCAAAATATAAACTCTTCAAAAAGCAACCTCTTAGACATTAATAACTCTTTCTAGTGTAGTAATTGCTATTACTAGCCTTTTCCAGCAGCTTAGTTTATATACCTCAAATTGCTGCTTTCTAACAACTTGCAAGACAATGAAAGACACTTGTTGTTATGAGGTACCACTTAACAGTCAAGTGAAAAAGAGTGTAACAACTCTTCAGCATAATTGATTTGATCTTATCTTTTTTTTAATTAGGCTTTGTATTCAAAATAATCTAAAACATTAATGTAATTTTTGCAATTAGTTTTAAAATGTTAAAATTACCATGCTACAGTTTTATTAATAAATATTTATAATAACAAATTATTGATTTATGAAATCTCTTAGCAGAATTGAGTTTTATTATGATTAAGTAAATGAAAATGAACTAGAATAATATTGTCGAATGTTTCTTAAAAAAGCAAAATTTTTAATTTTTTTTAAATATTGAATATAATTTAAAACATGTATCTTTACTATAAAAATTTCAAATACTTACAATGCATTTTATTATTGTTTCAGGTGATAACTCCATTTCGTTCACTGGTTCTCTGTGGTGAAAATAGACAAGAAATGGAAGACTGGCTTGGGGCTTTGAAAAATGCAGCCGAAAGCAGGCCACCTGGAGATACAGGGACAGCAGAACTCCTTGGTGGTCATCATCAGTGGTATGCAACTAGTCATGCGAGGCCAACCTACTGCAATGTCTGTAGAGATGCTCTTTATGGTAATTTAATAATTCTTATAATATTTAATGGGATATAGAATGAAATGATAGTGTTAAATATTTTTAATTTATCAATAAACACATTTTTTAGGAGTCACATCTCATGGTTTAAGCTGCGAAATTTGTAAATATAAAGTACATAAGCGATGCAGCGCAAAAGCAATAAACAACTGTAAGTGGACCACTTTAGCATCAATTGGAAAAGACATAATAGAGGACCAAGATGGAGTGAGTTTTCTATCAACATTGTACATTTAAAAAAATTTTGAAGAATTAAATTTAAAATAAATACAAACTATTAAGAAAAATTACCAAATAGTTTATTTACTTTTTTAGAATATTACAATGCCACATCAATGGATGGAAGGAAATCTACCAGTGGCTGCCAAATGTGTAATTTGTGAAAAGACTTGTGGTTCTGTATTAAGGTATAAACATTGCTTTCATAGTTGCTATAATTTTTTTATTAAAGCACTTTAAGATAAATGCATTAAATTATAAAAAAATTTACTAAGTAGGTTACAAGACTGGAGATGCTTATGGTGTAAGGTTACAGTGCATACTGCATGCAGACCTTTGATGAGTATAAAGTGTCCCTTAGGACCAGCTAAATTAAGTGTAGTTCCACCAACAGCATTACATAGTATAGGTAAATTAAATATATGGACGTACATATAGATTGAATGATAATATTAGTTTTCTAACAAAATCCTAATGCGACTTTATAGGTAGCGATGAAGCATGGGATGCTGTTAGACCAGTAGGGTGTAGTCCACTTTTAGTATTTGTTAACAGTAAGTCGGGAGACAATCAAGGAATTAAATTTCTTAGAAGATTCAAACAGTTATTGAATCCAGCCCAAGTGTTTGATCTCATTAATGGTGGTCCTGGTCCTGGGTAAGATGTCAATAAGATATCAATATATAAAAATTGTAACTAAACTATGTTAAAAATATTTCTTGTATTATAAGAACATTAAAACAATATTAAAATAATTAATACCAAATATGAATAGAACAAGAAATTGTCTTGTTAATTTAGTTACTATGGGTAGATTAGGAATCATTTCTTTAGTTGACAAAATCTTTATCTCTCGTGTAAATGTAGGCTGAGACTATTTCGACATTTCGACCCTTTCCGGATATTGGTCTGCAGTGGAGACGGTTCAGTTGGTTGGGTTCTTTCTGAAATCGATCGATTAGGAATGCACGTGAGTAATTTGCTCGGCCATCAAGCTCCAAAACAAACAAAAAGAAATGTAGCTGCTTTTCAAAATGTTTTCTTGTTGTATTAATAGTATTCGCCTTAACAATTTTTAATAAAATTATTAGAAAGAAGTAATCTGAATAAAGGTGTGTATTATTAACTTGCTTTAAGTAAACTAATATTCTCTCTATCTATATTTCATCTAAGTATAGCGCTTTCGATTTGTTTATGATTCTTTTAGTTGTATCAATACATAGATTTAGCCATGAGTGCATTTGTATAAAGTCCGATAATAAAAGCACATTCATTGTGCATGCATAAAAAATAAATTTTACAAAAAAAATATTAGATAATGAGAATAAGTTGCTTATTTGTGGCAGTTTGTTATTCATTGATTTGTGTTGCTTGATTCCTAGCAATGAAAATCCCTTTTCACTGTATTTTTGTACTCCACGCTTTCGAGTGCATGTTGTTTTAAAAGAAAAAAAAAACATCAATCTTTTCCTTTCTTTAATATGTTAATTTCAGTGTTCCGGTAAGGCGATTACATTTACCCTATAATTCTCTTTTTACAGGCAAAATTGAATCCATCGTTTGCGCTTTTCAGTTTAGATATCGTAGACATTTTTACTTATAATTTAAAAGTAGATATAATTTTTTTCAGAAATATATTATTATTTATTAGCACTAACAAATTTAAGCTGTGGTATTTAATATATCTTTATATTTGATTGTATTTTTTAATTATTAAATACTTAAAAAAATGATTTTTCTAATGGAAAACAATAAAATGCAATTGAATAAAACAAGCAAATCTTATGTTTTGTATAATTAAGATTTTTTTCATTGAAAATCAAATCGTTCAGTGATTTTTTGTTATCATAAAAGTATTCATACAGTAAGCAAATAAAGTATTTGCTTTTCGTAAAAATTGCAATTATCATTCATTAGCAGATTAATAATTAAACGTTGTCTTGAAATGTTGCTCGCTTGAAATTGCTCTTAAAAACGATGAATTTGATTCAAATGAACCTAAAAAGACGGGGAACTTTTCAGAAGCAATGTCAAGTGGGTGTACTGCCGTTGGGCACCGGGAACGACTTAGCCCGAGTACTTGGTTGGGGCGCCTCCTGCGACGACGATACCCACTTACCGCACCTCCTCGAGAAGTACGAGAAGGCCGGCACGAAAATGCTCGACCGTTGGAGCATCATGACATTCGAGCGCAGTATCACCCTTCCCTGTCACAAGATTCTCAATCAGTCCGACTCGGCTCTTAGTTACAGCATCATCCATGAGTATGAGGACAGTGTTCTCTCACACATCACTAATATACTCCAGTCTCAGCAGGAGGGCATCGTTATCTCCAGTGCCAAGTTCGTTATGCATTTATTTATCACAGGATCTTATAGCAAATTCAATAAATCAACACTTAATGTTGAAATGACACTTTTTGTTATATTTACAGAATTTTATGTGAAACAGTCAAAGACTTTGCAATACGAATATCAGAGACGAGCTTGAGTACCGGTGATCAACAGCTAGGTGAGAAATGCCAGGTGCTTCAACAAAAGCTGGATCTTTTGCTGCACACACTTCACAAAGAAGAGTCGTTTCTCTCAGATAATGGAGATGACACTAACGCTGATACTATCAGATCTGACAGTCTTCCATCGCTTAATGAGCAAGAAAAAGGTTCATTGGATAAACCAGAAAAAGACATGACAAATTTAAAAAGAGTCCGCAAGAAAAGAGGATTTGAAGAAAATCAGGCAGTTATTTCAAGGTAAATAAAAAGTTTCAAAGAAATAGGTATTAATGATTGCAGATTAAAATAAATTTACATCAATAAATTATGATCCCAAAAAGAAAAGTCAAATATGTGCACGTAGTAAATTATAACTTATAATTACATTCAATTTAATTCTAGACGTGTTATTGTAAACAGGGCTAATAGTCTAAAACGAGCTATTCGCCAACTGGTTGAACATACCGAACAAGCTGTGGATGAGCAAGTGAATTCTGTAAGATCACCTCATATTACGATCACCACCGACGATGCCAGCGATACAGAAGGTACATTTTATCCTTTCCCATAAAAAACGTTCCGTTAAAATCTCAAAAATAACAATTATTAAAAAAAATATTACAGAGAAAAGAAGACCCCTAGATATTTCAGAGATGAGGGCAGAGAATTACATCGATAATCTGAGCGTAACGCCAACTCCGGAATCAATGAGTAGTGGAGATGCATCTCCATGTTCATCACCAACGCCCAATGTTGCTTCGCTTAGTCCGATGCCAGATATTCGGCGAGATTCTCAACCCGAGGAGATGCTCACCTTGCCAGCTCCTGACGGTTTCGCTGATAGCAGAAGAAATAGTTCCAACTTACCTCAAGGGTAATTATTTTAAAAGTTCTATTTAAACTATTGATTCTTTTAGGATTCGAAGATTTTTTAAAAAAATTAATAATACGAGATAATGCACTAGCTAAAATAAAAACTAAGAGCTATTTTTTTTTGCAATATCAAGTTTTTTCTTAAATCAAGTAGAAACCTATAATATAATATTCAAACATTTATTAGTTTTTGTATATAAATAATAACATTTGTCATTTTGTTTGATTCATTGGATTAGAGGGACGTATACAATCCTAGATTTTTCGTAAGTTTTATAGTCGTCTGTATTTAATTGCTAGTAACATATTATTTTTCACCCATATCTTTCATTCAGTTTGGTGACTCTAGGTCAACCATAAAAGTGTACATTTGTAGAATTAAAAGTATTGCATTTCATTACTGCTTTTCAGTAAAAATGTAAATATAGAATAGTGCAGATCCTTATAGAAACGCTTTTAAAGGGCTATTGTAGATTATTTTTTACATTGAATATATTAACAATGGCTATATTTTTTATCCCTGCATAACAGAGTTTTCAGTTTTGATACAATGGTGGTCGAATCAGCTGTAAATAAATTAAGCCAGCAACAATATAGACCAAGTATAGCCGATTGCGGATCATCTGATCAAATATATGATACTCAATCAGATATTCAAGTGTCTGTTACACCCACTACTTTAGATACAAGCTCACCATCAGATGATACTACAATACAGGTATGCAAAACAATCATGATTGTTATTATTTCTATTTTAATCTAAATAAAAGTGTTATTATCCAGTTTTACGCAATGTTTGTATATGGAAAAGGATTTCTATACAGTTTTATTGTCATCTATTACTTTTTGAATTTTATTATTTAAATAAAATAAGCATTGTCCTGAATTATAATTTGAATCAAATTTTAACTATATTCATAATCCTTTTAAAAATTATTAATAATCATAGCGTGTATTCTATACAATAATATAAATTGTTATTACTATATAAAATCTTTAATTTCTTCCAAAAGTTTTATCTATTCTGAAATATAAAATTACTCAAATTATTATTACTAAAACTATGGCATAAACTGTTAATAAAATTTAATATGATTGACAAATGTACTTAAATTTAAGTTAATCTTTTTTACAAAATTTATTTTTCTACTTTTCTGGATATAGGATGCTTTAATCTCACCTGATACGGATTCCATTCCGTCAGGTGATATCTCCGCTGAATGTCCAGATACAAAGTCGACAAATAGACAAAAAACTTCCAGAGGAAGCTGCAGTAATAGCATCATTAGTTCAGATAGCATGGTTTCTGATTCGTTTGATTCAAAAAATTATGTCGTCAAAAATAGTGAAAGTGAAATCGGTAAGGAGCCCAAATTTTTCAAACATCGAGAAAAAAATTCGTTGGTTATTGAATTTAATTGGTCTATTTTATTTTAATAAATAATATCTAGAAACTTTTTAAATTCAAGAAGTACGTATATACAAAAAGCTCCGTTTATCTTTTTCTCTTGATTGAAATATTTACATTTTATTTTACTTAACTTAAATATTTTTATAAATTTTAAGTGTACGTAGATTTTCACGTTATACTGAAAAGAAAAAATGAAATTACATTTATTACTTTGTATAACAACTATTTTTTTTCTCGGTGTACTTAAAAAAGTTCATTCACCAGATTAAATTCCTTGACGCTTTTTAGTACACTTAGACAGCGATATACTGGACTCTACAAAACGATCCGAAAGCTCGGAAATTTGTCACATAGACTCACCGGAAAATTCAGATTTATGTTCGAGTGAGATTCCAAATTCCGAAAGTATTATTGATGACTTAAGCTCATTAGGACAAGACTTAATCAGTACGATGCTCGGAGAGAAATACGATTCGGTAAGGGAATCTTTAGATCCTGAACAGATGGAGAAGCCACAAAAATTCTGCAGTTTGGCAAAGTTTGTTGAAGGAAATGATATTGCTAGAAGATCTTTTAAACCTAGAAACACCAAAACTAATAAAGAGGTTAATAATTCAATAATTTATTATTTTGAAAGTCTTAAAATGTTTCTTTGAATATTTCTCATTTCTGTTTTTTGCTTCAAAATTCAAAATTAATTTAAAAAAACATTTTTTAGGGTATTTTTAAGGGAACGCCAATTGGCCCTTTTAGTAGCATTTTAGAAAAATCTAGAAATGATCAATCTAATGAACAAAGCCCAGATGATAATGAAGAGGAAGAAAAATCTTCGGACCTTCTTAATGCTCCAGTATGTCGATTTACTGTTACGTCGAGTCCAAGTCCATCGAAAAATCATTCGTCACAATTTCCACCAGCAATAAGTGTAATTGTGGATCCGCCCAGTCCATCTATTTCCCTTAAAAGTAAAAACGAGCATGATTTTGGCTTTCATCACCTTGATGCTCATTTCCGTAGATATAGTAGGGGAAGTATGGAGAAATGTAAGTTAAATAATAATATATTATAATACATTATACATTATTTAACATATTAAAATCTCTTACATTTAGTTTACATGTTTAATTCTTATTTAATCAAATATACTTGTTTTCAGTAAGCGTTGAACTACCAGAAGGTACAGGATGCTCTCCTCAAGCAACGCGACGCATTAGCAGTGGAAGTTTACTAAAAGCTTCTGAAGTGGTGTCTCTGGCAACAACTTCCGCGATGTTTGGTGGTTCTAACTTAAGTTTGAGACATGAGAGAGCAAAATCAATTGATAAGACTGATGATGTTAAAAAACTTCCAATAATCAATCCTTTAGTCAGATTGCCAATGTGGCCAAGTAAGTTCAGTTTAAAAATAATAAAAGACAATTTATATTGAACTACATTGAAGTCACATTATGAACGTCTATTAATTCTTATTTAGATGTTAGCGGAGGTTTAATAAGCCAAGCACTTTTGGCGAATGCTGATGCACTTTGTGCCGCGGTTTCTCCTTTAATGGATCCTGACGAAACATTATTGTATGTTGTATTAAAATTTTAAATATACAATTTTATTCTACTACATTTTATGATAAAATTAAAATATAATTTTTATTTTTTACAGAGAAGGTTATTTTGAACGTTGTGTTATGAATAACTATTTCGGTATTGGTATAGACGCAAAAATTAGTTTAGATTTTCATCACAAAAGAGAGGAACATCCAGAAAAATGTAGATCGCGTGCCAAAAATTATATGTGGTATGGTGTATTGGGTTCCAAACAATGGTTGCAAAAAACATACAAAAATCTTGATCAAAGAGTACAACTTGAATGTGATGGGCAAAGAATTCCTTTACCTTCTTTACAAGGCATTGTAGTTTTAAATATTCCAAGGTAATAAATGTAAAAATTAAAGCAAATGTTTGAATATTAATTAACTTAAAAAATTGCAGCTTCATGGGTGGTACAAACTTTTGGGGTGGATCGAAAGAAGGAGATCTTTTTCTAGCGCCATCATTCGATGATCGAATATTAGAAGTAGTTGCTGTATTTGGTTCAGTGCAAATGGCTGCTTCACGACTTATAAATTTACAACATCATAGAATAGCACAATGTCAAACAATTCAAATTAATATTTTGGGTGACGAAGGTGTGCCAATACAAGTTGACGGTGAAGCGTGGATCCAGCCACCAGGAATAATCAGAATCATTCACAAAAATCGAATGCAAATGCTTTACCGAAATAGAGTAATTATTTTACGATAATGTTTATCATAATGTTTATAATTTATATTTGAATAATCCATTAATTTCATTTCAGGCTTTGGAAACATCATTGCGAGCTTGGGAGGAGAAGCAGCGTAACACAGTAGCTAGTGTTTCACATTCAACTTCAAATCTAAGTACATCGTCTCGTTCACAGAGTCAAGTGAATTTCGATGTCAAACAAACCACCCTTACTGAAGACGAAATGACTGTTCTACTTAGCTTTATTGAAGTTGTCACAACATTAGTCAAATGGGTTAAACTTCTTATTATTTCGCACCCAAGCTTAGAACCAGATTTGTATCAAATTGCAGCTCGTACAGCTACTGCTCTGGAAAAAGTTCATCCAGATGGAAAAATTTTAGAGGGGGTAAATATATAATTAGTTACACATAAAACTAATTTATTAAAATACATATTATTAAAAAAATTTATGATACTTTGTTATATAGCCGAGTTTAAGACCAGTTGTTACTGAAGTCGTTTCTAGTGCCAGACAATTGTACGAAGAGTCGTGTGAGCTTCTTAGAGATAAAGCTCATAATCTGGTATGATTCTTTAAAATTACAACAGTTTATAATGAGCTATATATTCTATACCTACTTTTATAATTTCTGCAGAGGTTGCGCGAGGATCTGGAGAGTAAACTTTCGATATCTTTGGCTACTATGGAGCAAGAACTTCGAAAATGTGTATTTGATGAAAGAGGCTCTGGACTTGTATACTTGCAAAACATTCCGATAGACGAACAGGTGATATGGATTTTCATAATATTTAATGAACTATTTATTTAAATAATACATTTGTTTAATACTTACAAAAAATTTTATATTTTATTTTTCAATACTTAATACTTTAAATACTAAGTACTCGTTTATTTTTATTGCACATTAACATAATCTCAATTTTCATAAACTGAGAACAATGTTTATACTAACTAATATAGAATATTGCTTTTGTAACAAGTCTAAAATTTAACGGCAAATGTATCCACTTACAAGTTATTTTTTGAAGGAATGGATCTTTGTTGCAAATGTTTAACGACAAGTTTCATCAAAATGATCCTTATTTTTTTTTAATATTGTAAAATAAACATTTCTTGTTTACACTACTAACAAATTAATCCATCGTAGACCGACAAAAAGAATCGTCACCGGGGCTTATTCTGGTTAAAGTTCCGTCGGTCGGGTGGTAACAGCACAGGATCGACGACTTCGATGCGTGACCCCTGCCGAGATCAAGTTACTATATGGGGAGTGCAAGAAGTATGCTCATGGTTAGAAAATCTACAGTTAGGCGAGTATGCCGAAAACTTCATTTCACATGATATTAGAGGCAGAGAACTACTCACTTTAGCTAGACGGGATTTGAAGGAACTTGGCATTACAAAAGTTGGACATGTCAAGAGGATACTTCAAGCTATTAAAGATTTGAACAGTTAAGGGGCATTCAGTCATTTTGATTCGACGAATCATTCGCTACTGAGGCTTGGAATATGTACGAACTTAATGTTAGATACATTTTGGACTGTGATAGACGATGGAAAATCATTTAAAATGAGGTGACGAAAATGCATGAATCCATTTCAAGAAAATATGACATTCAGACAAGACAGTTGACATGATAAATCAACTTATGCGCAAAAAATAAGCGTATATGAATAAACACACAAATTTATAGTTTATTTTCTACTTTAAGAATTAAGCTAATTTAAATATGCTATTTGGATATTTGTGCATAGTTTCATAAAATGGATTGTGCGATTCTGCTCTAATTGTTTAAAATAAGTTTCAAATAACACTGAAACTATTTAATAGCTACGAGCAAGATATTTTAATATGGCTGTGATTTTTTTAGTGTAGCAATGATATGTTAGTCTTTCAGATAACGATTAATTAAAAATAGTTATGAAATGTCAATTTTATGTTTAATGAAAAACTGAAGAAAAATAATTTTTTTTCTGATTTTAAAAAATCTTTGACGTTTCAAAGGACTTAAAAGGACCCTTTGCTTCAATATCAGCGAATGATTCGTCATACGAAAATTGCACATAAAATTTTATGAAGAAAAAATCTGACTTTGTTCAAGAAAAAATCAGATTTACATTGAAAAACTGAAAATGTCCTTTACGTGTTTTGTTAAAAACAGTATGATGTGTACTTCATTATTGTATTTAAATATTAAGACCTTTTTTAATATCAAATCTTTTGAAAAGGATATGTTATTTTAATCGCCAAAGATGGAACAAATTTGTCACTATCAAATTTGTCTTATTCAAAACAATGAAAACATAAAAATATTTATGTTGTTTAATAAATATCTTTAATTATCCTTTTCACTAAAAAAAGTCTTCCAAGACTAATTAAAAATATAATCTCTTGCATTCACAAAAATATTTGGCTCAGAACCAAATTTTATTTACTACAATAAAAATAATCAAATCAATTATTTTAACGTTGTAAAGCTAAGATAATACTTTCATTGATATTATTATTTAATATTAATTATTGACTAGTCGATTAATTTTTATATTTATAATTATGTTTGCCTTATGATTAAACTCAATCTTACACTTTAAAATGAATATAAGTAAAAAATCAACGAAATTCATAAACATAATTTTTAAGATATCAAAAAACCAAACCTTTCGTCAGAACTAAAATAAAGGCATGCTGTGTAGATTATATAGAGCGTTGAAAGAAATTTTCTTGAATCACAAACAAACGAAAAAACTAAAAAAGCACAACATTTAGTTCATAAGTTCCTAGTACTTCGATAACTCTGTAAAGCAGATTCAGGAAAATGCAGTACTTTCCCGAGTTTGTTGACTCGGTTAAAATGAATCAATGAAAACCTTCTTGTAACAAGTTATTATTACCAATACTATTTTAATTATAATTACTATTATTATTATTAATCGTGTTCCAAGTCGACGTAGCGCGCGTAAACGTCGCAGACCCTTACTAAAACTTCAAAAAAGGAAAAAAATTAATCTTCCCGCGTGCGCTCTCTGATTCGACCGTTGTTGTAGAACTTAGTCTTTTTTACGAATCTCTAGTATTATATCCGCAAGTAGTGTTCTATGTAGTGGAAATCTATTTCACGTAGTTTTAACGTGATATATCGATGAAAAACACTCTTAAATATGAATGAAACTATTTCTAAAAGTGAAAGATGAAAATGAAAATAAAATATGTGAAGACTCTGAATAACGCAAAAGAGTCGAATTAATAAAATGAGCAATCAAACGATGGTGCAATAAAATCAGTATTTTTTAATGTTACTCGAATATGTATTTAAACGTCGTATATCGCAAGCACGTAACTTACTATTTTGTCTCTTTAACGAGTTACTTTTTATTTTCTTTGAATCTTAAACTAATTATATCGCCAATTTTCGCTGTTGCAGTACATGAAAATTTATTAAATCAATATTTTAAATGAAAGATGTAATGAAACCTTCTTTAAATGTTTGTATTTTATATTTTTTTCTTGTTCTCATTAAATAGTTTCTTATACATTAACGATCAAAACAATTGATCATATTTACAATATAACAAAGACAACTTAGTTAAATGAAGTATATACTATTTATTTTTGTACCAATTTACTGTTCAATACCGTTTCATGAGCAACTATTATAATTTCGGAATGAAGTAAAGGTTTTTTTGATAAATGTCAAACTTTTTATAATGAAAGAAAAAGGATGAAATATTTTTCAACATCTTTCTCTTGTCAGGGAAAAGATCTTTTTTAAGCGGCAGTGTAAATAAGAAAAACTAATCATGATTAATTAAATTAAGAAATTAATTACCGTGTATTTTTGTATTCATAAACGAATTTAATGAACATTAATGAATCAAATTCTTAAAGTCTTTAATTATTTTCGTTTACTGCGACACATAACTATTTTAATGAACATGAATTGTCGAAAATAATACGATAAATTACCCTCATAATAAACCATCTCTTCTATACAATAATTTCAAAATTGTATCCCATTCTTTCATCACAAAGTACACAATCAAAAGTTTTTACCCTATGTATGAAGATGTATGACGTTGAATAGGAGAATAAAATCAGCCCTAGAATTTCTGCCTACGGACAAATTTAAATATGTATATAGCCTAAAATAGCAATATGAATTCTTTTCATAAAGCATTTAATTTCTTGTTTTCAAATATTATCGAATATAAAAAATGTGTTACAAAATCTAAAAAAAATTTTTTTAAGATTTAACTCACTGATTTCGTAGCTCACGCTACAATTGCAAATTACAGTTATAAGTATAACAGTTAAAGTAAAGAAAAATGTAAATGAAATTCTAGGGTTGTACATAAGAGACAAGCGCGACGAGCACAAAAGTGCCTGAAGTTACGGATGCAAAGCGTAATCTTCTCTTGACTGCACTGTGCCTCTCTGTATGGTTTCTTGTTAGACGTATATACACTCTTTGACACAAGTACGAATTTTCGAAAGCGCCTTTCTTAAACTACCCTCTACTAATCTCCATAATTACTACTGCAACAATTAATATAACAATCATACATAGAGAAAACGATATAAAAGAGTGTCGTTGCAGACGCAAACGTCTACAGTAAAGTTGTTATTTTCATGAATTCTATCTGTAATTATCTCAAAAAAAATCTCGTTTGATTCTATTATCTCTTAAACTTTATACAATTGTAATCAACTGTGAGTAAAGTGTGTATTCTGTTTTTGTGATTACTTCAACATCCACAATTTTTAAAATATTTTCATTATCGTATTTATATGATCAAGTATGTATGCGTATCGTAGTCACCTTCAAGGTTTAATAAATTAATTGATTGTATTAAAACATTATCCTGCAGGTTAAGTAGAATGATCTGGGTAAAGCTTAAAGAAAAAACTATTTCTGTAGAAAATTAGTGGTGTGAAAGGAACGGTTGAAAGAAGAACAAATAGATAAGTTCACAATTCTGTTTGTATCAAAATCTTAACATATAATGGCGCACATTTGTGTTTTTTATCGTCGTTATCGACCGTTACATAGCGTTGGTTTGAGATATTTAAGACACAGTTAGTGAAGGCTACGTTATATGTATGCCTCGTCGAATAGAATAGAAAATTTCATGTAGGCATCAGCGGATAGCGACTCTAATATTTTGATTCAGTTGGAGGCGGCTTTAATCCTCTTACTGGTCGAATGTTATGTCATGAGTATAACCGATCGGTTTTACATTTGGATTTAAAACGCAGAGATCTGCCAGCGGTGCGGGTACTTGTATTAAACGTTCGATTTTATTTTTTTACATTCATTTGAACTCGCCTTCCGTCAGTGGTAGGTTGTACTGTTCATTCAACCGTGTTGTTTGTAACACACGCTCGAAAGCTAGTCTTGTGCATCTATAAGTCATCAGACTATTTAGTTCGAGGAATGTCGTTGGTTTTAGATCCATTTTCGATTACTGATATAAGAAATGCGGTTAGAAACTGACTCTGTAGTTGAAGGTCTTCAATAATATTCGACTATTGGAGGATGGTTCGCCGTAACTGACATATGATGGTCGTTGTCGTGGTTTTTGTGAAATGTTTTATTGTAAGTTGTTGAATTGTGGCGATATCTGTCTATAATTAGACTTCCTATGATATTATTGCCCTTTAGACTTAGGCATGAACAGATTCTTGCGTTAATAAACAAATTAGAAATTACTAGCTTATGTGTCTAATTTTACGTATCAAAAATTATTAATTAATGTTTTTGTTTAAGTACAGACAGTCTTTATACGTTTACTTCGCTATAGAAGTAACTTCATGTATTTAAACAAATTAGTAAATCTCAGTTGTTTAAAGGCTTTGAGGAAATCACGTATAAGCCTAGAGATATGACATCGTAGATACTACCAATGGCTTTGGATTTGAAGTGTCCTAAAGCATCCTACGGATCTGACAGGGCTGCGGGTACTTGCGTTTCTTTTTATACTTTATATATATCATGAAACCTTTTACGTGGTAGGTTCTTCCACATTCGCTTCAATTCGTCTTCCGTCAGTGGCAGATATGCGTGTTTATTCAACTAAACCGTTTGTGTTTTATTCTTGAAAGCAAGCCTTGAGCACGGGGAAGACGACTATTAAGTAGTTATAGTCCATATGTCACAACTTGGTCATCAGGTCGGCTAGTTCGGGTCGTTAATTTTAGATCCGACTAATCGATGTGGCGGCACCTGTGTAATGGTTTGATTGACTATACTGGAGGGTAATTTACAGTAATTAACAAATGTCCGTTGGATAATTTTGCTATAAAATGTTAATAGAAAAAAATCTTGTTATTATACTACTACGATATACCTTCAAGGTGTGAAAAAGATTATATATTAAGAGAATAAATAACATGCACACCCATAATATAAAAGGATTTCCTAAATTATATTTTTCTTTATAATACACAGTCTATTATTTAAGTAATTTAAAATAGTTTTATTGACATTCTCTTTGTGATATTTTGCGCACAGTCTTAAAGAATGTAAGAGATAAATATGATTAATAAAAAATAAAAAAGAGAGAATGTAACACTCGTGTAATGTTATATTTTATTTTCTTCGAGTGCTTCCATGATTTAAATTTTTTCTATAAATGACTATGTTCTAAGTAGAGTGCGAATGTTTATTTTAACGATGAAAATATCTCTTGAATGTCGTGCGTTTAAAACTGCAGTAAGTAAAAATGAACCTTTATAATTATAGTTTTATGTTTTAAAGCGGTGTGAAAAGCTAATCGAATACATCTTTTCTCGTTTTCTTACGTTTTGAAGCAATAATAGCCTTATGAATATTATTCTAATCAATATAATAATTGATTAATATGTAATCAATTATTTATAACAGCATGTTCGCATCTTTTTAGTAATACTGTTTAACTATTTATCACTCTCGAAAATGACTACCTTATACACAGTACATATTGTTTTAATAATAATAACTTAAATCAGCGTCGATGCAAGTACCAAATGAAGAATACTATAATGTTATGGTGTTTTTTGTTAGGTTTATGCACCGTACTTATAATAAGAATAACTTTTTGTATTTATAAAACGTACAATTGTATAAGAAAATTGCATCATCATTATTGTGATGATTTTAAATTAAAAAAATTAAATAAAATATCCCATTATAATCTTGACATAACACTTTTCCTTCAATGCGTTTACTTGACCCGCTAAAACTGCTTTATTTGACAGATTTTTGGAGATTAAATTAATCTCTATAGAACTAAAATACACATTATATATAAACGTATGCAATAACATAATACGATCATATATCACAAGTGATTATATTTAAAGTATCAAAACAAGATTGCTATTTAATATTATTTCTGAAATTGATTTTAAGCATTTATAGCATTTTAGCGGGTAGTACACGGAAGACTGGTTTGAAAGAAATGCGCTCTGTCAGTCTTCGGACGAAACTATTGCCTTCCTACTATAGTATTTCCTGTAAATATTCACGAATCCTGGTAAACACGAGAAAATAAAAAATTAGTATAGAAAACATTTTCTTACTAATAAAATTAAAAACATACTACTTTTAATTAAATATATCACGATAAATTTTTTGTTTAAATAAACTAAAGATGCCTCTACAATTAAGATATAATATAGGCTAACGATTTTAGTTTAGCTGTAAGAATAACAATATTACTCGCTATCGAAAATATGAAAAATTAAAAAATTTAAAAATCCGTTTCATATTTATAGAACAAAAATAACTTTAGAATTTTTTCATTCTCCGGCATTAATAGTAAATTCTGTTTTTCGTTACCGAATAATATTGTTAGCACATGTAACCGTAAACTAAAGATATTTTTTAATTATAATAGCGAAAATTCTCAACGGAAAAGAAACCAATCAAAATTGATTCATCATAATTGGGTTTTTGATTTTATATAAAAATGAAAAATGCACGTATTTAAAAATGTATAATAAAATTAATAATAAAGAAAAATAAAAGATTGTAAAATTGTATCTTAGCCAACTTTCTACCGTGCAATGTGACACGACTAATAAACAATATCTATATTTGAAAATACTGTGATAAAGAAATATTATTTTATAAACAAATGTTACATAATGTATACTTCGAAATACTTAAAAAGAGATTTAATAACATGCATAATTTGAAATGCTTTACATGTTAAATTTGTGTGTGGGCTTCGTAATATTAATATCTCCTTTTACTTCTTGTTCGCAAAAAAATATCATTTGTTTTAGTTTATTTAAATACTTTCAAATTAATAAGTGAAGAAAATTGTTAATTTACTTAGTTTTAAAAATTTTGAATTCTTCACATTTGTAACAACTTTATTGTAAAACTGCTTGGGAAACTTTGTATTTTAAATGTAAGCTTTTTGGTTTTAAATAAGTCTAATTGATCTGTATAATACATAAAAAATAGCGTAACTATAGGGAAAACAAACTTTTAGTTTTACATCTGAAAGTTATAAATATTAATTACTTCCAACTTATCATTGACCTACGTATACTTAATTAATTTCGCTTGATTCAGTTACTATTTTCGAAACATTAGCTTCTCAAATATATTTTTGAATACTGATTATAAAATATGTTTTATTACAGTTAAACTTTCCAACTAAATAAAATCTTTAAATAAAATTTCTTTTATCACTGTTCAGTGGCCGTAAATACTATTTACAGAAACTTGTATTTGACTTGTATTTAAATAAACTATTTTAAAAGCATCAGGTATTAAATAAATAAAAAATTATAAATTCTTTAATCATAAGTGCGTCAGTGTTACAAATATAAAAGCAAATGAGTGACTTTATAAATAATGTGAATTAGTTATTAATTACATACTACTTAATAGTTTTAATTAAATTCAGTGTTGTATATCACAAACACAAAATATGTCATTTATTATTATTGTATATTTCACAATATAAAATCTCAATTACATTTGAATCATACATATACACACATTAAATATCTTTAAATTTGTAAACCTTTAACTTTTCAGTGTATTTAAACAATGTTTACTTAAAATAAACTTTAATTTTTAAGCTCTGTAAAGCTTTTTTCTTGAATTCCTTTTGTGACTTAAAATTACACCTGTTACTTTCTATCTTATATTGTTTATTCCTTAAAGTAGTCTACATATTGTTGTACTTTAATTATATACACACTTTATCGAACATATTATTGACTAATAAGACTAGCTTATGAGTGGAACAGAGAATCTAGGAGAAATGTACATAACATTAATTAACCGGTATTTATATATGATTATTGTTGTTTGAACCATATAATTCATTAAACATATTTAACTAAAGCATTTATCTTTTCTTTATGAATTTCATAAAAACACAACTCAATTGGATATGTAAAAAGTATTATTAATGTATGCTAATATAAAGAATAATGCACATTTTTTCCTGAAGTGGAATGTCAAAATGTCGATTAAGTATAGAATATATACATTAGCAAAAGAATCATCAACAAAATTTAATTCACTGAGTAGCTTTTCGTTTCAAGCGATCTAAAGTTGCATCTCTTCCCAAAATCTCCATCATTTCAGCAACTCCTGGACCATCCTGTTAAAATAATTAATGATATTAACCATATGTAAATAAAATATTAAGTAAAATAAGTGACTAATTAATAAGATAACTGACCTTCAAACCACTTAGAAGTCGTCTCAAAGTTTTCATTAAATCAGGAAATGGAATATTATTATTATTAGCAAAATCTCTTAATTGAGTTCTCAATGATTCTTTTGAAAAGTTATTATTGTCTATATTTTCAAGTTCTTTACTTAGTATTTCAACGACATCTAAATATTTTAAATCAGAAGTACTTTCTGTTGAACTTGGCATCACCCACAAGAATCTTAGATTTTGATTTACCATGTCACTTAATTTTGATATTCTATTTTGAGCCCATTTTAATGTAGTTATTATGTGATTATGATCTAATTGTAAGCTTCCATCAGAAACTCTAATAAAAAATATTAAATTTAATATAAATACTTGTAATTATTTTAATGACAATTATCATTGGAATAACTTACCTATCAGGAAATGTTTCCTTTACCAATTTAATAATTTTTTCCACTAAAAATCTATGATTCTGGTCACTTTTTAAAAGATTAGAGATTTCCAGTTTATTATATTCCAACAACCTTTCAGGATTTAGCTTACTTGAATTAACATTTACACTGCTTATATTAAACTGTAACAAAAGAGCTTTGAAACATTGGTTTATATTTAAATATTAACTATTTCATAATTAGTTTCAAACAATTACCTGCTGAACTAGATCTTTGTAAGCATAGCAATGGGACAAACCTTTATCACGCAAAAAACCACCCCCTGATGAAGTTATATAATTGACTAGTGCTAAAGGAAATATACCATCTTTCCTATAATTTTCAACTTTTATATCACCTTGTCTCTTTGATAATTTGGTACCATCGGAATTGATTATTAAAGGTAAGTGTGCAAACTGAGGTGGAGTCCAACCAAAAGCTCTAAATTTATTTTAAAAATTAGAATAAAAAAATTTTTATGTCCAAATGATCTATGTATGGTATCAAACTAACAAATAATTAATACATACTTATAAAGTAGTATATGCTTAGGAGTTGACATTTGCCACTCAACTCCTCTTAACACGTGTGAAATTTGCATAAAATGGTCATCAACTACATTTGCAAAATGATATGTAGGATATCCATCTGTCTTTATTATAACTGGATCACCTTCATTTTTCATAACATCATACGTAATATCACCATAAATTAAGTCTTTAAAAGGTTCTGGTGTTGGTACAAGCTATAAAGTAATAGATGTATAATTAATTTTTAGAAATATAGAACATTTTAAATTAGTTAAGAAGCATTAAAAATATATTTTCTAGTTTAAAATACTTTAAATCTGATGCAATAGTCTTCTCCCCTTTTAAGTCTTTCTTTTACTTCATCTTCAGTAAAGTTTCGACATCGATTATCATACTTAGGAACTTGTTTATCCTTGACTGCTGCTCTTTTTAATAATTCTAATCTATGTTGAGAACAAAAACATTTATAAGCTGAACCATTCTTTAATAGAGTTTGAACTTGTTCTTGATATATATCTATTCTTTTTGATTGAATGTAAGGACCAAACGGACCACCTCGAATGGGATCTTCATCTGGAATAATTCCAGCCCAAAATAAATCATTATGCAATTGTTCTACTGCTCCAGGAACAACTCTTGATTGGTCCGTATCTTCTATTCTTAAAATAAAGCTACCATTATTAGATCTGGCAAATAAGTAATTGTAAAGAGCTGTTCTTAATCCTCCAAGATGTAAATATCCTATAGCATAAAAGTTAAAGTCAAATAAGAAAATTTGTAAAAACTGGATACAAAAATAAAATAATACTATTTCTTATTAATATTAAATGGTATTTAAATAGCATAAACTATATTTATAAGCCCAATTTTATATTTAAACTTATAAACATCTTAAAACTTAGTCAGAATATCATTGACAATTTAAGGAAAAAAAAAATCAACAAAATATTTAGTAATGTAAAAGCACCTGTTGGACTTGGAGCAAATCTAACTCGAAATTGTGATTTATTGTGAAATGTCCTAATCATAACATGATAATTACATGTCTTTCTTAAAATATTCCAGCTCATGTTCAATGTTATATGTACACGAATTTTTAAACTAAGCAACTACTCTGCAACAAAAAATACAATATGTAAAAATACATGCGTCGTCGGTTCTTACACTGAAAATAAACTTACGATTTTTTTTAATGATTTGGCTTTTGCAAACACTTTACTTCATGTTTCACGAGCTGTTTCATAGTGCGACGCAAAATTAAATGAAAAAGAATCTTTTTGTTTAAAAAAAATCATGCACTTCAGCATTTTCTCTTTTCTTTAAAAGCAGATGAAAAAGATTAATTAGCGTGGAGTCTACACGAGGTATAACTTGGTATAACTGCTAACTATACGTTATGTTGGTACTTTTGATTTTGGTTTAGTATAATGAGAACGTTTGGTTAAACAATTTGTATTATAACAATATAAGTAATTTAAAAGTTTTTAACAATGAATCATACACCAATTGCCGTGTTTATATATAAATATTATAATTATATTTGTCGACGTGTTGATTTCAGTATTTTACAAATTCGCAATTAGCGTCAAAATACAATTAAGTGAGAGCACTGCTAGACTCTTAAACTTGTGTATGTAATTATATTATGCAGCTATTAAGATTCTTTAGAATTATACATTAAGCAATATGTAAATAATTAAAAAATATGATAATGATGAAAGCAAAATAATAATCAAATTCAAAGAAACCGCTCGGTTTCCAGAATGATTTTACATATTCTATTAAATTTAAAAGAATAATAATTATTTTACAAAATACAGTCTACAACGGACGTAGTCAAAGAAATCCTTTATTAATAAAATTATTTTAATTGTAGCTTTTTTAATTCTTAATTAATTAGTTAGTACCGAGCTTATTCTCGAATAGCAACTTGATACTAGTTGGTTTTTTAAACTGACTTGGCCCCAAAGTTAATGAGTCAAAGTTACATACACATATTTAACAAAACCGATTTATATTGCGTTTATTCGATTAAAAGATTGACATTTTCTTTAACAGATATATAGTCTATGTTTCGAATATTTCTAAACAAATTAATGCATTTTTTATTGACTGCTTATCTCGGTTAAAATTTTCTACACTATTAAAAATTTAGGCAGCAAATGAAAATGTGACACATTTCAAGATAATTTATAATGTTATTTTAAATAATCAAGCTAAAAGTGTGTTTTAATAATTTTTTAGTTATTTATCTATTGCTACACATAAATTATAGCCTTACTATGCAGTTTAATAAATAATGTATATTTTTGAAAAATTATAGTTATATTATATATCCAATATATCTGTTATAATATAATTAAAATAATTAGTATTAAATCAATTAATAACATTTCTTTTTATATATTTCAGAACGTAACATGTGTCTATCGACAAAAAATAATTTCTTTAAGTGCATCTTTTCATGATAACATTCGATTCATAATTAAAAAAGAAACCAAGGTGAACTTTATGAAAAATCTAAGTTACCAAACAGATAAACTTTGATCTAAAAAAGTCCATCACAAATATGAATCTTGTAAGCGATAATTTAACGATCATATAATTGTTACGATTCGCGGTAAAAACATCGAATAATATATCGAAACTCATTTTAGAGATCATTTATATTAAAATAATACATAAAATGTTATTAAGGATTAACTCAGTTGACTGAAATAGATCGAGATTATTATAAATTCGTAAGACTCAACATCTTGTAAAGGGTGCTATATATAAATACATGTACATTATTGTAAAATTATTATGTACACACAAATGAATTCGTGGTCGAATCTGTACGTATTATTTTTTTTTACCTATTTTATTTTGATTAAAAGCTGCAAATGTGTGCTAACTCAAGAAGAGTTTAATGCAGCATTGAAAGAAAACGGCTACTCGGCCCCGAAGAACGAGATCTATCTGTACATCTCCGAAATGACTGGGAACTTCAGCCGGCAGGAATTGGCCATGTTCATAGCCCAGCTGATTCACGAGAGCGGAGGTTTCAGGCACACGGAGGAACTGGGTACGCAAAATACACTAAAAGCTCGACAACAAAGCACCTCGAAACCCCATGTGACTCATGCACACTTTCACGTGCTGATCAGAATGCAGGAGGAATCGCTGTCGCGGCGCGTACAACGACGGGGCAGGTGTCCGGGGCAAGGACTACTACGGCCGGGGCTACATCCAGCTGACTTGGGCGGCCAACTACCGCGCGGCCTCGCGAGCCCTAGGTATGGGCGATCGACTGCTCGAGAACCCGGATCTCGTAGCCAGCGACAAACGCCTGGCCGTTGAAGTGAGCGTCTGGTTCTGGGAGGCGCGCGTTCGACCCCTGCTCAAAGGTCACGAGGACTCATTCGGTCTGACGACTCGAGTTATCAACGCCGGCGAATGCCGCGGGCCCTACGAGCGCATCACTGCGCAGCACAGGTATCACCTGTACGAAAAAGTCGCCAAGGCCCTGAATGTTACGAGAGCCAACGAAGACGGCTGCTACAGTTTATCGTGATGTATCGTATAGTGTATAAGATATTGTTATTGTTTAAGGTTCACTGTTAGAGAGCCCGACAGTCAGAAAATGTGTATTCATATATGTATGAAAGAGCCATTGTAAAGATTCATTTATAAATAAGTACATGTCAAAGTAAAAGAAAAAAAAATAGCGTACTTTTCATTTCCACATTATATATTTAATGGTTTTAATATTTTTCCAAACCAAAAGCACAAATAACATAAAAGTATAAAACTAAAAATATTATAATTTATTTTGAGAAATTCTATACTTAGTCAATCTATAGACATATCATAAGCTTTCAAGAAGAATAATATATAAATACTGTTATACTAGCTCTAATGCTATATTTTATTGTGTGATAACTATTTGCATAATTCAATAAACATGGATTTATAATAATTTCATTGAGATGTAGAACACAATCAGTTATGGAACAGGTCATCGTCATTTATGAGTAGAGCGTGGAGATTATCTAACAGAAAGGGAGATAAAGGGAGATTTTCTAACCTGCAGGTGAGAAATGACAGGTGTCAAGTGCTCATTTTGTACACTTAATACATAATATCATCACAGCTCTTTCAAAATAATAGTTAAGACATATTTATAAAATTATATCAAAATATTATTATACTAATAATAGTAAATTCATCGTAATATCTGTTTGAAACGATATATGGAAATGCATCACTACATATTCTCATCATAAATGCACGAATGCAAGTAAGATAAAAATAGATTGCCCTAAGAAATATAGAGAGAATTTTATGTTGTATCTTTTCCGTATGTATTTCTATACAAATTCTTGATGGATAGGTAATGATTCGGTAACACATTTTGTAGATTTTAAAATATGAATAACTCATTGATCTACACAAATGTTATAAGATATCGCAACCTATATTTTAAGTAAATAAATAACTAAAGTTTTCTTATAGAAAAAATATAAATCTTTTTGACTCGGTAATTTCTTGTGCTCATTTATCTACGTTATTAGTAGCGTTGTTAATTCCGCTTTTATTATTTTCTCATACATTTTTTGATTTTTGAACTTCGTATATTTTCTTCTTGCTTTAAGTTGCATTCTATATTTCATTACTATAACTATCTAACTTAATGGAATTCACAAAGAAATAAAACCTTAAATTATAGATAATAATTTTTTGTTTTAATATGCGTAATATATATTTGCGATTATATTTGTTTATACTTGGTTCTAAATTTTCACCTTAAAAATGCATAAAATGTTATTTATATAATTTAAATATCGCGCTTCCAATAAGTTTTCGCGCTAAACTTGTACCTTTTCCCTCTCTACGACTGATTTAACATGCAGGCTATAACTATATATACGTGCACTACTAGCGCCGCTTCAAATGAAGTATTCTGATTTCTGTTTTCGATTTTCGAAGCTCTGTCGATTCGTCACTCCAGGTCACTCATTTCGCATTCATGATGAGATGACCAGTCCTATATATATACACAATTTGCACACATTCGGTGTCCTATCTAGAGATTCTATTTAAAAAGTTGCAAGATATCAAGATATCAACATCAGCTGGTCGTTGACCAGCATAACTCCAATGTTTAATATATTGTAGCCTATTCATTTTTGAATAATTGAGAAATTATAGTTTATAATTATATAAGAATTTCAGACAAAAAATGTTGCGAAATATTCGCAATTTAGTGCAGTTAAATGTAAGTGTTTATATCAAAAATATGGTAATGGTTGTTATACACATTGTAATCTTATATTTTATTTAAAAATAGAATTCTGTAAAAAAGAGTGGCATCAGAACTCTAAATCTAGTTCCAATAGTTGTTGAACAAACTGGAAGAGGAGAGCGAGCTTATGATATTTATTCTAGGTTACTTAAAGAAAGAATTATATGCTTAATGGGACCGGTAAGAAAAATCTTCTACTGGTATAATTTAACCTTTCTAAATTAGTCTATAGGATTTTAAACAACCTTAAACATTATTTACTTTATTTGATTGTATAAATAAAACATTTTTTAATCAAGATATTTCTTTAAGAGAATTCTTTACATTTGATTGAAATTCAATTGTATTTTTATATTAAGGTAACAGATGACATATCGTCCTTGGTTGTTGCACAATTACTTTTCCTACAATCAGAAAGTAGTAAAAAACCAATTCATATGTATATAAATTCTCCTGGAGGAGTTGTAACGGCAGGTTTAGGAATTTATGATACAATGCAGTATGTACTTCCGCCTGTTGCAACATGGTGTGTTGGTCAAGCTTGTTCAATGGCAAGTTTGCTTTTGGCAGCTGGTTCACCTGGAATGCGTCATGCATTACCTAATGCTAGGATAATGATCCATCAACCATCAGGGGGTGTCCAGGGGCAAGCAACTGATATTAGGATACAGGCTGAAGAAATTCTTAAATTGAAAAAACAAATAAATTCTTTGTATGCCAAACATACAGGAAATGATCTTGATAGAATAGGTATGTAATTTTTATTAGCATTAACTTATGTAAAAAGTTAATTATCTCTTCTAAAAACCCTTTTTAACTTTATTCAGTAATTTTAAGTAACTTCCATATTTTTTTAAATATTTTACTGTACAATCTTTTTAATTTTTATTTTAGAAAATAATATGGAAAGAGACAAGTTTATGTCTCCAATCGAAGCAAAGGAGTTTGGAATAATAGATAAAGTTTTAGAACACCCTCTCCAAGATAGTGCAACAATAGTTACAACTCCTATTACCAGTAGTACAACTACTACAGTCTCTAAAGATACAAATCCTATTATATGAGTGTAAGATAGTTTGTGTTATGACTGAAATTTGGTGGGAGATTCTTAAATAAAATTGTTTTATTGATTGTTATAAAACGTTTTTATTAATATTTATTTAATAATAATAATAATAATAATAATAAAATATTATAAACATCATAATATAAAATGTATTTCATTTTAGTTAAGCAAAATTTGTTTTAATCTTGTTCACTTTTTTTAAATAGTGTATATTCAAATTCTAAAACGTCTAAAAATTTGACAATTGCAGTCTTAATAATCACAACTTTTGCGAATACATCGTAAATCTAAAGCTAGTTACGTTAATTGTATAGTAAAGAAAAAGATACGTAAAGTCCAATCATTTTTGCTACTGTCAAGACACAAATTGGTTTTAACTTTTGAAATTTTATCTTGTGCAATATTGTTGGAGCTAGCTTAACATAAAATTCCTTAACAAAATTGAATGAAGCAGTTAAAACTCAACGATAAAACTGGACGCATCGAATATTAATAATTAATAATAATAATGATTAAGAGATTCATGAAAATTTATGTACAAATTGATGAAAATCGAAAAGCAAATTTACTTGGAAGCACCTCGGATATTACGAGATCTTTTTGAAGTATCACCAAAATCAATATATGTTTGATTTCCTTGCATCAAGTAAGATTACGATTTAATTTATTTACAGTTATATATATATATAATGATTAAAAGATTCGGAGAAATTTAGATTCGTTCAATTATCTATTTATCAATGAAAATAGGACGAAGTTAAAGATTTAATTTTATGACAAGTCTGAGAACCTTTAAGGCTCAATTAGTTAACTATAACGAATATCGAACGAAATCTTGCTGGACGAAGACGATTATTTAGTTCTTGAGAAAAATGGAAAGGTATAAAGACGTAATCGAAGATAGTAAAATTTTTGACGATGTACTGGTGTTACAGTGTGTTACTGGTATTGCTAAAAGTCATCAACAATTTCAAAAAAATAATAGATATCAAAGAGACTCCTTTAATAAACGAGTACTGTCAATCAATAAAGAATTTCTTAATATGAAAAATCAAAGAACGCTCTTCCAGATATTTTACGTTATTTGATTTCTTAGCGACGCATTTTCTGAACCAGTTGCTTATCGAGATTTTATCGATTGTAAAAAAGGAATTTTTCTTAAGATGGAACATGACATGTACTACCATGTCATTCATGACTGTCAGTACGTCAATAGTCAGAGCAGATGTAGAAGTATTCGGCACATCTGAAAACAAGAGTCTGCAAAAAGCTGGTGAGAAATAGCAAGCGGAAAACAGTAAAAGTACACTAAGTAAATTCGGCCGAAAGCGAGGTCAATGCCAACGTAGGTGTAAGCGAATGCGAGTCAACAAACTCCTTGAACCACTCAACTCAGAGCATGGAGCGTCGAGTGAAGAAGAGAGAACACTAACAGAATGCCGAGGAAGAGAATCTTCGTATCCAACAAGCTTTAAAAGATTTAATCGCCGTCGATAAACAGCAGGACTTACTCTGAACAGCAGCCGTACAATACCATTCAGCATTTATTTAAAAATTCTGGGTTTATTATGTTAAAAATATTCCTGTACGACTTTCAAAAAGTTTGAAACGAGCACCCGAGTTAACGGAGTAAAACCATCAATGAAGTACTGGAGTAGGAAATAAAGGAGGTAAAGAAAGCACTCTAACCGTTTGAAATTTTATAAGATGAATATTATGTGTGCTTTTAAATAATAGATTATGAACGGGATTTTGGATTATCTCTAATTATTGTTATCTACCTCACAGTAATCCTTTAATTAGTACTATAATTCATAATGAAAGTCAGCGAATGAACGATATGCCTTTGCATAACATATTTTTGTATACAAGAAAAAGAACGAAGTTTACAAAAATTATTTTTCTATCGATGAATCAATAAATGTTATTAAAAAACTTGTGTGCCCTTCTCAATTGATTGCAACTCAATTCTAAATCGCAATCGTAACGAATAAGTTAAGGATGCACTTTCTTCTAATGCACCGCACTCGGAAACCTAACGGACTGCGTTTCTCCTGCCGACTCAATCGGGTCAATCAATCGCAAGAATCGACTCAATCGCAAGAAAATCAAAGCGCGAGCGCATACGACCGACTCGGGGAAAAAAACAGGGACAGCCGGGCGGATGACTGGTAAAGCTGACGGGAAAGCCGGGCCCCGGGCTGCCTCACTGGGGGCAGACCTGCGCGTGGGCCAGCATCAGGATGTCCTTCTTCTCCTTGGGGAAGCGCAGCTCGCGGCCGGCGAGCCGCGCCGTCTCGAGCTCCCGCTCGGCCAGGGCCAACTCCATGGCGACGACGCCGCCGCCGCTCTCGTGCTCACGGGCCACCCAGTCGAGGGCCATTTGGCTGCGCATGTCGTCGTCGAGGGCCCGGTGGCTGTAGTGCGCCACGACCTCCTGCCTGCTGCACTGCCGCTCGCGCATCGCCTTCAGCGAGCCGTTCCAGTGGAGCAGCTGGAATACCGTCATCAGCTCCTGGAACTCCAGCATTGTTCGACCGCGATTGCACTCCAGCATGAAGCGGAAGGCCCCGATGCCCGTGTTAGGGTCCTCCTTGTCGTCGCCCTTGCCCTGTGGAATTATGAAAAACGCGACCGACGATCCAGTATTAGAAATCATTTATCGTTTATAATTAATTGAATGCATAATTCGCGTAAAAGTTAAGATCTACTTTCTTTTGTTACTATGATATTCAATACACTTAAGATGCAAAGTGTATCGAAATCTAACGGCATAAATCATAGTATACGTAGTATAATAGCCATGAGAACCTATTTTACTCTTATCAATGTGTGAAATCGCTTCAATAAGCGAACTCAAAATTAACTCTTATACTCTTAACTTAATATGATTTTCTGATCAGTTTTAAATACATTTCCGTTGCAAAGAATTTAATTAAAATTCTCTTAATTTATTTGTAATTCGAGAAATGATGTTTTGAGTTCAAAGACAACGAGAAATGCATGTAAAAATCCAGAAACTATCGTGTATTCCATAATTTTTGCACGCTAAAATACCGGTATTCGAAAATGAAAGTCATTTTGTATTGTCATATTGAACTATTCGTTATTATAAGCTGTAAAAGGAAAACAAGATAGCACGTCGGCTTTTAACGGTGGGTTGTCATACGTGTTTCTAGCAAAAAAAAGTAGAAAGTTTAGAATACTTAGAACTGCATTAAACCCTGATCAAATGGAAACCAGAACATTTATGTTACTGTTAATAATGCATTGCAACTAAAATATATTGTAAATTAAATATCGTTAAAATATACAAAAACGTATTTTGTTCGTTTATAAAATGATAATTTATCCTGTACAACTGTTAATTCTTAAAAAAAAGATTTAATCTCTGATATAAGCTATGATGGTAGTTTTACGAAGGTTGGGACATTTAAAAAACTGGTTTTATGCAATTAGTATCCGACCACATATAATAAACTATATGCGCGAACGTGATACGTGGATCTTTATCTACCATGAGTACTTTTCGGGATACCGTGAAAAGGACGAATTTTGTGCAAAAAGTACTAACTTTTCTCTTTCTATTTTACAATCTTTTGCAAACGATTATCAATTCCTTTCATGAAATGATTCATAAAATTTAAATTACTAGAATCTTTATTATAGTTTGTTCCATTACACATCGTCTTGTTATAGTGTCTGCGATTAGAATATCGCATTATGTATAATAAAATATTTTCTTGAATAATAGGTAAATTTTAGTGTCACTTATAATATATCTTTAAGACTTTAAAAATTATTTTTAGATATGCAAGTAGATAGAATATACTTTTTTATATCTTGTCCTACAAATTATTGATTTTAATTACAGAATACATGTATTTTTGTAAAAGTCTAAACACAAGAATTTTGAATTTTGAAATTTTTGAAATTTCTACAAACAAAAATGATCGAATAATTTTTACCTGTGACTGGCTGCTTATTCCATTTGATGTAACGGAAGGTTTTGAAAAGCTAGCTCTAGCTTCAGCAACAGCTTTCTCTATAAAATCATCAGTAATTTTTCTTGAAGGGTGTTCATTGAATACAGAATTCATGAGGGCAATTTTAGCAGCAGATCTGCGAGCTTCAGCTTTTGTTGGACAATTTTGAAAGCTTCCGAAACAGGAGCCACCAGGTAAAGTGACATAACAAACATACGGTGGACTTGCTCCAGGCACAGATTCATAAATGACAAGAGCTCCATTTCTCAATTCAGTGCCTCCAGTTTGTTTCATTTGCCAAAATTCTTGTAAAGCTTCAACAACGTTAACTGAAAAAGAAAGTATTATTTTTGAAAATAAACTCTTTTAATGTAATATATGTGATAAATTCATAATCTAAATATTTACCTCTTCCATAGCTTTTAGAGTGTTTGGCAAAGCTGTTAACGACAGCATCAACAGCTTCTCTGAGAACTTGTTTAGCTCTTGCATCAACCAGCCCCCCTGCTACACCCATGTTTTCTAATCGGGTTTTTGTTTTGACTGGCATTACGCCCTGCATTACCTCTTAATGAACACCTGTCATCTACTATGTAAAAATGCAAATTACAAGAGTTAGATTTTATTTTAGTAATTTAGAATTACAGAGTTTTGAAACAATGTAATTTTTATTATCATAGTACAGGTATAGAAGAATAACATTGTATAGAAAATTAAGTATTGAGAATTAAATATAAAAAAGAACAGATTAATATTTAATGTATAAAAGTTATCAATAAGATGTATAAAAAAGATTTAGTACGTAAACACTTTTAAGATTGACATGATTAGTAGATAAAAAATTACTTGTCACAGACTGACAGTTATGCAGTAGGTACAGTAGATACACCCATACAGAGTAGTGAAACAAAGTAGAAAAGTCGCAGAAAGATTGTAGGAAAAATGATTAAATTCGAAGAGAAAAAGTTTGATCGAATACAGTAGAACTGTCTTGTCCGCAGGATCGAAGACCGAGCGAATAGCAGTCCTCGAATCGCGAGTCTCTCTCTGCGCAAGCATTGACACCTATTCCTCAAAAACAAGTCCCGACAGGATCGGAAAGCTCATAGGATGGAAATATGGACAGGCCGAGAAAGTGACACGCAATGGCATTAGCGCACAATTACGCAGGGCTGACTCGATCTCGCGAAGGGGCACTGCATACACATCGAGAGATCGGTGCATCGGCGCAGCAGGAGCGCGGAGATCGAGGGAGCGAGAGAGAGAGAGAGAGCGAGATAAGGCGGAGGCAGAGATGCGAAGCAGAGGGAAGAAAAGGAGCAGAACTCACCTGTGGGTCCGTGCGAATTCCCAGGAGAAAGAGGAGGCCAAAGAGCCGCAGGCAGGCTCGGGCCGTCTTCTCCTCCGGGGCGACAGAGACAAAAGGTCGGCGGGGCAAGGAGCGCCAGGCTAGCCGAGGCTCGGGCGCGCGCGCATAGGTGCGCCAGAGCGGCAGGGAAACTACACTGCACGTACGCCGCGGGGACGCGTGGGGGAGACGCGGGCGGGAGGCTGCGTGGGTCCGAAAACGCGCGGGGCCAACGAGGGGCCTGCTGGGAGGCTGCCGCCGCGGGATCGGTCCGCGGTCGCGAGCGTGTCTCTCGCGTGCGCGCCCATGCGCGCCCACCACCGACCGCTGGCACGTACCTTATGCCCACGCGCGCGTATATATGTGCACGGGCCGACTCCGGGGCCCCGCAATATGTGCCTACATAGAAGAGCCGTAGTGGGCCCCTCTCTCTCTCTCTCTCGCGGCCCCGTCCGGCGGCGGGGGGGGGGACACAACGCGGGCCGAGAGTCCCGTCTCCGGCGCCGTCTCGCGCGGCCTCCCTCTCCTCCGAGGTGCAGCAGCGCCAGCTCCGCCCTGCCGGACCGTCGGGACCGAGTGGGAGCGCGGCGGCGAACGCCGGAGGCGCGAGGAGACACTCTCCGACCTACGTGTGCCTATACCTGCGCGTGTACACACGCGCGGCCGCCTCTACGTGTACGCGCTCACCGGGGCAAGTCCAAAGGCCGCGCGCGGCCCTGCACTTTCGTGTGCCTCCGCGAGAGAGGATTATATGGTGCAGCGCGGGGCGGTAGCGAGGGGGGGGTGGCGGCGGGTAGCCGAGCGGGCCCGCCGCGCAAATTGCCCTTCGATCCTCCTCCTCCTTCTGCCTCTCCTCTCCCCGCGCGCATATATGTGCGGCGGCGGCGGCGGGGGGAGGGCAGGAGCAAGTAGCCAGCCGAACGGGATCAAATTGCAAGACGCATATAACGTCGTTTAATGGCCTCCGGACCACTGACGATTTCCAGAAAACCAGGGCCGTAAGGCCCCGCCGGCGGAGCCAGGCGCCCGAGTAACCCGACCGCTGCGCCTCGACCCGCAACAAGGCCCCGAGCCTCTATACACGTATCCGTATGTACCCGCGCCGCTGCCTCGCGGCTGAACGTACGCGCACGCGTGTATACGTGTGTGTATACATCGCCCTGCGCTTCTTTCTCTCCGGCAGCTCTGCGACGCTCTGCGCAAAAGGACCGCATTGTTTACCAAATGCAATTTATACGTATGTACGTGCGTGCGCGTCGAGCGGCCGGCTTTCCCCGGCAACGGGGGCCGCGATCCGCGCACTCGCGCCCAATAATTACCGCTCCGCCGACTGTCATTAAACAATCTCTCCAATTGTTTAATTGATCGCTTTCGAGCGCCTCGCGTAATCTAATTGCATGCTGCTCTTTCGAGGAATTATCGGCCCCGATAGGAGATACACGTGTATCCATACGCGTAATCTCGTGCTTCGCTAATAAATTCTTCCTCTTTTAAAAATGCCACCTTCGTGTTTGTATTAAAGATATAACTTTATATAGTTTGCTTTATTCACACGCGGATAATTATTATGCAATCGACTGCTCGACTCCGTTTCAAGCTTCACGTACTTCTGGTGCGTGTGTACACTCATTATTCATTGAGAATCTGCAAATAAGAAAGTGATTGGGCCTCTTATAACAATGACATTTAAATCTTCTTTCATTCAAGTTTAATGACACAACTCTATATACACACGCGTGAAATTTCTTATCTATATGTGAAGTAATGACATTAAAGATACTATTGACGCGACATTGCTTCTGACATCGCCCCTCGCATCGCTCGGACATCGTTCACAAGGTGTAAATGATTGACAACTATTATTATTCGAGTATAATGAAAAGTGCAACTTAATCTTTGGCATTTATCGACTATTCCTCTCTTCTGAACCATTTTGTTTGCACAAGTATACAGATGTTTTTAACAGTTTTTGTATTTGCACACTATACTATAGACATGAAAATTTTAATCGTTTTTATGCTTTAATTATTTTATTCAAACAAAAAGTGAATTCATATTAATAATGCATCTTGTAATAATTCCGCAAACTGCAGCCGAAATCTTATTGTGAACTTTGCATACCTACTTGTACACTTAATCTTACATTCTAATTCTATGAACAATGAATCGATATACATAAAACGAATATAGTGATAATATAAATTATCACTAAACGTAATAAATATGTTGGGTATCTTTTAAACTAGTAAATATACGCACAGTTTTCTTTATCAAAAATAAAAATAAAACAAATGATTCAAATAACAAATACAAAATCTGTAAGACTCTACTAATTTCTATATCGTGTACTATGTATTTTACTGCCATATAAAATTGATAGCTAAATATTATTTTTATCATACCTTATATTACAAGCTCGTTTTAATACATCTTTTACACGTATACAATGTATTCATGATTTAGAAAATATAAATATAACATTTTTCAAAAAATATCGTGAATATACTGCATATTAATCCATGCAAATTTTCCTTTATCATAAATATTTTAAAGCTAATCGTTCGTTATTGCAGGGTGCATCATCACCGCTTGCACAACATCCTTTTACCATCTTTTCCTTTTGAGACCGGGATAACGATCCGTGCGTTTTACTTACCATTTTTCGTCCTTTTGTAGATTGCGCGCATCTATATAATTACAGCATAAATAGATGTATGACCGCGTTATACATGCAAATTATTTCAATATTTAGAATATTGCGTAACGGTTATTGATTTTTTTAATATCTCTATAAAAACTGTATTCTCAATAATGTAATCAAACCAGTGGCAATATTTTACATCAAATAATTAACATTGATTACTGTTACCGTGCACCAAGCAACTTAGTACGTAATACAAAGTAAAAATTAAATTAATTATAATTTGCATATTGTATCTGAAATTAAGTACTAATATGTATATGGACTAATAAATATTAGTTTTATAAGAAACAGGGATAAAGAACCTGTATAGGAGTAGGCTATAGGCTTTCCTTTAATTAGGATTTTTTCCAAACAGTTTATGTTTCATAGGTTTACCACACTCCACATGAGAATCCAAAGCGAATGCTGAAAGTCAATTAGTTTTAAATTATAAAATAAGGTCAATGTATGTTAGTTAAGTTAGAATAAGTTTATACAGTTCTATGTACCGCGATAATATATGCGAATGCGGTAATATAAATATATATAAGAGTTTTTGATTTTTCTACGGTTGACAGTAGTTAATGGTACCTAAATTTACTGAAAATAACTATAATAGCTCAATATGTTGAAGTAGCCAATATCATGCATTCGACTCGACAAAGAATCTTGTGGCAAGTCACCACATCGCTCAAGTTTTCCTTCGGCCCAGAGAGCTGCAAGCGCTACGATATGACTGAATTTAATTGCCCTGGTCGTTATTTTAGGTGCCATATGACGTAATATATGTTTGAGTGGAAAACGCATCTTCACCAAGAAAAGATATACAAGGATTACGAAATCTGTTGACATATTGCGTATGCATCAAGAAAAGATACACTTTTAGACGCGTCGACAACTCGGTGGATATACGTGAGAGCTCGAGAGCAATGTAGCCTCCCTTATCGATGATTTTGACGAAAATTGATTCGGGATGGGATCGCGGATCCTGGACACATAGCCAACCGATAAATAGTCGGGAGATGGCAGTATATGAGGGTACGACGTGTTCGCAGACTGCCCTAAAGTGGTGTACTGATACTTATTAGATTTCTAAAATATATGACTTTGATAATAATAGTATTTATAGTCTAACTTCGTTTATCTGTTCAAATAAATTGATAAGTTTTACATAGTAAATTTAACATCGAATTTTTTATGTTTTTAATTTATAATCTCGCAGTTGAACATTATACGACTACCTCGATGAGCGTCATAGTATTAAACTCAGTGTTAATCAAGATAAATTGAAAATTAATTAATTTTATCAGAAGCGCAGATACTGCGACTTCAACGGTAATTTTTCACGCGATCGCACTTCAGACATCTCTCGTTTCGCATCAACTTTACATGTACATATGTACACGCAATTTTGCGGCTTAAAAAGGCGCAATAAAATAATGATACATCAAAACCACAACGTGTAATCGGCAGAATGAGAGGGAAGTTTAAAATAATTAAAAGAGGTTATGCGTCGTTATAAAGTTGCCATGGCAAAGAGGAAGTTCAAGTTTCATCGCGCTTATCGAGAAAATAAAACGAATATCGCACGGGTCCAGCTGCCGCTGCCTTATATGTGCTTCGGAACTTCGTAACTTCGTTTCACTGCGAAGTGCAAAATCTCTTCCCGCTGATCTTTCTTTTTTAAGTGTCAACTTCTGTTTTACGATCGTCAAAAAGGAACGCATAAAATATTTACACTCAGGGCCGTACATGCTTCAGTACGTACCTTGACTTATATCAAGATAATCTAAATATGGATCTTATTACTTCTTCGGTATATAGTTTTAAAAAATGTTTAGTGTTAATTTATTATAAATATCAAAATAATTTTATCAATGAGGATAGGTAGGATACAATATTATAATCTGAGATAACCAACACAACATATAGTACAGTCGATGAAGAATATATTTATCTTAATACATCGTGTAAATCTTCAATTTACATATTTAGATCCTGCAATTAATATAATTTAATTCTAGAAGTATATCTGATCAGGTGTAGCTCAAGCATTGCTGTCTTTAATATACAAAATTAAACATAACTTTATGCACTGTTTTTCAAAAATTGAATACATCCCTATTAAATAAAATAGAAAATTTGTATCATCATTCAATGTTTAAACTGAAATATTTTTATTAAATTTAATGATATTTTTAGTAGGTTTAAACTTGTCAAAACTTTAACGATTAGTTTTATACTAAAATATAATTTTTTTTAACAAATGTTGCCTTTTATGTCTTTCATGAAAAAGTCTTTTTGCATATAAGAAAAACATATAATATATTATTTATTATATCGTTTGCCTATGATAACTCGATAGCCAAACTTAAAAGAAAAATTTTTTTTAAACAAATTCTTTATGCAACAAAATATTATATTGTAAAATATACATTATACCTACTGCTTAAAATACCATTATAAATATTTAAGAGTAAAACATTATACTCTACAATTATTTTTAATAGTAGTACAATTTTTTCTGTTATTCTTTTAATAAAAATAACATTTCATTTTTAAATTAAATCCTTTCTGTATTTTCATTTCTATGTATTTTTAAAAAACATTTGTGGTTAATTGATGCAGTTTTGTTCATTTATCTGCCATAATGAGTAATTTTTCTAAATAAGATTAATCTTTTCTAGTAAGATTCTGTATATGTATCTTAAAACTATTACAGTACATGATGCCGCTTGTTCGTCACGCTTGCCTGTTGCGTAAATACTTATAACAAAAAATATAGTTGATTAACTTTATTATAAGTTTTTTACTAAAATATAGAGTAAAAAATGTAGTTAAATGAAACCTACCAGGAGTCTGTGCGTCCATTGAACTTTGATTTATAACTTAAAAAATTTTAGCTTTTGCGTAAAGTTTCTCTTAAACCGATTACTGGATTTTGAATATTTTAAGCTTAAACAATGGTATTTTTATATTATTCAATTATACATATACTAATTTATTTATAAAAAATACTATGGAAATTATAAATCTTTTATCTTATTTACAAATTCATATCAAATAATTCACCACCCCAAAGTCATTAAATAAGGTTAAGTCGAAAAGATGTAATTATAAGTGAACGAATGAGATTTTTAAAATAATTTTTATGCATATACATCTACAAAAATAGATTTTTATGAAAAAATAGAAATTTACCTTATCGACTGATTGAAATTGACCGTTTAACGATATCGTACTATGTGATAACATCGTCAGATATCGATATCTATTTTACCGACATCCAATGATATATTGTAAAATGCAGTATTATGAAAAAAATAATTTTATATATCATATTATTCACATATATATTATAATTTCAGATAGTAATATATAATAACATAATTAATATAATAATTATGTTTAAAATAATTAAAAAAGATAAAAACAAGTATAATTTAATAACAGTCTATTTATTGCTTAAAAATTAATGCAAAAAAAGATATTTGGTAACATAAATGTATTGTCAACAAAAGTATTATTTATGCATTTATTATAAGTATGCATTTACAGTACATTCCAGGATATTACTTACCTTGCTATCGTCGTGAAAGATCTACTTTCTCAAAAGTCTGGTCCTTTATGCTACAGATTTTTATCTGCTTTGCAGGCTTAACCGACTGTAGACTTATCTTAGAAAAGGCGTTTCCACCATTTCCACGATGATCACGATCATGTCAAAAATTGCAGATTTCAGAGAATTCAAGCAAAATATCGAACATAATCTCTAAATCAAAACATTTAATTTGTTCTCAAATTTACTGATATTGATAACAAAAAATTATCAAGCAAAATCCGGAAATTTTGGATAAATTTTGGGTAAAACAGTAGACATAAAAGTAATATAAAGTTTGGATCCAAATAATAAGAAGTACGTTATTAATAACGATAAGAAATTATATTAAAATGGTACTATAATTAAGCTATAATATCAAAAAGAAGTATCAAAGTTTCCGAAAGCCTCATAAATTTTATTGTCAGAGTGCCAATTTTCCTTCAGCATATTTGGTATTGTGCGCAGCATTTTGCAGGTCAGCGTTGGGTGCAGATGGGCAGGGCGCAGATATATTGGCGCCATAAATTTCGGAAAGCTCATGCCGCACGCCTCGCAGATCTCAGATCTGGCTACACGCTGTACGTATTGTCCATCCAAGAATTTTTACATCTTAACGATTTAATAGGGCGTGTTAAATATTTCATATCTGCAGTATATATATAAACATATACAAGGCATTTAGCAACGATCCAGCGGCAATATCGTTTTCTTCATAGGGCCACATCCGTCATCCGGGTGAAAGGCCTCGAGGAGTCACAGCCCGTGAAAGAGTAGAACCCGCGAGGCACTGCATCCCCGGCGCTCGATCGAGGGCACAATTTTCACGGCGATTAAATTGCCCCGAGGACAGAAGAGCCGGGCGCTGCCCTATAAATCCAAGCGGAGTATAAAGGTGCACGAGCCAAGGGCGCGCAGCTGCCCGTGAGACGATCGCACGTGTCGGCCATGCCGCACCCAGCCGAGTACGTCCCGCGCGATCCCGGAAAACCTCCTCCCGGCGAAGCAGCCGGCGCTTTTCCCGGGGCAATTTCGCCCCGATTCATCCGCGCGACGTTTATACACACGGCCAATATTTTGATTGCCCGGCTTTGTGCAAGCGCGGCGGGCCGACGGGCCAAACAAAGCGCCTGTTTGTAGATCGGCGACATTGTCCCTGCACCCGATGCGTATATACGCGTACACACTTGGCAAGGCCGCCTTCGGGAAGTATGCGCGCGGTGTAATAATTACCCTGCCGGGGATCGGTGTGCGTGTCGTTGCGTGCACGCGGGGCGAGGTGTGTGTGCGTGAGACGCGCGGCCGACCCGGCTTAGGCGGAATCTGTATCTTCTTAAATCTTTAAAAAGCCCCCGCTGGGGGAGAGCGAGGCCCTCGGCGCGAAACAGGTGCAAGATCGGCTACCGCGCCGACTGCGTGCACATAATGCCGGAGGCGCCCAATAAATTCGGCGCGCGCGACTCGCGGCCATCGGACAATGCGCGCCTGCGAGACCCTGTATACGCACTAAGAATACGAGGACGCGTACGCACTCACAGGTGAGCCACGGGCGTGTGTAGGTCGGGGCCGCGGCGGCGGCGGCGGCTCCCTTTTCCCGGACGCCCCGCGGGACGTCCCCGAGTCGCAGGGGCGCTTATAGGTGCCCTCGCCGGGGACAAAGGGCCCGTCTCGCCGCGGGGAAAAAGGGCCGCCCCTTGACCGCGTGGCGAGCAGCCTCCTTTTCCTCCGGGGCTTTTAAACTTTTCTCGAGGCGGGCCCACGCGATTATTCGCCTTACCTGTGGCCCCGACCGTGGAAAAGTACCTGAGCCCCGTTATCGTCGTGGGAGCTCCCCGGATCTCGGGGGGCTCTGTCCTATGTATACACGCCGGCCGCCAGTCCACGGGGCCTTTAAGTTGCCACGCACCTTCGAGCGAGGGTTAATTAACACGCGCCTCGGCTTTGTTCCAAGGCACTGGGCTGCTGCAGCTTTCTTTCTTTCTCTCGTGGGTGGGGACTTGTATTATCTTGGGTGGTTGTAGTACGCGCGGAGATTGAATCGCAACTACTTGGTGTAATCCGAGCCTTTCATTCTTTCCTCTGTTGACGAATATTCATTGACGTTCGGTACAATTATGTCATACACTCCTCAATGAATCCAGTGAATTGACTCCAAAGCATTCCGCTCAATGAAATATATAATCATTTATTTACCATTCCGTGATTCTTCTAAACGAGCATAACATTTTTTCTTAAAAATAATAGAGTTTTAATTAAAATTACTGCAAATTTGTTGTATAGGTCTAATTCAAATACTTCCTGTACAAAATGTATTTCAATGCTTTTATGAATATTTTCCTCCAACTTGTTCGTGTAATGACAAATAATTAAAATTTATAATGATAATACATTCTGTTTTGGTAATTTATCCAAGTAATCTTAAAAGTATAAATTTATTTATATTGTAGTCTATTTATATACATGTAACATTAATTTTTATTTGTCAAAATTATAAAACAATAATATATGCTTCGTAATTTTAATATACAGCTTTGTAACATAGTCTTTGGTTTATAATTTATGTAATGTTCAGAGATTAAAATTTGATTTATCAAATTTGATTACAGTAATATTAATCTTTATTTTGAATTTCATTTTTATACATTTATTATTAAGTATATTGACCAACTAATGTGTATTTATAAATATATTTTATATGTAATTTTCCATACAATTAATAATATAATCTATTAGTATATAGTACTTACTTATTACTATTTTAAATATTATTGTTCTCGTTCTTGACATTTTTAAATTCTTTAATTTTTAAGAACATTAGTGGAATCGTAGTTTTATAATATTAACTTCTTAGGTCATTTAGTTATTAATATAGAATTGTAACAGCTGCAATGCATGCTTATTATTAGGGTTTCTTGAGCGACATTAATTGTTTAATTCGGCGAGCATTTTGTTACTAGCAATTTACTTTTGTCCGGTTACACGAATAATCTAATGATTCTATTGTATGCGAAGTAAGAACCACGTGTCGTAAAGAGCGACTGAAAACTGATTCTTCCAGTCCGGAATGACGACACGGAGCAAGAATCGGAGTGTCTTCGCACACTCGCGCAGTTATAACCAGAACATGAATACCTGCTCTCGTACCACACAAGTACATGCTACACATCTATGCAGGCAGAATGCTTTGGAATCTTTAACGAATTTCACAGGCAGGCTCTAACCTGCCGTTCGTTTCCCCATTGGTATTCGCGTGTGAATTATTTTCGCAATCGTCTAGTACCGAATATCTTGTTTCATACGTCATGCGCGCGCAAACCGTTTTTATATGAAGGAATCATGCAAGATTATTTGAATGGTGAGACTATTGAATAAAAAAAAACAACGAAAAAACAAATTTAAGACATTTATGTATAATTATGTAAATTGATAATTAATTTTTAATTAAACTGTATTATCAATCGGTTAATTTTTATTAAAAAAAATTGTTAAAATTTAAAAATATATTATGAGAATTACTTGGAAGATAATCTAATCTGTTTTTCCACTTGATTGAAGTTTATTCCTTGAACTTGAAACAAATCAAATTTTTGTAGTATAGCACATGTGAGTTAGAATATTTCATCCGGCTCTACCAGTGGAAATGCTCCCTATGTTATCAGACTCAACCTGTCGAACGAATCATTTTATCATCAGCTGCTCAATAGAAGCATTAAGATTAAAATTGATGCACAATCGTTTGTTTATTAGTACAAACAATAAATTTGTAAATGTATCCGTATCAAAAAAAAAAAACGCAATAATTGGCCTCAAAATATTTTTTATGTTAATTAAAAAGAATTTTTTTTGCTGCCGTGTTGAAAAAATGCTATTATTAACGGAGATCGAGTTTAATAAATTATTGCTCGTGACATCGTAAATAATGGAAAAGTTCACTCGGGACAATATTGCCAAGGAGAAACTTGTCCATTTTTTTACGAAACGGGCGAACTCGTGTCTCCCACGTAGAGCGCGCGAAACATCGTAAGGTGCTGCCGGGAGAGTTGTTTTCCCGCCAGATCCATATAGAATATAGGAAGTCGTTAGTGGCACGACAAGTGGACAAAAAAGGAAAGAGGCGAAGATTTGGTGATAACGAATCGATGATAACCGCAGTTTGGAGGGCATTTCAAAGCGGATTGCGTGCACCAACCTAATTATTGTTGTAACTAATTATCGGACGCCAGGTCTTTTTAATCGGTCGGTCGATCGCACGTTACCAGGTGGCCCGCACCCGAGCAAACAAACAAACGACAAAACAAAGGCATGATTAA
This sequence comes from Sycophaga agraensis, assembly GCA_018906755.1. NCBI lineage: Eukaryota > Metazoa > Arthropoda > Insecta > Hymenoptera > Pteromalidae > Sycophaga > Sycophaga agraensis. Next base: position 3,727,380 of record JACCIE010000006.1, on the reverse strand, counting down.
TAAAAAGGTCAACGATCATCTCGGGCCAAAGGCTCGAAAGGTTGCTTTTGCGAACGGCCGGGCTGCCGGGCGGTTGCAGCATCCCTCCGTACAGGAAGCAGTGCGCGGATCGGGCCGGATTGGAGGGAAGCCGCGGCGGGGTCCGCAACAGGAGAGAAAAAAAAAAACAAAAGAAAAAAGAAAAAAGACAGCTCGGCGGCGGGGCCACGTGACGGAGGTGAAGCGGGCCGGTGCGGCGCTGCGGAGGCATCGGCCGGCTCCGGGGCTTTCCCTCCAAATCGGCCGGCTGGCGCACAAAGGGCCCGCGCGGCCACCAGCAGCGAAGGGCGCGGTATCCGCGCGCACACGCGCGCGCTCCCGGGAAGCGCGGGGGGCGCGCCCGGCCGATGCACCTTTTCCCGCCCATGGGCTCGGCTTGGCGCGCGCAACGCCTGTACGCGGGACTCGGGCCCCGGGTCCCCCGTCGACTGCCGCGGGCCCGCGGCTGGGGTGCGCCCCGACGAATCGGCCGCGGCGGCTTTGTCGGGGCCCCGAGTCCGAGGAGGGCCCCGTCAACCGTCGCCGGGAGGAAAGCCGCGGGGACCGGCGGAAGCCGTTGCTTTGGGGGAAAGAAAAAGTTGTCCGAGCGCGGAGGCCGGCGGCGGGGAGGCCGGCGGAAGGCTGGGCCGCGCGGGCGCCCCCCTCCGGCCCGGGGGCGCGCGCGATTTACGCGCGTAGGTTTCCCGCGTCGGCTACCCTCTCCCCGGGGCGGGGCGCCGGCAGCGCCAGCCGACCGAGCGGCGCACACAGGGCCGCGGCGGCTCACCGACGCCCCGGCTGCAGCGCGCCGCGGGGATCAGCTGAGCGCCAGCTGTGCCGCCCTCCCTCGGCCAATCACCGGGCTGCAGCAGCCGCGCGCGCCGCGAGCGTACACAGAGGCCCGCGCGCGCGCGCCAGCCGCCGCCGCCCTCTCTCCCGCGCGCCCCACCGCCGGCCCAGCCGCCGCCGCAGCCGCGGACCGAGTCCGCCCGCAGCAGTCGAGTGCGCCGACCGCGGAGCCAGAGCCGAGAGCCGCCCCAGAGCCCCGGCCCCGGCCCAGCCCGCCGCAGAGCCGCCCGGACGCCCCAGGCCCCCCGAGGCGAGGACGCGGCCGCCCGCCTCCCGGACAGAGGACGCGAGTGCCAGGACCGCCCGCGGGAGCCGCGCCCCGGACCGAGTGCCCGCGAGTGACCCGGAGCCCCCGGAGCCCCCGGAGCCCCCGGGAAACCGGGAAACCGGGAAACCCCGGCCCTGCCGTTTGAGGTTATGCGGGAAATATAGAGGGCGCGAGGCGCGCGCCAGCGACACGCAGCAGCAGCAGCACTACAGCAGCGATCGCCGCGAGCCTCGAGGGTAGCTTTTCGCGCGCACTTCTCCCGCGCTCGATCGCTGCCGCGCGCCGCCCGCTCTCGCCAGCTCCGCCCGCGAGCCCCGCCGCCCGGGCCGCCCGGGCCGCCGCCTCCCCGAGCCACCCCGGCCCCGGAGCCGCGGGCCCCGAGAGCCCCGGCCCGCCCCGAGGCCCAAGGGCCCGCCCGGCCGCTCGCGCGCTTTTCGCCGAGGCCCGCGCGAGAAGTTGCCGCTGCACTATGGCGCTGTCGGCCTAGCCGCGCGCCGCCTCCCGCACTTTTCGCCCTCGATCGCGCGGCAACACTCGCCCGTCCTCCGAGGAGCCACGCGCCCGGATTCCACGGACCGGCACCGCTCGCCCCGCCCGACCTGGCAACCACCGGAGCCCGGGGACGATTTTCGCTGGGCCGGAAATCCAGAGGCTCCAACATGCCGCAAACGAGGTGAGAGCGCGGGACTTTTTGGCGCACTTTGCCCATTTCTATTGCGCTTTTTCCCGGGGTTTGGCCCAGGTTCGCGGTTACCCGGGAGGTTCCTCCTCCACCCGGAGGATTTGCAGCCTGCCCCGTGGACCTCGTGCGCCGATAACCTTTTTTTCAGAAGGCAAAATGAGGTTGGGGCATGACTGCATGGTTGGCACTTTCAGCATTTTTATTCTCAACTCTTACCTGCATTTTCCCTCCTCTGCTCTTTTTATTCAACAGTTTATTCATCCAGGAAGTAAGCCCAATGATTTTGTAGCAATTTGTACAATTTTTTCCAGAAATATTCAGGTCCAGCTTGGAGGGCAACGAGGTGGACACTACGCCAAGTTTTCAAGTGCTTATTACTTGAGGCCCAACTTATGCAATAATCATTTTATTCATTTTCTTTTCATACATGTTAAAGACTAATACAAATACTTTTATTATAATGATTTATGCACATATTGTATGTTCCTCATGGTCAATTTTATACAATATATTACACTAATCTCTTTCGCCATTTTTCATCACTGATGAATCAGAATTGAAGAGGCTCTACAGTAATGCTTCTAAAAAATATATTTAGCAATGTGTACAAGATTTACAAACACTTTAATATTATCCTTAACTCTAACAAAATTCAGAGTGTCATATATTCGCTTTATATATCATTATGAACAATTCATTATATAGTATGCTGGAGTCTCTTAAGGAAATATTCAAGTGCCCTATATACTACTCTAATGCATAAACTTCCTTCTTTTTTTCATTTATTTATTCTACGGACCCCTAAAGATATCTTCTTGGTTACATAACAATTTTTTGATCACATTAACAGAAATTCTATAATCAAACATGGAAATATTGCATAGAGAGTTCATGTTCTGATTTATATTGGAAGAAATTACAATAACTGTCTTTGATACAATAATATTAACTACATCTCTTTAATATTTTGTAAAAAAATCAAAATCACACAAACATAATATTATAGTTCATATATCATACTTAAACAAATTAATATTGCAAGACAAAGTTAAATATTAGCTTTACATCTACTAACTTCTTTTTAATATAGCAATATTAGTGCTACAAATGTTATAAAATTAATGAATATAAAGATTAATTAACTTTATTGCATATAACTCTCTTTTGTTTTACTAACAATTATGTTTATTTTTCTTTTGCATATAAAGACAAAATTATTAACAATATCATTTTCATTGCCTAACAAACAGAATAATATTTAATTAAAACCTCATGGTGATCTAATAGTTTCATTTTTAAGAAATAGATTATATTTTATATAAAAAAAATTAACCACAATTTTACAATCAAGTATTTCATAGTATTTATTTTTTCAATTGCTTGATTTCCTATCTAATAACATTTACAGGAAAAAATTAAAATGAATTAGTAAAAAAAATTGTTTTTTAACATTTATATACAAAAAATTATTGAAAACTTTTCCAAGTTTTCTTTATTTTTCTTCATTTTGATTATTTAAATGCTTATTAAAACATTATTCATTTACTATTTTATCCTTAAAGTTCTTAGATAAAGGTTCATATACTTCTCTGAATCATGCACATGGTATTACATAATCCATGTGATTTACAGTTTTTGTATAACTTTCTGTTCTACAAGATGCATTGTCAATATCAGATTTTAATAACAATCATACAATTTGAATATAAATATTTTAAATATTTAGAACAATTCTATAACATTTATAAAACTGTAAATATGTATAATTATCAATACCTACTGCATACAATGTACTCAATAAAACAATACATTAAAGTCATTATTTAGTGCAATGGACAAAATAATTTATTATTACAGTATACAAGAGAAGCAATCCAAAATCCATTTGCAAAATGGTAAAAGCACCCAGAACCATAAACGCAAGAGAAAAGCGACTGAAATATCAGAGGATTCAGAGAACATCTATCCTCCAAATAAAGTACCAGCATTATCACCTTCTAATGACACACTCACAGACACTTGCAATATTACAAGTCCACCCACAAGTGTAGCTTATACACCACAACCATCAACATCACCCGTAAAGGAGCAACAGGAACCAACAACATGGTCCGAACTCAGGACATCAACTTGCTTCCTAACTCCATCAGCTTCTCACAGTGAAAGTAATAAATCTAAACCATTGCCCAGTCTACCATGGGCAGATGGAACAGAAGTTTGGTCATTGATGTGTTTAGGAGACCAAAAGTCAATAACACAGAGGGATCCACAAATGTTCCAGAGGCATCCGACTTTACAACCAAGAATGAGAGCCATTCTCTTAGATTGGTTAATTGAAGTGTGTGAGGTATATAAACTACACAGAGAAACTTATTATCTTGCAATGGATTATATTGATAGGTACCTTTCAACTCATCAAAATGTACCAAAAAATCAACTTCAACTCATTGGTATCACATGTTTATTTATTGCTGCAAAGGTAATTAGGAGTATTTTAATGTGTTTAATTGTCAGTGTTCAATCTATTGAATTGTTCTAAAAAAAATATTCATACACCAGGTTGAAGAAATTTATCCACCAAAGATTGCAGAATTTGCATATGTCACAGACGGTGCATGTACTGAAGAAGAAATCTTAGGAAAAGAATTAGTTGTACTCAAAGGTCTTGGATGGAATCTGTCACCTGTTACAGCACCTGGTTGGCTAAATGTCTACATGCAGGTGGAATCAGGTGATTGGTCCAGGCCTAGTACATTTATTTATCCCCAATACGGTGGATTGCAGTATTCTCAAGCATCACAGCTTTTAGATTTAGCAACACTTGATGAAGGAAGTCTAAAGTTCTCTTATAGTCATTTAGCAGCTGCTGCAATTTATCACACTCAGGTAAGAAAATTGTATACTATAGTATAAAGAAATAATGATAAAGAAAATAATATAACTTCTCAATTAATATTTCAAATCTAATTACTTTGCATTAATAATTTTTCAATATTCTATTGCTAAATTACTTTTATGACTTAAAACAAATAAAATGCATTAATTTGAAATTGTGATAGACAAAATCGCCTTAGTATTCTATCCGCCATTTTGAATTCCGAAACTTTTAAGTTATAGCGCAAATAAATAATATTCAATTCTTTTTTAATCCCTTAAATATTTTTGACTATTATTTAATTCCACTGATTATTGTCTGCAAAATAATTGCATTAAACAGACTTTATAATTTTTGTAAATAATGTTAATAATAAGGAAATATAAAAAAACCGTGATAAGTAAATATGAATAATTAAAAACAAAATGTCGTAAAAGGCTATTATTTATTTCCAACTTATTATATTCATTACTTGAAAAATATTTAAAAATAAAAAATATTTTTTTAATATGCCCTTAAGATAACGGTAGTTTTAAGGAGGGGACGGGTCGTATGAAAATGAATAAAATAAAAATCGAAAATATAGCAATGTTCAAAAAATCCCATTTGAAATTTACGCGATTATTGTATTTTACAATGTCTTGAAACTTATCAAGCACTCAACACATACCTACGTTTTCGACGCGTCTGACCGCACCTTATGATATTCTACTGATTTACGTAAATCGAATGTAGCCTTAGTGTTCGATTATATTCATACATTTTTTAGGTATTCTCGTCATTTATCTACAGAATTATTTTTGAAAATATATTTTTTCCGTGATTAAATAATAATTTGGCCAAAAACATTTTTCTTATTTTATTTATTAAAAAAATTTAGTTATCTTAACAAACAGTCTTTTTATACAGAAATAGATTCTAAATAATATGAATTTTTCCATTCGCTAAAAAAATGTGACTATTTAATATTTAAAATATAAAGAATTTTGAAAGTATAATTTATTAATTATTATAAAGTTTATCGTAAAATTTAATTCCAATTTGTCATTATAAACTGTAAAAAATTGAATAAGTTGAGAAATTATAGAGTATTCGAGATTCTTAGATCGAAACGTATACAGTATCTACATTAAAATCAAAATGGCGCATGAAATTTTGTCATGTAATTCATTCGAATTCCTACAGTCGAGTATTATAGTATTTTATGTGGATACTAGGTAACATAGCTTTGACTAGTGTGCAATGTTAAGGTTTTGAGATGATTTAAATTTTAAATAAATAATAACAAAGTATTTATGCTTGCATAAATAATTTGCATAATAGTATTATTTATTAAACGATTCAATAAGATTAAAACTATTTGCGATACATATGCTCAGTTAACATTCTAGACTAAAAAGGTTATTGTTCTGATAGTTTCTATGAACCGCAGATCTTCTCGAAATCTTGAAAACGCTGCACATTACGAAACTGACTACAGTGTAAAAAGTAGCTTATCAGGAAAAATTGTTCCACGAACGATAAGAAAGCATGTTAAATATATAAACGCGTCAAATTTGAAGATGATCTGAATAACGACACTTGAGTTAAGGTCAACGTCAGCTCAAAATCATTCGAAGATAAAAGCTTAGAGTATTAGTGTAACGGAGGCTACATATCAAGAGAGTAGCGATTATAATTTGCAGATTTATCTAACCGAAAGAAGCCTAATTTTGACATAATTAGCAATTAATTAGAACAACTATAAAGATTTAATTTAATTTCAGATGATTACCGAATGTTAATAATTATTTACATCGTACAATAAATTATTTTCCTTTTTTAAATGTTTAAAAATTGTAATGCTTTTTACTGTAAATTGCCTGCAAATCTAGTAATTACATGACATTTTAGTATGTTTACCATTCAATGAATTGATTAAACAATTAAATAATTAAACATGAAGTCTCACGTAATGTTATTGACTTGGATTATTAAGTAATCAAATGTCTATTTCAATATATATAATGTTTAAATAATGTTTTAATCAGCTAATATTGTAAAAATATTAGTAATTGCTTTGAAAATGTTATAAAAATATTAGACTCGAAATGAACGTAACTATTTCGAATTATGTAAGTTTAAGGAATAAAACTTTTTAAGCTTATATTTTAGATTATTTATAGTTAAATGATTTATTTTATATATAATTTTATATAATTTTAGAATTATTTTTAATTTGTTTTTCAAGAGTACGTGACATATATAACAAAATAACTTTAATTAAATTAAAAAGTTAACGTTGATCTGAAAAGGAAGACAATGAAACGGTAGTTTCTCGTCTAAATGAAACTACAATGATGGTGCATTGCTAGGGAAATCATTCACATAGCGCCGGCCGAAATAAAATCGATTTTTTCTATTGTGTTGCAGGGTAGGGAATGCGCGCTACGAGTCTCAAGGTTAACATGGGAGCAGCTGGGCCCATGCGCCAAGTGGCTGAATGCGTTCGCGGTGACGGTGGCCGAGGAGCGAGCCCAGCAGATGCTGCGCTCGGCGGTCCCCGTCGTCGACACGTCCGCGGGCTCCGGGCTCCGGGCCAGCGTGCCGAACATCGTCGCCGACGAGTCGCACCGCATCCAGACACACGTGATCGACCTTGAGATGCTGGAGCTCGCGCAGCAGCGGCAGAGCCACGAGGCGATCGCGACCGACTGCTTCGACTTCGACGCGATCCTCGACTCGGCCAGCAGCCCCGACCAGAGCGGCATCCTCACCCCGCCTTCGAGCAGCCAAAAGAATTCACCGACGCCCCCGAGGCTGCCGCCTCAGCTCGAACCCTACACATAACCGTTCCCCGCCTCCCCCCATCCGTCCCCCCCCCCCTACTCCCAGCGTGTCCCTTCCACTCCGCGGCAGGTATATACTCGGCGGTCTGAGGGCTGGGCCCGACGCTCTCTCAAGGCAGTGAAACTGGAGTCGGCCAGCTTTCAGACTTTTAATCGTCATCGAACACACAAGAGAAAGTAAAAACAGGGGTGACCGAAGCAGTAGCTGCTCACTTGTCTACCTTGCATTTGCTGCTTATACTAAACTTTCCTACTTCTTGTATTGCGAATGGTGAAATTTTAACGAGCCAAATAACTTAAAATCAAATCGTCACTCTTGCAGTTTACTAAATCTGAACGACTTGCGTTAACAATATTATTCAAATTGTACAACATTCATGTTTTTAACTAATTTTCTGTAACAAATTATTGACTTTAATTATTAATTTGTCACTTTACGATATCTACCTCAACTTTAACTTTGAAATCGTTGATCGTTCAGATTTACATTAAAAAGGGTATGATAATTGACTTATAGTTATTTGAAGTCCTAGTAGTCTTCTTATATTTGAACCTTTGAGGGTCTTATACCTAGAAAAGAGTAGCTTTAATTGCAATAACTTTTTTACTATTATTTTCCACTAAATTATTTTTAGCAAATAATGGAATAAAGTAGCCAAAATTTGTAATAATTTGGAAAAGTAAAGAGGCGCGCGCCGAAAAAATTGTCATGTCATGATTGTAAATTTCTTTGCGGACATATCACGACATGATGAACGAAAAATTCACTTACATCTATGTTCGTGAAGTAGCTTAGTATACGATTCTCTAAAGGATGAAAATATTTAAATAGGTCAAAGAACTGAATATAAAAACTGTGACTTTTTTATAAATAGCTTTTCACTCGCATGTAGTGACAGAGTATTTTCTAAATAAAAAATTTACATTTAATAGTAATCAAATTTTAACGAGCATGTAAATCGAGTCTCCTTCAGCAAATTTTTCCACTTATTGGATAATTTGATAGTTGCTCGGTATATATTAAAGACAATTGAAGGACAGTCATCTCATAAGCTTCTGTGAAGTAAGAAACGCTTAATGATTAATTAATTAATTTTTGTGTGACGTACAGTCACACAGTTCTGTGATTGGACGAGTGAGACTCCAAATGGGAACAAGTAAGTGCCTTAAGAAAAAATCTATCGAGAAAATTTTTTCTTGGAGTCCTTAATAGTTCTTCGCCCGTCCTGAAGGACTGAAAAATATAATAACTAAAGCATGAAAATAAATAAAAAAACAAAGATTATTATAATTTTTTTCTTCATTTTTTTAATAACGCAGGAAAGTGCCTGTCACCGCCGGTGCGCTTACACAGATTGTTTTTACCTAATGATAAGGAAAAAGGACATCATTGTGAATAGTATTTTCTTTACTTATTTTATATAATACGCTTTATTTTTAACGCAGAACGCCGCGTTATTATGTAAAAGCAGAGCGAGTGCGCGCGTGTGTTCTTTTATGTAAATAAGAAGACTATATGTATTTAGGCGAGCGTAATAGAGTATGTGAGTTATATGTAAGTAATGAGAAATATTGAGTTGCGAATGTAGGTTCTAGACTTCCTGATTAGAGACCACTAAGCATTTATAAGGAGAGATTGACAATAAAAAACAAATTATAAATAATTATAATAAAAATATATATAGATATATTTTTTCCTTTTATATCACAAAAATTGTAAAAATTCCTTTACGTTTTGAAAAGTGTACAATAAAGATATTACAATGACTTGTAAACCTTTTTTATTCTTATACTCTTTAATTTACTTTTATTTCTGAAAAAATCTTTCGTAATTTTCAAAACAAGCTACTAAAATTGTTATTCGCAATTCACATGCTTTATTTAATTTATTGAATATTCTTTTTACTTTTATTTGCAATCAAGAATAAACATTTTTAAATAAATTCGAATTTATAAGTATAGTATTTTTGAATTTTATCCTGTTTTACCGACCGATCAAGATAGATGGCAGTGTAGTCAACTATATTTGAATTCTGAGCTCTGATTGGTCGAAGCCGCGTCGCGATTCGAAGTTGTCAAACGGCAGCTGCACGGCCGTTAAAAATCGCAACTGAAGCAAGCGACACGACATGCAGTGCATGGGCCACAGAGAAGATTTATTCGACGCGTGCGGGAATTTTCATTCATATAGTGCATTGTAGTACTTTCCTCAACGAGGAATACAAATAACACGTGAACGAGGCGGTTAAGGCAACTTTTGTGCACGCCTCTATTCAGGAATTCGGTGATACAGTGTCAATTAGTGTTAGTTGGTTCATCTCTATTCTCAGTCTTCATCTTTGAAGTTTTTTGATTCGTTTCTTATACCCGATATACGGAGATAGAAACGTCTTACACGTGATCGATGATTTGAAACTGAAGTGCGGAAAACAAATTACTATTATTGTTATTCGTGCGTGTTTCGAATCGTGTTATTCGATTCGTATTTTAGTTAGTGTGCAGTCTGTGTGCAAACATACAACCGGCAGCAAAGAAGAGAAGAGAACAAAGATGAAAGGTTTTTAAACGAAGTCTTACCGGCTGCTAATCTCCCCTCTCCACTGAATTTGAGACAAGTCTTTTTGTTGATTAAAAGTTGCAGAATTTTCATAGACTAGTTGTTACTGATTCATCATCATGACGACTGTTTCCGATTTAAGTACAAATCAACCACACGATACGAAGGTGAGACCCAGGGCGAGACAATATTTCCAAAGTTAAATTCAGTACTTTAACATTTAGAACCTTGCTCAAGTCATTGCTATTGTTGATCATTTTACATGTTTACATATGCTTATACTTTATAATATTAAGTTCAATTTGTAGAAGGACGGTAATCTCATATACCATTACATTAAATTAATTTCTATTGTACATGGACAAAATATTTATTAGTATTGAAACTTTTAGGTTGTATACTAATTCTTACTGGTTATGTAGATTTGTTTAAAACGACATATTTTAAATATTATTTTGTTTATAAAAAGATATAATTAAAATAAAATTAGTTAATAAATTGCAAAATGTACAACAGGAATTTTAAAAATTTAGGTCAGGGGCGAAAAATTTAAAGAGCCAGAAAAGCAATTATGAAAACAAACAATGAAAATTTCATCTTTGCTCCATGATAAAAATAACAATTTTTTTTTCGTACGGTTTTAATAGATTGGATCGTACGTTTGTGATTTTTGTTTACGTTTCAAACTTTAATACTCGGCTTTAGTAAATTTAATATTTGAAGTTCAATGATTCCAAGTCATTTATCAACTTTAAACTTCTTCGATACTAAACTCGTTTTTACGTTGTTTTTATTCGAGTATTTAGTAATCACCAGTTAAGATTTAATGAAAACATTTCTAACTTGTTGCCATGATTTTGTGGTTGTAACTTACTTAATTAATCTTATTCAAGGAAGGCAGCGATAGATTTTACATTTTTTATGTTACTCCTGCTAGTTAACTATGAATAACCGATTGAAACATTTAAGTGATTAGTACGTGCTTGGAGGTGCAGTGCACAGAACCAAATAGATCGTATTTTTTTGCACTCGTTAACATCACCTTGCATTTGTTATTCGAATTACGAACAGATAACTTTCTTGCTGTTCTACCCCCCTAGAATAACTGCTTGGGGAAAAAGTTCCTTGACATATAACGGGAATGTTGCTCTTCTGCCCACATGTAGGCAAACTTCCTTATCTCTCATTGGTTGCATTTGAAGCGATTGTAACGTAGGCAGCGCCCGGTGACATTATCTCGTTGGGCAATAATAGCCGGGCTAAGCACTCGCTGCAGATTATGGGAATCGCGTTACCAACCATCAACAAAGCAGCTCGTCGGTGCGCTTTGACGGCGCACGGCGACTTGCCCTTGGGCGGAGAAAGAGCCGACGGGGGGGTACGGTGACGCGTCCTCGGGGCCCGGGCGTAAGTGACCGCGTCAACTCGGCGAAGGTTGAAAACAGCGGGCAGCGGCTCCGTCTCGTACATTATATATAACTGCACTGGCCGCCCACGGCTCCAGCGTGTGCCCGCACACACGGGGCCGGGCACGCACACAGGCCGAGGACGGGAGGTCCGTACTTGGCGATGCGCCGCCAGTACTTGCAGCCAGCTCGCCGCTTGGGCCGCCGCGTGCTCTCTCGGTCCCTCCCCCATAGCGGCCGCGGAGCGCGACCGAGCCGCGTGAGAGAGATAGAGAGGGCAGGTCGTGTACGCCGCTGCGGCGTAGGCGCGAGCGCAGCACAAGCCGAGGAGACGGCTCTCCTTGGCCCGTGTGACTCGGCGGTCCTCACGCCCAGAAGTGCGCAGTGAGCGCGCACGTGAGCCGAGGATTAGGCACGCTGAGCCCGCGGCCCCAGCTGTCAAGCTGCCCACGGCGGTGGTGACGTCGTCGCGCGCCAGGACGAGGCCCCCGCGAGTGCGCGCGGGCCGCTGCAGAGGGAAGCCGACGTCGACCTGGAGAGGCAAGTGCACTCGAGGCTGTCCTTTCTTCCTCCGGGGGCCCCTCGCGCGGCCCTGTTTATCCCGGGGCCGCGTTCTCTGGACGCGTACGCGCGTCGCGTGCCTACGTAGCGACCGCTGCACTTTGAGGTTAATTCGACAGTTTTGTTTTGGGAGCTTATCTCTCGCTGAGAATTCAGTGGGTTAATCGCATCGCGCCGTGCTCCCTCGTTACAGCTCGATTACCGCGGAGCTTTATTTATTAATTTCTTCTTCGGCGTACGATGCTCCGGGGAGCGGGCTACTTTTTTTAAGCCACTCGCTGGAAGTGACCTTCGATCCAATCGATCTATTCTACGCTGGCGGTGGTAGCGCTTGTATTGTGTATAGCTCTTTTTTGACATTCTTTAATTTTCACCTGTTTTTGCACGTTATCTACAGTGTTGTTGTTATAAAGACCAACTTTCAATTACCAATTTTCGCCAAATCCTCGTTGTATAACCTGAAAATTGCTTCATTCTAAAAGCGCTGTTCTAGTTTTTAATTAATCCCTTAAAAGATATCTACAATAACAAATATTTATATTAATTTTCTTTACAACAAAAAACTCCCTTGATTCGAAAGCTATAGTGATTCCAAGAGATCTCGAGCTGGATTTCTCTTAAATTCCATATAAGTAAATTCGGTAATGACTCACAGTTGTGTCATCGTCTTTATATAAAGTATAGTACACATTAAAGTATACTGCATTACTTGGATTCGAATTTTTTGCAAAGTACGCGACCTTCTTATTAAGGTTGGTAAATCACAAAAATACTTATTTATTGCCATCTTATCCGTAGAGCTTGACTTTGTAAGCTAGTTCGTACGCTTCGTTTTAAATATTAGCACTATCTGTCTGCCTATGCACTTTCGAGTTACTTGTCGCAAAAACCAAGACGCGAGCCAAGAACGTTACTTATAGGCATTGTTGTTAAAGTATGCACAATAAAATAGAAATCTAAATACTACAGAATCGAGAACCCACGAAAAAATAGTAATTGTGAAGAAATAAATACTCGGCCGCCGAATTGTTTTCAGGCGAGCGGACCTTCCAAGTATCACGGTGCGTATCCATATAATGACCAAGGGCCGGGATAACCTTAAACGTTGCATCATCGCCGCTCTATCCCCCGCGCATCCTCCGCATTCCCGGAAAGTCGCGCTCGCCTCGGTGCCTCCACGAATTCCGGAGCTCGCACACCGACATACGCGCACACAGTGGGCCCGAGGCTCACGCGGCCGTCTCTGTGTGTACACGCGAGCGAGGCAAGTCCTCGACCCTTTTTTTTTCTCCTCCGCGCGCGGGACGTCCGTTCGATCGCGGCTCTGTGTTTTGTGTATAGTGAGTCACGGCGCTGCCCCACCGCCGGCAGCCCGCGGGCCTCTCCTCCCCCCCTCCCCGCGCCCTCGCCCTGCCGATTGCCTCCCGTGTTATACAAGCCATTGTTGACGGTTGTGTTTCGCGGCAGGAGGGGGGGGGAGACGCATTTGACACCGGTCGCGGGGGGCCGCCTTATCGCGTTCTCGGCTTTTAAAAGCGCGAGCGGCGCGTTAGGTTAGGTCGGCGACTCGCGGGAGCGCATCGCGCTGCTTTATTTATTAGCTCGCGATCGCGTGCCCGGGGTATTGCACCGCCAGCGGTTGTTAACCTCAGCTCTATTGGCATTTCTCGCGCAGGGAATACGGGGTGCGCGATGGTTACAGGTTTCTGTATTATCGGCAAACGTCGACTTGCTCCCCAGAGGTTCTACATGTGCACCGATAATTGCAGTTCGACGCCCTTAAGTTATGTCGCGTGTAAATTCTTCCGTAACATGTACCAGTCATACAGCTCTTTAATAAAACTCACTCGAAAACTCATTGATCCAATTGTTCTACTTAAAAAAGCACGTTAGTACTCGTGTTAGTATCATATAAAATTATGTTAGACTGTCAGCGCTTTTAATCTTGGTGATTCTTTCATTGTCCTTGTACTTACAATGAAAAATGGTCTAACTATATAATAAATATTATACAGCAACAAATTATTACTATTGAACAATATCGGTAATATTAGCTTTTGAAAATGTTTCGAGAAATGTTTTGTTTTCGCATGAAACAGTAGAATCAACAAAATCACCCTTGATTCGTAGTAGTGATCTCAATTGCTTCATTTACCTTGAACATTACTTTCAGTGGGAAATGAGGTTTACTGTCTTACGTGCGTTCTTTATTGACATTACCGAACTTTCTTAATGAAAATGACTAGTAAATTTTTTCTCGTTTTTTTTATTATGATTGACAACTATAACGAATTGTTTAAACTATTTCCTATGCCATGTTATGTCTGACTTAACTTTTAATCTTTTTTTTCATTTCCACTACTATTAGTTTTCTTAAAACGTTTGTAAAGAATTATTTATTTTAGTTACATGACTTTTTGAAGCTAATACTGTACTTAAGTGCATAAATAAGATAAAATGTACAGCTACTTGGTTTTTTAGATTATTCTACTTATGTTCGTTATCTTTATCGAGATCTTTATGGGTAGAAATATATATCGCATATCGTACTGTTCATTTACGTTGCTCTGTTTGTCACTTTAACAACTGGCAATCTTACAGTAAAAAAGTAAAACAGAAAGTTATATCTAAATCCATAAAAACTTAAACAAAACTTTTAAGATTGATTTTCTTGTATTATAATTCATATATACGCGTGTGCACAATGTTGCATAATTTTTTTTTTCCACTTGAAGGTTACTTTTCAAGCGCAGTTTGTTTTTATCGAAAATTTTCTATGTACAAGCAAATATACAGCATAGAGGTTAAATTGCTTCTGATATTCTATTTTTTGAAGAGCCACTAGGATATTTTCATTGATTGGTCGGCTTTTAATTAAAGCTCTAGCATTCGGAAAAATTATAAATATGATCTTGGAAGATAAAATTAAAAAAAAATATGCTAAAAAGGGTTCACCTCGTTAAACCAAATTTATTAAAATTCCTTTTAATGAAAATAGTTAATTAGGTATCTTATAATGTTGTTGGAGTAAATAAGATTGCTAATTGATACGCACGTGTTCGTTAAGTTTATCCTCATTATACTAATTTTGGTCCCCGCAAAACCAATGACTCCGGTTAACAGGGATCCCATCTCATTTGAATATATATTTTCATCGGAGGGTAATTATCCGCCGATTGGATAATTGGGCCCGCGGTCATCTAAGCCGAGTAGCTCGCGAGCCAACAAGCGTTGATCCTTGAGCACATAAAGAGAAGTTTGCCTAGAGGCGAGACGTGGGGGGCGGCACACGCACGAGCAAATAGCCCGGGAGGCCTCCTCCTCCTCCTCCTCGCACCTCGCTCTGCGCGCGTGGCGCCTATATTTACATCGTTCCCGAAAAGTTCCGCCCTTTGTACCATCGGCCCACGAGCTCCCCCGCCGGCTTTTCCTCCGGCTGTATATTTTCGGGACCCGGGAGGGGGACAGGCAAAAAACCACGGCCGCGAGGCTGTCGCGCAGTGCGAGCGCGGCGCTCCTCGGGGGATACGTGTGACGGGGCGCGGTCGACAGGAGCAGCGGCCCACGTTATCGGAAGGGGGGGAGGACAATCGTGCGCCAGGGGGGGGAGAACTCCCTATTCTTAGCCGGGCTTTGAACAATCTCTCCTTTGGCGGTGCGCGCGGGGGCCCGCCTACGGGGCCGCCGCCCGCGCGAGGAAGCCAGGCGCACACGTGTGCCGGGGAGGCGCGCGCGTACGTGCCGCCGATCGCCGCAACGGTAAATAGGCGGGCGCGTCGCGAGCCGCGGGTGCACCAGCTGACGAGGGCCCGAACCGGCGCGCTTAGTCGACCATGGGGAACTTTGTGCGCAAGGTAAAGAAGCCCGCCAGTCGGTTTTGTATCCACCACTGTGGTCCCGCGAGTGCGTTGCGTGGTGGTGTGCCTTCCTGGAGTATAAACCAAGGAGTTCTCTCTCCTTGCGCGGGGAGGTATCGTTGTGTCTTTGGATCGGTGTGGGCGGTGCGGGGACATGAGAACCTGCTCGACATTGCCGTTGCGCAAAAGGTCTAACGCCTCCGCGGGAGTCGATACCCGTGAGGCAAAAAATAAAATTCGTGTTACCGAGAGCCGAGCTGCCGGTGTCGCTTTCTTGATACGCGCGTACACCGCCCGAGAGAGTGTAAGATAGGTCTTGGGGGCGAAGACCGTCATCGTCTTCGCGGGCGTTGATACACGGCGGCAGTGATTAGGTGCTTGGAATCTTATCTGGGCCGAGTGGTGAGGCTCTTCGAGGCCGCGCGCCGGATAAGAATTGAAGCAATCGGTTTTTAGCAAGTGCCGAATTATCTTGCAAGGTGTCGGCATAGCCCGCAGCATGAATCAACGCTTTCACCGCGATAACCTCCTTCCAGTCCGGCCGGCCTGTCCGTTAAGCTGCCTCGATTCATTGTGTTCCGTATAAGTTCATTTTGTTTTCGTTTTAACGAACGATGGTAAATGTGGTTAATTTTTTATTTTTAGACACTTGATAAGTATTATATAGTTACTTTGGAATACGCTGCAATTAATATTCTTCCATTTCTATATTAATACACAACCAGAGTTCAAAATTAACAAATACAATTTTGAACGAAATCCGGTAAGCCTAGAGAATTTATTCTACGAGTCACCATATGAACACGAAAGTGCCATCGATTAAATTTTCAAAGAATTTTGACTCTAAGAAGCCTTTGGTTAATTGCACACATCAGGCGCGGCCATGACGAAACACAAATATTTATGTCTAACACGCGCACAGTAAATGAATGAATCGACGTTTATTAATATATTGCAACAAATATTACCGCGTACGCTATACATTACACTTACTACCGAGACACATGCAAGCGGTCACGCCCCGGTGATGGTGGACCCCACGACCCGGAGACAGGCTCATCCGCGCAGGGGCACACGAGCGCCGGCCGCGATCATCGACACGCGTACGCAACCCGCGGACCAGCGGCGGCGGCGGCGGCGGCGTCGCTTTATAATTAGCGCGGCGGGAAAAATCGGGCGCTCGGCCGATCGGCGGCCAGTCGCCGCGGAGCCGCCGTCGACGCCCCCGCGAGCAACATGGACTTCCTCAGCCGGCTGCTCAGCGGCCCGAAGCCGGCCATCTGCCCCCGGCCGCCCGAGGTATGCCGCGCGGGGTCTTTCGCCACGGGCGTGGGCCCCTTTTTTTTTTTCCCCCGGTTGCGCAGCCGTTGCGCGCGTGGGACGCCCGAGGAGGTGGAGAGTCGCTCCGACGGGACGAAAGAAAAAAAAGAGGGTGACGATCCGCGATATCTGGACCGGGACAAGCACACGCGCGCGCGGTGCCGATCGCCGGGCCGTTGGAGGGCCGCCAACCGAGCCAATGCCACTGTCGTCGGCAATCGGATCGCCCGCGGAGTGCGCATTTCCTTTGTGCGGATCCGCGAGGTTTTTCCGTTGGCGATGGGCTAGTTTTCCAGCTCGCGAGCCGTGTCCCCGTGCGCCTCGGGTTGTGCCCATATATATACGTGATCTATCGTGATGCCCGCATCGTACAAGCGTAGCAGTGATGTCCTACAGGATGACGTGCAAGTGTCGGCAGCGGGTGCAATCTCGAGAAAGAGCAAGAGCGCGCTGCTTGATTCGACGTTCGCCACCGATATATGCGTACAAACTTATTTAAAAACCAACTTTCCTTAGAATATATACATACGTCAAACGCGAAAAACGACCTCTTCGCTTTAATATATTTTCTTCGCGTGCTATGTCAGTGCCTCGCCTGATTTGTTTCAAAACGCTCGAGTGAAAATCCTTCACGCGCCCCGAGCGCCGGCGAGTCGTCTTTAATTTTTTTTTTTCTTTTCTTAATAACTTTACTGCTAGCAGCAGTGCGAAATTGATGAATCGTTCGGCGAAAGCTTGAATTTGTTTCTCCCCACCGGCTCGTTCTCGCCGACGCCCAGTCAAAACATACAACGTGTATATATGAGCCGTTCGAGAGATCGAACGCCGTCGAATTCGCCTTGTACCAAAGTGGAACGCCCCGGACCTGGCAGAACTATTATTGGAAAGTTCGAGAGCGCCAAATTTATTGGAAGAGAAACAATAAACTTTTGTCAATCGGCTGCCTCGGCCTCTCAAGATGCGCGAAATCACCGAGCTCCTGCGTGCATGCACGGCCCGCCAACGTGCACCGACAGGGTGCACCTACGCTTGTACCTTTGAAAATAAACATCAATCGAAGTCGTGTAATAATCTCGACGGGTAATTCGCCGGTCAACGATGACTTAATTAATACCCGACGCGCACGCCCCACCTCTTTCTATTTGATCTTCTTTGTTTTTTCTCTTAATTCCCGGCGGCAAATTCATTAGCCATCGGGCGTGGGCGTCGCTGGGAACTTGACACATTTAATGGAGAGATCCATGGAGCTTGTCGGCGGCCCTCGTTAAAAGCGTCTCCTCCGCGAGGGCCGCGGCCTCGAAACTTGGCAGGCGGCCCATATCGGACCCCCGCGCCCGTGAACGGATTCTGCGCCAAGCGCCAGCCTCCAATAAACCTCGCCAAATCGCACCTTTTTTTTTTTGCCCCGCTCGCCGGTTTGTTTTACAATTGGCTCTCTGCAGGCTCCGGTCGATATAGAGCGTGCGTATACGTGTGTATATATATACATATGTATATAATCGTATCATTTATGCAGGACGAAACGAGCATATATACACGCATGCAGAAGCTGCTGCGGCCTCCGTTAATTCACAGTTAGCTCGTATATATTCTGCAGTCAAAGGCTGCTAGAGTAAATCCGGGTTTGTATCGATGGAAATCTCGCCCTCCTTCGTGTATTCTGCATAAACGTGCGTGCATTGTTTCTCCCGTATGGACTCGTTAGCGTAACGTCCCAGCTCGTATGGCCGAATTCAGTTTGATATACACGGTATATTCAGCTCATCGTTGCGTGAAAAACTTACACGCGCTACAAGAGCTTACAGGAATCGGTATAATTAGGCCGGCTTAACGACTCGTCCGATTTAGTGATGGAATGTATAATATTAATGAGCCTGCGAGACGTAAGGGGGCAGGTATACACTGGCTTACATATATATATATTCCATGTAAAAGGCTTAGGGGGACTTAGGTCACGCGTGATGTGCAGGTGCAGTAAAGTTTCTATGGATTTAGGAATAATTATACAAGTCCAAGCAGGCTTTTAATGGGATACTTAGCGGAGAGCCTCGGCAGGTAGCGATTTACTGTGTTTACGAGGCGTGCGCGTGAATTCGCGCCACCCCGCAGCGCGTACACCTAGACAACCTACTTGCGGTGTACGTGCAGGCCGCGAGGCGTGAACTAGCCGGCCCTTTTTTTCCGCTGATGACACACACACACATGTACGTAACGACTGCTGTCCTTCCTCCGCAGAGCGCCGCCGAGCCGAGGGCGCCGACCGGGCCAGGAGGGCGGCCCAGCTCCCCGCAGCAGCAGCCGCAGCGGCAGAGCTCCTGCTACCCCCGCGACTTCCCGGAGGTGACGTCTAGCGGGCCGAGCAGCCTCGTCCCCGAGAGCCTCTCCTCGGCCTCGAGCTTCCAGAGCCTCGCCTCGACCCTCAGCTCGAAGAGCAGCAGCGGCATCTGCGCGGACTCGGTCCCCGGGAGTCCCGACAAGTGCGAGCACTCGTACATCGACGGGGACATCCCGGACGTCGACGAGCTCATCTCCGCCTGCGCGAAGATCGACCTCGGCGCCGAGTCGCCCTACCACAGCTTCTCGAGCGCCGCCGAGGCCAGCATCGTCCTCGCCGTCGACGAGACCCAGGTCGTCGCCGACGAGACCCAGGACCTCGCGGACGAGACGCGCCTCGTGGCCGACGAGACCCTACAGGCCTTCCGCACCTGCCCCGTCCTAGAGGTAAGCCACCGCGCCAAGGAGACGCTCGAGCCCCGCCCTGACGACGCACCTTTTGTCTTTGTCTCTCCTTGCAGCGGACACAGGCGCCGCCGGGGCCCGCCCTCGAGGCCAAGTCCTCCCTCATACCCTTCCTCACCTTCGAGGACAGCGTACTGCGCAAGCACCAGGAGACCCTCGCCGAGGGAGCGGAGTTCAAGAGCGCCCTCAGCAGCCTCCCGCAGCCGGAGGACCGCCCGCTCAGCCCTACGCCGCGCGTAGAGGCCCAGACCCCGGAGGCCGCTCCCCTAGCCGCCGACACACCACCGTCCGCCTTCCGTAAGCCTCTGATCTTTTACAGCCTCCGTGTACGCACCCCGGCTCCGATTAATCCGGCTCGTATTTCCTTCGCAGATAAGCAGCTGAAGAACGTTCTCTTTTCGCCGGACGTTACCTTCGAGGAGGTCCGGACATTCGACCCGGAGTCCACGCCTGACCTTTCGAGCGAGTCGAGCGCGAGGACCTCGGACAATTTTAACGCGACCATCTTGAGGAGCCCCTGCAAGAACGATTCGGGTACGACAGACGAATGCCAAGCACCCCTTAACCAGACGGTAGAGATCGTTCGAAACGACTCTAAAATCGACGAGGAAGAGCGAGTTATTGTGCAGGAAACAAAAACTCCGGAAGACTATAGACATACCGAGGAGCAAGTTGTAGCTCCCGAGACCGAAGAAGTTCATCTCGAACGGGAAAGTATTGTTAACAAAACACAAGATATTATATCAGAGAAGGATATTTCAGATAGTAATAAAGTTGTTGTAAAAGAAGAGAATAATTTAAAGGATGCGCTACTTTTAGTGGAGGAGAAGACAATTCCAAGCGATTGTCAAAATAATATTGTACAGGAGATACAGGGATTAGAAGAAGATATTATACAAGATGCACATGAAAATACTGATAAGGTAGATATTAAGGAAGAAAAAACCGAAATATTTCATGACGACGTAAAAGCGGAGGCAGAAGAGCCAGAATTTAAAGTACCTATTTTTGAAAATAAAGTCCCGCAAGATAAAGTAATAAATGTACAAAATACCTGCAAAAGTCCAAGTAAACTATTTACTCCGTTAAAACAAAGTGCCCAACATAACGAAGAGGATACCACTGAGGTATTGCGCAACGCACACAACGTTGTAGCCTCCACGCCCTTGCCGACGAAGAAGGGTGAGAGTCCAAGAACGCCCAAAAGAAAAAGTGCGCTATTTTTCAACGAAGCTCAATCTGCGAAGCCGTTCAGCCCGCAGTTAATCTGTTGCAACGTTCCCATTAACATTGAAAGGGTCAACGAAGAGAAGAAAGTACTCAACTTTGATCAGACCTTAGCTGTCAATAATTCTTTGGAAAAGACTTCGTTCGACGCTACGGAACTTGTGTCCAAGGACAATACCGAAATTATTCAGAATCCTTTACTTAATGACTCATTGAACCAACTGCAACCCCAGGAGCCAGAATACGAGTCATTTAAGCCACAACAACAAAGTACAACATTACCTTTCCCGAACTGTGACTTCCAGAGAGCTGTTCAAGAGGCTGCTTTGGCCGTAGCCAAGGAAATTGATGAATCTATAGGGAATATCGAGGAAGACGAACGGTTTGTTTCGGCAACTACAGAATGTAAGTATTTTTTTATTCTAATTGACAGTAATTTTTTATCAATTATTTACATTAGAAAATTTTAATATAATAAATCTTCTTTTGAAATACTTAACTTTCGTTAATTTAAAGTATATGCTTAGTTAAAAGTTCTATTAATATTTAAACGTTTTGAAAATTTTATAAATATTCTTAAATTACAGTATTCGACGATCCAACTGCGTTCGATTTTTTGTCTAACGCTGGTTCGCAACCATTAAACCGTGGAGATAGATATGATTCATTGTTTATGAAGTTTGATCCACTGGCCAAACGATTAAGCATGATGCCTCAGAAGAGTATCCCCGCTTCTCCTACCGAAAGCAAAGCGGAAGTTAATGAAGTTAAAGAAGAAAGCCCAATCACAAATACTGGAACGCCTACGAAAAATCCAGCAGTCGCAGCGATCGACAGATTACTTTTTTACAGTCCTTTTGCGGATAACGCGGCAGAGAGAAATGCCGCAGCAGAAGCAAAACAAAAAAAGGTAGTTATTGTCTCATTACTGTATAAGATATTTGTAAATAAGTAAATTGAAAATTATAACACAAAATTGACAATTATATTTTTTTAGGAGGAAGCAGAAAAACAGGAACAAAAAGTAATTACTGTCGTAGATGAAAAAATGGCAAAAGAACTGGAATTAGTAAGGTCTACTGTGATTCAACTTGAAACTGAACTTGAAAGGCAAAAGGATGATCATAAAGAAAAGTTAGAAAAACAAAGACAAAACTTTGAAGATCAAACGAGCCATTTACAAACAAAATTGTCTCAAATGCAATCACAATTGAGAAAAGAACTGACCGACAAAAATCAGATTACGTAAGTTTTGCCTTATCAAAGCATTTTATAACACGACGTCCGCATTTTTGTACTAGCTTTCAGTAAAAATATTGTCGATATTTCAAAATAAATCACACATTCCAAGTCATTTGAGTCCAATCATATTAATCTTGACAATTCCTTTTGTTTAAATAATAAAGATTATTGGAAAATGTATTAAGGAAATCGTTCAATAACATTCATAAAAAATTTTTATTTTAAAGGGTGGTAGTGGAGGAATATGAGAAATCAATCAGCAGATTAGTAGCGGAAAGGGAAAAGGAGAAAATTGCTTTTGAGGTAGAAAAGCAGAAACTTCAAGACGATCTCGAAATCGCGAATCAACATTTATGTAATACAGAGGCAGCTTTCACCGACGTACATTCAAAGTACGAGCGACTTAAAAGTGTAGTCGCTGCGTATAAGAGTAACGAAACGGTTCTTAAAGAAAGTATAACAGAAAATCAAGAGACCATTAAAACTCTTGAAAACAGATATGAACAATTAAAGAGTCACGCAATGGCACAGCTAGAAAAGTAAGTTTATCTTGTTTTAAAAGACATTTGAGATTTATATAATTTTTTATTGTACTGAATCTTAATAAATTTATGTTTAATTTACATTCAATGTACAGTAGGATTTAAAGATATAATTTTTTCATACAAGTTTTTGAAAAGTTATTGTCTTCTTCTTATAATTAACTTGCTGTTTTTTAATTCTTTCACATATTTTTAATATCACTTTTATCATATGTACAATTACAAAATGAAAGATAATTTGAAAGACAGTATTTTAAACACAAATTAATAGCAATCTAAAATTTTGTGTAATTTAAATATAGTTTTAATCGTTATCATCATAATACCATTTTAAACGTGTAAAATTGTATTTGATTGAATTAAATTTGAAAAATATTAATAAAATAATAATCTTTGCAATTTTTACAGGGCTAATTTAGAGTTAAATGTGATCAGGAAACAAAATGATGCCGAAACCATGAAGCTAAAAGCACTGGTGAGGAAGGCTGAATTAAAAAGCAAATCGTTGGAAGAGACGGTCGAACAAAAGATTAAGGAAAACAAAGAGTTAACGCAGATAATCGATGAGATGATTGCGAGGGTTGATTAGTCGTTATTTTTTTTACTCAGCATGATATATCTTTAGTTATAATGAGCGACGTATAATAATATTGATTCTGTGCATACTTGTATTGTTTTTAAAAAGAGAAAAAAATCGTCTTAGTCAGTTTGAAGTAAGCCGTTTTACTAATTATTTATAAGTTGTAAAATATAATATTTTATCGCAATAAAAGAAGTCAAGGCTTGTTCAAACTATATAATTTGTTTATACTCCAATTCCTTATTCTACATAGTACAAATTTTTTTATAATTCACCTTAGAGCAACAACCTGTTCGTATAAGTGAGTTTTATAAAATATATATCTATAGTTCCTTTTAAGCACTTTACTAAAACATTTCATTAGCTGCAAACAGTCTCAATTTTTTTAAAATCTTTTTACTATTATCATTAAAAATATTTTAATCAAACAAAACCGATGTACAGCCGTTGATAGGTTTAGTATATTTATTATTAACTAA
The DNA here is from genome assembly GCA_018906755.1 of Sycophaga agraensis. NCBI lineage: Eukaryota > Metazoa > Arthropoda > Insecta > Hymenoptera > Pteromalidae > Sycophaga > Sycophaga agraensis. The sequence continues at coordinate 3,703,350 of JACCIE010000006.1, read as the reverse complement.
ATGCAGAAATAAACATAGTTTATTTAAAATTACTTTCTGGTGATCTTTCTTAACTCGATTATATTTTCTTGACATGATTATTATTTTTTAATTAAACCGACTCTAATTATTTCAGTCTTCGATTTCTTAATTTCAAGAATGTAAGTATTGATATAATATGTTTCGAAAAATAGATGCGAGATAAAGGTATAGATTTCATTTATCAATCTTTGATGTACTTATCTTCTGAGAGTATAAAAATTAAAATATAATTTACAGTACACTTATCTGAATCATATCATTATTCTTAATATTTTGATCATTATATAGCAATGATAATTAAATTTAAAATTTATAGTTTTACTGTAGTAATCATGTAAAAGAGAAATGACCGTTCGGACTACCAAAATTCAACTATTTACAAGAAAAATCACTAGAAAGTTTTCATTTAGAAATTAATTAGAATTAATATTTTCACGGGTATTGTTGATTTCATTATTATCAGTGCCATAAAACCTTATTTTTACAATTTAGCCACTTAGAATCACGAAAACAATCACTAAACATTTGCAGTCTTGGATTCAACGATGAGGAGGACATGGCGCTTAGCTAGTTTTAGCATGCGGTCGCTGGTACTGCCAGGCTTTCGGGGGATATTTTTGTTTTCCAGATCGGGCATGAATTTCTTTATAGTCCGAGCTAGACTTGCGGCGTATTGTTTGAACATCGGATGGCCCATACCGATGCCCTTGCTTCGCAATGCTTCAGCAACTGCCCAAAGTAATTTCTGCCGATAAATAACAAGTTATTAGATTTATTCTTCTTTTGCGAGAAAATAATAAAGTTAATACCAAAACTAATTACTAATGTACCTTTCTATGCGCTTCGCTTAGTTCGCTTTTTCCACTGCTTTGGGATCCATCTTTCGATAAAACGTTACCAGTGGAATGTCTTACAGGATTCCATGTACTCGAAGAACTGTTATCGAGTGTTCGAGAACAATCAAATGACAAACTCTTCGCCCATTTTTGTCGCGAATGCTCCAATTCATCTTCGCATTTTCTTTTCCTCGATTCCGGAAAACTCAATGATTGAGTTTGGGAAGATTCACTGGCTGTAAAAGGTTAGTCCATTAGAATTCCAATTCACCTTGACCCTGTTAAAATATTCACATACCATCATTCTTCTTTGGCGTTGGAAAAAGTGCTCTCTTTATTTTTTGCGAATTATTGTTGCTAGTGGTAGTCGCTGTAGCGGTCATTCGACTAGGGCCAGGCCTGTCGGTGGGAGGACTTTGAAAAAGAGCACGTTTCGAAGTTTCTATCTTCGATTTCCTCGGCGAAGGACCTTCAAGCAAGAGCTTACGAAGGTGGCGCTTTTTTGCTGAACTACGAGGAGTCTTGACTCGAGGGCTTTTTCCACGTGGACTCTTTCCTTTACGTATCAGACCTTTTCTATAGATTTACAAAAATTATGGTGTTATTTAATTCAATTAAAAAAATTTCCCAAAAGCGTAATTAGAATGCTGTTAACGTACTTCACGTTCAATAGAAGTTGTTTCTTTTCTGCAAGGCCTTGCAAGTTAGCACTGGAAAATGTTCTCCGTCTCCTAGCTAGATAGCTAAGCCGTTTACCTGGACTTTGGCCATTCATTCTTTTCACTAGGAGACTTCGTTTTCTCGCACTGCCTGGCAGTTGCTTGGCAAACCAAACATTACACGTTGACTGGGTATCAGACCCAATATACCTATCACAGAATTTCATTCGAAGATTCTCAAAATCTTCCATCGCTCGATTTCTGTTGTAACTATAAGGACAAAGTATATTTTTAATTCGATAAACTCATGTTTTAAGTAAAAATCAATATTTTTCCAAACAATTTTAAAGACACTTACTATATTTCTTGACACTTGTGCCTGAATGCTTGCGGCCAAGGTAGTACCGCAGCTTCTTCAGGTTTTATTGAAGTGTATAACGTTGGTTGCGTTTCCTTGTTTGGTAAATTATTTATTTTATTGTCATCGTTGAGCTGGGTAAAAGTGGATGTCGATAATATAGAGGAATTTAAAAGTGTGTCGGATAATGTAAATGAACACGTCGTGTCTGAAAATTCTGCTTCTACTCCGGTAGAGTATTTTTTGTCACCTTTTAAACTATCTGACTGTTCACATGCATCAAAAGCTGTACTTAGATTCCGCTGGCCCGGTTTCGTCTGACTAAAGGATCTTGAATCACTTGTACTATCGGTTTCATTTTTTTCCGATTGCGATTCCTGAAAATTAAATTAACCATAAATTAAATGGAAAATCTTAAATTGATCGTAAATAATCTCAATAGTGCATACAACAAGTAGCGAATACGTACCAGTTGCGAATTAGAAGTATCATGCTCGTTGTCAAGTTTGAACGGATCAGCCCAAAAGTATTTTCGGTTTTGTTTAATATATACAAGGAAGTCATCGCAATCTTTTTGCGATATTGTATGGTTGGGCGGTGGTGGGACACCGCTTAAAAACTTGTTCACCCGCTTCTGCAGGTACTTGTCGGCTTTCAGAATGTACTCAGCAGTAGTGAGTTTCTTGGGGCTCGGAAAAGACAAGCGCTGTTCCTCGAGACTCTTCTGGAATGTCGAGGTTGTAGTGGTACTTTCCGCTTCGTCGTCCGCATCACTCTCAAAAAGTTCAGGACTCGGGGCATCTAGTAACTCCAGATGCCTCGAGAGATTGGACGACTCGTCATAGTTGCAGTCCATTGCATCCTCGCTTACATAAATCACCGGTTGCTCTGGTTCGGAACCTGGTAAACTCTGCCGCGTGGCATCGTCTTGGGTTGTCTTTTCGGTTTCTGTAATTGTCTTCTCAGCCAATGAGTCTGAAAGATATCGTTTCGAGTTCGTTTTTAAGATAAGATTTATTTTAAGATTTTTCATTTTAAAGAATTCAACTGAAATTTATAGTTAATTATTGTAACTGACTTGAACTAATCTATCAAGAGTTCAAATAGACAGTTTAAAAATACTTATTAGAATTGTAAAAAAAATATGATTAATTAAAATATACATTTATTTTACATTTACATTTTCTATATTATAATTACAGTCCTTTGACCATATACACAGTCAAGGTAATTAATAAGTTATTAAATTAAAAGTAACTATTATAATTTTCATTGTGAGTAGGTAGATTTATTAAGTACTTGAAAGTAAGTGAAAGAATCATCATTGATATAGACTTGATGGATTACAAAACATTTTGATATCTTTACACTAATTTAAAAGTTTTTATTTAATTAAAGTTAGTAAAACTATAATTTGGTTACTTAAATTACATTAATATCATGTATTACTTACCATGTGTAGTTGAAGAACTTAGAGCAAGATCATCTTCAAGAAAGGAGGTGTGTCGTTCCAAAGTCATTGGCATATCTAATCCAACCATGTTTCTTATTGGAGTTTTAGTTTCCGAGAACATACTATTTTACAATGGTTACCTCATCTCATTTGCCTTCTTCACATTTTTGTCATACTGTAAAATAAAAGTTAAACAAATATTAATAATTGGATCCTTTTATACCTAACCAAGAATATTCACCACTCAGGTGAAATCTTTTGATTGAATTTTTAATATTTACATTGATCTTGTAATCGTTGAGACATCTTGGACGATTTTGGAAGTAATGAAGTTATCCTCCTTAGATTTACAAGTTAATTAAAAGTTCAGCTGAATTAAGTCAAAAATAAAATAAGACACGGCCCTCGTGATCCCTGCCTGCGGTAGCCGTACACGTACACACTCGCGACTTGAAGCACCTCGGAAATTCTCAATAAGCACGCCGCTTTTTAGTCATTATCACAAGGCACTTCACCAATTTCACCATTGACTTCGGGATTATTATAGCAACGAGTACGAGAAATGAGCTACAGAAATGTACGGTATAATGTCTCCCGCCAACGGGAGCTGCAGTCTATATTCTATTCTCGCAGAGCCGTCCTATTCATGCACGAGATGATCGCAGCTGCTCTCTCGCACACCGCTCACCGAACAACACAGGCAGACGTTCGAGAACGAGCCAAAAGAGCTCGAGACGAGGGAGGGAGAAACTGGTTTGACTGACGTTACTAAGTCGTTACAGAAGAGAGAGAGATGGAAACACTTTTGAATTTCAAGAGCCTGTCCTATCGGCTGCCAGAATCGCTTTTATTACACCTGTACTATATCTGTATATGTACGACTGCAGTATACATTGCTTTTATACGTCACAGAAGGAAAACTGACCGCGGCTCAGTTGCTTTTGCTTGGCGCGCGCGCAGACGGTTTAGCTGCATATATTATATATACTGTAATATTCAAAACGCAAGTAACCTCTAAAATTTTGTGATTGCAGAAATGAGAGGTTTTCTTTAAATCTATTATCTGTTCTTTTACACGTATAGTTTATTTTGGCTTTTAATCAAAGTGACTATTAAGACAATCAACTGGTTAAATTACAATAACCTCAGATGACATGCCTGTTGAGTTGCAATAACTAGAATATACAAGCAAGAACAATACAGATTATCCCAAAAAGATATAACTTGCTGTTTATAAAAACTCATAATGATTTTGATTGATAAAGAAAATAAGATTCTAAATGGTAATTTTCATTGCTTTTCAACATTAAACCTTTTTTATGCATTATATAGTTCATAATTATATATTACTATAGAACATGTGATCTATAATTACATTATTTATAATTAATTAATATTTAGTTTTGAGCTGCCTATAAATTAAAAGCAGTAGTTTTTCAGTCATTACAAATTAGTAATTCTATTTCTGATTAATTGTTATTTATAATTAATATAATAATTAACAAATTAACCATACATTAAATTTCTCCATTTTGTTTTTGCTTGCTTCACCTGTATAGCTTTGCCAGCTTAAATGTGATTGTTAATTAATTTTCTTACAGGTTTTATTGGAGCTCTGGGAGCCAATCAACCGTTCTTCGACTGCAGAGATTGGTCTCAGACAACAGTTATTGAGTATGATAATGCGTATAAAATTGATTTTGGTACACATATCAATGGACGTATCATTGACTATGCATTTACTTTAGCATTTAATCAAACGCATAATAAGCTAATTAAAGCTGTACCATAATGGTATCAAAGCTGCAGGAATAGAAGTACAATTATGTGACGTTGTATCAGCAATTCAAGAAGTTATGGTATCATATGAAGTTGAAGTAGATGGAAAACTTATCAGGTAAATACTTACTCTGTGAATTGGGAAAAAATAATAAAAAAAATTTAATACCAATATTTAAACATCTACATATAAATGTAAAATATATTTTCAAATGAATACTTAACAATTAATACTCTAGTAAAAATTAATATTCTAGTTATATATTAATATAAATATGTATATATACTCTAGTAAAAATTAATGTTTAAAATTAATTAAAATTTATTATTGTCAATCATTTCTAATTATCATTTTTAGCAAGGTAAATAAAAAGAATTTTTAAAATAATATTGATTATTACAGGTAAAGTCTATTAGAAATTTGAATGGTCATTCTATTGCACCTTATCCACTTCATGCTGGAAAAACTGTGCCAATGGAGAAGCTACTAGAATCTTGACTGGAATAAAAAATAAATTTTATGCTATTGAAACTTTTGGATTAAGTGGGCGTGGCTTTGTTCATGATAATTATGATTATTTGCATTACATGAAAAAATTTGATATTGGTTCCTTTAAGGTTGCAAAGTAGTAAATGCCTTTCGAATACAATTAATAAACACTTTAGTAAGTCTAAAATGTATTTCAATAAATATGTAATGATATAAGAGTAATTTTAATGCATATAATTTATAGAAAAAAATTTATTCTTAACAAAGACATAGTCATTAATGATATATCAAGTATTTTTTTTAAGTATTTTTAGAATAAAAATAATTAAGTTTTACAACAGTATGTATAAAAAAATTAAAATGTATTTAAAAAATTTATAAGATTTAAACAAAAATAATTGAGTTCACTGATATGTACACCTCGTAATTTTAATAATGTAATTGATTAATAAAAATTTTTTGTAAGCTAAAACCGTTTTCTTATTTTAAAATAAAAATATATATTTTGTATGTAATGTAATTCGTAAGGGTACGCGGGGTATTTTTACGTGTATATTGCGCATATTTTATACGCGTGTAATACATATAATACTCTTATTGTTACTTCGGCCGATTCCACGCGTACGGTGTTTGGGAATGCTCGTGGGAACCGTACGCGGACATCGCACTGACATTACGCGTACTGCGCGCGTGGAGCGGACGTGAAGTGATATCAGTTCCACAGTGTTACGTGGGATCTTTGTTGAGTCTCTTATATACTTGTCTTCTTCGCTGTTACATAATACGAGCATAATGCGAATACGAAGAAATCGGAATTTATAAGACGAGATATGACTTGTAAATTACAATGCTGGATTCCTGCAAAAAATCTGACCCTTGAAAAAGGGGGATTTAAACACGATACATTAAGTTTTGAGGGGCTAGTTAATTTTCCTTTAATTATTGTAGTATTAAAACATTTTAAGTATCTTTAAAAAATTAAATAAGAAGATATTAATGCAATCAAATTTAAATGACATATTTTATTGATAGCAGTCTTCCGTACGATTAGTTTTCTGTAAACAAATCAAAAACTTGAATGAGACAGCAGTTTCTTTGCATAATTTGTTTATAAATTACAGCCACTGTTTATTTATTAAATAATTTATTCTTTCTCTTCAATATCCATCTCCATCGATTCCTCAATTTCTCTTTGCTGGAGGTAATCCATCTGACAATATCTGGACCAATTTTTACCTATCTCTCGTTCTTTCCTATATAACCAAAGTCGCGTAGAATCGATAATAAGTTATGATAAGATAATTCTTCAAAAGCACAATTCGTTAAATAAGAATGACCAATTACATCTCGAGGCGTAATAAGTATTTTTAATTCGTTGATAACCGAGTGCATTTCGGGCTGTACGGCGGCCCGTAAGACTTGCGCCGAAATGAGTAAACTGCGTTTTTCGAATTTCATTTTATGAGCGATAATCGATTACTTTGTATTAAAAACAAATACAGTATCGGTTGCTAGGTCGAGTACTGACTAAGGAACGTTAAATTGTTTAAATAAAGCCGTAATTAGTATTTTTAATTCGTTGAAATCAAGCGCGTTTCGGGCTGTACGGTTGGGCCTCTGCGCCGCAGTAAAGTAGTCCCGGGCAGATCGCGGAGAGTCGCAAATCTGCATGTCGACAGTCGGCTGATCGTCTCCAACAATTGGAATCGCTAATGCAGGCGGTACGTCATGCACAGCTGCTGGCAAACAGCGCCGGCTACGTGAGCGCGTTTCTTTGCGCGCACTCACTCCTTCTATCCGATCGGGGCCGAGTTGGCTTTCGGTAACGATCGGGTGTACCAACAGACAAACAGCTCGCTCGCGCACAGTCCCGCACACAAAGAGCGACGGCCTCACGGACACGATTCGTCGCTTGCGCTCCATTCTCCCCTCTCCCTTGTTTCCCCTCACTTCCCCTCAAATGGACCGACTTACGATTTCATCCGCGAGGGTGCGTATTACTACGGCGCCGTCGAAACTGGCGCGGCGGGTCGGTTGTATTATAGCGGCGATCTCTCTATATACAAATGGGAAGTGGGAATTCAGTTCGCGATTGGCGGTGTACGTTGAGCGTATTTCGAGCGTGGTTATAGGTTAGGTTTAGGGTGTAAACAAGGACAACTTTCACATCAAAACTCCTGTAGAAGCCCTAGAACTTAGGTTTCTTGTGCTTATTTTCACAATGTTGGACCTCTTCACAATCTTCAGCAAGGGGGGTATTGTGCTTTGGTGTTTCCAGAGCACTGCCCAGATTTTCACTCCGAGCGTGAATGCTCTCATTAAAAGTGTCATTCTGCAGGTGAGTTGACGGAATCTTCTGCTAGTTAATTTAATTTACTAAATTGTAACTCTGTAGTAAATCTGGTTAATGGTAATTACTACAAAGGCATCTGTACGCTGTTTTTACTCTGAATGTATACAATCCAACTTATTATGTTTTGATTGATTTCTTTCTGAGCTCCAGTTTGATTCCATATGGCTACCAACAAGCTGTATCACATGTGTTTGTAAACAAAATTTTTTTAAATTCCTACTTATCATTTCTGCTCTGGTTTTCATGATATTATTTTCGAATTGTTTTTATAATTATGATTAATTAAGAATGTTAATATATTTTCATCAATTTCATAATTGTTCTACATAGGACTATGCTTATTAAATTAATATTTCGTATTAATCAAATTAATATTCCTGTAATTTAGTGTAAACTAGTTAGTTAACCTATTCTACTTAAGGATACTTTTTGAAATCTTATTTTCATACAGATTTCACTTTTGTTACAATTTTTTTTTATTATGTATTTTATATTAAAGTTTTTTTTCTAATAATGATTATGATTACAATAATTTATCAAAAAATTAGTCTTCAATCTAAGATTTAAATAAAGATAAATGTATTCTGGTTCACTGGTTATATTTACTATATTATTATATGTACATGTTCATGTTTTTAATATTTCTAAGCATAAGTTTTGATTTTAGGAAAGGACTGGAAATCAAACTTTTGAACATGATTCACTACGCTTGCAATACAAACTGGACAATGAATTTGAATTGGTTTTTGTGGTGGCATATCAAAAGATACTTCAATTATCATACGTTGACAAATTTTTAAATGATATACACTTAGAGTTTAGAGATCGATTTAAAAATGAATTACAAAATTCTAAATGGTTTTTCAATTACGATTTTATGAATTGCTATGAGCGTACAATAGACCTGGCTGAAAAATGGGGAAAATTACAAGCTAAAATTCCTAAACAAATGAGGACTTTTGACGAAAGTTTCAAGTCTAAGAAGACTGTAGCTAGTATGATAGTAAGAAAAGATGATAAAGAAAACAAAAAACCAAGTAAGTATTATATATATATAAACTACTTGTAACATTCAGCTTTTATTTCATTATGCTTTTTTAAAACTAACGTTTTGATGGTGTTATTCATTTTCATATTTCTATAGTCTATCATTTTTTAAGATTTAGAATTAGAGAATTATTGGTTATGTAAATTAATCTTATATACTAAAATTGTTTGATCAATTTTGATACTTTTCTTTTGTAATACAGAAATTTCTCTATAATAAAATACTTGATATGACACGATTTAAAACTATTGAGGATACTAACTTACCTTTTCAGTTGAAATCAAATAATTTTTATAATATTGTTATAATACAAAAGTAGTCTATTCGAACAAATGTGTTTATTGCAAAAACATTTTTTTTGGTGGAAGATTTTTAGTATATTATGGGTAATACTGTGGAGAGGGAAAACTGCTTTGTTCTTTTGCTTTTATAGACAAAAAAAAGAAAGACACTAAAGATACCTATAAAGGTCAATGTAAGTCGATAGTGAGAAATGGTTTGCTACTATTATTTTGCATGCTTAAACTGCATTGTTTAATTTTATATTTTTATAATTTTTATGTTGTATTTTAAATAAAGTTCATCCAAATTTGAAAAATAAATATTGAATTGCAGCAAAAATCACAGAAGTGCCTAAAATACCAGATTCTCCTAAGCCTGTTCAAAATGGTAATGCAGAAGAAGATGTTTTAAATGCTAATCGTGTGAAGCTTGCTCAAAAGATGTCTGGTCTTAAGAAAAAAGTGGATAAACAGTATGTTAATAATTAATATTCAATGAATTTGAAATTAAGGTATTAATTAAAAAAATAATTTAAACCTTGTGCAGGAAGAGTCCAAAACCTGAAAAAGCTGGTAAAAAACCGAGGGTTTGGGAATTTGGTGGAACTAACAAAGATCTTGCTACATTAGAACGTACCAAGGATAAGCCAGAAGAAAATAGTGGATATGTTGCAGCCGATACTACTGTTTGTTTCATTAATGTTTTACTAAATAATTTTTACTACATGTTTTAGAACATAATATTATTTTTAATGATATGCATTTTACAGATTATTGGTCGAATGAAAGGTGGTATTCGTGACTTAGAAGTGGAAAGCGACGAAGAGGATGAAGATTCTGATGAGCAAGATTTTGAAGAAGTTAAGACACAGACACCGAAAAAATCCAAAGGTGTATTTTCAATGTTTAAAAGCCTTGTTGGTAATAAATCATTGACAGAGGAGGTCATGCGTCCAGTCTTAGAGAAGTTGAAAGACCACTTAATTAGTAAGAATGTAGCAGCTGATATATCTCAAAAACTGTGTGAATCGATTTGTACAAAACTTGAGGGTAAAGTTCTTGGCACATTTGATAGCATAGCAAGCACAGTAAAGACGTCGTTGACCGATGCATTAGTACAAATATTATCGCCGACGCGTCGCGTGGATATTTTACGTGATGCTTTCGAGGCAAAGAAAAGTGGCAAGCCATACGTGATGTCGTTTTGCGGAGTAAATGGAGTGGGAAAATCCACTAATCTAGCTAAGATTTGTTTCTGGCTAATAGAGAATAATTTCAGAGTGCTCATCGCAGCTTGTGATACCTTTAGAGCTGGAGCGGTTGAGCAACTGAGAACTCACATGAGGCATCTAAACGCGCTTCACCCACCGGAGAAGCACGGAGATATGACTATGGTGCAGCTATACGAGAAAGGTTTAGATTTTTTTGCAATTGTTTAACATTGTTCAATGGAATATTAATTAACAATGAAAACATGTAACATTTTAGGATATGGAAAAGATGCAGCAGGAATAGCAATGGAAGCTATTCGCTATGCAAAAGAATCGCGTTTCGATGTGGTACTCGTTGATACGGCTGGCCGTATGCAAGATAACGAACCATTGATGCGTGCCCTAGCTAAGCTAATCAAGGTTAACGAGCCGGATCTCGTGCTATTCGTTGGTGAGGCACTCGTTGGCAACGAGGCTGTCGATCAGCTCGTTAAATTCAATCAGGCTCTTGCTGATTACAGTAATTCTACTAACCCCCATATCATTGATGGTATCGTGCTAACTAAGTTTGACACCATCGATGACAAGGTTTGTTTAGCATTTTACAACTCTTTTTACATTTGGATAATTTTGTAGTTTTTGAATTTAAATTCATTCTTTTTAAATTTGTTATATTTTATCTTTACTAATAATGAGTTTCTGATACATAGAGTTATAATATAAACGATCGTTTTATTAAGTATATCTGCAGAAACATTGTGATTTATTCATAATACAGTTTTTTTTATAAATATTTATATAAAACTTTGCTTAAAGTTTTTGTTTTTGTGCGTTTAAATATGTATTAGGTTTCTCAAGTTTCTTACAATTGTACATTGTGTTTATATAAGGAAATGTGTATTTTAGGTGGGCGCAGCCATTTCTATGACGTATATCACTGGTCAGCCAATTGTTTTTGTTGGCACTGGTCAGACTTACACGGATTTGAAGTCATTAAATGCTAAGGCTGTGGTGCACGCTCTAATGAAATGAATGTTACCATTTGCAATAATTTTACAGAAATACATTCAGTCGCTGTTGAATTTAATTGATATATTTATATTATACAAAGGTTTAATTTAAACTTTTCAAATGTTTTTTTTATCGAAGTAACAAATATAAAATATTATATGCTGAAGATCAAACGTAATGTTATAATTAATACATTAATATAGGGAAAAATTCGGTTTTCATGTGTACTGTATTCTAGATTGGTCAATGATGTTATCTTTATGTACTATATTTTGTGGGAAAGAAAAGTTTTTCAGTAACTTTCTTTCTTCTATTTGCATGTTGGATTAAGTTGTCATGCATTGGACGATTTATTGTTGTCCTGTTGTACTATGCAGCATATTTATTGTAAAGATAGAGTTAAGAAAGAATTTTATAGTAAATCTTATATTAAAAATATTTATCAACTAAAGAAAAACTGTACAACTATTATATTCCTTTCATGCTCATTGTAATATTTTTATTCAAAATAAGAAGATGATAGATCTTGATGTTCACCCATGACCAGATGTAAACTCTTGTCTGATTTTCATGCCGAAAGTTCGAGTTATAAATTAATTCAAATAAGCATAACCATTGCTTTAGACTGAAATGTGACCCATAGGAATTTAAGGGGTACGGCTTTCACTATCTTTTCTAGTGGAAGAAATATCTTGAACTGTATTGTCATCTTCGAATTCCCAGTGGGCACTGTCATCGAATTTCTGCTCATCGGTTATTGTTCCCACAAAAGCATGAATAATACCGCAAGATATAAAAATATTTTTTACCGCGAAAATGTGCCATTGCGGTAGACTATTCGTAACTTAAAACAGCGATCGCCCGCACCTTTTTTTCACTCAACTTGAAATACACGATTTGAACGTACTCGTAAAACGTGCAGATCGGTATTGAAGACCGTTTTACAATTCTGACATAATTAGCAAAGGGAACTAAAAAGCTGTCCGCACTCTGTAGGCCGAGTATAATAGTCCGGACGAAGTGCGCCCTGATGCGTGAGGCCGCTCATAGTTAATAACGACATCGAGGAAATACGAGGGGCCCGAGCATCGGGGACACGCGGGAGGCCGCACAGAGTGGGAAAATAATTGACGCGTTCGTTCTACTCGAAGGGCGGCGCGAACGCGCTGGTTTGGTTGACCGAGAGCCCCAGATTACCTGTTATTAATCCAGAAACAATGGCGACTCCGAGCGTGACCGCGAGCGCCAATAATTGATATGCGGCCTGGTGCCCGGCGCTGCGGTACGGCCCAGGTTTTAGGGTGAGCTGATAATTCTCGTTTATTTCCGTGAGATTAGGACCGAGGCCCGGAATCCACGCTGGGAATATCCGCGGAGAGCAAATCGATGAGTCCGCGTGCGCCGCGCCACGTCGGCATAAAGTTCGGCAGATTGGGTTCATGGGATTATACGAGGGGTTGCTTCTATTCGGTTTCTTTCAATTTTTTTTTTGTTGGTTGCTCCACGAGCGCTCGATGGGATACGAGGGCAAAATTTTATTGAATTTTTCAGGACTATAATAGGCACATAGCTGTCGGTCCGAGCGCAAACCTCGCGAGTTAAATTTCAATTAGCGTACTATTGAACGCACGCTGGGGAAAAAAAACTGCCAGCAAAGCGGTTTTGGGCTTTTGTCAAAAGGGCAGACGCCGCCCGCGGTCCGATGCAAATCAGCGCGTGCACGCATGACGCTTGATTGTATATATGAACCCCGGCGAATGACAACAACGGGGAAATGAGGGACAGCGGCTTGTGGGCGGGGGTTGATTACCGGCGGCGGTGCCGATCGCCACGCCGCCCGCGAGGCTCGAGTTCTGCACGTGGACCATGTCGAACTTGCTCTGCTTGGAGACGAAGGCGGGGACGGCGAAGGTCACGACGCAGCTCGGATGGACGGGAGGGTGTTGACGATGCCGCGCAGCTGCTCGTCGTCTTTGAGGGCCTCGCTGCTGAAGGACGGCCGGAAGAGCCAGAGTAAGACGCTTCCTGGAAGAGATCGGCCGCGTGGAGACGCAGCGGCAATGTGGCGCCGAGGTATACTCACCGAGCATCGCGAAGACGCCGACTCGTAGGAGCTGCCCTCCAGGCTGTACTCCTTCGGCTTGTCCTGGGCCCCGGGATACTCGGGTCTCGCGTCGCTCACCCACCGCCAAATGATGCTCGCCGACGTGCTTGTTCAGGGTATAGACCAGCAGCTGGACCACGGCCATGGCGATGAGCTGGGGGTAGGTCGTCTTCCCCGGGAGACGAGCGGGGCGGCCACCGCGACGTCCGCGCTCGGGAGCCTGGCAGAGACAGGTTTTTTTTTTCCTGGGCCAAGGGCGTCGACCCCAGGGCGATTGCGAGCACCTGGGGCCGAAGCCGGCCCATTGTCCCTTAATAAATAGCCCCGCCGACATTGTTCGCGCGTTTGATTAATCGATTTATCGCGGAATATGTTGACGCTGCAGGGACAGGGAGGCGCCGGAGATGCGCGCTCCCGGTCATCAAAATTGCGCGCTTTTCCGCCCGGTCGATTTAATCGCTGCAGTTTAATTCGCGCGTTGATCGGACATATTTTTTCCCCCCGGACCGGCGGCCGCCTTGCGATGCTTTCCCTCGTAAAGCTTTTTTATCGATCGTCTGCATGTAGACGACACTGATCGAAGCGCCGGTTTTTATATTGCTTTTTTCCTCTAACCGTCCAGTTACTTTATTGGAACAATCGCGACTGTATATATTGGCGGTAATATTGAGGTCCGTCGGAGCTGCCTATAAAGGGAAGTATCATGTCGGATTATGCGATGTAGGCAGTGGGATAAGTATTCTGTCTTATCAATCTTCCAAAGTTAAACAGACACACTAAACCGTAAACGTCGAACGTTGCAATACAATGATTTGGTTACATTATCATTATTTATTTCCAAAATTAATTATTAAATTTATTATTTTATTGTATTTTTATGAATCTTTTTATAAACATGAACTTACAAAATAAATTTAAATACATTTATATCTCGAAAGATATTTATACTAATCTATATTGTATTTTATGTGTAGTTTCTATCTATATTCAATTCCCTGTTCTTTCGTTATTAATAATAGAGAAACGGCGTGCAACTGATCTTACAGTTACTGTCGAGTCAATTCTATTCATGGAATGAAAGAAAAGCAAGAGAAGAACTTACCGGTACTGTTTCGGAGAATTATTCCTAGATTCAACTTTGATGATACTTTTGTAATTCAAATAAAATTTAAAATTCTTATACACCAAGGTACTCGTATGTACTACAAAGTCCGTCCACCTTTTCCATCTTCGTCCAAATAAGACTCGGCTGTAATTTGATTATTATTTCGTTGAATGTGTTTTAGAACTCTCAGAAGATGTATTATTTAATTTAACTTACCAGACGCCGTACATTACACGGGTTGAATTCGACATCATAGCGCAATAATAATAACTCTCGGCGTTCATTTTCAAAGCAAATACCCGAGCAACTATTATTTTTAACGAATTAAGTTATGCTCGCAGAATAGATGCGTTTTACGAACATGAATCACCATTCACGTGCAGTCTTATAATACATAGTCGGGTGATCAAAGAAGGAAAATCGAATTAAAGCCTTAGAGGAATTAAACTGAAAACAATTAGAGATAATATTGAAAAGCAATCAGGTCTTTTCTCAATTAGTGAAGTTGAATCTCCCGCGGGGTATATAAGCGTCGGCGTTTAAGCTGCAATCGCTTAAATCGTCCTAAAATACACTTAGCTCCCCGGCCAGCTGCCGACGGGCAAAATCGTCGCAAAAGCTCGCCGACCGAAAAAAGATCATCCCCGGCCGGAGGAAAAAAAGAAACCCCAGCGACCTGTGCCCCGGGATTCCATGTAAACCCCGGAGGACTCGTTGATGTGCCCCGGGACTCCTCGCCAGCGGGTCCCCTTGCCGTCCTTGCCTATCCTCGGCAGGCCGTGGACGACGAGGAAGCCGATCAGGCGCACGTCCTGGTACACTGCCGAGTAAGCGAGGCTCGGAAAAAAAAAAGCCACCCGCCAATCAGGCGCCAAGTTATCCCGGCTCTTGCGCGCCGCGTTAACTAATTACCGGGGAATTTTCGGGCAAGTTGGACCGCGTGCCCTCGCGGGCTTTGATCCCGGAGTTTCCCGCGGGCAGTTGGGGAGCCGATAACAGCCCCCGCGCGATAATTAACGCCCTGTTGATCGGAGCGCGCGCGCGTGTATGTTTTCCGACGGCCGGTTGAATGGGGACTCGTCGGACGCCGCGGCTAAGTGCCTCCCCCGCGCGGAAGCTCGGCTTTAACGCAGAATTTACACTTGGCCGTGGGAATTACCGGGCGACGTCGAGCGGCTCCGGGGACGAGTGCGCGGGCCGAGCCGCAATTTATTTTCAATCTCTTGCCGGGTCAGTGTCTGCGCGAGACGCGGCTCTCCACCCACTTTTTTATCCCACTGCATCTCGCGCGAGCCTCGTTTTCGCGCGGCTTTTACAATTGTTCGATTGGGGTTTTTTTTTATGCTTGGCGATTTTTATAAAGCTTGAGGAAATTGGTTATATTATTTCTATTTACGGTACAAAGAGAATGTTAAGTATGTATATATATAATAAGAATAATGCTTAAGAATGTGTCACTTGTACACGATCACATGGCAGATTTGTTTTTCACGTTAGATTCTGTTACACTTATCTGCGCTCAATTTTAACTATACTGTACGTGTGCTTTGAATTACAATCGTAAGTAATTTGTATCTCAAACCATTGATTTATTAACTAACATGAAATCTTTAATAAAATCGTATACGATCCTCAATAAAAGTGTCTTGCATTAAATGAAACAAAATTGTCTTTTGACAGTACAGGGAAGAGTCAGGCCGTTTGGAATAAAGTTTATGAAAGCATTTATGCAGGTAGTAGACAGCTCAGTTAAAACATTAGCTATAATGTTCAAGTATTTATATTCGAGGCAAGATGTCCGGCGAGTTTCATTCTATCATGCGGCAATGTTGCATATACTTTGATAATCAAATTAATTCGAAATGAGTGTCATTCAAGACGTCCCACGGTCACGACTGTCCTGCTCTTTCTAAATCCATTGTGGCGATTGCAAGACAATCGGCTCGAACAACGCGACTTAGGGACAAAGGTGACGTGGGCCTCGGCGGCCGGGACGCACGGCTTCGCGTACTCGGATGCCTTAGAGGAGGAAGCCCTCGACGGGGAGGAGGCTGATGGCGAGCCAGTTCACCTTGGCGAGGCCGACTGCGTACACCGGGCCGCGGCTCCTTTCCGCTCCCCTGCCGATCGCTATATCCCGTGGCTTTTTTTAGCCGAGGCCGCGCGAGCACCGACTCGGGAAAATATATACAAGCGGCCGCGAGGAGAAAGAGGAAATCTTATCAGCCGAGTGTGAGGGGAAGGATCAATATGACGTTAGGGGCAAATCTTTGGGTATACAATGTCGCGGAAATTGAATTTGTAAGGACGCCGGCAGCGGTATAGCGCGGACGGGGAATATTTATGTACTCATCCATGATTGAATGTGGGACGTAAAATTTGTTAATAATTTTTTCAAAGTTAGTTATGATGTTGTTAAGCCCGCGCGCGGGGATTGGAAAAGTTTCCTCGGCCGAGTAATTAATTTTAGCACCTCTTTAATAGATAATCGTTTAAGCCCTTTAAAGTTACTAGGCAGATTATGCATAAGCCAAAAATGTAGAGCTATTACAACTATTTTTCAACATGTTTCATACTTTCAAATGAGCATAAATTATAATTACCGCGCCGAGTGTTATATACGGTCTCGAATAATGAAATCACACATACTTGGATAAACGGAAACAGGATCATCATTATCTCGTTTGTTATTCGGAGATCCATTGTTTGTTGATTCGGCCGGTCCTGTTGATTACAAAAAAAAAAAGAGAAAAAAAACTGAATTAAAGCCATTGTCTCGCTCATTGTTTGCCTTACGCCAGCGAGTAAGATGAAATAGAAGAAGCTTTGAAGATTTACACGCGGCAGAAAAAAAAAATGATAAAATATCCGTAAATTGGTAAAAGTAAATTATCGTCGGCTCGATAAGACTCGCATAAGCATAATTCGATTATTAATTTAGACCCCCTGGATACGTATACATCTGCAAACGAATGGCCCGCGCGCGAGGATACTAATATAATTAGAACGAATGGAGAACTAATGCACGCGGCATCAGTTATTACGCGGGCGACGCGCGCATAAAACTCGGCGTTATCTCCCGGTGGCCCGGCGCACTCGCATTACTGCAATACATACTCGGCAAATTTGTGGCGATCGCGTTTGTCAAACGGCCGCGGCTTTATTGTAACCCGGCGGATTATGTCATTGTTCGAGGTGGTATTGTGCGGCCGGCTGAATGCGCCTCCGGAGGCGCCGGGTACAATCGCGACCTACCTGGCCGGCGGCGCCCGTAGGTCACCAGGGCTCTCCCCAACAGGAGCGGCGCCAGGAGTCGATCGGTATACGCCCGAGAACACACAAAAAAAAAGGGGAATCCCCCGGTCTTCGCAGGCGGCCCACGTACACACAGGTACGTACACGTGCGTGTGTATGTGTGTGCCTGTTTTAATAAGAAGGCCGGTGGCGCGAGGGAGCGGGCGCCGGCGGTGTTCCCCGAGGTCGGGGGTAAAAGCCGCCGCGGCGACCGCGTGCTCGTACATATTTCAGGGGGACGCGGGGGCGTATAAACGGGACGTGGCGAGGATGCTGACCGGGGGCTCCTGGGCTTAGCCGCCGCGAGAGGCCGGAGATATACCCGGGCGCGTGCAGCCCCGGCTCCGAATCGATAGCCCGCCCGGATTATTCTTCCCTCTTCATTATTGAGGAGGATGCATATTCGCGCTCGTCCCTCAGCCCTGCCTGGCCTCCGCAGCTAATGCCCGGCTGTAGACAAGGAGCGTTGAAGATGTACGCGCGCGCGTGTGTATATATATATATATATAGGCACATGCAGGTTATGCAACTAATGTATATATCTGCAGGGTAAGCCGTGGCACGTCTTATATATCAAATTGTAAATTAAACTGTTTTTAGACGTCCTGATCGAATAGCTCCTCAAAAATTTATCAGTTTTACATCAATTACCTGAATTATCCATGAAAATTGAGTTCGATTTCATTACGGATTCCACGAAAGATTCAATTTACTCGACTTACGTAATTTCCATTTCAATTATTCAAATCGCTTTTATTTAGATTTAGCTTCTTCGTTTTATCTTATATTGCACATAAGTTACCTTATATTATTATTATTAGCTATTACACCTTCTTATTCTACGCCCGATTCATGTATTCACGTGCATTTCATATATGCGTACATTAGACACCTCGGGTCTAAAAGTCCCATAAATATTAAATAGAATAACTGCAAAATAAGTAGATACATCCAGGCATGATCCTCGGCGAACTTTTTAACAAGCATTCAAGACCGACGGGATACGGCAGAGCCGCGCGGGGCCCGCGGGAATAAAGGCCCCGGCCTTGGGAACAAAGGCAAACAATTGCCTTTTAATATAATATATTTCGATCAGTCCGCGGGCAAAGGGGCGAGCGCGCATTCGAAAGCGCGCTCCCGCAATAAAGCCCCGGCGCGCACACACACACACACATATGTGGATCGCGCGCCCGGAATAAAAGCCGAGGGGCCAAGGCGCGACAGCGGGAATTTTCATGCGCCGATGGAAATTGCCGCGGCCGATATATATATATACGTATATACGCGTATACGCGCGCCTGGAACTAATTGCGTCAAGTGGCCGCCGCGAGCCCCGCTATTTCGAATAATCCGGATGATATCAATCGGACGAAAATGCGATGGCTATATATACCGGCCGGACGTCCGCTAAACAGCCGCGCGCACGTGTGTGTATGGATCGGACGCTTAGGCGCCTATATATGTATATGTAGGTGGGGAGCCCCGCGATTATTATGGCCCGAGGCTTTTTTTTAATGTCGCGGCCGATCGCTCGGATGGCGTCGATGCCCGACGGGATATGTGCTGGCCGAAATTCATTGCGCACTTGATCGGGAGAAAAATTCTATTTCTCTCTATGCCACTTGACAATTAATAAATATGGGCTTAATATATATATACAAGCCAGATATGATTCTCGGGGATTTATAGATTTCTACGATAGCTCGTTAGCTTTTATTGATACTTGTATGTATGAATTTTGCTTATAGTTTATAGGGTAAAAGTTTAAATCTAATATATTAGGCGAAAGATTATAATTCAGACTTTGACAATTTCCTATCATCAGTAAACAATGTGAGTCTGTTAAAATGCAACGTGTTAAATGTGGGAGACATGATTTTAGAAAAAAAATAAAATAAATCCCCCTATTATTCAATACCGATGTACTATTTTATCTAAAAACCCCATAAATGTACGTCAATTAGTTTTAAAAACAAGAAAGCGCGCAAGCGGAAATGTTACTACACTCGTTATAGTCCGCGTATTATAATCAAATGCAGACTTAAATCAATAACATTAACCTAATAAATGCAATGAAAATCATTGGAAATCGAAAGCACGCTTTCCAATATACGATATGACTATTGCATGCATGTTTTGGTACACATAAAAGCTTTATTCAACCAGCAGCTTAATCCGAAAAAGTGGTTTAGAAATTCGACCGAGCAGCTGGCAAATAAATATACTTAAAAACTTGATCAATCCACGTTTTAAGCCAGGAAGAGGTCCGATGCCCTGCGACCGCTATAGCCAAGCACACTTTGTTAGGCGCACGGTGAAGAATAAATTCCACCGACACAATAATCTTTGTTCCTCGCGGCGAAGCGCTGGCGCTAGTGTCGCCCGGACGCTCCCCGCTCGCGGCTAAATCGGGGAAAAGCGAGGAAAGTCGGCGCGAGCCCGGGCAAACAGAGCCCCATCGGAGTTCAATCGCAGTGATCCGGGCCCCGGGGTCAGCTCCTCCCCCACCCCAGGAAGCTTCATTACCGAGACGAGGGTCCCCCCGATTAGCCCGGCGGCTATATAGACCCGTGTACATCGATCGGCGAGGAATCGGCGTAATGCGCGGGGACACGCGAGCCATCGCGAAAAACAAGAGGCGCGGCCGGTCGATCCGAGACGCGTACAATCCTCCTCGCCCGGCCGCGCCCGATTACCATCCCCGGGAATAAACAGCGGTGCCGAGTCGATCGGCCGAAGTAAGCGGCCGGATATAATATACGCCATCGGGGGTGAGGGGATGTCACCCGGGGAGCTTGCGACGCCAAGCGCTCCGTCGAGGCGCGCCTTTATACCGGCCCGAGGGCGCCGGTCAGTTAAGGCCTCTTTTTATTCCGCGACTCAAGCCACAGTCAACAAGTGCGTCTCTTCGTGTATATGCGTACATGCACAGCCGAGCCACGGACCGCTCAAAAAAAAAAAGGAAGAAACGGGAGAACCACTAACCATCTGAATCAGCGTGTATAACAACGGGGGTGTAGTCTCGTTCTTTTTTCCCTGCGTCTCGCCGGGAATGCCTCGGGTTACACCGCGCCTCGGAAGAATCGCCGGAATTCGGGCCTTTCGCACGTAGGGCCGTGTTTACGGCGAAACCGCGGGGGCCGGACCCGCCCCGGTTTAATTAAACGACCGTGCGAGGACCGCCGGGACAGTCTTACTGATTATCTAACGGGACGCCCGGGCCTGGGTTGTTCTGCGGGTGGAGATCGACTGCGCGCGCTGATAGGAAGAATTCGCCGGGCCGGATGCCTAGGGCCTCGCTAACGCGGTCGTTGTCCGGGTGTTTACGGCTGATGTCGAGGCTCGCGTGGATTCCTTGGTACTCAACGAATATTTATTAACTGTGATAATGTTCGTTTCGATAATGTCTGTACAATATTTTTAGTTAATTTAACAATAGACGTGCTGATGTAATCTTTACTGTTTATAAATAATTACGGAATTCAAGACGATCGGGCTGACGATTGTCTTAAACGAAAATGTAGATTACTATTCGGGAGTTAGTGACTCGACGAGGAAACGAGCAATACAAACCGAGTACACACTGTCGCAACGTATTGATTGGAAGTTGTTTGTTTCAGACGCCTTCCAATCCCTTAATATGTTTAAATGAATTTTATGTTATATCACAGGTTTCCATATAATCACGTAAAATTATGGAATCGAGAACATTCTACAGCTTACGTTTTATTCTCACGTAGAAAATGTTTTTTTTTTCTACTTTTGCATCAGAGCGAAAAATGTCTCAAATATACCATATTTATCTAAATTCAACTCGCGCATTAGACTCTTAATAGATAAGAAGCGGAAGAGCTACGCTAGGAGTTTTCGCAAAATAAAACGATGAGAAATCACTCCTCAACTATTTAACTGCAGATGAGCAAAATGAATCTTTCCGTCGGTGTACTTAGGTCTGTTTGCCTTTCAATCCGATTCTAAGGTAGGCCTTTTCATCTTTCAAGGAGGCACTTTTAATCATCGGCCAAACACAGTCGCCGCGCTTATTGACAATAGCGCGGGCGCCTTATAGCTTTTCCATGAGGCAGTCCCCGCTTATACCGAGGAAGGACTCGCGCTCGCAGCTTCCGACCTTCGGGGATTAGTTTGCGCTACGGGTTTTCGGACGGCTACGTATACGCCCGAGCGCGTGACGGAAAATACCGAAGGTGTCTAGTCGAAGAGGAACGGCAGTACGCAATAGTGCTAATACCTGTAAAGAGGGCACTGCGCTTTTTATCTCGGGCGTTTTTACGGGCCAACCGTTGGGATTCAAAGTTGGCCGGCTTTCCAATAGCCGGCCTCCGATCGCGCGGCTTCCTCGGGCGCGTGGCATGTCATTACTTGTCGATTCTGTTTGGCCGCTTTCAATAAGCTCTCCAATTTCACTTGGCGCACGACTCCCGCGACTAAGTTTGAAAGGAATCCAGATATATCGGCTCCTCCCGTCGCATCTGCTCGCGTTCTACTTCCCCGGGGCCCTCGGCTTTTTCAGCCCTCGCGCGCACTCGTTAAGCCCCGTACGCAATCATCGGCTTCCAATTGACTGGCTAAACTGATACAAAGATTCGCTGTCGCGCATCTACCAGACTTTGTATTTCCACTTAAAATCTCGTGCTTCTCCGACTCTTCGCGTGGGTGATCGGAGAATGCCATTGCGGCAGATTGTTAACGTTTTTGCGACAAGTGAGGTTGTATTGTAGTCCACGCGATTGCCGTGTACGCACGTATATGTATATACGGTATAACGTTGCGAAACGAACTATATACATTTTACGTTCGTGCAAGAATTATGCGCCCATTGGTGTAGTTGTTCGTTATATAATGCATTCCAGCGATTTGAAAGCAGATAGTGTCACAGGTAAAATTGTAGATGCACTCCAGTCTTAATTCGAGAATTAAAATTTTTACGACTTTATGCTAATTCGCCTGTATGACAGATAATATTCATGAGTCGGGGGAGGGAAAAGGCTATCGGTGCTACTGGTAAATTTTAATTTATGTACCGCAATTGTCAGATTCTTGTATGCGATATATTCACTTAAAAACTAATTCTATCTTTTTAAATTCCGTTATATCAAAATAAACATTGTATACAAGATCAGTAATCAATTCTACACGTGTTTGTCTTAAATATTCATTTTGTTTTTGTATTTCATCTTTATTTATGATTAGTACTCTCTGTTTTACCTCGATTCTATGTTGGCTGCAAAATCACGCATCTCGTGGGCTCTCTTTTGTTCATGAATATTTTCAGGAATATTGGGCGTACACGATTTTCCTTCCACCCAAAACAACAATGTAACTGCAATCATGCATACTGCAAATGATATTTTTTCGAAATCGATTTGAGACACTTCGACATTCATTTACATTTCTTTCGATTTCGTACTAAAGAATATATAGGTAGAAATTCCTTGTGAGATTTCTTAGTTTCGTTTACATTGTAACGTTTTTTCAAGAATAAATGTAAATACAAGAAATTAAAAACTGTTTGTAAATAAAATTAGTTTTCAATACTTATAGAAAAATGTAAAGTTTATAGTTTATTTCATTATTTTTAGATTAACAAACTTTTAATGAATTTTGTTAGTAGAATATTAAAAAAATTAATCGTTTCGATTTCTCGCAGGTAAAAATAAAAAATAAAACACTTAATTGCGACCGCGTGAAAATAATAGCGCATCAAATTTTTATAGGGAGCTGCAAACGTTTAAACTGAAAACATAAATCTGTAAGAATCATAAGAATTCAAGTAGTGGAAACTACATTACCCGTTCTTTACGGAGCTAGATTATGAATTTGCAATAAATTTATTCGAGTCCTAACTTGAGCTTTAGTTTACATAAAAGACACTTGCTGAATGCATATTAAATACTCGAGTAGCATTTTTTAAAAAATCGAGGCTAAGGGATATTTTTACGGATTGAATAAATAAATGATATCCGATCAAATAACGAATGGAATAAATAACTTAGTGTTTGCAACAGAGACAACAATAGCTTCCGATTCATTTTTTATCATGTACTATTATTGTATTGGAGATCTAATGAATCACTTTATACATTTAATTAATCTTATTATTTACATTAAAGGATTGTTATACATGACCCAAGACATGACCATTCGTGAATTTTAAATTCGAACATAAAATACAAAAAGATTACTGTTGCGAATAGGAATAAAATGTAAATGCACGCGAAACTATTTTATATCAGTATTAATTTTTGTTAAACAAACGTCAGAAATATGGTTAGATCTCGAGTTGAATTTAAATAAAAATTGCAAAATACGTAGAACTGTAATTTTAAACGGTCAGAGAAACTTTGTTTTCATATTCCGAAAGTTACGACCCACGAGGCCGCGTAGGCCCAGCGGCGCCGGCGCAGCACAATACCGTCTATAGTACGAGCTGCAGAGCTCAAGGCTGCGTAGGCCGAAGTTGTAACGTACGCACTTCGTGCATCTACATACATCAGGCAGTCGGCTTGAGAAAATAGCAGAAGTTATACATAATAATCGCGTGAAACTTTTAGGTTGATTTGTGAAGAGGAAGGGTATTGAGCCAGCACTGGCTATCACTAGGAGATTACTATACTTATATATATATATATTCCGTGTAATTTATTAACGGATAATTTATTAGCGCGTTAATTTTTTTATTTAGCTGTTTCTATGCTCGAAGATTGTCAGTAAGGGCTCCCGCGGTTACGGCGCCCTTACGCCGAAGCCAGACCGCGTACAACTTCTGGAAAGACTTGCTCTTAAGGGACTCCTGCGCGATATGGCTCTGGGGCCACTTTAACTATTCGAGAAGAACAGTAAAAATTACCAGCGACTTTTTAGGTCATTTTCTAAATTTTATTTCTATAAAGGGAGAAGGTTAATTTTTCGCAAAGCGTTAAACGGTCACAATGTACCACTTTTATTTCCTGTGCACTTGTGCCTCGCTTAAATAGACCCGAGCAGGTCAAAACACGTAGATTAATCAACGATAAAGGCGGATTTGATATTTTATATTGGATTTTGTATAAAAAAAAAAGACATGATTTGCCGTAAGGCTGATTAGGTATATGCGCAAGGCTCGACACAAGGCCTTTTGGATTACTCGTGACTATGTCGCATGTCGCTTAACCCGTAAAGAGAGTTAGTATAGATAACTCGTAAAACCGCCATAGCAATAACGGTTCGCGTCAGTACTACTTACAATATTATATTCACGAATACACATTCGCATCATATTTCTTCAAAAGCTCCTCCTATTACTAAAAGGAGTACATTGCAGATAACTTTACGGGTTCAATTGACGCTATGAATCTATGAATCTACTGAAATAACATTCTTAGACAGAATTATTAGTGTACTCAATTTAAACGAACGAAAAAAAACAATCAACTTTAAAGCTGGCATTTATTTTTTCTAGGAATTATTCGAAAGGATTTTATTCGAAAATGCAACAAGAACGCGAGTAATCTTTTTGAAATAAATTCATTGACATTTTTCGAAATATCTGTCGAAATATAGTAAATGCTCGGCATTGCTTCCAAAATTTTAATGTTGTAAAGAAGAAGCTCGAGGTTGATTCTTTTATTAATATATTTTTGCTTTTTGCTTCTTTGATTTTAAATGTCAAGTAATGAATATTCGAAACAACATAGAAATATAATAAAATGTACTAAAGCAATAATTTTATTGAAACGAGCATTTCTTTTTACACATACAGACTGCTAAGCAACAGCACAAGTAAATCACACGTTAACGCGAATTTAATTATTTGTGCGCTTGACTTGAGGTTATCGCCTTGAGTCTAACCAATAATTATACCGATAAATAAAATTAATGTTAAAAAAAGCTTATTGTATTAGAATAAAATTACTATTATTAACCTATATATTATACTTTAAATATTATAATATCAATACATCGGTCCTTCATAATAAAGTATTTTCATTCATTTACAACTGAAATTTCTTATGACTCGTTTTTCAATTCATAGTTAATAACTAATTTTTATGTTATTTTACGTACGTCACGCTTAGTTTAAAATTAAAAACTTGAAAATAATTTTAGTGCTAAATATGTTCTATTATAACTTCATACTTCGACTATTAACTTCAAATTTTATGTAGCGAATAAACCTATTACATTTAGATATACTGTATCTCTAATGTGTTCAATAATGCATTGCTAATGGAACTTTTACTATGCATAATTTATAGAATATGCTATTGATTGAATAATGCAGTAATGTCGCAATTATGAACTATTTTGTAATAATATGCATGGCCGCATGGCTAATAAACAACAGTATACAATAGGACCGATGTCGGGATTCAAATTAACTTTAAACTATGCATACAATACTTATCTCGAAATAGCGCCACGATCAGATTCAATGATTGTATATTAAAGCGCACTTTGGCGTGTACACCGTTATCAATTTTACTTTCAATTCTTCGGCGAAAAGTGCCCGCAATTGATAACTCGCGGCTGCCATTCGCGAAACGAGCCCCGGTATCGCGACTCTATAAAACATTCGGAGTGCTATGCCCGCCCGACGTAAAGTCGGTAAAAGCGCATCTCGCCGAGGCACATTTTCGCGTCCGCTCTATACACTCGCGGGCATTTCGCCGACTCGTCGAGGCCGGAGACGTATATTGGGAGGCGCCGCGGCCTCTGTCCACCTGCGCGGGTCAGCGGGTCTCGCTTGGCTCGATAGTCGATCCGGCCCGCGGCGGTGTGTGCTCGTGAAATTAGCCGAGGGGATTTTCGAAATCGCCCGCGCGCTTATCCCCCTCTTGCGGCACGTAGCCGCGCCCTTTTTTTTATTATTGTTTTCTCTGCAACTGCCGCATGTGCAAACTATATACTCTCGTTTCGCGTGCGCGTCCCCACGCGCAACTCGGCTTGAGATCGCGCCTCTAATGGGAAACACAACGCGGGCTGTTGATGAAGAAGTGGCGGTTGCCATTTAGAACTGGATACCTAGTTTTTTCTCGCTGATTTAAACCGGTAATTAAACGGCTTTACGATCCCATAAACAGCGGCTCAATGGATTACAACTGCTTTTGGTTTAGTTAGGGGGTGTCGGGGAGTAGAAATGACGGCAAACAGTTTTATAAGTTTTTATGTGTGGTTTTATTTTAATCGCCATTATTGCTAAATCTTATAAAAGAACATGTATAATACATAATACAGCGGACAATGATCCATAAGTATATATTAACGCTCGATATTACGTGACTTAATCATAATGAACATAAACATGATGATTTTGTGATTGGTAAAATTGAAACGATTTGACGGAAAAAAAGAAGTAAAACTGCTCACGTACGAGTCGGTAAAATTAAATAAAAAAAAGAAACGCAGAGGATTGGAAAAAGTGTTAACGCTATATGTAGTTTACATCTTTTTTTTTTTATTTTTATCATTTCTTCAACGTCAAGCATATTTTTTTCAAGTCTTGCGAAGTGTGCTTTTTTCAACCCGACAGTGGAAACCCTTCAGAAATTTTATTTTACACTATAATGTAAATTACAAAAATGTAAAAGTGTAAATTCACGTAAAAATCCTTTTTAAAATGTAAAGTGGTTCATGAAAGTGTATGTGGTTAGTCAGCAATTGCTCATATCAAAATTATCAAAAAAGATGACGTTAATTTAAAAATACAAGATGAGTCGTGAATTTAACAATTAACGCAGTCATTAGGACGTTTGTTTATTAAAAGCAGTGTATCGCATCATTGAAAGTCATCAGAAACACTTAAATATACGTTTATTGTTCGCATTATATTTTCATGTAGGTGCATTTCTTCGTCCCCATGATTGCGAGAATTTTCTATTTCTCTCGATTGCTTTTATTTATTTATTAAAATTTGATTAACGTAGCTTTAGTTGTTTGGTAAAATATTATGCGAACAATGATAGAAATGCGCATATACAATAAAGTTGAAGAATTACAACGCTATTTTACGAAAATGGCTGTCGGGTCGAAAATGGCTCGGAAAAATGTTGAACTATCTATGTAAATCTTTTATAGTGTTTATTTATGCTTTAACAGTTTACTTCGGTAAATTCTTATACTTTTAAAGAGAACATCGAAATTTCGTGAAGTCCTTCGGCGCCATACAGACATACACGCCTCACATCAATTCTTAATCTGCTTTTTAATTTACTCATTATTTTCATTTGCTTAGTATATTTTATATATATATATATATATAGACGAGTTGAACAAGGTTGTACAATCTGCGCGTAAAATTTACGTAATCTCACTTTCTCCTTATCTAAAAGATTTGTCAATAAATAATAGAAAAAAAATGCCTCAAATGATTAAAAACCTTACATCTTAATAGCAATAACTTTTTTTTGTAATTAACTCGTACAAAATGGTGGCCAAGTATAATTTTTCATGTCTTGTAGAAAAAGCGCAATATAATAACTCCGCGATGAAACGGATGTACTTAATGCAAGCGACATTCGCATTAGATTAATTACAAAGCATCGTTCGCAGTCTTGAATTATTGTGAACGCATCGGATCGTCAGTGGTCGCTTTAAGTCTAAGAATCACGTATAATTAATTACAGTTAGAGTTACAATAAAATATTATCAATACAAAATGACATTCGATCGCTGGATAAAATAATATCAATCTCCTTTACTCCGGTGAACGCTCCCAATGGTAGGTATTACCGTATAATATATAATGATATAAAAAAGATGTCTTACACTCATACGAATTGTTAATAACAACGACTTTCCACTCGGGTAGAACATAATGGAGAAATTGTTCTTAGCAATCGCGACAAAGCGGTACAATGTTTTTTTTTTTTTAAATAAATTAAAGTGTATAACGTTGAATCGATTAAAAAAAAAGAAGAAAGAAACGCTACTTAGCCGTAAGCGTAAGACATTGAAAGTGTCGCTCGCAGCTTACGTATTTCTCCGGGAGCCGAGAGCCGAGCTCCTCGGCCAAACGACGCCTCGCACATACATGTTCCTGCGCAGTGTGCAACGAATGTTTAACGCGACTGAAAGCGCGCGGGTAACGCTGAGAATGGCACCTACAGAAAAAAGCGAAAGTTTAGTGGGAATTGCCCGGGGGCGCCGATTCGCGCGACAATACGTTTATTTTTTGGTATTTTATATATTCTTTATAATACATAATGACACACGTTTAATAGGTTGCTCGCCGCGGGCCCTGCGGCCGGTGGGCCTCCAGGTCGACGATCTCCCCCCTCCTCCTCATCCTCATCCTCCATCCGACGTTCCTTTTGCAAGCGCTGCGAGGACGCGCGCGCGCGCGAACAGGGGATTGACCGCAGCTACAATCTACCGATCTACCAAATCGATCCGCACTCCCTGGTACTCTATTACTCTTAGTTAACGCTTAATGCTTTATCGATTTCTATACATTGATCTATTACGGAGACACGAGAAGTAATACCCTAGGGCGTTTTGCGTCGGTAAACCAAAGGTCCTCACATTATACCGGTGTAGTGATTAGTGGCGTGTTGTCGTCGTCGTCGTCGTCGTGTTGTCCCGTGTGTTCTCCCGTGTGTTGTCCCGTGTGCGTGGCTGTGTGCGGGCACGCTGCAGGCGCGCAAAACGACTCACGGACGCAAAAAAGAAAGCCTCCCGAGTCTTTGGGGGACGAGGCAGGCGGGCGCGTGGCGGGGGCTCTGGGTGGGCGTTGCTTTTTGGGGGGCCGGCTCCGGGCGGCCTCCCGCTCCTCGGCGGCAGGCCTCCTACGTGAAGAGGCGGCGGGCGGCGAGGGCGCCGACGAGGAGGAGCCCGAGGCGGTCAGGGCGCCCGGCCCCGGCCCCCGAGGCGAAGGAGAAGATGGAGTTGGAGGAGCCGTGGTCGCGGCGGCCCGAGGGCTGCTCCGAGGCCATGAGGTCGTCCGTCGAGGGCGCGGGGCAGGGCAGCTTCTCCGGCTGCAGGGAGAAGAGGGCCTTGACGGAGCCGCGCTTCCCGTCGACCTCGATCTGCGGGGAACCTCGCGTGAGTGAGTCGGTCCGGGCGGTGGCCGGGGCCGGGCTTACCTGCTCGCCGACCGCGGGGTGCGCGTCCTCCTCCTCGTACGCGTAGTCCTCCGAGGTGCGCTTCAGCTCGTCCTCGTAGTCGTCGCTGAGGAACTGCGCCGTGTCCATCGAGTTCTCCTCGCGGAGACCTGGAACGAGGGAGTCGGGGGGTGAGTCGTCGGGGCGGCTGGGGTGGCCGAGTGCCCACGGCGGGCTGAGCTTACCGGTGTTGCGGACGATCTTGAGGGCGCTGTTGAACTCGCTCGACTCGCTCACCTCGTGCTTCGACTCGTACCGGTCCTCGATGAAGCACTTGAGCTCGTTCAGTCCCTCGACCAGCTTGCTGCTCTTCGTCTCGTTCTTCAGGCCCCAGATCCAGGCGAGCTTGCAGTCGCACACGAGCTTGTTACCTGGAACGGCAAACAAACGGCTCATTAGGCTTCTGTTATACACGCCTGCATTATCAATTTATCATATGTGTACGCATGCGTTTTATCTTGGTGTATTCCATCGCTCGTGTAAACGCGTCGAATGTAACGTTCGTACAAGAGAAATAAAATCTGGTGTGCGTCCAGGACGTTCGTTATGAATATATATTCGCGGAAAAACGGTAAGTATATATCCAACGTATTATTTTAGCTTGCTTGAAATGGCGATTTTTCGAGGCGAACTTTACCCCGAGTAATAAGAAAATGAGAAAATGCTCTTTGCGACGGGAAATTTTTCCGATAAACTTGACTCCCGAGCTGGCTTATACTCTGCGCGGCTCTTGGCGTATAACTCAAGCCGCAAATCAATACTGGAATATTTTCCTTAAAATATTCAGCGTGTATACGGCATTTAGAAACCGGCCAACGACAAAAGGGCGCGGGTATTATATACCCTCGAGCACACTTGATTCACCTCTGAATTTAGACGCGTGAAATTTTTCAAACTTTTTCGAGGGCTCGCACTCGACTTATGCATCCACTCGGCGCTTTAAGCACCGCGCCTATATATCCCCCCTCCTCCCGGCTTCTTTTCCCAGTAGATAACCCGCGCGCGACCTCTAATTACGCCTCTTAAACAAGCCTCGGCCGCGCGATACGCGGTATCGAGGCCGCACTCGACGCCCTATACTTGCCGCCCCGAAATCCTCGGCCAATAAACAGTGTAACCTCCCCTTGTGTACCGGGCGCTTAAGCCCGGGATTTCTTATCGCTGCGGACGAGGGGTAGAGCTTGCGGGGCCGCAAGTCCCCGGTCGGCTATATTATTAAGCGATTAATTAAAAGGACGGGCCGGGGAAGCCCGGGGAGAGGTTGCCGAATTATTCAAGGGGGGGGCGCGCGCAAGAAGCTCCCGGGGCCGTATTTAAGTGTGCGCGACGCGCGGGAAGGACGACTGCCGCGCTAATTACTCGGTGCTTAAGGCCGGCTAGGAATTTGGGATTAACGCCTCGTTGCCGGCCGCCCTTTCTCTGTTTTTCGACCCGCTCTTTCGGTGTATGTGTGTACTTGAATTCCAAACGAAACGATACTTTATTGGCCGGGTTAATCGATATTTCGAAGGCAGTCCACCTCTGTTTTATAACGGACGTATAATGGGATTATTGGAAATTACGCGAGCGCATACTATTTTTAAAGGGCGTATAATTTTAACAGAGGCTTAACTTTAAGGAACCCAGCTTTCTATAAAAGGATTTGAAGGCAAAAAGAAAAATAGATTGCCAATGGATAATTATCATTTATATTATTAGAGTACGAATAAAATATGTCGATGAACGAAAGTTCAATCGTTGATACATTTAAAGTAATTGCCATTTTCAAAATTATTCACGTTTTCAAATAATAAATATTTAAAAATACCAAGTAATAGCCCGATAAACGAATTAGCGAATGTTTTCAAATTATCCCTCGAATCAACTCTGTTTGTTCATCATGGTATAAACGAAGCTTATTTGCCGTGAAAGACAATTTGTTTTCGTCCTGTTTTCGCGCTCTGTCCACTTTAAAAAATTGTTTACTCCGTTTAAGCGAAGGCAAATTTGCGATTATAATTCGGAAAAAGGACGAAAATTAAGAATGGTTGGGCGGCGGCTCGATGGCGCCGCGCCAGCGAGCAACAGTGTAACGAAGAAAAGTGGAGGTTTTCGATGGCGTTTTTCTTAAAAACGCGCGGCGAAATTCCGGACGCAAGTCATGAGACTCGAATTTACGAGGGCCAGCCGCGGCGGCCTTCGTAAATCCCGCGCCACCGCCCGGAATCCCGTGTACGTAGCACGCGATCGACCGCGCCGATCGGCCGGTTGACAACAATGCGTTTATTATATCGCCAATGCGCATTTACATCCCAATGGACCTGAGCTGAGGGGGCAACAAAAAGAACGCCTAGCCGAGCAGTGCGCCCGTGCATCGCTCCCTCGACCAGTTCAAAGTTCAAGCGGGGTAGTAAAAACGATCGAGAGAGAAAAAAAAAAATGGCGGGTCTGCCCGCACCGAGCGCCTTTTTTTTTACGCCGGTCGATCCGCAGGTTGACAGTCGCGCGCGGCAAAGCCTCCGCGCAATTAGGGCTTAAAGCCGCGGCGAAGTGCGCCGTATCGGGTTTAAAGGCGGCGCCCGGGGCCGTTACTCACTGTTTACAGTGCCCTCGGGGGCGCTAAGGCGCCCCGCGATGAGCATACGCTAAGGAGTCGGCTTATCGCCGCGCGGGGGCCGGATTTTTTCCCCTTTTTTCTTTTTTTAATTATCCCATCAGCGCGGCTTCCGGCGCGCGCCGTCGGTCCTTTACACCGGGCCGCGTAAAAAAGCCGGCCGATAAAAAGGAACTTTATCGAGGCTCGTGCCGCGGCCGTCGATTACCGAAATGAAAAGCCGAGGAGGCTCGGGGCCGCGTTTTCGGCCAACTGCCCGTAAACCGGCGCATCATTGATTCAGCGAGTGGTAAAAGCTCGGGAGCTTGCGGAAAAAAAGAAAAGAGCCGGGGATACGTGCGCGGGCGGCCGGCCGTTTCTCACTGCCCGAGGCTTGATGTATTAATTTTTTTCGGGTTGGCGTAACAAGTTGATTCCGCGCCTGATGTTTGGGTGGCGCTCGCGACGGCCGGACGCGTGCGCTTCTCGCCGCGGCCCGCGAGCTTTTAATTAGATTCGTGCCGTGGATGTAGCGAGCGCCAAGAGGACAGTGCGGGTGATGCCGGTTGATCGGCTTTTTCATTTTTACCAATCGGCCGCCGTCGATTATTGGACTTGCTTTATGCCTGTATTGCCCATAATTGCCAGTTACGTTTGACCGACCATTTAACACAAAATACGTCATTTTGATAAATGACGGGGCTTGAAATTATTATAAATTATCCTGAAATATATGTTCGGGTCGAAGGGAATTGACTGAAAAAATACAGGACCAAATTATAAAATGGATAGAATGAGTATTATTCCATGTACATTCGTAATTGTGCTTTCGAATTTTTTACGCTACCAAGTATAAAATGAGTCATGTATTATGTTTTATTACTACAGATATCCATCAATATTAGAACTGCTTAATAGGTTTAATAGCATTAATTATAAAAAATTATTAAAGTCAGAATGCAGGTCACTTGTAAAATATTCAAAATATGATATTCAGAGGGAGATGAACTTGTAATATAATAATTTAATCTTTGTATATCAAAACGCTATTATAAATTGCAGTGATCATTTATTATTTAACGTTAATAAAATCGTATCGGATTGACAAAATACATTTTACAAATGCTTTTTACTTCATTTCTCTGATAACGCCAACGAGTTATTCCAAGTCTTATTTTGAGTAAAATGGCGTGTATGCTGTGTACATAAGTTTCGCAATCAACTGTATCAAATTGTTAACAATATTTTTTCTCGTCAATGTTTCTCATCGGTACACAAAGTTCTCTATCTGTCTGTTTTCCGATTTGTGTTTGCAGAGGATCCGTCCAAATGCGCGCGAAAACTCAGTGGCAGGTTTACAGACCACAAGTACTGAAAGGTAAGCTTTGCCAGCTTGAATATAACCGCGAACGTCACGTTGATGGAGTTGTCCTTCTTTGCTTCGTTACAGCTGCAGATGCTGTGTAAGCTGGACTTTACGCAATATTGTATAAACTTGGTCGTCTAGTTAAATTCAAGTCGTAATGCGACATGCACGTATAGTACATGTATACATTACGAGTATAAAGCACACGTTTATGCGCAGTGCGTCCATTCTACCCTTTCCGCGTGCAGTACACAATCGAGGTGACAAGATATCTTAATGTGAATTTAACCGAGTTTGTGCAACAACGATTAAATCATCATTTTATAAATGTACTCAAAATGTAAATGAATTAGTATTACACCCCAGCCTAATGACCAACTCCTTAAATAGCAATAAAACTTAAGGCAAGGTAAAAGAGCATTTTGAAAGCTGAAGTCTTAAAATTTCGTCATAAATAGCCATCTTCAAAGAATTAACCGACTTCTAGCCGCAAGCGTCTGATAAATAACCAAGCTTTAAAAGTTGCGAGGGCGCTCTGTGGCTTTTTTGAAAAAAACCCGGCAAATTATACATTCATGCAGCTTCTTTTTTTTTTTTTGAATATAAGCCGAAAGTTAATGCAAAACTTTCCCAAGGAGCATAATACTTGCAAGGCTGTTTAATCAAAAGGATCGGCGAGCAGGGTAATTTATAGATCGAGCTTATCAGGGTCTTGTCGGTAGGCAGGTCGTTTGCAGGGCGTGTACACAGGGGCGGAGAGGAGCCGAGAGGCGCCGGGGCTCAAAGCGCCCAAGATCAGACTGCCGCGCGACCGCAGGCTCGTCCCCGGCCGAAATTGCCGGGAGCGCCCTCCTCGGGGCTTGCACATTTTAATTAGGCGGATAGCGCCGGCAAGAGCGCCTTTCAATCCCGCTAATGCCCCGTGCGCGTCGGTGAAAGGCCCGCGGCGGTCTGCCCTTCGCGCCAATGCCGGGGAAGTTCGGCGTTGGCGCCGATTCGATATCTCGCGCTCGATGGAAGGGCAGTTTCCCCCCGACCGCTTGTTGGGCTCGTGCCTGCTACATGCCTCCTCGCCCGGGGAATCCCCCTTTTATTTTTTCGTGGGATTCGGCCCCGTTTTGTTCTTAGTGGTGCCGGGCACGCGCGCCCTCGAAAGGATGTGTGTACTTTGCATCGCGCGTGCCCTCCTGCGCCGAGCTCGGCATCCGCAAGTGTGTCACGGCAAGAAGTCCGCCCGGTTGTGCAAGTGAATATGCCGCCCCGGGATGCAGACTGGAGCGAAGGTTTATTTACACTCGCTACATGTACATCTTTTATGAATATACTACATGACGCGGGAAGAGTTGATGAACGCGTTGGACGCATAGAAACAAAGCTCGGGAACAATCGCCCTCCGAGCGCCGCGGTTACCAGGCGGATCAACTTTTCCCCGGGAAGACCCAGGGCGAATCCCGAAAAAGCGCGTTCTAATTTGTCGAATTTTCAACCGGGCGCTCAAAGAGCCGAGGCAATTCCGCGCGGGGCTCCCGGCAAAGCCAACAAAATGGAAAACAGGGGGCCTCGGAGGAGCGCCGCGGGAAAAAGTGCCCGGGCGGCAAAAAAAACCGGCCTCGGAATCGGACCTCCCCCGGGCCGAGATTGAATCGAGCGGCGGCTGTCGCCGGGCAAAAACTTTCCCGGCTCTCCTATAAGGCAACTCGTCGGCGTCTTTGGCCGAGTCGCGGGAGGCGCCCCCGCCGCCGAGGCCGTCCATTGTCAAAACAAAGATATACCCCTGGACAGGGGTACTTTCAAAGGCTCCGATATACGCCGTGTGCCGAGGCGCTGCATCGCCTTAGCCTCGGAAGAACAACAGGGCTGCGATCGAGGGCACGCGCACCGGATAAACGCGATATAGCGCCGGGTAAAGTATATGAAGAAGTTGCCGCGTTAACATAAATCGCGAGCGAGTGTTGCATCGCGATACATAATCTATCGCTGTATCATCATAAAATATAGCCATGGAACAAAACAATTAGCCTGCACTTGCCGACACTGTTGTGATAACTTCATTCCCTGTGCGGCGTTGCTTCTGATGCAATGGAACGATTTGTAACGGACAGGAATGGTTAAATAAATCTTGTGTTATATCTATTGCTTATTGAAATACTTCAATTACTTAAATATTATTTATGTACATCCCCTCCTCGTCATTTTAACAAGAAGAGCACACGCACAGCTCGATTAATCGAACTCGGGACAAAAATAGCCTATTATACTTATCGAGGGTAGAGCGTGGGACGATTAATCAAAATATCCGGCCTGATTAACTCCCCAAAGTTCGAGCGCCCGCCCGAATTTGCAAGTACAGCCATCCCGGCCCAAGTTTACGGCGGCTCGAGTTTCTTTCTCTATTTTTTTCGGCGGGAAACGCGCCTCGTAAAAGCCGGCGTTATTATATCGGTCGCGCGCGGGCCGGCCGCGGATAAAGGAAGTCGCCGGCGAGCGGTCCGCGGAATTCGATTTGCCGAGGAGCCGCCGGCCGTACGTCCCCGGGCGATCGCACCGCGCTCTCCCCGGTAATCTGGGTCCATTTCTTTTCTTTTTTTCTCCTTCAAGAGATCCCCCGAAAATTCGCGCGCGCTACAAATCGAGGGCCGATTGGAAAAGTTGGGGCGCGCCCCTGCCGGGCTTATCCCTCCGCGGTCGCGCGGGTCAAGCCGTGACGCGGGGCGCAGAGGAGCCGGTTTGGCCCGCGGGTCACGTAGCCCACCCCTTTTTATACTCGGCTCCCCTAGCCGCGACTCCGATGTCGCCTACGTATACGTGGGTAGGTGTGTGTGTGTATGCAGCCGGAAGTGGGCCAGACCAGTGGTATAAAGTACTCTCGGGGAGACGCCCCCGCGGATCGAAGGCTGCGTGTGGCCCAGTGGTCGCGTCCTTGCCGAGGGGGCACCAGTTGACAGCGGGACGCGCGCTGCCTGTCCACCGGGCAACGGCTATATCGCCGCGGGTCCGCTTCGACCTGCGATTATACGAGCAGCCAAAAAAAAAACTGCCCTTTTTGTTCCGGACTCCTCAGCGAGGCCGAACGAGGGCTCGGGCCATGTATGCGCCTCTCCTCCACGCGGCTCTTAATCGGACCGCGAGCGGCGATTCTACCCCCGTGCGCGGGGGGGGGCTTATCCCGTCGAAGCGGCCGGCCACTTCCTCCGCCCAATCTCCAGCCGCGCGAGGCGTTACAACGGCCCATTAAATTTCCCGGGCCCTGGGCTATGCATGTAAAAATCCGACGGCGCCGCCCGGCCTATTGAAAAATTCCATGCATCCGTGAGATGCCCGCCGCGTCTTGCCCGCTCTCTCTTTCTTCGCCTCGGAAATTCGGCCCGCGCGCATTAACTTTTGACTCGGCCCCGGGCGCGCCCGACACCCCCCCAGCATCCGCTTTTTGCCGCCGCCCCCTACCCGCTGTACCGCGATAATGGATCTTGCGAGATTCCCTCGCGATGATTCCCGCTTCCGCTGCCCGCAGTCAGCCCGTATGGTCAACTGGCTTTATCAAGCCCTTCGATCCGAAAGCTTTTACCGCGTCCTTCTGATGAACCCTTCCAATTGCGATTTTATTTGAACTTTCCCGGTCTGTGTAAACTCTTCTTTAACGTTACATTATTATTATTTTATTATTACATTATTATTTTATGTAATAAAGTAGTTATTATATTAGAATGTTACATTATTCGTACATTTGTGTATAAAAAGAGGTACTGTAGCAAACTTCTGCTTTCATAATTAGTCGGAATATTATAACGAATAATTTTGAAAAAAAAATAAGCTAATGCATAATGTAGTAAAGCTCGAAAGCTTTTTCGTGTTTTTAAATAGGTACGTATATTTATTACCTATTGTACTAATTACATATTATAACCGTACTTGTAATCTAAAAAAAGCTATTTATTTATTCATTCCGCTGCTTTTCAGCATATACAGGAAACTGTTCTTGCAATTAATTGAAAACGAAAGTTATACTTATATACATATATGGGAAATACCCCAGGTACTTTGATCCTCAATATAATAATCGAAGCTCGCACGTTTGACAAATGTTAATGTCAAGTTAAGCGGGCAATCCCGAGAGATAAGTTATCCCGGGGATTAATGAGGAGGTCGAGCAATCGGCGGGTCCAATTCCGCGGTCGATCGGCCCGTTTATTGCAAACATTACGGGGTCCGCGTTCCATCGGCCGGCGGTCTCGAATCAAATCGGTGGACAAAGCCGCGCGCACTCGCCGCTATCTAGCGGAATGAAAAAAAAAAAGACGCGCACGGCACCCGGATAGAGAGGAAGGACATGAAAAAGGAGGGGTAGGGCAGGCAATTGGGGAAGAGTCACATGTATGGGCTGTATACGCATATATATATATATATATATACAATCGCCTCGGCTCGGTGCGACGAAAAAAACGCGGGCAATCGTCGGCATTGATTAAATTTTTTGGAAAGCAAAAAGAAAAAAGGCGCGCGGGCTCCATCAGCGGACGCCAGCTGATGCTCTTTTAAGCGGATTCCGCGAATGTATATGCGCGGCAAATTGCGGCCGGCGGCCCGCGCGCAGAGGATCATCCGCGGCCTCGGTCGCCTCCCCCCGGAAATAAACAGAACAACGCCCGGCGCGGCTCCGTTTCTCCCGCGGGCAATCCAAGTTTAACCGGAAGATAATAACGCGGGAGCGGGGGAAGACAGTGGAGGGCCGCGGTGGGGGGAGGAGGGAGATCGGGGAGAGATCCGGGAGGAGCAGTAGGTGGGCGCGCAATCTTTCAATCCTCCGGGCTCCTTTCCCTCTCGCAGGGCCGATCGCAATATCGGGGGTCGGCGACCTGGCGCCCGGCGCCGGGGAAGGGCGCCGGCAGGAAGGGGCCGTCCCCGGCCACGCCGCCGCCACGCCCTCCGAAAATTCGCACCGGCGGCGTCGCGCCGCCCCCCCTCCTGTACCCCCCCACGGCCGATTAAAAGCCAATATTAAAGGGCCACGCCCCGCGCGGGGCCCTCGATTTCCGCGGGCTCATTAGGGCCGACACTCCCACGCGTATGTGTACGTGGGCCTCGACGCCCGGTCTTTTATCTCGTCTTGCGGGCCGGCCTGATTACTTACGCCCGGCGCGCGTAATGATTTACGCCGCGGACGTGGCGGCCCCGGCCCCGCACTCCATGATTAATTAGATCGCTGCATTAGGCATCGGCGGCCGGGCGCCGCCTGTTTTTATTTACGCGCCGGCCCGGGCCTCGAATTCCAAGTGGGCCTCCTCTCGGCCGGCCAGCGCTCATCCAATCGGAATTAGTGGCCAAGCGCGGCCCGATACTCGGTGCATTAGCCCGCCCCTGCCGAATTAGTTACAGGCTCGATGCGCCTTTCGCGGATATATCCCGGCTGCTTTTTTCCCCCTTTCGTGGATTCCCGGGGCAACTTGCAAGGGTCCGGTAATTGATTCTTTTTTTTGTTTTGTTTTGTTTCAAAAGGCTATATATATATCGACCGCGCGGATTGCCGTTTTTTTCCCTTGGTACGATCAACAAACACAGCTCGAGATATGTATTTTATTGAAATTCATTTCTTCACGCTGCCCCCGTCAGCGCGTATATAGACACAACACAATAAACAAAACTTAGGAAAACATTTTTTCAATATCTCTCGCTCGCCCGCCGTGAAATAACAATGACTCTGGACCGCTTCATTGAAAGGTGGGCTGAGAAGAAAAAACACAATTTTCGAAAAAAAAAAAAAAATACAGACGAATATACATACGCGTATATATACATATACATGTATTGGCTTCCCGGGACACACAGCCGGTCTTCCCGTCCCGGCGCGCCTGCTGTTTCATCTCTGACCCGCCGGCGAACGCCTCCCTCGGGCTACTCGCCAGGACGAAACGTCGGCCCGGCCACGTAAACGGCCCTCGCTCTGCATTACGGGCAATTAGCCGCCCGGAAGAAGAATCTTACGCGCGGCGGATTAATCGGGCCGCGACCTTAATTGCCCGATCGCCGCGGGCGCTCGGGAACCCACTTGCCGGGCTAATGCCGCGCACTTGCGGCCGGATCGACCGCCGCGTATTGTCCGGATTACGCGGGGATTAGCGGCCGGCCCGCGGATTAGCCGCGCTGCCCGCCAGACCGGAAGGACCTGCCACCTGCCGCCCTCGGCCTTTACTAGTTGCGCACTCCTCGTGGCCGGGTGTCTGCCTGTCGTTTTTTTGCTCACTTTAGAAGCTTGATGTCGTTGCAGGCGCTTGTGGTTAAGACTCCGCGACGGGCGGAGTATTTCATTTGAGAGAGACAATTCGACAATTGAAAACGTTTATGTTCGTGTAACTTTAATGAGGTGCTAAGTAACTGTACGAGTCGTCCGTATTGTTTTTATGTAGATGGGAGAGACCCTTCGGGTACTTGTCGTCTTTATACTCGTCGCCCGTTAAAATTTTGATTTTCGATAATGCAATTGTGAAGGTTGAAACGTGTACCGTGTACATCTGGGGTGCGTTTATTACTACTGCTGTATATCACTCTAATTCAGTTTGCATTTTATATTGAAATGATAATTATTATTTTAAGTTCCATTAATTTGACTCCAATTAATTACATCGATATTGATAATAGTGCTTTCGCATTATGTATATTTAGCTTGATTTAATCTCGTCAATGTAATCAAAATACATTTTGCCTTGTAATAACGATTAATCATCGGTGATCCTATTGCAATCATCGTCATTGAAGGGATAGTTTTAGTCACATTAATTTAAATTATAATTGTGGAGGACGCATGAGGCTAAACTCGGATGAAATAAAATTTTTGTTATTTTCTGCAATATTGAATAATGTAGTTAATATTTAAAATTGTTCAACATAAAACAGACGAATTTTTTCATTAAAATTTAAAAAAGTTTTTTCATTCAATTACATAATATTTTTATGATCGTATAAAACATGTCAGTCCAGACAGTTCATTTTATTCCGAAATATAAATACGAATGGGGAATTTTATTAGAAATTCAAATACATATTATATTTTTAAGTTGAATATGACAATATTTTTTCCTCTAATTTAAAATAGTAATAGTTAAGAATTCTGAAATATCCATAGTTTGTAGAGCAGAGAATCCGTCAAGTAATTCAAAAACTGTTCGGTATCAGAAATACGAGATAATTTAACGAAAGAGTTAACGACTGTCTGCGGCAGTTATATTGGCCGTTACAATTTTACCAATTGAAAGAGATCAGTTAAACATATCACTTGTCGTTTGAAACTCGCTCGTTATATTTCTTGGGAAATTTAAACCTCGATACTACTGGGCTGATCTCGAGAATATTTCATAAAACCGGAAGAGAAGAGGCCAGAATTCCGGCATAACTCTTATTATATCAAATTTTAAATGCTCCCGTTTCGGGTGGGTAATATTATTTGCCCCTCGCGCCGGTCGTTGGATCCCCTCGTAAAAATTTCGCGCGGCCTCGTCATATAACCGGCTCATTGTACGCGCGGCTAGACTAGGCGATCGCCCACTTCCGCGGCTTCCTCCCCGGCTATAACGGAGGAATTTAGATGTCAGATAAAGGTGACATAGGCGCCAGGCGTTCAGGGCGTGAATGCTTAACGAGACGCGCCCACCCGCCAGTTTTTTCAACTGTAGTCAGAGAGCGCCCAGCCGGGGCGTGTAAACCCCACTGAGTCGTCCAGTTGGTAGCCCTGGGGTAAATACCGGCCGCGAGGCTGAAAGAGATGGCGCGAGATAAGACCCTTTTGAGGTTGCTGATTACATGGAGGTACGAGTGGTGGACCAGGAGATAGGATAGAGAGGCGGTTTCGCTCGAGGGACTCGGACTTCCCATCACGTACACGATTTCCCTGCTGAAAAATTGTTCGCGTTCCGTATACAATTAATACAATTAACTGGATTAAGATATGCAATAAGAACGACGAAAGGATAGTTAACAGTTTAAATTTTTCGCATTTTTTCACTCAATATATGTGGTCCGTTGTTATTTTTTTAATATTTTTTTTCCCGTCCTCAAATATTTAATATTTTTATAAATCGCGGGGGAAATTTAATTCTGAAAATATCTCCCATAGTTATATAAAACAGTTTCACAGATAAAGCAATGTTTTTTATTTTCCCTGCAACTGCACATCCGGCCAGATATATTTATTAGTATTTTTATTCGTAAATTGATACGCGGCCGTGGGAAATAGTCTATTAATGGCGCGTAAAACACCGTCTCGTTAAAAACGGCATAAATTTTACGAGGAAAATGTCATTTTCATGTCGTATTTTGGGCAAAACACAAAAAAAAAAAATAATAATAATACCAGCCGTGGCATCATTCAAACGTATAAGTTATCAATTTACTCCTAAAATATTCCGAGTGCTCAATTTGGCCGCAGAAATCAATTTAGCCCTGTCGGGCCCGCGCGCGGCGGCCTGCCCGGTGAAAATGAAATTTACGCTGGGTGGCGCGCGGGCGCGCGCGAGAGAGAGATAGATTGGTAGCGAAATGAGATAAAGAGTAATTGGCAAAGGAATAGAATGAGAGGGGAGGAGGCACGAAAGATGGAGCCTTGGCCAAGTTGGATATTAAGCAAATTTAATATATGCGCGCGTTTACGCCGCGGCGCCCGGGTTAACTCGGGCCCTTGATTCACTGGCCGGCGGATTTACGGCAGTTGGGGATTTTCCGAAATTCCGCGTGGCCCGGCCCGCGGAACTTTGGACGCGGCCGACGCCGTAGGCACGCGTGCGGCCGGTGCGCGAGGCCGCCTGCACACATACAACACAACGTGCCTGTCCCGATCGCAAAGCGTGTGTCTATATCGGCAGCGGGTGAAAAAA
Source organism: Sycophaga agraensis (assembly GCA_018906755.1). Classification (NCBI taxonomy): domain Eukaryota; kingdom Metazoa; phylum Arthropoda; class Insecta; order Hymenoptera; family Pteromalidae; genus Sycophaga; species Sycophaga agraensis. Next base: position 3,660,450 of record JACCIE010000006.1, on the reverse strand, counting down.
AAAGGGACCTCCGCGAGGAGGCGCTGCACCCGCGAGGAGGAGAATCGTATTAGCAATGGGGGCGGGCGGCCCGGCAATTTATTCGGCTGATATAAACGTTTGTCGAAGGCGCGTGCGCGCGAAATTGCCTCCTCCGCGGGGAAAGGAGACGCGCGGCGGCGGGTACGGCCCCGCCGCGCGTAATGAGATTTCCGGAGTGGGGGGAGGGGGGACGCCAGCCGCCCCCCACGGCGCTTTTGGAAAAGGCAAAAGGAAAGAAAGAAAAAAAAAAAGGTGCCCGGAAGATTGATCAAGCGGCCGAGTGCGGGAGTCGGGCCGGCGCTCGACGAGAGCCAGGCGTGTGAATTTTTAAAATTCAATCGGAATTTCAGAAAATTAAAGAGAAAAGGGGGCGCGTACGTGTATTTATGATATGTAAGGGAAAACGCGACGGGGAATTCGGTTTGAAGGGCGGGCGAGCCGCGCAATCGGCCGGCCCTCGGGTGCACAATTGGCCGCGCGCGCCGCGCTTGGTTTTCGCCGGCGGCGCCGGGCCAATTAATCGCTAATTCCACCGGAGTAAACGTACCCCGGCTGCAGCCAGCGTCCCTTTTCACGGATTCTCTTTGCCGGGCAGGAACATAACGCGCGGGGAAATCATCATTATATACGCGATATCGCGCTGTGCCGTTTTTTTTGTATACGTGGATACATGTACATGTATAATATATGGCAATCAGCGGCAATCGGCCAAACTAATGGGCCCGTTCGTCCGGTAATGAAAATTTGTCAAGAATTCCATGGACACGGCTTTGAAAGAGCGCCGGCTGCATTTCCTCGATAGATGTTTATGCGTCACTGTTACCCGACTGCCCGAATACGCCGCGGGAAAGTCACCCCGGAAAAGGGAATTCCCCGAACGCATGGAGTCGCGCCCGCATCCACTCGGACGTAATTCCAAGCGCGCATTGGCGTGGGAGTTAAACGATGAGGTCCGCCTTCAGCACCCCGGAAATAGTGCAAGATAGGCGCGCCCTCGATTATTTAAGAGACCTAATCACTCCTGCGCCCGGACTTTATTTCCCGCGTCCGTAGGCCCGTCGTCGTCCCCAAGTTTTAGCCTCGACTGTGGCGCCATCTTTTTGTACTTCGCGCTCCGCATGTTGGCCCTCGTGGTCCGTGTTCCGTTTTTCGCTCCGTTCACCGGGGGCGGCTCGGGGAGTAAGGCCGCATTGTTCCGGGCGCAGCGTACACGCGAAAAATACAAAACGAATTTTTGTACATGTACGTATACGAGATAAATATATACAAAAAAAAAGGGCGCCTCGGACCCCATATATATGTTGCCTTTGTTGCTCCGCTGCGAGGATATTTGTGATTATAAACAAAAAAGAGGGAGGTTGTACCACCGCTTCGGTGGATAATAACAATATCCTCTGGCCCCCGTCGGATCACCCGCGGCGCCCACTTTTTCCCATTCCTCCTCTCTTCAACCCGCGCGAACGATCGGCCCGCGGAAGATACAGAACTTTTATACCACTTGCGGGCTGACGCGCGCGCTTTTTCCAAGTCGACCGCAATCGGCGACGCGCAATCGCCCGGCAACCAAAAAAAAAAAAAGCACGATTGACACAGGGAAGCCGAGCCGCTCTCGAGAGCGACCCTCGAGGTCCGGGGCCGCCCCCTCGACGCGTCCCGTTCGGATACGTCTCTTTTGTTATCGTTTTCCCCGCGGCCCCCGGTATCTTCCCGGATTATCGGATCCGCCGCCGACGACAGGCTAATGCATATTCAAGGGCGGTCGAGTGGGCCCGCGGGGCGATGTCGCCAGGTTACCGATCGCGCGAGAGAACCAAAGCTGACGCTTTTTTTTTTCCCCCTCCTTTTCCCCGGGCGTTTTCGGGTTTGCGCGGGAATATGAGCGCCGGCTCGGCGCAATAATAAATACAAGCGGAGCACCGGGAGCGCCGCCGGCTTGAATTAATAAGCCCAAAACCTCGGGGAGCGTTTCTCCCGGGCGGCGCGACTTCCTTATATACGTATAATACACCTGGAATAAGCTTACACAAGTCCAAGAGTGATTAATATAAGAATCGTGTCAGCCCCTCTCTCCCGGCTGGCTATTATAGAACAATACAGTCGCGGCGCAGTCATTAAAGCCCAACGGGCAAAAACAAAGTTTACGCTCTTTGGTTTACGATGGACGACATTGAACAAAGAAATTGGTTGGCCCAATGAAGAAACTTGCCAGACCGTATACAGGTTTGGCCCTCGCAAGCCGGTACCACGTTCGCTCCTTCATATAGACGACGACGACACAAACACACACATGTGTATAAACATCGTAAACAAACGGACTCTGGATTATTTGCCCGAGTCGGCATTATGACAAAAGGCCCTCGTCTCTGTCGCGCGAGCAACTCTTGCCTCCCTTTCCCGGCCCGCGAAACTCCCGCAATTCCTGATATTATATATCCTCGGGCGGGTGCTTTTTTTTCCATACCGCGTCCGCGGGCACGCGCATTAGTTAGGAGCCCCGGTAAAGGCACGGGCCGCCTCCAAGGGAATAACTAATTGGCGGGAGGCCGGCCCGCCGTGTACGCGTTCCCCGCGAGTCGCGAGTCCTCGGGCGCAAAACAGCGGGGCCGTTTGCATTTTTGCTATATACACTCCCGCGAGTATGAAGCGCCGGCGGGCGAGCGGCTGCTCCGCTCCTCCCGAACGGATATATATCCCCGCGGGAAAAAGTTTTGCCGGCGGGCCGAATTAAAAGGAGTCCGCCGTTGTTGTCCGAATTTATGTATAATGGGGCACTTGCCGCACGGGGGGGGAGGGGGACTAGTGTGCACGAGCCGCTCGCTGTGGGAAAGTGCGCCCGCTAAATGTGCATTTATTCGCGATGGAAAGATATGCGCGAGCGCCGGCTTACTAAGATTATATATATATATATGTGTGTGTGTGTTGCTTTAATGAAGCCGACTCGATGCTTAACCGGCGAATGGCTAATTCTTTCGAGCGTTCCCCGGCTAATTCGCGCGGGGCCAAGCGCTGATTGAAATCGGGGAATAAACGTACAAGATGCCGCTCGGCGACATTTACGAGGTGCCGTTATACGAGGATTAAAACGAGCTTAAGTGCACACTTGACGCGTTATTAAACCAATTCCCAGCGCACTAATATCTAACAATTGTACGCTATACTGGGCTTTAATACGTACATATCGGCTCGTGCATGGGGGTACCTGGCGGGGTACCCAAGTAGACGGTATCACTCCACATCGATCCGGCGATAAAAGTCCGGGGCGAAGAGGCAAACAAAGCGCGACGGACGACGACGGCACCCACCCCCGAGAGATCGATGATAACAGATTGTCTCCGCGGCATGATATCGCAACTATAAATTGGTAGGTCTAGGGGCCGAAACTTGCCCCCCTGCGTCCCGGTCAATCCCCGTAATAGCGTCATTTCCGGCCGACTCATGGCGTCGCCGAGACGCCGGCCGATTAATGAAAAAGAAAATGTCGACGACCCGGCAAAACAAACAAAACCCCCGCGGGCCCTGTATATATATATAGGCGGATGCGTGTATCTCGCCGCGCGGCGACTTTTTTTTCCTTTTTTTCACCAATCCTCGCTAATTGAAAGCGAGGAGGCGCGCGCCGGGACGATTGAAGGTGGGGGGAGGGCGGAGAGGAACAACCCCTCGAGGGCAAACACACGAGAGGGGCTGTAAATTCCTTTTTTTTTTCTCCCCCGCGCGCGCTTGCGCCTCTCTTTCACGGCCCGCGGAACACCTCGGCTGCGCGTCGCCCGGAGATCGAGCTAATATTTGACCTAGCCGAGGAGTTTTCCATTCGCGCGGTGGAACCTACACATGTATACGTACATCGAGGCCGCGGGTAATTCGTTCGTTAGCGACACAAGCGCTGATCAGCGCTAAACGAGGGCTGCGACGTCGGGGATCGGTTCGCGCGAGCCCCGAGGGATCTTGTACATATACGCGTCGGGCGTACATCCCCTGGACGATCGATCCTTAATTAACGCGCGGCCTCCTTTTCCTCGGAAGCTCGCACACGGCGATCGCCTTACGGGCTCGGCTTTGCTTTTCCAACGGGGGCGCGGGGAAAAAAAAAAGCGTAAAAGCAAGGCCGACGAGGAGGACGGCCATCTGCATAAAAGGCCCCCTCGAGGCGCGGTTCCTTCGCGGAAAGCCGCGCGCCGATCGGCGCAATCCCGCTTATTAGCCCCGGCTCTCGGGGGCTGTCTTAAGTGCGCGCCTGCACGCCGCGCGGGCTGCACTCGCGGAGGGACGTACCCCCCACCCCCCCATCCCACGGGGTTAAATGGCGGATTGGCCACGGGGCGCACTTGCCTCGAGCACCCGACTAGCGACAATTTTCAATTTACCTACTTTCTTTTCCGAGCCCGCGGCAAGTTTGTCCCCGGCCCCTTTCCCCGTGATTGTCTGTGGGGCGCTCGGGCCGCTTGATTGGGAAAGCATTAAGACCCTAGTTCAAATCAAACACGTCACCCGGCCACTCGCCCAGCCCCATTTATGCCCAATTATTAGCCTCTTTCTCTAAATCCCTTTAACTTATATTTGCCTAAGCTTTTATCGCTATAGCGCAAACAAACCAAAATATCGAAATTTTCTGGAAATTTCTTTATACAGTTATTTGATAAACGTGTATTAATTGCAATTGTACATAATAGTTTTCTACTTTAAGTTTAATTATTATTGCTAATAATTCAAAGCATATTTATATTTCTAATACTATTAATTCTTAATGATTCAATATGTACATTTAATAGCATATTGAAATTCGATAACACGGCGTTAAAATCCGCCGATTGCGATAATGAATATTTGTTGAAGAGGGGAAAAAGGAAAAAGACTAGAAAAAGAGTGGAATTAAATATTTGAATGAAGTTTATAAAAAGGAGCGTAAGCGCAGAGAAAAGTACTCCCGGAGGACCTCGAGTCTGGATTACGGGAGTGAGAAGCCGACTCGAGAAGATATATAAGGCGCGCTCCGCAGTAACACTCTGCTGGGAAAATCTGAGCAGTGAAACGTGCGATGAGCTCGACGACAGCAGGCCCACGAGCCTTTGCCCGCACTTTGTAAATTTTAATAAGCGACTGCGCAGCCCTCGTAACGACGCGAGTTTATGCGCGACCCTACGTAACGACAGGATTTTCCGAGAGAAAAAAAAAGGGCACGAATCCCGTGCGATCTGACCTTTGGTCGAGGCTGCTCCCCGGCGACGCGAGTCCAACGAACAACGCCCTTCGAGAGGGAGAGTGAGCTCGAGAACCAGGACACACAGAACGTTCAACAAAAAAAATTGGCCCCCAAGTCAAAGGCACCTCTCGAGCGGTACATTCGAATCCCCGCTCGGTTGTTTAAGGCCGAGCGGGCGGGGCGATATTCCCGGCGGCTCCCCCGCGATTCAATTAGCGAGTCGCGGCCGCCGGTCAATGTTTCCGAGCGGCCGCCCCGGTAAAACAGCCGCGATCAAAGGCGGATAAGCCGGTGCGCGGCCAATTAAAAGTTGCCGCGGAGCCGGCCTCGAGGCGCCGGGCCAAGGGCTCGGATCGACCGGAGCGGCCCGTTTGACGGGGATACCATTTTTCTACAACTGCCGGCTTGTTTATTCGCCAGTTGTTGTTCGCCGCCTCCTGATTTCGTCCACGGCGTCAGCAGGCCGCGAGATAATTAAATTTGTCCGGAGGGAGGATCTTCGTGCCGGGCGCCAGTTAAGGGGATGGGGCGCGCGCGCTCGCCCGGCATTAGCTAACCCGATACCTCATTAATGCGCCGTTGCGCGGGCGAGGGCAAAAGAAAGCGCGCCGATAAGGGATCTTGATGGGGTGGCGCACGCGAGCCGAGGGGGGGGAGGACCGCGTATAATAACCGAATAACCCTCGGCGCGCTGGACATTTGCATCGCTGCGATCATCCATTATTCAGGCCGAGGATTCGGGGCCCGGTGTCGCGCTCGCCCCTTTTTTACCCCGCGAGCCTCTGTGTCCTCGGTCAATTTAATAAAGTGCCGGCTAATGGATATTACGGCAGTCGGCAGACAATCGGCCGGCGATTATTGCGCCCGACTCGATCGGTATGTAAAAGCGGCCGCGAGGCTTTAATTTTCCGAGCCGAGGAGGCCGCGCCGATGACGACGGCCCCGCGACGACGCTTCATCTGCCTGAGTGCCGGGATGTACTCGCGGGGATCGTTTATTATTCAGATGTGGCCAAAGTACGCGCGCTCGGAGCTTTCTTTTTTTCTTTGCCCCCACCGCCAGTTCGCCTGGTTACAAGCTGGAGAAATTCGTTACTTTGCCTGAGTGCCGATGCGAGCGGGAGGTTACTGTTTTTCCAGGAGTCTTGTTCCCTGGCATTCCGGATTGTAACCCGGTCGAACATCACAAAGTCACTCGGTGTTTCTTAGCGATCGCCGCTCAAAAATCAGGGTGCCTTAGGGTGTCGTAGCAAATCGATGCTTGCGACTGGGGACTGGTTTTATTTCGTTGGCGATGGAGCCGCGAAGGATCTTGATCTAGGAATTAACCCAATAATAACTAGCTCTCCGTGAGCAATCGAGAGGAAACAATAATATCAAGGCATGTCGTTTTCTTCTTAAAATGAGTTACCGTGTGGCAGAGGAAGAAGCCAAACGTGTTATTGCAAAACACCTCGGGTCGCAGTGCATATAAAGCAGGCTCCAAGCATATCACTATGATTATCATAAGTTACACTAATCTTCACACTGTATGATTCGAGTTTATTTCCTCTTTGCGTAGATTTTTGACGCAAATAACTGTGGATTGACTCGGTAACGGGACAGTGGGTTATACACATCTCCCCTCTCGACGACTCAATCGACCCGGTGAAAAATCCGTCGAGGGCTTGGCGATCGCTCAAAGCCGGAAGCTGTCGGGGCGGCGGGCGGCAAAGGGCGCGATAACGATCCCCTAAACGCTCGACTCCTCGGAAGCACGCGCGCTAATTGCCACTGGAGGCGGGCAAAGGAGCCGGGAGTCCTCCGCCGACGACCGGGCTTATATCCCCGGGACTTCTTGCCCCCCGACTCCCTTTACCCGGGCCGACGTTCCTCTTTTTATTTTCTCCTCCGATCATCCGGTGCTGTATATAACAACCGCGAGCGCGCTTTCAAGGGTCAGCCCCGACGGGTAAATCAGGGCCTCTCCTCGGCTCTTTATCGCCGTCCGCGGGCCGATCCCGCGGCTCATTCGGCGCCGCGGTAAATCCCGGGGCATACATATTCAGGGGCGCGGGCGCCGGCCTCGCGCGCCCCCTTATGAAATAATCATGGAATTATTACCCCGGCAACTCCCCGGCGCCCTCGGCTTTCTTCTCACACCCCCCGGCCGCCCGGGCAATCCTTTCCCGGCTCCGCTGTTTTCGGGGCTGCTGCTGCTGCTGCTGCAGCTGCCTTTTTTTTACGTTTTCACCCCGCGGACATAAATCCCCGTGATCAACGGCGACCGAGTTTCTCAGCCCACGCCCAACCCGCAAGAGCTCTTTGATAAAGCGGCGACCGCGCCCGATTTCGTCGGCCCGATCCGTGCACACGGTGTGTCCTTGTGTAAGAGGGCCACTGGAAGCGCCCTCGTTAGAGGCGTCGTGTTCGGCCGCCTCGGTCAATCAGCCGAGCGATCGATCCACGGCCCGAGCGGAATCAGCGTAGACCGCTCGATCATCGGCCGACGCATCCCGAATTATACCGAGGGCCCCCGACGCCCCGGGGAAACCTTCATCGCTCACGCGGTCAGCTGCCAATTGCGTGGGTGGCCCGCCGATTGCCTGCCTCCTCCGCTGCGTCTTTCACTTTTCGCGCGGAGTACATATCCTCCGAGTGATATCATTCGCCTGCGTTATGTATGGCGGGTGCGGCGCGCTCTCTTTTCACCGAGAGCGTTCGACTTTATTAGGTAGGAATTCACAAGTGGCTTTGGATTATGGACTCTAATTACGATGGAACGATACAGATGAAAAGACTGAATTTGTGCAAGTCAGACAATTATTTTTCCTGGGAATCAATAAACTACATGTTGAATATTGTGAAGCGTTAACCTACATAGACGCTCTAGTTGCTTGTACAGGAATGAATAGTGCAATTAATTCAATGACATAGGTAGACATTGGCTTACATGCTATTGTACATAATAAGGAGAAGCCGGCGTATATTGGATTTTCTTTGATATTCATACAAGAATCGATTCGAAATTTCTATTCCTTTATCTAATTGTAGAAAAAGTATTTCTGTGCATTTCAATTCTCGACGTATTAATATTACAGGAACGATGATTTCGTGCGGCATCTTATCTTAAGAAGCAATGTAATAACGCGCTCAAGTATTTTCATACCGTAATGCAAAAAATGGGCGCGGATTATGTAACAGAGCCACTATTTATTTCCTCGGTATAAATGTCTACTTTAATAAAAGATTCAAAATACCAAAAATGACTGTTTCATTTGACTGAATACTAATTCATTTCATCCAATATAAATTTATGAAATAATGATAGACTTACAAGTTTTGAAATTTCATCAAATTTAATTATACACTCAAAGTTTGACTCGACGCTGCAGATATCGTAATGCACTGCAAGGACCGCGGGCTCGAGTCACATCGATTGCCAATATATGAGCATAATAACAGCCGGAGATTGGTATTAATACCGCGTCCGCGGCACAACCGCCAGATAATCCTGCGGGGAAGAAAGAGCGTGGTACACCCGCGCCGGCTCTCATCTTTATGCATTCGGGCGTAAGTTGGAGGGCCCGCCGCCGAGATACAGGACGTATGTGCGCCGAGGGGCTAATCTCCTCCCGGGCGCCGAAAAAGGCCGAGGCGAAAAAGCGACGCCGCGCGGGCAACTCCACACCCCCCCGGTTAACCCCGCGCGCCCCAAGAGGCCGGCCTACCTACACGCGCATCTGCATCGGGGGGCCGTCGCGGCTCTCAACCCCCCGGGGGATCGATTGGCGCCGCGTCTCGTTATGTATCTACGCGGGGGCCCCCGCCCGTAAGTCCCACGGGCGCACAAAGCCCGCGTGATTTACTGCGGGCCCGCGTCGAGTGTGGCCATTGTTGCCCCGGCGGCTGGCCCCCGTGGAAAATCGCTAAGCCGCTTGCGGCCGCGATGTTTACACCAGAGAAGTACAACTCTTGTCGAATTGCCTTTACCGTTTTTTCTTTACACTCGGCCCTTGTATATATTAGAACGCCTCGTCCTGCCTAATGCATACAAAGGGCGATTGCGCAGCTGATCCACGCGGGGTATTCTTATTTTTCCTTTTTTTTTTTAACTTTTTGGATTTTCTCGAGGATTGAGCACTCGGGGGGCTATCTCCTTGTTATCCTATAGCGGAGATAAAAAACTGGCTTTCCCCGATAGCGCACTGTCCCTCGGAAGCCGGGCGAGCTGGTTTTCTTCAGTGAGGCCATTTGATTTGGCTACTGGAATCCCTCTGATAACATTTTTTTTTCTTTCCCTCCCTCCAATTGCGCCCGGTACTTTTTCACCTTTTTTACCGGCTGTAAGGAAGGATCAGGTCGACTGCTTCATGGCAAAATCTCCTTTCTCTTTACTTGCGGAACGGGCGAATTTTCCCAAAGAGCTTTATGCAGTCTTTCGAAATGCATTTTTAACTCGCATTATTCCAATGTGCGCTGCAGTCTCTCTATTTTCTTTTTGCCTCCCCTCAAATTTTTGAAAGCAGCCTAACGTTTAGATTTATAGAGGTCCATGTTGCGCGCATGAAATATTAAATGCCTTTGCGAAATGCCGTCCAACTTCTTCGTATTGCTACCCTTGTAAGAGCCTGCTGAAAATTCCTGCCAAACGTTGCGCTCCTCTACACCAGACGCTCAGACACTGCATTAACCCCGATGAGCGCATCACGGATTAGATTGCGTTACACACATGACTACGCGTAAAACGGCCGGTGCCTCTCGACTGCCGGTCCCTCCACCAGCCATTTCCGATTATCCGACCCCTGGCCCGGGGGAAAAAAAAACGAGGACAGCATCCCGTGAATGGGCGGCCCGCGCGGTCCGCGTTCCCCGGCCGAAGGTCATTTTACAGAGGCGGCCCGAAGAATTCCCGGTGATTGAGCCGGGCGACGGATCGGCCCCGGTATGCGCGGAAGACGGATATGGCGCCCGGTCAAATTGGATTCCGCCCGGGCGCGGATTCCCGCTAACGCGCAAGATTTACCTGACGCTAATCGCGCGGCGCATACCCGTCCCGGCATTCCGCGCGCGCCCTGTCCCCGATGATGATTGCCGGCGCAGGCGGCCTACAGATTTCATTTCAGAGGTGGGGAGACGACGACTGTGTGTGTGTGTGTGTGTGTTCTTTTTTTTTAAATTCAACATCGACACCCCGTGCGAGACGGGGGACTCTGTTATACCGCGGACGGCTCCATTCATCGGGTCAATCGAAGTCGGCTTGTCGGAGGCCCGGCGACAGGTATAAAACTCGACTCGGAAGGACGTCGGCCTTGTCACTTGGAGCCATTGTCTCGGAGTTTGGCCTCCTTCGTAAGTTACGACTCGTGCAGGCCCTCGATAATTCTGCCGCTTTACCGGCAGATTCCTCATACATACGCGCGCATGTCTAACTTTTATTCTTCCCCGGTACTCTGACGCGCTCGCGAGTAAAGTGCCGCGCTTCCCTACGCCGTTGTCCGCCGGGCTGTCCTCTATATCGAGTCCCGGGGCCGAGGCTTTCCTCCTCCTTCACGGCTTCCTCGCACCCCAGACGCTCTGGCTGATATGGGGAAAAAAAAGAATACACCCTTTCAGTTTGAAAGAGGGTTGCAGCTCGGGGCGAATACCTTACGTATGTATACATATACATATAGTATTTTTTTTTTTTACGACTTCTGTGTCTATATACGCATTTGAGAAAAAGGATACTTCTTCGGCATTTCGAATACATGCATATATATGTATACCATTTGTATACCACGTGTTACATGCTATTGGCACGAAGCGCTCGAATAAATTCCGCGCTCAAATATTATAGTTACTTTGCAAATAAATTGTCAAGCAATAAAACCTTGATTTATCGTTTCAAGTGTCAATAAATTATTCCGGCAACGTATTCCAGCGTCGTTACGTGATGATTACACTAAAAGTTAATAAATTCCCGGAGTTTATATTCCTCGGCGGGCGGTGCAAATTATCGAATGTCGTTCCGAAATAGGCGTAAACGATACGTTATGCGCCGCCTCCGAATGTAAATTATTAATATAAGCAATATTATTGACATTAATAAAATTGCAGTATCGCCCCGGTGTATAATCGAGTGATCGCGGGGCGGCGAAAAATTAACCGACGCCAAAGACCGAAGCGAGTGTCTATTTGCACCATGAAAAACCGATATTACTTTCACGTGCGCTTATCGGAGGCTTGGTACAATCTACACACGTATGTTTACCGAAAAATCATTTATCCGCGGGATAATTCGACCGCGACACGCAGTTCGTTTGCGGGGGGCCCCCGATCGAGTGTCTCGGCTGCGGCCGAGTCCACGCCGGCGGCGCGGTTTCTGCTCTCCCCCCCCCGCGAGGGCATAATCCGCGAGATCGAACCGCAGCGCAACCGGGGTCGACGGTCGAGGGCGGCAGTTGATAATTACGAGTGAGTACTTGTACCGGGGGGAGCTGCCTGCCCGAGGAGAGACACTTTCACCGCGAGCCAACGCTAACGCGCGCGCGTATACCGAGAAATAACGAAAAAAAAAAAGGCGAGCAAGTGATTAACCGAGGGCGGGCTCGGGTTACCCCCCCTTCCTTTCGCATATTCCGGGATTAGCGTATGTATGACGGGGGCGCGGAGGCCGGGGTAATCCCGTCAAAGGGAGCGTCGCCGGCGCGTCCCCTTATCGCCCCCCGAAGAACTCGGCCCCGGGCGTGTTTTGATTTATCGTTTGTTTAGCAATTACAAACTTGGCTAATGCATGCATGTATTCATGGGCCGGGCCTTTTTCCCACCAGACGGCCTCGCGCGCCTCGCCCGTGGGGAGGCCGGGGGGGGGGGCCGAGGGGCGCCAATTAACCAGGCCCCTGTCCCTCCGGCGCGCGTGTGCACCGGTCCCCGGGAAGAAACAAAAAAAGAGGAACGATTGAAAAAGAAGCGTCCGAGCGGGTTTACAAATTTTCGGGGTCGGTTATGTTATTAAAAAAGAAAGGGCGCGCGCCGTCGTTAACCGTATTATCGAGAGTGTGCCGGGGGAGTGAAACAATGCTCTAAGCTTAGCTTGACCCGGGATTACGGGGCAAAGTCCCCGCGGATTAATACATGAACGCGGCGGGCCGGCCTCTTCCTTTTTTTGCCCTTGCCGCGATTTTATTGCGATGGTAACGCGCGGGCTTAGCGGCCCGCGGCGGCGAGGCTCAAACGTTCGGCAAGAGTGACGCGGGAACGTCTCGTCGGGATATTAAAACGATTGCCGTGTATCAAAGCCGGGGCGGCCGGTGACGATCTTCTCCCCGGCAAGCGGAACCGGTGCGTCACCTCGCGCGAAAACCCAGGCGAAGCCCTCGCCGCGGACACGACTGGCACACCGGCCAAGGCGACGCGCGTCCTCCACCCCGGAAAAAAAAAAACCAACCCCGTGATTTACTCGGCGGGGTGATAAAGCCGCGGGCCGCGCAAAAAACACGGCCGTTCGTCTTGATACATACGCACATTCGGCCCCTTCGCCCGGCTCGGCCCCCCGGCTCGCGTATTTACACAAGAATAACGCGTGCTACCGGATCAGTGTCAAAACAACGGGCTGAGGGGGACACACACGTGGGAAGGCGCGGCCGGAGTCGCACGCGCCCTTTTTTTTTTCCCGGGCTGTTTTCCTTCGGGATCCCGCGGATTTATCCCGGCGGGCGTTTACAGCTTTGCGCTTCGTTAGCCGGCTATTTACAAGCGCGGCCAAGTGTATATGCGCCTAGGTTTTAAGCGGCGCGAGCGCGCGACCTTTGCCCCGGCCGCCCTTTTTGCACACGTACGCAGCGCTTTCTTACGAGGATCGCCCGGTGTAATACAGAGGCGGCGCTCGGGCGTAACGCCATTAGGGGCGCTTCTGTTCGCTTTCAACGCGCCCTTTCGCTCCTTCGTTATCATCCCAACGCCGGCTGTTCTCCGCCGCGCATCCCGAGGCTTATCGGCTAATCAATCGCGATCGATCGGCTTGGCTCGCGAGTGAAAAAAAAAAATATATAATTTATACACGTATACAAGAGCATCCGCGTTGTATAACTAACCCGTAAGTCCCTCTGATGATAACTCTCCCGCTTTATCCTAACCGGCGCGGGACCCTAAATTCGCGCTCGTCGCCGGCGGTCAACCCGACGGCCCGTCGTCCGCCTTATCGGCCCGGGCGAGCACCTTTTTTTCGGCCGAGATAGGCGAGCCGCGCGCCCGGCGCATACTAAATACACACGAGTGTTTCGCCGCTTTCGTCGCATGCAGATAAGCGCCTTGTTTTTTTACTTTACGCCCCGCGAACAATCGGTTATTCGGGGCGCGTGCGCCCTCCGTTTCCTTATTCCGGGCGGGGGCCGCGCCTTTATCGGGCGAGGTTTTTGTCTCCGCGGGGGAGGGCGACGACTCCTCTCGCCGCGGAGGGCGGCCACATGCAGATATCGCGAGGGCGCCTCCGTCGATTTGGGAAGGGACGACGGATTATATCGGCCGACGTCCGCGGGCTAGACAAGCTTGTTCCGTGGTAGTGATTGCCGGACAATTGAACGGGCTGTGGCCGACAGGCTCGGGCGATATCCACCGCCGTGTCTGCCGGGATTATTATTCAGTTTATGCAAGTGCAATAAACAAGGTATGTAGCCTTGTGTGTACAGGGAGGGTCGGTAAATAGGTTCGTTTTTTTTTTGATTCGATCTGAATTGCATTAGCGCACACCGGGTATTGGCCCTCCCCGGGGAGATAGGGCACAAGGAGGACTCTTTTTTGAAAAAACCTACTTTTTATGCGAGCTATAAATAGGGAAAGAGTGAGAGAGCGGGATGAGAAGGAACTCTCATCGGCTGCGTGCATGGTATTAACAATTTAATCAGGGTATAAATAGTTTACTGTGGAGAATGCATTAAATATTAACTGCTCGGTATAGTGGGCTCTGCGTGTACTTACAAAAGTGCGCGGCCACGAATAGCCAATCGGTGGGAACAATTTTACTCACCTGGAACAAACAAAAACGATGGGAAATTAGTTTTGTTTTCGATTAATTCACAATATCCATACACATACACACCCACACGCGTGCATGCATGCATAACAACAACGGTGTAGAGGCTGCAAAAGTCGCACGCGCCCCTAACCGATAATAATCAATATATATACAGGATGCAGCCGAGTAATAAATCACTACCGCGCATATGCCTAGACTGGAACTACAGTCGAACAACAGCTTTCTCGGCTCGTTTTTTTTTCTACGGACGGCTTCCGATTAGGCGGATTAGACAGGCTGCCGCATCGGCCCCCGTCGCTCTCCTCATCGGCATTCCGCCGAGGAGTACAGTCGCATCATGGCGGCGTCGCGGTCCCCCGCGCCGAGAAAATTCGTCGCGCAGTCGGCGGGCGCGGGTCATCTTTTTTTTTTTCTCCTTGTCCGATCGTCAACCCCCTCCGTCGGCGAATCGGCGCCCTCGGCGAATAAATTACCCGTAGGAGCGGTCCCTTAAGGCGATTAGCCGCTTCTCTCCCCGGGCGGCAGATGTCGGGCCGGTCGGCGCGTAACCTACCGCCGCGATTTTTCCCCGGGTTGAGTGCGCGTCGCGCGATAGAGTCCGCCTGACGCGGGCGCGCCAGGCCGGCGCACGCGTGCACGTATGTATATATATACTCCCGTAATTTCCCGAGTCGAGGGCGGCTGCCCGGATATTTATGCGCATTTACGCGCGGCCCCGGGGAAGAATGCGGGGGGGAGGCCCCGCGAGCCCCGGCGCCGGAACAGTAGCCTCGAGGGCGGATAGCTCGCGAGAGAGGCCGGAAGGAACTCGCGCAACGTTCGGCACGTTCGCTTCGCCTAGACAGTCCTTGGCTTTTGGGCTTCCCGCGAAATTACCGCGCCGGGGGTCACGTGAGCGTCCGATATAGCTCGGCAAAAAATCTATAAATCGAAAGAGCAGGATCGATAACGCGGTGGCGAGATAACGCATTCGGGAATAATTCAATCGCTTGATTCGCAGGCCGACCCTATGGATTAGCTCTGCCCACCCGGAGTCCACTCCAATTCACGGTCATAAACAATCGCGTAAAAAGGGTTGTCCGCTCACCCGAGGAGGCAAGCAGAGCCGGTGAATATCACGCCCGCGCACTTGTTCACGCGCCGCGCGTATACACCCAACTGCAGCGGAACGATCCCAATCCTCCGCAAGCCGGGGCGACCTTATACTCGCCGGATTTTCAATAAGCCCGCACTCGCCCCGAATTGCGGGCTTGGCGCGTTGCCTCGGGCCGAAGAAAAAAAAAGGGAGAGAGTCAAGACTACGGGCCGCGTACGAGAATAGACCCGCGGCCCTGAGAACGGGGCGCGCAGCTCGCGGCTTCCGGCGCGACAACACACGTGCCGCGCACCCGCGCGCCCTTTTTTTTTTCCACGCGGCGGCATGTGCGCACGCACGCGGACATTGTCTACGGCGTGGGAAGCGCGCCTCCGCCGCGGGGTTTTTCCCGATTCGCGGGGAGCCGCGTCGCCAACCGAGGGGTGTGTAACTTAAGGCGTGGCGGAGTGAATCTGGAGGGAATCTCCCCGGCCCTCGTGGAAAACAACTCGAAAGGCCCATCTCCTGCCTTTTCCTTATCGCCCGTGATGTCCCGTTACTCCGAGGGCCGGCAACTTTCATTGATAAATAATGATGTTTACGAGGGCGCCGCGGAATACCCGATGCCCGACCCATCCCCTCGCGCTCGTGCCCCGACCTCCTGAGTCACGCGGGGGCAAAAGGAGGAATCGAGGAACAAACGAGGCCTCCCCAGTGCGCACACACACACACAGGCAGCGTCCTCGAATCGCCCACTCGAGCGATTGTTCCCCGCGACTACCATACCCCGCCTCACATTTTTCCACGGCACTTCCTCTCGCGGCCCGCCTTTTTTTTTTAATCACTCCGGGGCGCGCGTCTCGCGCTCGGCCGGGCGCGAGAAGAGGCAGTTACGCCCGGGCCGCCGAAAATAAAATCGCCCACCGGCCCGATACACCTAAGTATATATATTTCGCGACCGGAAAGGAGGGCGGCCCCGGCGTTTTATAGGTTAGTTTATGCGGGCGCGCGCGGGCGGCCCTACGCCCTTACCAATGAGGAAAGTGGCCCTTGAATTCCCCGGGCTTAGAGGCAAACCCCCCCCCAGGGCGACCGACGCCGCCGCGCGGGGATTTTAACTGCGCCCCGTCCGTGCATAAAATCGGATTGAAAGCCCGGGCTGGTTGGTGCGCGCGGCCGCGAGACGCCCAAGCCCCCCGGAATGTGTGCTACTGTGCTAAAACCTCCGCCGCTTGGAAATATATATATATACATACCCGTGTGTATGTATGTATATACATGCACGCACTCAAGTGCCACGAGCGGCTGTTTAAATAAAATTGGCGGGTGACTCGCGCGGGAAATATAGGTATTAGGCCTAGTGGCCGCCGCGGCCAACGACTATTGTTATTATATGATTGCGGGGTCCCGCGTGAAAAATGCATTATATCCGTATTACCGGCGGGGTGGGTTGGAAAGTTGGAGGGCCGCCAGGCTCACCTGTGTTAAAAGTAGTGTGCCGTAAAGTAGCGCGACGCCGGACGGTCAATTATACTAAAGAAAATGGCCCTCTAAAGGGCCTTTACCCGCGCGTGTGTTATGGCCCACAATGTTTTCACAAAGTTTTCTTTACACGCGTCAAAGTGTGATTTTCTGAGCAAACTGCCGGGGCTAAATCCGGCCGATAGTAAGAGAGCATTCAGCCATAACGAAATACGTGGGGTGCACCCTTGGAAAAATTCATTAGGGAACTTTGTGTAATACAGCGTCGAGCGCCCTGCCAAACTTGGTTAAATCGTACGCGTATTACGGGAAAATTATCACGGGTGCAATGTAATACGAGTGAAAAATTGAGCCTGCCCGCGAGGCGCGCTTGCAGCACTTTTTACTCACACTCTTCACTGTTGCATGTTGCACTAAAATTATATTGTATAGGGCATATTACGTTTTCGGTATACGAGCGAGGGTTACTCGGGCAACTTTTGTAACTCTATCTCCAGCGGTGGATTACGCGGCCGTCTGCAACGAAAATGCTTCCCGACAAAATGTTGCCTTCGAGGGTGGGTTTAATTCAAAAGGCCAATGTTAGCGATGATTAACCGGGGGGAAAGGAGTGCATCCAACGGGCCGGTAATCTTATTAGATTTTGACATGATTCTAATTACTTTTTCCTTCTGGCGGGGGGGGGACAACTGCGAATTAATCAAATTACAGCCGCGATGTATTATTCAGCGGAAGGTCAGATGGGGCGAGCGGCGGGAGACAGCCGCCGAAGGCCCATATCTCTCTCCCTCTCTCTCTCTCTCGTTATAATAATCGCCATAAATTTCTCGAGGACCGACCGGCGGGTGCAGTTTTGAGCGTCACGCGGCTGTCGGCCGACTCCCCGGAGAGTCCGGCCGAGTGCACGCGGCGATTACGCGAGGCTTATCTCCCCGGCCGGCGCTTAATTCCCACCCGGCTCCTTTCCTCCGCCGGCCGCCCGTCATTGCCTCCAGGCGGCCTAAACGCGCGCCCGCCTGTCCTCTCCTACCGTATCTTACCCCCGTTTTTTTAAACTGTATAAATTCCGACGGATACTGCGATTCCTCTGCCGCTTATTCCCGATATAATCCCGGGGCTCGACATATATATATCCTCGGCGAGGTGAACTCGCCCGCTGCATTATACGTATACATCGTTGTCCTCCGCTGGAAAAGAAAAAAACTGCCATCCCATGACAAAATAATCTTCGCGGGTTTGTGGGCGATCGCGGACTTTGGCCGTCTCTCCGTAGATATACATATATCACCGAGGTTACGACGCGCCGGGTTTACGGCCCAATGTCATTAGCGAGGGCCAGCGCGATGTTCGCGCGAATAAAGAAGGTGCGCGCGGGTGTTGTAAGCGCCCGTGATGATCTAAGGGGGGCGGATAAGGCGTCCCCCGGGATCGATCACCCGGACCCGCGAGGTACGAATATATATATGTATACCGCTCGCGGGGTAACGCGTCGCCCGAGGTACACGCACACATGCAGGTCCTGCTCGCGGCCCTGCTTTATACGCGCGCGCGGGTAATTCCCCTGCAATCTGGAGTTACGTCCGGGGCTTGTGTACTGGTGGACTCGGCGGCCCGCCGCAATTGCACCTTTAGCGGCGGTAGTTGCAGCTTCGTCTAAGCGCCGGCTGTAATATTCATTGATGATAATACCCGCTGATTATGTCGGCTGAGACACCGGCCATCTCCCTGGCCCTCCCCTCTAATTATCCCCAACCTCGGTTATAGGTTTATTTATTTTTATCTTTTTCCAAATTACTTAGCCTATATGTGTGCTTGGTCTATAATTTCTTTGACAACGAAGCTACCTTCAGTCGTACATATAGCTACTCCACCCACCTTCACCCACAATTCAAAGAAGTGTGCAATGAACCTTAAGTCAGATTTTTAACACGTTATACGAGGTGCCTAGATTTTGGTTTCCCTAACGAAGCCACCAACCTCCGACTGAAATTGAAAGTACCCCAAGCCGCGTACAACAGTGGCATCCATTCTCAAATGAGAATCAATAATATGCAGCGATCGGAGCGGCCTTACCCCCGGCAAGCGGCATAACGACCAAATTAAGAGCGCGGATAAATAATGGGCGAGGGGCCGCCGCGGGCGAAAGGCTTTGCCGGGCGCCCGGGGCTTATTACCCTCGAGAGGTAAGGCGCCGCGTAAATCGCCACTCGCCGTATAATTGAATTCAAAACGAAGGCGGGAGGTGAAACGGATCCGTAAACACCGCCGCGGGCAGAATACATTGGCCGCGGCCCGGCGATCGGCCCGCCGCGGGGTATTATTCAGGGCGGTCCCCCCCGTCGGAAAAGTCCCCGCCCCGCGCGCCGCTCCCCCGGAACTTTCCCGCCGCGCAATTTTAAAGCGCGAGCGCGCCTCCTACATACACTTGACACACGCACACACGCGTGGCCGCCGGAGACCTTCGACGCGGGCCCGTGTGTACAGGTGCGGCGGCACACCGCCACGCCAAGCGGGCATACATGTACAACCATCTGGCTTTATTTAGTCGTTATTTAGTCGTCCTCCTCCCGCGCTGTCTCCGATTAATAATCTCGGTGGCTTTTATTTTTCGCCCGCCGCGGCCTGCGTAATTGAACGGCCAGGTCCCCGAGCCGGGGAATAATTGGCGGAAGTCGCCGGGTTGCCCTGCGTCCCGCCAAATTGAAAGTTTTCCAAAGGATGGCCCCAAATGTCCTTGGCAGCCGATTTCTCTTACTCGGCCGCGCGCGGCTTTAACGCGAACATTGCCCCGCATTAGATAGATATATTAATTTTCTTTTGGCACAAACAAAAAGACTTGTATATACAATGATTATTAAGCCTAATAACGTTTTGGCGTATACAGGCATACGTCACAGGGTAAAGGTGAAATTCACACCAAGCCAACAATAGCGCATTACATCTATCAGTCAAAGCTACAGAATTACAAATTACAAAATATAAAATACGATTGACTGTCAGTCTCATTAATGAGTGACATGAGATTATTTTTGAAAGCAGAAAGCGATGACGTGAGAGAGAGAGAGAGAAAGGATCCCAGTACGAAATAACGACAGGGGAGGGCATAAAACACAGGCGCGCGCGTGCGCTATAGCGCGCCGATACACTTTTATTGCTATTTCGACATTTAGCAATAATGGATCTATTATTTTACGATTTGATTCATGCGCTAGCTCGGCGCGCGCGCGCGCCCAAGAATCCGATAATTTAAATTTCGCCCCGCGCGCACTTTATCACCGGCTGTAAAGGGAAAGTTAATATTTCTTACGGGGCGTTAAAATTCAGTGCAAAAATTAAGATACATTTATTCCGATGGGAATATATCTACGGGGGACGGAGGAGGAGGCCTCGTAAGTTGGCCCGTGCCCTCCGGATCAGCCATTTGCCCGCACGCGTCAACTCTTAAATACCTATAAATTTTATGAACTTTCAAATTGCAGAATTTCATTGGAGGAGTCACGGTTTCATATTGTAATGCTGCGATGTATTCCTCGACGTTCCATCAATTCACCGTTTCTCGTGCTTGACAGATAATTTTTTACCCAAGTCTATTGGGGCCATGTGAAAATGAAATAATTTGCCGACATGAGTGTGCACTCTGTTAAAAGAAATCTTAAATTTAATGCACGACTTACTTTAATTTCAATATTTTCTACAAGGAATTGTCCAAGTGTACGAGTTTGTTAAAATTGATGTAAAATACACAAGCTTTAATGGCTCACACATTAAAATTAAATCGTAACCCGTTTTTTCTTACAGATTTGTTATCGTACCTCTATACGGTGCATATGTATAATTTTACCTATTATGCATGTGTGTCTTTAACAGCATATATAACCGAATCGAATAAATTTTTGTCTTCTCATTTGAAATTTAAATTATAGACATGGATAAATATAGACCTGTATGTAGTAATCTTGGGTTTTAACGCTTGTAATATGAACTAATATGATTTTCAAAGTGACATAAGTTAAGCATCGGTCAATAAACACAAGAAAAAGCTGTTTTTATTTTTACGAACATCCGTCAATTTTCTACTAGGTCTAATATCACTCGATAATTTATACGAGATACACTGCTCATAAATTATCCTACCCCGCGAGACGTCCCCTCACCCAAGCCATATAATCGCGAGCGAGCACGTCTTCGACTTTTTAATATTTCCCCCGACTTACCCCGCGGCCGTCCGAGTCGAAGAGGCTGCTCTGCAGCCGTCTTCCGAAACTCGCCTCCGAATATGTCGATTCGCGCGTAATCTTCTCCGCGTGTTGTTGCCGACTGAGGGTAAATCCTCGGGCAAAGCAAGCCCGGGAGGTTTCCTCTCGCACAATCATAATTTACAAGTTTACCACGAGTTCGACGCGCGGCATGCAATACCGGAAAAAGCCGCGCGCACCCCAGCCGAGGGAAGCCCGCCGCGGGTCAACGGCCGCGACGACGTCGCGCCGGAATTTCCCTTTTTTCGAACCGTTTTTCCAGTCCGGTCAGCACGACGTACCGACCTTCCGCGGGTTTTATACATGCCTCGTAGCCGTTACTTGGCTTCGCTCCATCGAGAGGGCCGCCGATGAGCTGCGCGTTTCTCCCCGGTCACGCAAGTTTATCCAGGACTGCGCGGGGGGCTAGCTCGCGACTTGTTACACTTTCGACTCTCCACCCTTCCGAAGCATAATACTTCCAAGCGAATTCGCAAACTAAGGGACCCGTCGGCGGATATTGTAAAAAAAAAAAAAGGAACAAAATATCCTCGTTGGGATTCACTTGGCGAGTCGAGGGTCCAGCGCACTCGAAAAGCACGAGCGCGCTTATGCTCCTCGGGCTTCGTCCCCGGGGGTGCGCGAGCCGCACTCGAATGGAAAGCTCGATTATTTATCCGCGCTAGAACCACTCGGGGGCTCGCCGTCGCGCACACAGCGTCAAAAGGCTGGCATTTACACGCCGGGCGGCGTACAACCGCGCGCTTGATATAATAATAATAAAAAAATAACGAGAAAGGAAAAAAAAAAAAAACGTACTGGAAAAATCTCGGGGGGTAGTAGCCGACTCGGGTCCCCACCCCCGTCGTTGTTTACACCCGCGGGAGTAGGCGAGCCCTCGAGTCTCCCCCGCGCGCGGAGCCGGCGGCCTTTTAACGAGACGCGGCAGCAGCCGCTCCTCGCGTTTCATTAGGAGTCGGGCTTTTTTTTTAATTGCTGCTTAGCCCTCCGGCTTTTGATCCTCGAGCGCGGCCGGCCTGATTGTTCCTTTGAATTATACGCGCGGGGCTTTTCGCCGCGCTCTCGTTACCCGTCTCTCCCCGGCAACTGTTGCGCATGCATCTTTGATCGTCGCCGTTATTATGCACGTGTGCGGAGCCCCTCCCATGGCGCCGAGAGCAAAAATCACGGAGACGAGGAGCCCTCGCGTGCAGACCTATAGCTTTTTTTTTTTTTTGTTCCCCTAATCTACCCGCGACTGGCCTACTACTCTTCTCCTACGTGTGACTGTCTCGATCGATGTTTATGCCGATGTTGCCAATGATATATAATACTGTCTGCCTCGCAGTTATTCTTCCTAACCCGATTTTTATAGAGCCCTGCACGCTCCGTTGAACTTAGATTTTGAGAAAAGTGTACTCGAACGAGCAATAAAATAATGTACCCTGCAGCTCGTAAAGAAAAATATATAATCACTGTTTTATACTCGTACCGTAAAGAAAAACCATAAAAAATCTCTTTCCGATCTCAACATGTAAAATATAATCCGTTCTGTGTACTGCATTTACCGAATCGAAATATTATTAAACAGATTTACAACTAATTTTTTTCTAAATCAGTAAGAATGATACACTTTACACATTTTTCTACGAGCACTAACACAAATTTAACATTACTGTACTTATCAAAATTCAGAAAGTAAATTATTAAAATATGGCTGCAGACTATAGACAGTATCCTATTTGTGAATATCGTACCAGCAATATGCACGAACTATTAAATAATGAAAAATGACTACCATACGTTAAATTTTTAGAGTCCTAAATAATAAATTCATACATTTAATCAATTGGAAAGGTTTTCGACATGTACTGACGTGTACTCCATATAGCAACCTATTAATGTAAGTAAACTACAGGTACGCAGTATAATCCTTAGCAATTAAACTATAAAGCTGTATTAAACTCCTAATCCGCAAAGCCATCTTTATTTCCTTTCAGTATTATAAAACACATATTCCAGTTTATCAAAAATATTGATTTTGAATTTTCAATAATTTTCTTTAATTTCTTCCATTCGAGCTCGAATGTGAACTCGTTTTTAATCCTCGTTCGAACCTCCCCGACAAAACGAAATAACCCCTGGAAATCGAAAAGGCCGGCCGCATCCTTCCAAAAAATGAGGCGAAATAAAAGACTAGGGAGGGAACAATGCGCCCCTCCATTTTTTACGAGGACTGGCAATAGTGCAATACACAAGGCCGGTCGTATAGTGGGAAATTCGCTAGCCGCTCTCCCAATCGCTAATCCCCGCGCCGTTAAACCTGCCATCGGGGACATCACGACAAGCTTTTAATTAAACAAAATAACAGGAACGTGGCCGATATTTCCAGATTTATACGGCCCCGACGTAAATCGGTCGGTAATCAATTCTAACACGCGACGCGTTATGTGCCAACGGCAAGTATAAACAAGCGATTGGCCGAATAATGGGCGGGCTCTCGAAGGAGATAAGCCCGAGGAGTCCACTAATGGCCCGCTGCGGCCTTCGGCCTTTATTAAAGCGGCTTAACCCGACCCGGCTTTCTTTGTTTTCACTTAGACCAGCTCATGGGGTCGCGAGGGTCGCTACTCCCACCCTGTCGGATTTTCGCGAGTGAGTGGGGCTGCGGCTGATGGACTCTATCGCCAACGCCGGTGTAATTTTGGTGCAACATCCGATTAAACTTTTATAAGGGCGGATGCAGTCGGAAAGTGTTACACGCTAGCCGACTAAAAGCGATAGAAGCCCAGCAGTTAATTAAATTACCTGCACCATCAGTCCGCCTGACTAAGCATAGTCCTATTCTACTTGTGTATTAGTTGTTTCTTAACTTGGTGATAAATGAATGGTTGGTCAGCAGATTTTAAATACTGGTTGTATAATACACAGTAATGATATTGCACATTAAAGTGATCATGTCACTTTACCTAGTTGAGGAAATGTTTACTCTAGGAGTTTAGCTAAAATGAAAAACATGAGTAGTTATCACTTACGAAAACATTTTGTACATAATTTGAAATAGAATCTGCATAGAGAAACGGTATAAAGTTTCGAGTTCGTTTATAACTGTATACAACTTATTGATAATTTAAAAACATAATTTTTTGATGAATTTCATGAATAGATTGCATAAAATTTAAAACACTATTTCTCACAATTCTCTAATATTCTACTTTTATATTTCTGAGGAAGAGGTTTTATTAGCGGGCAACAGCAGACATTTTTTAAGACTTATAACAACAATGAAAGAATAATTGCTAGGTCAGCATAAATGAAAAAACTTGGTTGAGATTTGGACGATAGATGATCTTATTTTTAAAGTTTTTCTTGATATAAAAGATTGATTAAAAACTATTAAGAGCGGTTATGCGAAAGAGCAACGGTTGTATTACTCAAAAAAGTAATATTAGAGTGCATTTTGTACAATTTTGCTGGTGATATTAGAAAATATCCATCAAAATAGATACAGTTGTCGGTACGATAAGTGCAGTGCACCATCTTCAGGAATTTCTAGGCTCACTATACCGACTAGCAAGTTTTCCTTCGCATAAAATAAAACTGAAAAATGATTTTGTCATAATTTTCTTACGTGAAGCCTTGCATACTGCTCTATTTATAATAAGAATATACCTGAATTATAATTGAAACTTGACTAAAAATATTATAAATTATATATACCTTTCAATTATTAGCAAGACTTTTTATTATACAATAAATTTTTCGGCTTATTTTAGTACATAATATTAGTTAATAAAGAAAATTATTCATTAAGGCAGTAAAACCAATTTAAACAATTAAATTGCTCTTCATGCCGTTAAAAATTTAATATTACTGATATGTTTACAAAATTTATATAATAATGTTTTTATTTTATTTAAAAAGATAAATAAATGATTGAATACGAAACTTTAACGATTAATTATGATTAATTGTTGAAATATTTTGTCGAGAATACTGCAATTTATTAGCGAGAAAAAATAAGAATCATTATAAGTATGAATCTATTCGAATTTCATATTATATATTTTAATTATTTGTATATCGTATTAGGAAGAATGAAATTAAATTGGTGTGCATCAATCTAAAAAATGAAACGTCGGATTTACTATCTCGTCGCCTTGTACGAATAATCCCCTTCTTTTCCCTCTCCTGACGCCGGAATTTTTAATTATCCCGCCAATTACTAGAGTCTACCGACGCAGACTTGGGCGTGTCCTCGATGAGATTCTTATGAAACAGCCTCTCGGAAAAAAAGCAGTTCCTCGTTTCAATAGCAGACCCACTTAACTTTCCGGCTCGGCAACAAACTGATATATTTCAACGCAAAAGTGGCAGAAAAACGAGCAGCGCAACGGATGCTACGATATGAATAATCGCGTGGAAAAGGCCGCGCGTCGCTGACGGATTCGAGTTAGTTCTGCCTCGCGCGGATTTTTCGAGCGCGCCCGACACTAACAAGAAGTGGGCGGAAAAACGCGGCGCGAATCCGTTCATTAAAGTCTCGAGTAATGAATGACGGTAGCACGAGCCTGGGGAGTTCGAACGACAATAAAATTCAATTCCCTGCCTCGAGTTTCTTATATCTCAAAGCTCTCGAAGCTTCCGTGAAAAATTAGTCAATATTCTCCTCGATATTTTGAGGTAAAAAAAGACAAACGGTGGAGGCATATTTTTATCTAGGATCATTATCATTTCGTTCTGACAAGCATCATTATGATGTATTAACATTTATTTAATTATTTCATTCGCGTATAGTATTGTATGCAAAGAATCCTGGTAAAATATTACATGATTTTGGAAGATTAATCTATAAATAAAATAAAAATTATTGAAAATCGTTATTGTACTTCTTTGTATTCAGTAGTAACTATAATAGATGTACGTTTTTGCGCATATACTACTTTTATTTCAATATAAATAACAGATTAAAAGTAATTTACGTCCTCGACATCAGCTTGATAAGCTAAAGAAAAAGCTATAAATCCGTTGCGGAATTTAACAGCAGAGAAATGATGTGTTGAAGAAACATAAATGATGGATGATACTCACGGTTTATAATTTTGATTAAATATATGCGTATCTAATTACGCGTAGAGATGACGTCAGCTCACTCGACTTGATTGGAAATCAAAGAGAGGAAGTTTTTTGTCACGATATATGCTCTGTCAAAGAGAGTAGTCGATGCATATGCTCAGCTTGTACATTAAAGATCGCGTTTCAGTAGTACATTATAAAATGCATAGTTCGACACAGCAATTTTTCATTGAATTATAAA